>CAXIVR010000006.1:128932030-130132030 GCA_964035755.1 Teleogryllus oceanicus
TCCGCAAGGCCGCTGAATCACCCGTCAACTGTTTTGGAGGCGAAATGCGGAGCAATACGGAAGAAGAGGAGCGGGCGAGCGGGCGAGCGGGCGAGCGGGCGAGCGGGCGAGCGGGCGAGCGGGCGAGCGGGCGAGCGGGCGAGCGGGCGAGCGGGCGAGCGGGCGAGCGGGGAGCGGGCGAGCGGGCGAGCGGGCGAGCGGGCGAGCGGCGAGCGGGCGAGCGGGCGAGCGGGCGAGCGCGAGCGGGCGAGCGGGCGAGCGGGCGAGCGGGCGAGCGGGCGAGCGGCGAGCGGGCGAGCGGGCGAGCGGGCGAGCGGGCGAGCGGGCGAGCGGGCGAGGCAGCGGCGAGCGGGCGAGCGGGCGAGGCGGAGCGAGCGGGCGAGCGGGCGAGCGGGCGAGCGGGCGAGCGGGCGGGCGAGCGAGCGGGCGAGCGGGCGAGCGAGCGGCCGAGCGAGCGAGCGGGCGGGCGAGCGAGCGGGCGAGCGGGAAGAGAGATGACGCGGCGAGGCCCCCGGGGCAACAAGGCGCGGAAACGCACGGGGCCGTGACCCCGGCAGGCGGCTGTGCTTGCGTCAGCCCGCGGCGCGGCATAGCGCGCACGGCGCACGCTCTCGCGCGCGCGCGGGCTAGCGACGCTCAGACGCCAACGCCAACGCCAACGCCAACGCCAACGCCAACGCCAACGTCAACGCCGCTGCGGCCGCCGCCGGGCAAGGCTACGACAATGAACTCGAAACCGCTGGTGCAGAACGAAACAAGAAATACGAACAAAAAAAAAAAAAATACTGTGGAAACGTGGGATTACAAACCACGAATCAAGCCCGAGAAAGAGGGAATGGAGAAAAACTGCACACAAACACAACAGACCCGCCCGAGTGGCCGCTGAAGCTCGGGGAGTGGAGGGGGGAAAGGAGAAGATAGGCGAGGAGGAACACAGAAAACAAGGAACAAAATAGCGACGCGGGCGGAGGGAGGCAAGGTGTGGCGCGCGCCAGCGAGCCAACAGCCGAAGAGAGCTTTGTGGCGGTGGGAGGGAGGAGGAGGAGGCGGCGAGGACGGCGACGTCCTTGAAACAGCCTTGCTCGGGTCAATTCCCGGTCGCGGCTGAGGCGAGTGGCGCGCGCGGAGGGGGGTTGCAAGTGGATGGCGGGGGGAGCGCGGCGCGCCGCGAGGCACACCGCGGGAGAAACGCGCCGCTGTACAAAACGAATAAGGCGAAAAGCACGTGTACATTCCTTATTACGCGGAGATTCGCCAGGGCAACGCTCCCAGCGGCGGTGGCGGCGGGGGAACGCGGGCGGGCGTGTGGACTTTCGGGAGCAGGGTGGTGTGGGGAGTGGGGTGGGGCGGGGCGGGACGGCAGCCGCGGGAGCACGGCGCTGTTTACCCGCCTGCAGCGACTTCCGCCTGCTGGGCGCTCCGTGGCGCCGGAATGACGGTCGACCACGCCATCGTGCCACCCGACCCAGCCACCTGAGGCACTGCTAGTGATATGAATGTTAGCCCTGACGTTTTCGGAACCATTAAACAGAGGAAAATGTATTTTTTAGCTGGAAAACATTGGAAACACGAACCTCAAGACGATTGTTTCGCTTGTGCAATGCCCTATCATTAAGAGAGATAAGACGAATACACGTTGAAACAAAATTGTGAAGTGAATTAGAAACGATGCCATAAAATACACGAATGGCGATAAAATACCACATAACTAGGTGCATATGTAACCTAAAATACGAGTAGCTAACTCACTGGCTGATTACATGTTTGGATACGTCCCTCCCATAAACCATTCTTCATCCAATCAAGAACACAATATGACAATACCAAAACAAATGATAAAATGAAAATATAAAGGGTTCAGAGAAGTTATATGTCCTAAAACCTTTCGGGACATTCAAACCAAAACAAATAGTTCCAGAAGGCTTCAAAACGGAGAGGCCTCACACTGCCGCCCACGCCAACCGACAACACCCAAGCGCTCCGCCGGCGACCACCCCCGAACGCGCTCCTCCAGTCGCCGGCCGCCGCACGGCAGCGCAAGAACGGCGTGACTCACGAGGCGACAGAAAAAGTAAATGTGGAATAGTAGAACAAAAGGTTACGCAGAGAACAGGAAACAGCCATAACAAGGAGACATTCCTTGGGACGAGGCACAGCCCAAACGAACGCTCGGAGGAATGCCCACAAAGAAGTCTCCACACGGCTCCGGTCACGACAAAAATCTGACCAGGATTCAAGAGAAGCATCGAACGCGATTTAAGCACAGCCATCGTCACAGCAGGAACGTGTCAGAAAACGCTATTCGGCAAATCTGCGTGTGTGCAAGAGGGCAGACAACGGTGACATTATTTTTAATGCCAAAGTGTGGTTGGGTGGGTGGGTGGTTGGTTGCTTCCTTGGTTGGTTGCTTACGTGACAGACGTGCTCAGGTTGAACTGCAATATTTCACTACTTTTGATTACTTTCTTACATCATTCAGGTACTTTTTGTTACAGAAACGCTGAAAGAGATTTATATTGTCCGAAGCAGTAGAAAAGAAGTCAATAATTATTGGTTTAAAACAGCGTAACGGACAAACGCGCATTTAACGAGTTCAAAGACTTCTAATACACATTTTCTGTACACATAAATTTTGATTTGCGTAAAGGTTTAAACAACTAGTGAAAGTGTTGTGATAATTGTGAAAAACATCAAAATTCAAAGTTTCGTCTATAACAGAAACGGAAAATCTTGAACTTTGAGTTTTCAAATTCACGAATATCAAAGTTGTGAATTTTGTGGCCTTTAAAGAAGTAAAGTATAGTCATCTAATTGTATTTATTAGTTTGCAGCTTAGATCTAGTAACGTAAATACATTAAACACTACTCGCAATTAACCAATAACATTTAAATACTAATTAGAATCACAATACTTTTATTTTTTAAATAAATACGTAACTTAAATAATGTAATACGCATAAATTAAAAAGATAATTTACGAAACATATTTACACATTGTAATCTTATTTCTCATCTATTTATTTATTCTCATATTTGCCACGCGTTTTGATACGCATTCGGGACATGGGTACTATTCAATAAACACTTTCTACTCTGTACACTCTCAAAGTCGACCTTCTGAAAGCCTTCACGCAAGTGAACAATAATTTAGATGAACATATCCGAAGGCTCGAAGAGGTCGTTCAAAACTCAGACGGTTGGACAACAATACGCAACACCGCAGAAACTTTCAATCATCCTTCCGCGAAAGCAAAAACACAATCATCACTACCAATCATGACTGGAAACAGATTTGCTGTGTTAGATTATGACAAATATTTTCCTTGCCTTCCCAATCCTCACTACCCCCTTCCATCATCGACGCGTCCACCCACAAACCGACGCAAACAGACCAGCAAGCGAAAAAGAAACAAAGACACGTCGAGGTGCGCAACCTGGCCCACAAGTAAACAAGGACATTCCCACTGAGCCCACCAAAAAGGTACTAATTTTAGCAGACAGCCATGGGCGACAAATCTCCCTGCTCAGTGGGAAACTCCCCTCCAATTTCTCTGCCATGTGTGTGTTTAAACCTAACAGGAGGTTTGCCAACGTGATCAGTGAATTGGACACCCACACAAAAACTCTCACCAAACGGAATACACACATCAAAGGACGGCAGAATGACATCAATTTGGGTGGTCACTTTACAACTGAGCAACATGTTGACAAACTACAACGTGCCGCCCTAAACACGATCATTGTAATCTCGACTCTGCCCTTCTGGTACAACAAACCAACACACTGCAAAGAAATTAGACACGCAAACTGCACCTGAGAGGCACACATGTTATATTATTTGAGCTTAACTTTCTCTCAGAAAAACGCTCCACCCGGCATGGTCTTCACTTAAACCTTGTCGAAAAACATGCACTCGGCAGCAAACTTGCAAAACACATCTTTACCTCAGCAGTATCCTACCCAAGACTCATCCCCACCTACATCTCCTAGTTCTCTTCCATCCTCCGGAATCCCCTTGGACCCAATTACCTTATCACCTGAGCCTAATCCTTATACTACCTCTCCCATTATTCATTCCCCTACATCTGTAACCCCTCCTTCCTCACCTCCTAACACTGCTGGGACACGATACGTCCTTCGACCACGCACTCGAGGTAAAAATGAGATAAATAAATAGCAACTACAGTCAGATGCAGCAGAGAAGTATCCGTGTAGGTACATGAAAAATTTAAAATAATATTGAATTCATCGAGGCAGCATTACAGTTTGATCTGGGTCAAATAGACGTTCTTTACCGAACATTGGTTCTCATAATAATCTAAACACACTCCAAATTTCTAGTTTTTATCTTGCAGGATCTTATTGTAGAGTGAGGAAATCAAAAAAGGGCTCTGCTTACGGAGGTTCGTGTATTTACGTAAGAAATAATATTGATTCTACCTTCTTGTCAGAATTCAATTTATATGCAGTTGAAAAAGTTTTTGAAATATCAGTCCTACATCTTACTACGCTCAAAATTATCTTACTTTGCATCTACAGACCTCCAACAAAGCGAGCTTTAGATGATTTCAATTTCTTAGAAAATCTAGAGATAACTCTGAACAAAATTAGTAATCTCTCTTTTAAATCTTTTTTTGAATCCCACGAAAAAGAGCAGTTTCTCAATTTAATTCATTCTTTTAATTTCCGGAATTAAAAAAAGCAATAGATCAAATTATAAATCAGTTACATAATCAATCTAAAATTACAATTACTAACAGCATGAATACTGACATAATAAATAAAACACGCATGTGCAGTGCATTTATTTAAGTTAACATAAAATTACTTACGGACTACTTGCTGAAGGAATCATGGAAGGCAGTTTATAACGCCATTGACAAAAATGAAAAATATAATTTATTTTTCTCAAAGATTTCATTTCACTTTAATGCACGCTTTCCTATTAAAAAGAGAAATTTGGATCACGGAATTAGAACATCGTGTAAAATCAAACGTACACTCTACTTTATATCTAAACATCACAACGTATCACCCAGTTTCCATGTCTACTTTTGAGAATATAAAAGAATTTTAAGGAAAATAATAGTTCAGGCAAAAATAATGAAAAATAATGAAGATATTTTGAAAGCTAGAAAGAAAACTAAAGCAATGTGGAATATCGTAAAAAATACGACCAAGTCATCACGATATTTCGTAGAGAATGTTGTTTTAAAGGATAATGAAAGAGAAACAAGAAATCCACAAAAAGTTGCGAATCTCTTCAACCGAAACTTTTCTAGAATTGCGGTTCATCTCACGAAGAGACTAAAACCACAAAAAAATTCAACATCATATGCTTCTCAAAAACATTTCGGCGCGATGTTTATTTACGAAACGTCTTCCAACGAAACCCTCAAAATAGCCAGTAAACTAAAAAATAAATATTCATCTGGTTTAGATGAATTTCCGAATTGTTAATTAAAACCGTGTGCCCCTGCCATTAACCCCCATTAACTCACATTTTCAATGCTTCCTTGTGCACAGGAATATTTCCAGATATTTACAAACCAGCAAAAATTAAGCCATTTTTTAAAAATAGAACACAAATGAAATTCAAAATTACCGGCCAAATTCTCTTTTGTCAGTTTTCTCAAAAATATTAGAGAGGCTTTTCTATACGCGAATGGAAACTTTTCTCAGGAAAAATGAAGCGTTTTCAGATTCATAACACGGTTTCAGAAAATCAAAATCTACGGAAACTGACCTTTAACATCGATCTCAGAGTAGAAATACCGTACTGGCACGGAAGGACATTATTTATTTATCTTTCCAATTCTTTGCCAATTGAACATGGAGTCCCACGAGGTTCGATCTTAGGACATATCCTCTTTCTGTTGTACGTAAACGATATGCCCTCATCTATTAAAAATGAAAGAACAGTTCTGTTTGCCGATGACGCGAATGTTCTTTGCAAAACAGAAACAATAAATAGTACAATTTCAGAAGTTTCAAATTGGATTTGTAATAACAAATTAATAGTTAACGAAGGAAAAACTGTCTCAATGCATTTTGCGTTTCACATCGGCAATCGTATGCTCCATTGAAAATGAACAATATGCAATTAGATGTGAATGTAACACAATTTCTAAGTCTTTCAATTCTATCAAACCTCAAATGGAATGTACATATAACAGAATTAAACACTAAATTAAGCTCATTATGTTATGAAATCACAATTTTTTCTAATTCTGCCTGCCTTCATGCAGCTCGTTGCGTGTATTTTGCAAACGTACATTCCCGCCTGAGATATGGCATAATATTCTGGGGACGCTCATCCTTTAGTGCCCAGACATTTAGACTGTAAAAGAAAATTATCAGAATAATGAAAAAATCCTATCCACGTGATCCGTGCAAGCCTCTTTTAATTGAGCTTGGAATCTTATCATTGCCTTGCCTATTTATTTACGAATCTGTAGTATTTGTGAAAACTGACTTAACGGTGGAACATATTTTCATGTAATACTGATATTTGGAGTTACAACACTCGACGTAGAAATCATGTTCATCAAGTGTCAGTATCAGCAGCTCACTACAAGAAATCCACATACAATACATGTACGTTACTTTACAACGAATTTGCCAGATGAAATTAAACAATTAAAATTGGTACACAAATTTAAGTTAAAAGTAAAATCTTTTCTGCTGCAAAACTTTCTATACAATTAGACTATGCTGATCGTCAAAAAGAAAAATAATGTTTACTTTAACAAAACAATGATATAGTATAATGAATTAGCTTGTATAATTTTGCTTGTATTGTATAATTTTCAAAAATGACTTAAATGCCTGTGACAAGCAATGTCCTTCAGCTTCCTGGTCAATGGCCCTCATCTCGATCGGGTTTTTGTCCAGTTTCCCTGATCCATTCAGCAAATGCTGAGATGGCCCCTTGATTTGCTTCTGGACGTAAATGTAGCTTCACTATGGCACGTTTTGTTGAACTTTGCTTTTGTTTGTAGTGGTAGTAGAGCTTAGGGTGAGTTTCTATTTTGCTAGCAATAGAGAAAAATCAAATTGTTCGTTCGTTTACAGTTACAAATAAGTTTTCTATCATTCGGCAACGAAAATATCTAGTTTTTGAAATTTTAATCTCTCGCTTTTTAAAATTTTTCATTATTATTATTATTATTATTATTATTATTATTATTATTATTACTGTTATTATTATTACTATTATTTTTTCACATTTCAACTATTAATTGTTAAATTGTTGGGACGGGATTCTGAAACTCAAGAAAGCGTGCGCAGATGATTTCTCCCCCATACGTCACATACAGTTTTTGACTATATAAATAAATAAATAAATAAATAAAAGTATTTTATATCCTTACAGAAGCATCTGTTGTATGATGTTCGGCAAAAGACTCGCTTTACACTAAGTTTAAGAAATATCATTTAGTAATATGTAAAGCTAAAGTATGTCAAATTAAATATTCAGCTGTGTATCGTTGAAAATTCATTAAAAATCAAAATCTTTGTTTTGTGACTTTGTATTGAAATCTTGCAACTGGCAATATAGCATGTCAACTCTGGCAAGTATTCCACCATTTCTTGAAACTATTTTGTTTCGCAAATTGTAGCAATAACAAGCAACATCCTCCCACTACAATTTTAATAATATAATTTATAACTAAATACTTCAAAATGCAGTCCCATCTAAGTGGATATTATGTTTTGTCGAGTGTCGATTGCGCACACGAAAGCAGGTTTCCTTAAAACAAACACACTAGCATGCCCCTGTGCGGACGATTGCCCGCATAACAGCAGCGTCCAACGGGTCGCCCCTGACTTGCATGGAGAGGGGGGAGGGGTGGAACAATCCACAGCTGCGGAGAGGTGGGGGAGAGGATGGGGCAAAGGGAAGCGAACAGGGTGGAGGCCTGCGGGCACGCTCGCCGCTGCAGGTTCGAGCCCCGATACTATCTGCAGGATGCCGAGGTAGACAGCTGGCCGAGGATTATTAACGGCACGGCAACGTTGCTAAGGTCTCGGAGCACACGCTGCTGGGCTAGGAGCCTAACGTCTTCACAGTCCTCGCCTCTCCAGCAACAAGTATCGCCTCGCCCTCTCCAATACAGGAGTGTCACGGGAGCTATCAAGTGAGAATGCAAACCACCTTCGCACAGGGAGAAGAAAAACACGTTGCTCCTTGCTAAGATTTCACTATAATTCTGTATAAAATCTCACTCTGCGTTCTCTCAAGAGCAGTGATAACCCCCAAACTTCAGTTAGCCGTCAAACGAAAACCTCAAAGAGAATGACAAAGTACTCGTAGATTCGAGACGGGCAAGGACATGCAGATTTTCCACAGGCATCACGCCCGCCACTCCGATTCTGGTTCACTAACACCCTCTCACCCGACTGGCAACCCTCTTCCTGTACACACAATAATTGAGCAGAAAAATGAACATATCGTAAAATAAATCTTTACACATTTCAATTCACAAAACTCAAAATATCTGGACCCTGTTACTGGTCCCTCGAACTTCGCAGAGGGCACCAATAGCATGTGAAGACATGCACCACAATCCGAGCACAGGAGAATAAAGAGGCAAAGCTTATGTTGTTTCTTTTCCATTCACGTCAGATAAGCAGTTAACTGAAATTAAAAATGTATATAATCCATTGATTTGATGTTAATTTTAAACGAAGATACTTGAATTAACGTTTGCACTATTACAATACTAGATATTTAATTGGATAAACCGAAATTCAAATTATTTTTAAGCATTTGTAATCATTTCGTTAATTTTTCCAACTGATAATAAACCATTACTTCTTGTTTTAAACAAGGTGATGAGCAAGATTGCCTCAGCTTTTGTCCAACAGACTCCGCAACATAAATGTTCGTGAGAATATGCCGATCTTTAACGCAAAGATCAAGAAGAAATATAATGTAAAATGTAATCTCATTAAAATGTTTCGAAATTAAATGCCATTATCATGCAGTGTTCCTAAATTTTCTGAATATGTATTTAGAAAATGTTCACAACTCTTTAAGAAGCAAAATATTTCATCCAAATAGCTTTGAACAATAGTGTTTCCGATAATGCTGAATTCTTAACGAACCAATCGATAACCATTGATAATTTAAACACACAAAAATTCTCTGATGAGGTTTTAGCAATACCACGTCGAAATAAAACGGATTCATTAACTTTCCTGGAACACCCCGGCGATGACAACACAATGCACCAGGGAGACACGCAAAATCACATGTGACAGAAGAGACCAGTCAGCAAGTATTCAGCGCGCAGCGAAATGAATACGAAGGATGCACGTCATCGCTACCGAGAACGAACGCCACGCCACGCCACGCCGCTCGGCCTCGCCACCTCTTGTCCGGCGCGCGAAGGCACTAAACCAAACACACCCACCCTCCCGTGAGCCTACTCGACTTGCACAAACAACCGATACGCACGATTAGAGGGGCTCTAGAGGAGTCGGCGGTAAGGGCTCCAATAAACCTCTCTGATAATGTAATCTGCGCGCAGAGAAATGCTCGGATGCTGACTCCGCCCCGCTCGCGAACATGCCAGCACATTTTTTACCTAGTAAAATACGGCAGACTCCACGAGCGCCGGCCAACAAGTGGGAGAGAAAAAGCAGAGAACAGACGTAGGTGAGCGAGTGAAGAAAGGCTAGGAGGAGGGGCGAGTAAATAGGCGAGGTGAAGAAAAATGTGTAGATGTGTGAGCAGATAAACGGTTGAGACGACGGATGACTAGGGCGCAAAAGAGATCAGGGAACGGGCAGTGCTCTGGAAATGGGTGCGGGTTGGTGATGTGGCATTCATATATCGCCCTCGTTACTCTGCCGATGCCTGCCGATTACGGAGAACCCGCAGGTTGTAATTAACAATGCACTCACTGGTACGCTGAAGCTGTCTCCACAAACTACTTTTTCGATAGCGAAATAAAATTACCCGCTCATATATCGCATTTCCAACATGCAAATGGAGCAAATGCTCAGCAACCAAGGTGCTTCTGAATTAAGTTCCTGTGTTTTCTCTAGCAGTGCTGGGATATCCATGACGCGTTTGGACAGCAGTCATTTCCCGATTCATTTGCAGCCACACCGTTTCATCTTGCATACGTTAATATCTTTTCCACGGAATCAAGAACTGCACGATGAATCAAGAAAGTCAGTTCAACTTTCTATGAGTTGCAAAATTTGCCATATGCAATAGGTGTGACTAACGAGACTATAAACTCGCTCAGGCGCGCCCTGTGCCGATACATTAAATTACAACAGATAGTAAGTAGCTCCCATTGTGAATTTTGGAATTTGATATCCGAGAAGAGCGAGTATGTGAACTCACGTGGTGGCACTTGAGAACGTGCAACAAAGATGTGACTAGACAGATTAAATAATTCGAAGACAATACTTTCTTAGCGATAGTGACTAACTTTCATCATTCAGGGAAAGCTGTAAAGCATTTACTCTCGAAAGAACGGATTCATATCTAAATCAGTTACTTTACAATACGTGAAACCTCGTTTTATAACTGCAGACATAGGATTAAAGATAAAAGATCCTTGGCGGGTGAGCGGCGCCCGCAGGACGGCCACTCAGCCGACATCCCGTACTCTGGGTAGCGCCAAACGGAAGGTTAATTTATCTCGGCCAGCATGATTCGTATCTCCGCGTGTACATGTCTCCGAAATACGAGCATATCATTTTACTTGAGCAGGTGCTCGTAACTTCCTTCAGGCACTCGAGAAAATAGTACGAGTACTCAACATAAAACCACTCTGAGGGCAACCGCACTCTAATTACATTTACTCCCTGAATCAAAGGAGATTTTTATATTTTCAAGCCAAACAAAAAATTTCAACAGAAATTTAAAAGGAATTGTTCAAGATATAACATATATTTAGAGATCAACAAATCGATATTACCGAATGCACACAACAACTCGACAACCACACACTTTTAAACATCGTAAACGAAAATGTTAGTTGTCTATTTCTTCTCTTTACGTTGATCGTGAGGATGGCATCGCTAGCGCGCCCGAGCCTCGTCAGCGACTCGTCGAATAGGTGTTGCACAACCGGAAGAGAGAGAGAGAGAGAGAGAGAGAGAGAGAGGGAGAGAGAGAGAGAGAGAGGGAGGAGAGAGGAGGGGGGGAGGGGAGAGGGAGAGGAGGGGAGGGAGAGAGAGAGAGAGAGAGAGAGAGAGAGAGAGAGAGAGAGAGAGAGAGAGAGAGAGGAAAGGTAGGGCGAAATGATAAAGAGGACAACTAACGCACGAGCGTGTTGTACTTCGGATTGGCGATTGGAACGCGGGGCGCCTCATTATTCATGCAGACCGCTTCGGGCGTTAATTCGAGAGAAAATTGGTCGTCATTTATGTAAATAGAAACGAAATGGACCTTTTTAATGAAGCGTTGAAAATCAATTGGAGCCAGCACACAGTTTACAGTCTGCGCCACAAGCGAACCGTCAACCTTCCCTCCTTAATAATGGTTTGTTGTTGTTGTTGTTGTTGTTGTTGTTGTTGTTGTTTTTCTTTCTTCTTTTCCCACTCTTAATGACTGCTTGCTAATAGATCTTAAGAAATCACCAACGGTTTTGGAACCGGAAATGCTTTTTCTTTAGAAAGGAAATTTAAGCTACCAATTTCAATCACTGGAAACAACTTTAAGTGCCCCAAAAATAAAAAGGTGCAAATAAAAACTTTAACAACAGAAACAATTTTGTTTCAAAAAATTCTGAAGGCTGAAAATTCTGAAAACTCCGAAAACTTGCTTGTAAATGAATAAAAGTATATAGCAGTGCTTGTGAAAAATGCTGAAAACAAATTACCGCCGCATGATTATGCGATACTTCTGCAACCCCTTCAGTTCCCTTAGGCATACTGGGATGTCTCAACAACAAACCGTTACTCAACAAAATAAACTTAAAATATGGCCCCAGATGCCCTTTCAGAGACGATAAGCGCACGTCACGGGCATCAACTCTGCAGCAGGAAGAACACACGAGAGGTGAGAGATTGCATCCGGTGAGGCTCTGGCGGAGACAGAAGGGCAAGGGTCACCACTTCCGCAGAGCAGCTCAGCAGCTCTTCTAAGCGTCCAGGGTTTACACGATCTTAAGGGGTGACTGAGCGAGTATTGTATCCGGACGTGTCAACTAATTGGTTCCTCAGTCCCATGAATTTGTATTCTGGGGCGTTCCTTCGCCGGTGGAACGTGAGATTCGATACCGATTTACACTTCTGCTTCGCGACCCTTCCGCGTTGAGAGGCACCACTCCAGCCATGACAACCTCAAGCACTGAGTCTCCCGGTATGATGTGAGGTGGTGTAGTGCGTGTGTGTATGGGGAGGAGAGAACAAGGATGAGGAGGGAAAGATCGCGTGTGGTGGGTGACGCGCTTGATAGAGTACTGCTCCGAAAATAGCCCCGTTTTAAGAATGGTGGATGAGAGCCTTTAACTCTCCTTTGTTTCAAAGTAACCTCTTTTGAACGTATGTTCAGAGAATTAGAGCCAAACTTCTTTAGTTCAGAGACAGAATTCTTACTCGAAGGCCCTACTAACAAGACTATCAAAGCCGCAGAGTCGATCAGAAGGCAACACATTACGGCGATAACTTGCGTGAGGGACATTTTTCGTCAAAACGGACAAAAAAATATCGAACTTTCGTAAATCATGCAAATAGCAAAATTTTCAGATTAAGCATGATATAAAAACATGAAAAAATATTTTTTGGTTTTTTGGAACGTTATTTTTTATTTAAAAATAATTCATTTTTTACCGATTTTAATAAATTTTCCGGATGTTGCATTAAAAAAATTCCTAGCTAATAGTGTAATATAAAGTTTCGTCTAATATTTTGGTAACACTATCTACTGATGTCAAGCAACAGAAAAATTGCACTACAAATTTTGTTGAATGTCACTGAAAGGTCATAGAGGGCATATATGGGTAAAAAACTGTAAAAATCGATTGTGAAAATACGTCAACGTCTTATTTCGATTTTCAAAAACCAAAATACTCCTAAATACTTGTACTCTATGACTACAATATTTCATCCTTGGTTATTGGAAGGATTTAGAACTACAAGCATTTTTATTACAAAATTTGTGATGAAAAATTGTTTTATCTGAAAAAATATTTTTTTATTGGGAAAACTATAGGTCCATTAGAATTTTTTGATATTTTTTTTAACATTCAGCTTCTACCTGAAGATATTTGAGTAGCACTTATTCAAATCATCTCATAGAGAAGATCCCAGCGAATGGAACTGTTAAAAAACTAGCAGCAAGAGCCACCCTGCAACTTCTACTTTATCGCTAAATTCAAACACCTCTGCAGCCAACTAAGGATAATATCAAAGGAAATGCATTTACTTTCGTAGCAAAAGGAGAAATTCAAGCAAACACAAAAATCTCTGAAAACAATTTTGGTTTGCTGTCCCACAGGTATCATACATCTACTCCTGCATCCCCCAGGGTGAGAAGGATTTGTTGATTAAAACTTTCTCCATGCAACAATGTGATGTCTGTATTAGAATTCTTGAAGATTTGACAACACATCCCTACCTACAAGACCCCACAACCAAACAACAAGCAATGAGGTGTGCATCCAGAAATTTTTCCTTATGTAATTTATTATAAAGAATTATTATAAAGAAATTTATTATAAAGAAATATATTATAAAGAAACAAACAAATATTACTCCTGTTTCTTATAGATCTAGCAGGCCAAGTGACAATAAGCACAAAACGTAAAATATCTTCAGGTAGAAGCTGAATATTAAAAAATTATCAAAAAATTACCAGATAAAAACAACTTTTCATCACAAATTTTGTAATAAAAATGCTTATAGTTCTGAATCCTTTCAATAATCAAGGATGATATTTTGTAGGCGTAAAGTACAAGTATCTAAGAGTATTTTGGTTTTAGAAAAACGAAGGAAGACTGACATTTTCACAATCGATTTTTAAAGATTTTTACCCATTTATGCCTTCTATGACATTTCAGTGACCTTGAAAACTTTTGTTGTGCAATTTTAATGTTGCTTGACTCAGCCGATAGTGTCAACAAGATATTAGGCGAAACTTGATATTACAATATTAGCTAGGAATTTTTAATGCATCAAAACCGAAACTTTTATTAAAATCGTTGAAAAGTTGAATTATTTTTAGATAAAAATAACATTCCAAAAAATTCCAAAAAAATTGTTTTGTATCATGCTGAATCCGACAATAGTATTATTTGCATGATTTCCGAACCTTTGATACATTTTTGACCGTTTTGACAAAGAATGTCCCATGAAGAAGATTCTCAAACTGAAAGAAAGAATATTTTCAAAAAAGACTTAAAATATGAAGCTTGGCATTCTTTATGAAGCTGCCGATGTGATATGATTGATGTAAGAGCAAAATGTTCACGACGACAACACAAATATTGAATGATTATGGTGATGATACGTTTTAAGCAACATATCACCTGCGAAACGACAGGAAGAGACGAATATTTTAAAGTGATATACCGGCATGACTGAAGCCATGATCCCCTCAGAAATTCGAGAGCAATTTCGAAATCAATAAATCAAATTTTACAGGTGGATCTCAAGGACATTACTTTGAGGGGGTGAATTTGAAAAAGCACACCACTCATTTCTCTACGTTTATTCCGGCATTTCTTGTAGTCTTAACATCGAATTATTATTATTATTATTATTATTATTATTATTATTATTATTATTATTATTATTATTTTGTTATCTTTACCTGAGTTTTGATGTACATAACAAATCAACTTTGAAAACATCACACACATCTAAAGAGAACGCTTTATAAGATTTATTTTAAATTTAAACCTTAGCCACCAAATACTGCAGAGATATATTTGCCTTCTTAAATATGCACACATGAATCTCGTCGCCTCAGCAAACACTTAGATTTGCACGCGTATCATGTGCACCTTCCGGCCAACATTACGACCTCACGCGGAGAAGGCGTGCAAAGAACGGCTCGACGAGAGGTGATCACCCTGCGAACCGCAGGGGCGATATACACAGTTATTCACGGAATTCTCCACAATTCGGTGGACCTTTGGAAACGGACAGTCATGTACCGAACTCCGTCAGCGTTACTTCTGGACACCGATGATAATGACCAGACGGCATTTAGTGAACTGCACAATCACTCTACAAAAGCGAAGTATGGAAGGAAGAGCACGGAGCGCAGCAGCCCGGGCGCGAAAATAAAGATTAAAGAAGTCGCAACCGGTCTCCAGTTTTAAGAGTCTGAGTTAATGCGAGAAAACAAACCTCCCACGCGTGCGCACTGCACATAAAAGGTTTGTCGTAAATTGAAGCTCCCTGACAGCAATTACCCGGAGAGAGCGTTTTACGCTCCTCCTTACTCGACTGCTCGACTTCGCGCAACCGTCTCTCGACCGGTACGTGGTCACCCTAGCCGTGTAAACCTCGAGAAGGAACCGCCACACACATCGGGTAATGACACGTCGCAAAATACGCATCCTAAATCGACGGATTTTTTATTTTCTTTGTTTTACCAGCAATAACGCGTCGGATTTAACAACAGTCCTGTCATGTGAAGACACGCTTTGGCTCTTTTCTCTATATATTAGGCGGCTCTGAAGCACTGGAGACTAAAACATTAGCCTTTCCCTCCGAACTAGCACTGGAAAATTTTCCATGCAATTTTGTCAAACTTGTATCGGATTCTATGTATATTCTCGAACTTTTCTGTAATATTAACCAATATGCTTTGTAGTACATACGTAGAAATAGAAACGCTGCTGTACAGCAAAGAGCAGTAAAAGAACTGTATGTTTAGGCTGAAAGACATAATTTTCTTCTTTAGCTCGTATCCCCATATCATTACTAATAAGAACGTAATGGTCTTTCAGCTACGAGTAATATAAAATATTTTATCTTATCCGCAACATTTTGAGCAACATCGCCTTCGCAACATTTTGAGCTTATTCTGTTCTACAAGTAGGCGTAATGATGAATGGTATTATATTGATTTCGACGATACATTGGACCCCTTGGAGAGTATATTTGGAATGACAATTGTTGTCTGTTGCGAGAAAATGAATGATATTCCACAAAGTATTAAAAGTTAAGATGTGGAAAATTTACTACGCAGTAAATCTAAAGAAATGTGGTGTAAAGAATATGAAATGTTCAAGGAGTGCAGGAGAAAAAGAAATAATAAGAACGTATGCGCGGCAGTTATATGAGCTTATTTTGCAGCAATAAATACCAATACTTAATGCAGGTTCCAAGAAATGAATACGAAAGGCTATATTATACTCTGTTATTTGATTAGTATTACGACTAAATGTGGGCTTTTCATTAATAAATTATTAAATGTAAGTGTGTTTTTATGAATATTCCTTCATTTTTCAATAAAGGTTTTATGTTTATCATATTGTTCAGTCCGCCGGCAGCAGTTTTGCTGTTTATCGTGACAATTGACAGCTACTTTATTGCAGGGCTGTAATAAAGAGCCATTTCAACGACTCCGGACACACAAGTAAACAGCTTACAAAGGCGATCAGATTTATTGAAAGTAAACCATCCCGACAAAGTAACTGGGCAAAACCAATAGCATCGAATTCTTCGAAACCGCACTCATCAAATTGCTGAACAGAGCGGATTTATTATGATCAAAACATCTTCAGTGTGACAGAGTTCAAAACTTACGCAGGACAGTGCTAATAGAAGTTTCATGCAAAATGTGACAATTTAAAATATAGTAAGTCAATGAAAAACAAATAAATCTCAATATAAGACCCTGCCATTTGGAAGAATTAGATCGAAAATTGTGTCAAAATATTATATAAACATCACGAAATTAGATACACCGTACTGTCTATACATTCGACATAAAGGTGGATGATCAAAAGAAACCTCTCCGTTGCATTAGATGTTTCAGTAAATTTGGCAAAATATGTGAAACAAGTATACATCCCCCATAAAAGTAAACACACAAAGTAAATTTACATCATCGACAATTAAAAAATGCTTTCATTTCATTCTGTAAAGATAAAAATAAAACGCACACAACACACATGCAAAATATGTGTCTACTGAACAATCAAGACCTGTATTTTCATTGGAATTTAGTCCTTTATGTAACCAGGTTGAATGCATTATCTCGCAGTCTATAGCCAAGGTGATTTCAACGGTAGCATGTTAAAAAATATTTTCATTTGGATCAACTATTATTTCTTGCTATCGTCAAGGGCCCTTTTACAAGAAACCGAAATCTTCAGTGAACAGCCGTGATTAACATTCCTCTCCAGCAAGAACAGGGGCAAAAAGGATACATTACCATGACAGGACGGAAATGCCTCAACCCGTCACCGGTATCTTAAAAAGGGGGGAGGTTTTAAAACCATTACACCCACACTATAATCAACAAGCTAGCGACTGGCCTCCCTGGAAAAAAGTTTTTGTAAGGCACGTATTTTCCCAGATGGAAAGTTATTATCCGACTACTTCCTGCTGGTTTCCGTAAATTCGCTGAAATTGTCAAAGCCGCGTTCGGGAGGAGCACGCCCGCTGCACGAAAGCGCGCGCAAAACGTGCGACGATGACGTCACGCCCCAGACGGAAAGACGCTGAGCTCCCACAAGCGTTGAGCACAACATCAGCAATAGGCTGATGCTCGACGATCCTGTCGAGCTCCACAATACGGCTTAATAATTTGTTCGTTATTATTTCAATCTCTTCCAAACTAAGATAGAAAATGTTTTGATGATGATTCTGCTGCGTGTGTTACTTTTCAATAATCTGAACTGATTTGGCAGTATTTTCATTTTCAATGGGAATTATGAAAGTTGGAGAGCAGATGACCCCAACATTTCATATATCACAAGGGTTACGGTAAAGATGCTATTTGTCACCTACCCTCTTTAAAATATATGTTAATGCGGTGTTACATGTATGGAAAAGAAAATGGGCAGGGATGGGAATACAACTTGATAACACAACACTCTATACTCAATACTACAATTCGCTGATGATCTGTTGCTGAGGGCGAAAGATATTGAATATATGACTAGAAAGATAAAAGAAGATTATGAGAAATGGGGACTAAGCCTCAACACAGAAAAAACAGTATACTGTACACCAGACAATACATATGACGTATTTACTATGGAACCCGGAGAAATAATAAGAACAGCAGAGGACATAAAGTACTTGGGAATAACAATAGTGAAACAGGGTCTTTTATGGAAAGCAATGTGAAACCAGACTCATTAAAGGAAGAAAGATTTTAGGAGCCATAAATCCAGTGATCTGGGATCCAAATATAAGCAAGAAAACGAAAATTAGAATATATAAATGTATGATTAAAGTGTTACATTGTTGGAGAGAAATATGGAAAAATTTTGTTGGACATGTACAGCGAATGGATGAGAAAACTAGGAAGACAGAGACCAGAGTGGAACGACCAGATTAGAAAGGTAATTGAGAAGTGGAAATTACTTCTGATTCCTGGAAGAATAGAGACGACTGGAAAAGATTAGGCGCCGGAACACCGAAGTAACGCTTAAGAAATCGGCAAGAAGGAGAAGAATGGGAAGTGTGTTGTCATCAGAAATGCTGTTCTGCTGATAAATCGGTAAGCAATTCAATTGTTCATGAATTTTCTCGTCAATATTAAAAGTAATTGACTGAGAATTGATTGTTTACTTAAGTTTAATCTTCGCCATACTACATCTAAGGCACGGGTAACCGGCAACGCATTGCGCCAACAGAAAAATGGCCAATAACCATATTCTTTAGAAGCAAAACCTACAGACAGTAGTTAACCACCTTTAGAAATTCCATCGCCTCGGAAAGGAACCAACTCTTGTCAAAGAAATAACTACTAATCTGCTGTCCAATTGCGATTGCATTTGGAGTTCACCAAAACCTCAGGCACTCCACGCCTACACGTAGTATCGCGAGACGCAAGGCAGTCCGCAGAGCGCAGACGGCAACGGCGCCGCATTGCAACGCGCAGAGCAACAAGAATGCAGCCGGCAAATGGGATTTCTATATATATCGCGCGTGTGTTCTCCGAGAACACGGCGCGAGCCGCTTTGCGCCGTCGCAACCACCTTCCAATCGCACTACGTACGATAGCTGCCCGGTACGGCACACCATGATAGCCCGAGCAACACCTCTGGGCCCATAACTCTCCCCGTTGGCACGCCTTATCTTTGGCGACATGTTTAGAGCGGCGTCGTACCAGAAAACGACTTTTTTCTTACGCGACGTAGTTCCGCCTTCTTCCCAACTACGTCGCCACTTCCTTCTTCTACTCCCCCGCCGTCTGGCGGAATAAACGCTCCTTTCCGCTTTCCCTCCTCTGCTCCGGTGTATCCCTGTTCTAGCTTCTCTCTACCCACGCTCCTCCCTCTCTCCTCGGCGTACACTGGTCATTTTATACGCTTTTTGCGTCGCTGTAACCTTGACAAGGTCGCCCCTGAGGCGAGCGGGCGAGGTGAACAACCCCGCAATTACCCGCGGCGCAAAGCTCGCCCGACAGCCGGTCGGCCCGCTCGTCCGATTCGTCGGTTAGTCATCGCGGCACGGTGCGGCGTGGCTCGGCGTGCCGGGAAGCCGGCCGGACGGGCGAACGGCCCCAGGGCGTGGGCAGTGGGGGCGCGGCAGGTTGGGGGCGACGGAGGAGGCGTGGCAGAGGCTTCGGCGGTGCAGCAGGGGGTGTCCGCAGGGGAGATGGTGGAAGGTGGCGAAGGGCGGCAAAGAACGCGCTCGCTCACGTTCCATCCCGCGCTTTCATCGGCCGAGGCCGCGCAAAACGGACGGGTTATGCTAATGCTGAGGCGTCCCTATCGGTGGCGCGCATCGTTTCGCTCGAACGCGAAATCGCCGGCCGGAGGGCGCAAGCGCAGGGCCCTCGGGCGGCGGGCGCCAGTTAAGGAAGACCGAACGTGCTCCGTAGAGGGGCAAGACAGGCGCCATCGACGCCGCCTTCGAACCACGTTGCCACGGAGACTCGGGAATTTCAATCGGCACTACAAAACAGTTGGCAGCGTAGAAAACTAGGAAGCTTGGTAATTCCTCGTAATAACGCCAAATATTTTATCAGATTTCCAGACTAAAGTTTTATATATTTTGTATTTGTATTTATTTTGTTCATTTGCTTTTTGTTTACGTTTTGTAAAAACTAGACACTCACACATACATACATAACGATCAAAACTATTTTCTGACTAGAATCTAACCATTTATCAATTTATGTTCTGAAGGCACACTTAACCTCCGACCTCCACTCTCAAACATAAAATACAGTACCGAAATGTACGATAGATGCAAAATGCTAAAATATAACCGTCATGAGTACTCTGAGTTCTGGAATAGAGTAAAAAAACATGTATTGTGTAGAAGTTGTTAAATATTCTACAGTTGTTTATGTATTGTAGAAAGTCAAATAATTTCAATTTTAGAAAATGTTTATATGAAGTTCTTCACCCTCGTTTCACTGAAGATTCCAGTTGGACACTACGTATGATCGAGGGATATTCCAAATAAGTTTTCAGCGCACCGCATGCACATCAAATGCACGGCCTTGTTCTTTCCTTCCTCCTCGGTGACCGACGTTCCTCACACACTCCATTGGCTCCACCGATTCCCCGTTTCTGGGCCTCAATCTCGCGTCTACCTGTAGCTCAAAGAACGAAACCTCCATCTGCGTTTTCCTGCTCCTCGTCACCACCTCTGCCAATGCCTCCTTCGATATCTGCAGAAAGTACCTGCAGGCGCTCCGACCAGGATGGCATCTCAATATACTCGACAAGGCGAAACAAATGGCCGCTAGGGATTCTTGGGAGAAGAAAGGAACGAGCAAAAACCTGCTGCCATATTTTTCAATATTTCAAGGTGCTCGGATACACGAGAACGGCCTTGGTTGGTTACTTCATAAAATAGGAATTCGCTAAGAAACGGGTTTCTAAGTCGAAGCGGCGGGTCCTTCCGAGAAGGATTTCTTACCCAATTTACGATCTCGTTTACTTAATTATCGTGTGAGATGACCATCTCGAATGACGAAAACTAAGGGAAATGTCTAGAAAAGCACGCGGGCACCGGACGCTATTCAAGTTTGCAATTTCCGGTGCCTTACAATCCTGTTTTTCTTTTCGGAAGTCGCAAAGAACACTTAGGAAAAGGAATCCTCGCTGTCAAGAAAAGGTTATATGGTGAAGTGACGCGTTTGAAGCATTCTGAACTACATTTACGACGTGCACTATGATGCAGCCCGCAAGCGAAAATAAAAAGACGCCAACAGTGATCCGGTTCTCTAGTATACATCTCACAGATTCGCTTCATAAATCTGGCAGACCCGGCAAACATATGGGAACATTTGGATTTCCGGCGTCAACACATGGCGCCGGCACACTTTAAAAGCACAAGGATGTTTCCAGAGGCAGAGATTGTCGTGTCAAATAAAGTAAACGCATTAACAAAAACTACAAGAAATAATAATGGGCACGCTTGCGTTCTTACATTCAAAACACGCTTCAGGAATAAGCAGGGAAATAATTTATCAACTGCCCTTTGTGGATTTCCGTTTAGCAGCAAACATTACGACGAAGTACTGACATTAGCTTACTAATGCCAGCTATTCAGCTAATACCAGTCATTCAGTCTTCGTCAATGCATAATTTTAAATAATTGCAATAAGAAAAGAAATAAAATAGCTCGGATTTTATTACAATGATTTAAATTTAATAATAATGAATTGCCTAGGTCAAAAGCTTTACAAAGAGTTATTCACTTGTCATTAAAACATTTACGTGTGTGGGTGACATAATGACTCCACAAAATGTACGGCGCGAAGAACACTCCCACCTCCACCCGGGACTGACGCTAATTCCTTTCCAATCGTAAGACAATCTCAGAAATAAGCGGGGGTATGAGAACGCAATGTTTTTAATCCACCATGTTTCTACAGTACATCAAGAAACATCCTGCAATGATAACACATTAAGATAATACAACACTGCCCCTGTCAGAAATAACCAAGAACGTACAGGCGTAGTAGGTCCGAGTAATCAATCGCAGAATATGCGTTTTTAAACAATGTTCTTAAAACTTCGTAAAGTTAATTGAAATGATTGAAGGCGTTGTCATTGTCAACAATACTATTGTTGACAATGAAAACACCTTCAATCATTTCAATTATGTAAATGTCAGCTACAACTCACCACTGAATCAATATTCGTAAAGTTAGCATTCCAGAAGCACTCATCCTCTAAAACGAACGCGCAGGTAGCGATTTCTAACTTCCAACAACGCTCCCATTGTATAAAGTTACATACGTGTACATGTATGCTTTCAGTCCCGAGAGAAATCTGAATTCTGAACTCGAGGAGCAAGGCAGGTTCGGTAGCATCTAAGCGACCTGCTTCATATACATTTGTACTAAGCAGAACAGCCGCTATATTTTACTATTTATCGCCCATATTACCTTTGTGACTAAATATCGCGGCAAAATAAAGTATCTACAGAACGCGTTCTTTCCTGCGAACGTGTGACATTTAAGCAAAACAACCCGATCTACAACGCAACCCAAAGAAGTCGCAAATGACAAACTTCACCACCAATTAGTGTGACGGTAGCAGAGTTCTTTCCGCTAATATAATATTGCATCAGACTTCGGGTAAAGCCAAGAGCAGATGCGATGTGTGATTGCTAGCTGACCACACTTAATTTATTTCGTATTGCCCCTACATTTATCTGGTCGGGTTCTGGAGTCGATGCTCCTTAGCTACCTGAAGGAAGGTCACATTGCATTCACAGGTCACTCCGAAACGCTGCACCAATCACGGCAACGCCCCTTCTCGATGGGCGAGGAGATGCGCGGTCCGGCAGGCGGTCGGCGCGGCGCGGCCTTGAGATCCGGCTGGCGAACCGGTCTAGGGGAGAGCCGAGAGACGGGAAAACCCCGACCGACGTAGCAGCAGACCCTCGGAATTGAACGCAGACCCAGGCAAACGCCCTCAGGGCGCAACGCGCCTACTCCATAGCCTGCTTTTTAGTCAGTTGCCTGCGGCTGAAAACAGCGACAAGACATTGTTCAAGGCCGCCAATTCCTTTTTCCTCAGAAACTGGAAGGAACAGTGACCTCTCGGTCCAGCAAGGTCAAGAATGAGTGTATCCATAAAATAGCGTTCAATATGATTTTGTCGCAATTTATCATCTCACTACCAGCAGCGAACGTGAAAAATACACGTATTACCGTGTATGTTCTCAGGTTCAATATGCACTGAACGGTCTACATTATTCATCTGACGAGATCTAAATAATTTGTGGTCTGGAGACGCTAATGTTATTTCAATCATCTGACGAGTCAAAATATACAAGAAATGTTCTTAATCAAAATAGGTATCCACCAACCTTCTGAAACAGCAACGAACGTGGAACAGATTTATCTCTATCGTGTGGGGAAAGCACGAGAAAATTATAAACAACTTCCTGCAGTACGAGAATAGAGAAGCTACTTTTAGGCGAAGTTCTACTCTCTGCTTTATCCACTGCAAATTTCCTAATGGAAATCGACGAAATATTGGTCGTGAAAATGGACATAATTCATTATCTTCTATAAATTATTAACAAACTCAAATCCGGAAATGCACATGAGCTAAACACAAACCTCTTAAACTCTCCAAAGCATACGTAATAACAGGAAGCGAATCTTGCAGGAAAGCTGTCAAGAAAATGCGTATTTATCACGAGCCACAAATTAACTATACAACGTAACGCAAAAGCGACCGACAAACTTGCTGACACGCCTTAAACAGCATATTTCTCATCTAATCTGACGCTTAAGTAAAACCATAATCCCTTTCAACTCATTTTACTCTAACACAGTGTCACCGCTGAGTGGATTTTCAAATATAGATACAAACCACTTTATTAATATTTCATCGAGTGTGTCACAGACCCCAAGATGATGTAAAATATCAAATGTAAACATTGCACCATAACGAAGCATAGGCGGCCCACAAAAAGACTCACGCAAATTCCCAAGCACAGGAATTAATTTTCATCGTACATTATTAGATAAACTACAGAGACATTTCAGGGAGTTGCGATGAGATAAAAGGGCACAAAGCTAACGAAAATAGCTATTACGCTTAGTATTTTTTTTTTCACTAAGCTCGAAAGAAAAATGATAAATCATGCTATGAGTATATGACATATATCATAAATTAACTCTTTGTACATATCGCGATCAGCATTATTGTGAATATGACTACTAAAAAGCCATCACGGCAGTTGTACAAATTGTAAAATTTTACTGATAAATAAGAATTTTTTCCAGATCAAGCAATAGTTTTGTAATGGGAAGGTGACGCAACGTACATGCATGGTGATCGCTACATTACAAGGTGATCGTTAAGTTGTAGATCGACAGGCAACCATTAGTGATCGTTAAGTTGTAGGTCGACGGGAAACCATTATGATCTACTAGGAGTAATCCTTCAAAAATGACGGGACGAAATGATGCGAGAGTTATCATAGAAACACTGCTAATTACAGTGCGGGTGATATATCATAAAATTTTCCCATCAAATTGCTCTGAGAAACATTCTCATTAACCCTTTTTTTCTAAGAGGGTTACGTGAAGTTGACCAGGTACACAATAAGATTCTTTTAAAAACACATCCCACTTGTCGAAAGATTGACACCCTCCACATAAAAATTAAGAGAACTGCCAATCGAAATAAACTTAAGGGGGCCGACCTAGTGTTGCTGTATTTTGCAAAGCCCCCAAATCCCAAACTCACTTCTACGAGTATCACCCGTCATCTAACCCCAAACTCACTACTTCTACCAAATTGCGCGCTGCACCGAATTGTACTGTGGGATGTCGTTCCAAAACCATCAAATTCTGCGATTTGCGCGTTCTGATTGGTCGGTTTTTCATTTTGTTTATGGAGACGTCCGATCCAAAAAATAATTTTTGGAGCATATCCTTAAACTATAAGTAATAATATGCAAAAAACAGGTTTATATTTTGCGCAAATTTATTAAACTTTATGATACAGTCGCGGGGCTGCAGGAAATTATGTTATTGATTATTGCATTTTCTGAAGCAAATTTACATGGACCAGTCTCGGGAAGATACCATTTGAACATTTCCAGAAATACAATCTAGATAATCAACACTAAGCCGAATGACATCCCAAGGCCGTGTTGCTTGCTGCAACTTAAACCGGTCCACAGATCAAGCGCGCCGGAGATGGGAGGTCCAGTGCCGCATACGGCGCCGATTGGCGAATCTGCGAGTTCAATCGCGCGAGAGGTTTTTCGGGGCCGCAGCGGCATCCCCCCCCCCCCAGGTCAGCTCCAGAGAGTGCGCAGCTAGTTTGCGCTGGCAAGGACGATCTTACAGCATTAATTCCTCAATAAAAACCGCAGAGACCGAGGAGATGAAAGGGAATTTGCAGTGATTAGAGGAAGCGTGCACATGGAGCCAGGAAAGAACCCCAGGGGTACATGGCGTTGCGAAATATGAAGCAAGAAAGCTTAATTAATTGATTAGTAATTTGGGCGCGTTAACGGCTAAGGTAATTAGTCCCGTAAGTGTAGTGCATGCTTTAATGCTAGAGGTGGCTGTGACTTTTCCCCGTTGGATGGCGAGATCCGACGCCGACCTACTCATCGGTTGGCGGGTTTTCCCTAACGAAGCGAGGCACCCCAGACAGGTGAAGCTCTACGATCCCGACTGGTCCCGCGGTACAGTTACTCTCATAAATATTCGGCCACATTGTATTTGTTTAATATTTTCATTTTATCGCAAAGAATTTAAGTTATAATGCAATAGAACAGGAAACAAAATAAACCAGGACGTCTTGAAACCATAATATTACATTCAATTTTAATCAAATGATATAAATTAACATTTTATTATAATTTTACAAAAAGCAATAACGTTACGAGACCCTCAAAAATATTCGGCCAAGTAGCATAATTTAACGCAAAAAACCCTTCTCCTAACATATTTACAATACAAAATTAAAAGTTCAGTACTTTGTAGAGCCTCCTTTACTTTTTATCACCTCTTCCAGTCATCTGGGCATACTGCTGATAATGTTCTTCATATAAAATGGACTTAACTCCTCCCATTCTTCTTTCAGCCGGTCAGTTAAATTTCTTACTGATGTTGGGGCCTCAATCTCAGTGCTTCCTTCAGTTTACCCCATACATTTTCAGTGGGGTTAAGATCGGGTGATTGTAGTGGTGTCTCCAAAACTTTTGGGCAGTAGTAAAGCAGTCATTCCCTCACGATGTGTGCCTTGTGTTTGGGATCGTTATCCTGATACAATTTGAATGATTTCCGAATTCCAAGTTTTTCGGCCGATTGATGTAAATTGTTTCTCAGAAGGGTCAAGTAGTTTTCCTTCGTCATCGTGTTTTTAATGTAAACTAATTGACCTACATCAGACGACGCAACACATCCCCACGCCATCGCCTTTCCTCCTCCGTGTTTCATTGAGTATTGGATGTTTTTGGCTTTCAATTCTTCTTGAGGTTTGCGCCACACTAATGTTCTTCCATGAGATCCTAAAACATTGAATTTTGACTCATCAACGAATAAAACATTTTCCCACCATGTACCGTCTTTGTTTGCATAAGCTTCTGAGAATGCCAGTCTCTTTTTCTTATTGACCGCACTAATGTACGGTTTCCTCCGTGATCTTCTACCACCGTACTCGTTCCTTCGCAGTGCTCTTATCACAGTTTCTGCTCCCACCTTTTTCCCACAGACGTCAAGCACTGCTGCTGCAATTTCGGAGCACTTATTTTAGTGTTTTCTTTCACTTTGCGGACCACAAACAATTCTTTTCGGTTGTTCTATTTTCTTAGTCTCCCTGTCTGTGAAATGCATTCAATCCTACCTTCATTCTTATATCTTCGCACAATATCACCAACTGTTGTTCTGCGTATGTTAAGCATCTTCGATATCTCTCTATGGGATTTACCCTTAGCGTGATGAAAAATCACGAGTTGGCGTTCTTCGAAAGTTGTATTATGTTTCCTTTTGCGCCCCATTACAATAACACAAATGGTTGAGACAAAAAAGGGTTAAAATAAATGATTACCAGGAGACAATACTCAATTACAATATACAGTGCAGTACTGCCGAGCTATGCTGTACATCTAAAAGGTTTCGTGAGCCCTCGTTCTGTACGAAAATATTGTTCCTACGGCAGGCAAACGCGAGTTTCCCACGGTGGCCGAATATTTTTGAGCCTCGTTGATTTAACGGTCGCATTTATTTTTATTTTTTACACGGCACTGATAATGTAAACAGGTGTAATGATGAATCCTATATGTAGACAATGCAAATTTGTTTTCTTCTGAATAAGTATTATTTCACGGAGTGCCTATGTTTTAGTGATTATCGTTTAATTTTCGAATATTACATTAGCGACCGAATATTTTTGGGAGTAACTGTACCTATAGAGCGTTCAAGCATTTGATTGCAGAACAGCGCTTATCGAGGACAGCGTTGCCACTTCTCACACAGCGCTTTCGCGCAACACTCGCCATGCTGATGCTCAGATTAACATGAAATTTCACCAGCGTGTTTAACACCTTTCAAAATGCATAAAAATAAATTTAAATGTGATGTGAACCATTGCATATAGTGGTTTTCCGACAATTAGAATTCAGACGTTTCATTACGTGCTGCTTGTCAAAGCACGGACTTCTCCAAGCGTCGCCTGTCCTGATAAAGGTCGAACTCATGCATGAATAATCCAAATACAATTCATTATTATAATATACACGTTTCAAAATATTTGACATTTTTATAGGGTATTCCTTATGTAAATATTACAGACTATTCTTTGTACTCTTTACGACTCTTTACGGTTTCCTCCAATGAATGGCCGAATTATAATTTACTTTTGAATCACTTTCAAATGATACAAAGTTTTAGCAAGATAATTGTCATCAAGTAATGAAATTTTTTACTTACCAAAATTCCATGACTTTATTATAATTATCAAAATACATTAACATATAACGTATTTATGGAAGAAATCACCTATAAATAAATATCAACCACTTCATTGACAGCTTCTGAGTTAAAAAAATTACACACCTTATTGACTGTATTCGGTCTGTTCGCAGTTTTTCAACGCACAATACGCTACAACCCAGTACTGTGACTTTCTGACTGGCGTTGAGCAATACGTATCTGGTCGAGGGGTTATGATTTTCAACACGGGGCATGGAGACACGTGAATAGAAGACATACCCGCACACCCAAAGAGTATATCTTACCTTTTCCCACGCTCAGAGAGTCGGGAGAGAGGGAATTCGCTTATGGCCTACGCCTTGAAAGAGAAGCGAACCCAAGGTCGAAATCTACGCCGACAGCTGATGCCCCACTCGTTCAATGTCCGGCTGCCACGAATAAATCGCGTGTCACAGTGATAGATGCATTCATTTCATTAAGAACACCTCACAATTCTCAGCCAATTACATTAAATTCACAGTAATTCCGGTTTATAAATATTTTTTTTCTTGCAGAACATGACAAATGTTACAACATGAAAATAAGATCTGGGAATGGAGAGTAATGCATGTTCAAATCGAGTTATTTTGATGAATATAAAAATACTATTTTTAATCGTATTTTTCTACCCATTTTCATTTTTTTACGGTATGGACAATGATACGAATGACTCGTAATAGGCAAAGTGTGTATTCCATGCGAATTCGAGGTCATTGTTACTTGTAACATTGTTGTAACACCGCACTGCTAACACAAGGCGATGATGGCTGCCTTTCGTTCGCTTTAATGTAAACTACTACTTTAATATATTTGTAGAATATTACAATGCCATAAGGCGTAATAATAATTATTATATATTTTTCGATGTATTTACATTTGTTTGGCATCGCTATCAGTATCGTATATCTTATATAATGAATTCAATGCCAGAAATATATTTTCGGTTAAAGTTTTGAACAAAAAACGTTTTGAACAAAAAACGTATTGTTTGAAAATATTTAATTTTCGCACCTAATGTTCTACGATTTAAAATAAGTTTTACAAAAAATGGTGACTGAGATGTGTTAATTCGGAGATAAATTGTGGTATAAATAGTATTACATAACCATTACAAATGGCGAAAAAGTACGTGGTGTTTTCGCACCACTAGTTTTAGATGTTTTGTATTTTTTCTATTTTACTGTTTGTAATAAGTGAAATTGAAAAATAAATACTCTACTTTTCCTTTCCCCGTCGCCAGTATAAAATCGCTTAGATTAAAGATCACCTAACGACATGAGATGTTCGTTCCGAGCGCACTGAATATTGTTTTTATTATCGTCTAACTCAAGAACCATGATTCACACAGAAATGTGGTTGATCTCATATCAAAATTTGGACTTCCCTTGTCATTTCATCCCCTGGATATATGTGATTTTTTTCAATAAGAAAAACGTTTCTTGCATGGTGAAAATTTAAGGACGTCAAAGTGTAGAAGTAAATACTCGGCCATCATTTGTAATTAATTTCTTTGTAACTAAACCATGAAACTCAATTACAAAATAACCAACACATTCATAGAAGTTCTGGGAATAACTGGTAAAAAACGCATTAGCCTAAGATCAACAGAATTGAAGTTATCGTGGAGTAAACATGTTAAATATTTGCGTTAGAAACAGGATGACCGAGCCAAATTGCCGCGAGCTTCTTCCTGAATTGGCAACATAGCTAGCGAAAGAGAGAGTCTTATGTAAAATTATATTGGATAGAAGGAGAGAGCAATACTCCATAAGACCCTGTACTGCAATCAAATGCTTGAACGCTCTATAGGTAGGCAGGGTGGAAAATCGTACGGAACTCGAACCCGAGAACCTCACGGTCAGAGGCACTGCAGTGACGTCAAATGATGCCCTAAGCCACGGAAGCCGGTTACAAAGCAATGGATACAAACGTCGAAACGATATAAGATTGGTCCCTAATTTGTATTAGGAAGCAATCTTAGCGAAGGTGTTCCTCTGTTGAAGGCAAGTCCCTCGGGGCGTCTGCGACCCACCGGGCTGTCGGGAACCGTTTTTGAGGCCCCAGAACCGCTGCTTGAACAAACGCTCCCCCACAAGTTGTTTTGCGAAGCGCAGCGCTTACGCACCTCTTTGCACATTCGTCCCTAAATGCGCCGCGACGAGGCGAAGAAGCAGACAAGACATCCAGTTGGACCGCGCGACTTTCTTCATCGCCGTCGCCGTAAAACGCATGACAAAGCAAATCAAATGTACCTAAATCAAATGTCTTAACCTGTCGAAATACAGAGACCGGCAGAGAATTTTAAGAAAGCACTTCAATAAGCTATGTGCACCATATCACGAATCATTGGGCATTGCGTCAAAGTTTCAGGTTCCTAACTATGTCAGACTTGCGATGGGTCGTGGAAGGCAGCATGAATAGCACTATCCTGAGAAGACGCATGGCGATTGAGGAAGTCCGCTAAGTTCGATGCAGAATACAAGAACGACATCTACGGCAGGTACAAAACGACGTTACGCTTCAACGACGTCTCTATCCAACAGTAAAATAGCCGAATAGAAGAGCGGTAATTCCCATGGACAGAATTTGTTCGTTACAGGTCACCACGCCAATTGTGAGTGCGATCGGACATGAATGACCTATCACACTTTTCATAATGCTTTCTCTACTCTACGTTCAGGAAAACTACTTTGAACATCAAGACAAATTCTGTGTCCTCCGGTGTGCACAGAGAAGACCTGCAATGCGAAAACTGCCCACACTCGATGGACTCTTCACACTGCCGGCCGCTGTCCCACTACATGCAGCGACGGGATACGCAAACAAAGGACCCAGCGCTCACTCCCTTCTCCCAACGCCCCGAACCCAATTGCATAGACCTACGTAAAGGCTGCGAGGAACGAAATGTTGGGCAGAATGCTATCTGCTCTTTATTCAGCCTTAGCAAAACTGCTTAGGGGAATAAAAGAACAAAAATTTAAAATCGCGACATGTTGAAATGTGTTTTTACGAATTCCATTTTTGGGACTTTGTATACTGTCGTGTTTGCAATAGCCTTTCAGAATATATCTCTCACTGTAAATGCTACAACAGAATTTCCCGCGGAGCTTTATTTTTCGCATTTACACCGGTTAACGCACGATTGAACTTCCAAACCCCTCGGAACATTGACGAGTTTTGCGATTGAATGTGTCGTTTCCGGGAGCCAATTCTAAAAGTAAAGACAGCAAAATCAACAAGGGATAGTGGTCATTCTAAATTATTTACAATTGCGGCCCTGAACATACAATTCAATTTCCAGATATCACAATAAGCTCTCAGTCTTGATGTTACATTTTCAACGATCTCAAAAAATTCCTGAATCTAATAAAATCAATTACATTCTCAAATAACTCCTCAAAAACGATAATCTAATACCATAAGAGACTTCTGCTTAATTCATAATTATTGGGTTCTGAATATCCAAATACCGCATAAACACTACGAAGAAATTTCCAACAAAACAGCGCGTAATATCTCTGCAAACTTATTTCACTCATAAATAAGTTTTAGGCTCAAACATGAATTACCAAAATGTTACAGGAGGGTAGAAAAATAATTACCATCCTGTTCGAAAGGCCAAGTGAACGTGTATTTCAGGAAATTCAAAAGCTACGAAAATGACGTCAGAAGCAATACTCCTTCATTCCACTTCGATAATGCACTCCTTCATTTCCCTTCGACAGATGTGGCGGCAGTGGGAAAAGCGGTGGCAGGAGCGGAGGCGGGGCTGGGGAGGGGGGAGGAGCACGCACAAGCCTCTTCAGCAGAGGCGTCTGGGCGTCGGACGGCGGCGGCGGCGGCGGCGGCTGCTGCTGAAGCTTTCGTCGATAGAAAAGGTCATCGCCTGCAAGGCCGTTAACAGGGGAAGAAAATCCGTTCTATTTATTAGCCCCCGGGCAGCAGTCTAATCAAATATTGCAATCTACTATTCCTCTTGCATATTATATTATTTTATCATACGTCCAAATATCTTGATAATTACCCAATATTGAAATGCCAGGACGTGCTTTACATTTTAAGCCAGGACACAGTTTAACATTTGGTTGCCAATTATAAACTATACTACCAATACAGACGAGTAAGAAGGGGAAGAAAATGTCCAAGCAGGTAGTGAATTCTCAAAAAGTAGTTTCTTTTATTCCAGAATTCAATACAATATGTACCTGACGCCCAATAAGTGATTTTTTACTTAATAATTAATTTATAATATATTTATAATTTACTATCGATGGAGAAATTAAGTACACTTCAAATTGATTACAACGGTACAACTTATATAACTTACAAAAGTCTACATTTTCCTGTCCTCTTAACAAAACTGGCACAACAATATTTATCAAATGTAGTTTTGTGCCCCTTTTTGTCTTTAGAATCCAGAAGACTGCAGTGCAAACAAACATGCCGCATGGTCCGCTACTATACCGAGAGAGGGGCCTGATACAGTTGAAGTATACTTCGACTGGCAATATGAGTAAAACAACTTAATGCAACAGTCCCGCTTGCATGCACCCGGGGCGCATTAACCATCCGCTCCCGTGCGACCGGGGAACGAACCCGCAGAGCTGGTGTATTCAGACGCGCCGCTCCCTTCACCTGGCACTTCGAACCACCCTGAATAACGAGAGAGCAATAACAAGTTGGGCTAAACCGTCCGGAGAGATATTTCACGCGAAAACGCGCCGGAACATAACTGTGCACGGCCGACCGGGAAGATGAGTAATGGTCGTTAAGCGCGCTCAAGGCCGGTCCCCGCGGGCGCGGGGGAGCGAAACAAACGTCGGGGGCGGGGGGAAGAGCCGCGCGCCAGATAAGCGCGCGAGAGCCAACGGGCGCGAAGTTCGCCCGGGGCACCCGCTCGCCTGCCGAAGTAGCGGGCGGGCGGGCGGGTCCGCCTGCCCGCACCGGTCGCCAGTCGTGCGTGAAGCGCCGATATTAATCGACTGTTGAGTCACTAACAGGCCCAGCAGAACAAGGGCCGCAGGCGCGGGGACGGTCCGCGCGCCCTCAGAGACGAACAGACTCGAAAATCCTAGTTTCAACGTCCTCCCTTCCTGCACTGTCATCCAAGAGCTCGTGGACCAGACATTAATAGACTGGTCACATAGCTTTTTCCTTCAAGTGATGCGCGATGAAGTATACAAATTTTGCACAACGCGAGGCGATGCTGTTTCAGCGACAAAAAGGGCGAAACGATGGCAGAGGGTCTCTGCGGCAAGAAAGTGATGAGGGGCGGGGGCGAGAGGGCGTCTAGCGTAAATTATTGAGCAACCTGGTGAGTCACGGTCGGAAAAACTCTCGATGACGCCGCGCTAGCCGGCATGAAACGGAGCAGCGCATTCGGTCAGCCTTCAACGCTCCCCCCATCCTCCCTGTCCACAGCCCTAGGACTAGAATTCCTCTTTGCCTACGCGCTGTTTTGGATCATGTATTGATGGCGACTGCCTCCACAAGTCGTTTTCCCAGTTGGAGCTGCAGGCGGGACTAAGTGTGATAGGGGAAAATGGACAAATCTGGGCGGTGATAAAACATTTGTAACGGTTGTAAACATTTGTAACAACACTGTAACCCCACAGTACTACTGCAGAAATGGTGCAATGAAAAAAATACGAGGACTATTCACCACCAACAGAAAGAACCGATGTTCTTCACGAGCATGTCACATAAAAATATATTATCAGTACAGGGATTTAAAATCGCATAATATAAAGCTGTGAAATTACGCAAATCCAAACACTAAATAAATAAATAAATATCCTTATTGAAATGATTAATTCAACTGAATCCAATTAAATGCTCAGCCCATAAATAGATGAAGCATATTTCTTTTCGAGCGATAATGCACCATGACTGGGACATGAAGTTAGTTTTACGGTAATGAAAAAAATCAAGAGAAATATTAGGCTTCGGCATGCATTAGGTCCCGAGACACGTTCGATTGGAGGGACAAATCCCGAAAGCACGCGCACTGAAACCGACGGGCGGCCAGACAACCAAAATCAACCTCGAGTCTCCTCGCACCATTTACTTCCATAAAAAACCGCAAGGCTACAATCTTAGAGCAGCAGAAAATCTGCATGCGCAACCATCCACCGAGCATCCGTTAGCGCGGGTGACTGAGATGGTTATGGTAAAACGGAGACCCAGTGACAACGGAAACGGGAACGCAGCCGATGGTAACGATGGCGGCGAAAACACTCGCGGGTGATGCGGGCGGCGATCTATGGAATAGAAGCACGCCGACTACGGATTAAATACTTCAGAAGCGATCGTAGAAGACGACTTGTGGCTTAACTGTCAACGCCCTCACATTTCACCTCAGTGCCACGGTTCAAACTCTACGATTAGTATGAATTTATCACATTTGAGACAACTGTTCACGAATCCCTCCTTTATATTTTTCTTACGATAAATCACCATCTACTTTCATATCACTGTCTTTTTGCATCTTCTGCCGATGTACGCATTCTCCATTACTTTTTACACTACAACAATTTTTACACACTCCTTTCCTTCAGCTCATCCCACAGGTTTTTTAATTTCTTCCTTGCTCTACTTTTTTTCAGCAAGCTTCATCCATGACTACCATCAGAACCCTGTCCTTTCCTTTGAAAGTATGTCCTATTCTGTTACTACCATCTAATTAACATAGCATTTTTCGTTATACCCCATAGTAGGGCAAATACTCAGATAAAACATCCCGAAAACGTGGACACCAGGACGCAATTTAATGAATTTCCCCCCAAACAGGAGCGAACCCGGGCCGGGCCGGGCCGGGCCGGGCGGGTCGGGTCGGGTCGGGTCGGGTCGGGTCGGGTCGGGTCGGGTCGGGTCGGGTCGGGGGGCGGTTGGTTCGGGTCGGGTCGGGTCGATGCTGGGCACGTATGCCACGTGAGGGTGCAACCCCGCTGCAACGCCTCTACTTCACAGCATTCACGTCTACACTATTTCAATTTATCATTCGCGTACATTCTACAGCGAAAATTATCTTTGAAAAGCGTTCAAAGACAAATGATCAGCACAAACGATCACTATTCTTGCTACTTTGTTGCTTTCCTTTTCCATGAAACGCTTCAAATATTTAACCTGCATCTAACCATCACGTTCTCATTTTTTAAGACATACACTAACCATTTATTTAGAATACCATACTTGGGAAAATATATTACACTAATTACACTCTCAGAAATGTCTGCATTACTTTTAATGTAAAGTACATTAAAGTAATTATCATGTACCACATTAAATTTAATGTACTGTAACCGCCCATATGTCGGTTCCATTGATTTTTGAGAAGCACCCGAGACCGTCAAGACACGAAAGATGCAATTATAGTGCTACCGAATAGCAAGAGATCGCGCCAGCAGTAAATAGTAACCCTTGCGAGAATTTATTAAGGTTTCTGAACGCACTCACGTAGAACAGCATCAGAACCAATCAGAAATCACCCTTGAAAATATCAGCACTAGCGCAAAGCACCGATACGAAAAGCTCTCTCTTTGCGTCAACTGCTTTGGTCATTAGTCCCGTTAGTGTAGTGCATGTTTTCCCGGGAGATGGCGATCTTGCCCCGCTGGATGGCGAGATCCGGCGCCGACCTACCGTCGGCTAGTGGGGTTTCCCCCTAACCAGGACTCTCCCACCAGCGGGGCACCGCCCCAGCTGGGACAAGCTCTAAGCCCCCAACCGATCTCCCGGAATATGTGGTAGTGTAGTGCATGTTATTGTAAGTGAGTGTGTACGGGGAGAGGATAGAACAAGGAAGAGGAAGGACACATCGCGCGCGGTCCGTGGCCCGTTTGGTAGGGTACTGCTTCGGCATTCGCCTGGTGTTGATCGGAGAAACCACGGAAAACTACCGATCAGAGCAGCCGACCGCTAGAATTCTCCTCCAGACAGCGACTGAATTCGACCTAGCTGCAAAGCTGGTGTCGAAAATCCTGCCGCCGTCAGGACTCGAACCTAGGACCTCCCGGTCAGAGGCGCTGCAGTTCTTTACATCGAGTGCCGCCGCGAAGACAGGAACAGAATCCAGACAAAATTGGTTCCCCATCCCTATTTATTTATTGTACTTGGGGTCCTTCAGCTGCTGAGGTCATTAAGCCCCACTAGTGACCCAATGAGATGGCGATAATGATGTAGTGAATAACGTTGGGAAGAATGGGGGAGGAGGGGAGGAGAGGTAGAGGAAGCGGCAGAACCCCAAAAAAACGTACCGAAAGTTTGCTTTGCCCGCCACCAATTCCACGTGTATGGACCGGGGGTTGAGCCCGGGACTCCAGCGGTGAAATGCGAATGCGCCAGCCACGCTGACAGGGCCCCGGGAACTCCCTTCCACGTGATCGGCCACTCAACCACGACCGTTGGGCGCGGTCCTTGGGGAAGGTGTTCTCCTAATGTCATGGAAACTAGGTAACATCCCCACTCACACGGGGTCAACGGGCTTTCATGTAAAGAACGCACCGCGCCCGCTACCTGCAGGAACGCGCCGCCGAATTCCTGGGCGGGCCGCCCGCTCGCTTGCTCACTCGCTCGCTCGCTCCGCGCCGCTATTTTCGGATGCCGGACGCGGGCCGAAACCCTCGGCGGCAAACGCGCCTCAGGCCCGTTTCGCCTCCCCCAACGCCCCCGGGCAAGCAAGCGCGTTGTGGTGTAGACGCTAGCGCAAACATATTTTACCTCAGGAGTCCCGATTCTATTCCCCGTCAATGCACGTGGAATTGGTGGTGGGCGAAGTTAACTTTCGGTAGGTTTTCCGGGATTTCTTTCCCCTGCTTCTCGTACCAACTCCAACGTTATTCACCCCCATCATTATCGCCGTTTCATTAGACCACTCGTGGAACTCACTGTCCTCAGCAGCTGATGGGCCTGTAACTCCAGTAAATAAACTAACATAAAAAGGAGGGTTGGGAGGAGAACCAATTCTGTCCGGATTCTCTTCCAGTCTCCGCGGCAGAAATCGATGTAAAGAAGGGAAATGGCGACTTGTTCCAATTTTGGACTTCATTCAATTTCTTAAGATCAGTAAACGTTATCACACACTCAATTTTTGACATATATTACACTCATTTTTACAGTCTGAAACCAAAGTGTGCATTCCGGAAACAATAAATGCATTATAATAAAAAAATTTTACAAACTGTTCCATTTTTTTCAAGTAGATTCACATCTCCGTAAATCATTACGCATTGGAACCATCAAACCACAGGGATTTATTTGCGGTTAACGCAAATTAAAAAAGTGTTGAGCGATTTCAATTAGATCCATTTGACCAATCTTTGAAGAATACCGAATTATCTGCAACAACTGATTCGCATTTTCACAGCAGTCAAAATTAAAGCAACACTTCACTTCACGGCATGAGCGAAGAGATTCTAAGCAAAAGGAACACCGCGCTACGGCGTGTCAAGATTTATAGCAGCAGTTTGTATGTCCCTGTAGGTCGCAGGCGACGAGTGCCGCCACGAAAATGGAATAACTGTGCTTTCGCATCCGCAATCCGCCCGAACTGCGGCTAGTGCGGCCGATTCGCCGACGCGATCTCCACCACCATACCCGCACAAAAACTTGCCCTAATCACCACAGACATAAACATCGTTACAATATTCTCATAATCTCAAAGGGCATTTCCGGAATTAAACTATCTCCAAGTCCAACGCCTAGCCAGCGCCTCTCTCGACAAGATCCACCACATCCGTCAAATGCTATTCGGCTGCATCACAGAGAATCCATTGTTCAGTAACCTATTTTTCGCCTGGCTAAGATGAAATTCAGATATTATCCTCTCCATTAACTCATTTCTTCCGGCAATATCAATATCGACATAAACAGCAATTCCTCCATTGTCTAAATGTGCCTTTCGTTGTCTTTACACCAACGAAAACATCACGAATGCACTCAGTTCTGTTGTCATCGCCACTAGCACAACCTATGCTGCTGCTGCTGCTGCTGCTGCCACCGCCGCCATTGCCATCGCTACACAGCTCGCAATATTTCTACGGGCAGCACCACTGCTCACAAATTATCCCGCACGCAGCCGCTGGGCAGCGCCATTACTATACGCCTTGCCTTTGAGACGCCTGCCGAAGTAAATCCATTTCGCCAGTCATTTCGAAGCAATTATATTTTCCACCGGAGGCAATGCAGGAGAGAAACTGTAAGTAGGAAATGATCACTGCATACGAATAAAAAACTGATCGCCGGAAAAGCAGTCGCCGCACTCTGTTAGCGGAAACGCACATGCGAGCGGTGAATAGAACAAGTCCATTTCCTGAGCGAGCGCGTGACAACGACGGGAGAGGATTCCTACGGTAGGCACGCGGTAGCGTGAAAGTAGTCTCCCCTCCTCAATTCGTGGCGAAATGGCTACAGTGCTCATACCTCCGCAGGGAGTGGACATTCAAATCCCATTCAAGGAATTTACGGAAAAAGAAGTGCGTTGGCTTAGAGAATATTTCTCCCTCACCAGGATTTATTAAATCATCTGATTATCATACCCAAGCATTGATAAGAAGTTAGAATTGGTTTATTGGAATTCTGAATATATCTTCGAACTTCTTGGAATTCAGAACCCGTCTGTTCCCACCCGGTCCATAGGCTACAGAAAATCATGTTGCGACTTTCGCTTGCCATCTTCGTTATCCACGCTTTGTTTCGATAAAAATAACGTTCGTTCTTCTGCAAATAAAATTACTCCCGGCAAGCGCGAAAGAATTGCGAAACCCCCTCACGCAGTCACGGGTCGAACGCGGCGCGAAACGCGAAGACACAGCACAAGGGACACGCCAGAAGGCGCAGGCGAGAGATCCGTTACCCTGCGGCTCCTTAAATGGTGGGTACAGCGCCCTGCCGCGGTGCGTCGCGTCGCCCCGCGCGAAGGAGCCCTCGCGTCGCCCCACGCGAAGTGGGTGGGCGGGCGGACGGACGGACGCTCCACCGACCCACCGCTCCCAGACGGGGAGCGGCCGCGCCACCCACTTCCTCTGCTGCGCGGGGCGATACGCGCGGATGATCCCGCGCGCGGACGCGCGACGCATGTCACAGCGCCTCCGGCACCACCGCACTCTGGCTTGGCAGGGCGGGCTTTACAGCATGCACAGCGGGGAGAGGGCTTTCACTGGCACGAACTCGTGTTTCAGGGTATTCCTGTAATATTTCTAACAACCTCTTGGAAAGTAAGTTATGATTAAAAACACAATGCTATTCTTTACATCCTATGTGAATTATAGGTTTCGATCAAGCACTTTCGCTTTCTCATTAGACTCACTGAAAGCATACAAAATTTGTAGTGCGAATGTCACTTCGTTACAGAGAAATATTTCTTGAAAATCTTGTGTTAGGAAACTCGCGAAGAAAGCCATGATAAAGAAAGATAATTCGATGCCAAATATACATGTTTAATAGAACCAAAACCGAATTAGTAGGAAATGAGTTATACCCTACCGTACTTGGAGATACTTCCCGCATATGTGATACTTTAATCCATTCACCTCGCCCCGCGCCCCTCCTTGCGTCCGGGCGGTCGGGCACGGCGGTGCGGCGGCGTGCGACATCGCCGTTACGGTTTGAACCCCGCGCGCCCTCCCGCTCCCCTAGGAGAGGCTTGTATCTGCCATCTTTCTCACGACCTGACGCGAGCATGCGTGCGCGCGCGCGCTCCGATCGCCCGCCCGTCCGCCACCTTCCCCTTCCTGCCCCGGGCGCGGGCGCGGGCGCGGGAGGCCGCCGCATACCCCCTCTCGCCCGGCCTCAGACGTGCCAGGATGCAAGCGCCGCGCCGCGCCGCAGCGGAGGCATTGCTCATGGGCCCCCCCCCCCTTTAACGGCCAACGCCAACAACATGCTCGCGGGCCGGCTCCGCGTCTCTCCCACTGCCCCGCCGCGACTGTATTTAGATTCTGCCTTATTTCTAACAAGTGCCAATACGTCCATACATTAAACATGCTGCGGCAGCGGCGACCACTTAAAAAGTGCGGGATGCCTGGCGGATAGCAAGCAGGGCCCGAGCGCCTGCCCCCGATCCGGCAAGGCGCCGCCACCGCCACCGCCACCGCCGCGAGCCGTCCACACGCGCGGGAACCTCCGCTGCGCTGCGAGCACAACTCGGAATTCTGTTATTGTTAAATCAGGACGACGCGCGAACTTCAAATCGGTTCCATTTCAAACTGATCATCGAATATACATGTGCAACATACACAAAACTTCAATCACTGTACCTGTGGGTACGCTTGCTGATAAAAGAAATAAAATTGTGCCAGATCTACCACTTCCTGCTATTCACTAAGCACAAATAGGTGGAATCTTTGTTTGTTTGAAAAAACAAAATAGTTCTTAAAAATGTAAGTGCTACGTGGCCAATTACAATAAAAAAAAATGAAAAATAATAGTTTTATAAAACTTCGGCCCAAGACTTTTGAGAAAGATACTGTTACACGTGATTTATTATCCACAAATGTGGCAGAATTTTTATTTATATTTACTTTCTTTAGCATTGTAATAAAATATTACACACTTGTTTGTACAATAGCGTTATCAATTATCTACCTACAAAGTCACATTAAATAGAATAATTCATCAAAATGAACTGTAAAATTCGCATGAAAATTTTATTTTGTTTCTGATTTCCCTCTCTCTGAGACACGCATACTCCAGTTTCCCCTACCTCTAAACAAAGGAATTTATTTCGCTTGGTGCGCGGGAGATTAGAGCAGCGCCCTCTGGAATACTAAGCCAGGCGACGATTTTGTGACGTAAGCACGAGTCGGCCCACGGCTGGCCCACGTTAGCCCAAGCTGAGATTTCCTTCTGTGTGTTGTGCGTTGTGGACTGCTGTGTTGGTCACGTTTTGTTAAGAAATTTGATTATTTTAATTACGGAAATGCGAACTTGGTAAGTACCATTTATTAACATTAGTTTCTGATTAAGTTTTTTTTACGTCATTTACCTAAAATTAAGGCAAATATAAGCAAATGATTTATTTATGCTTGAATTTGTAAAAACGTGTTACAATGGTTGTAGGTTATTGTACACATTGAACATACTTTGTTTTGGACTTACGTAAATACACAGTATACAGATGTTAGAAAATGTTGAACTTTTCAAACCCTTATTATCTCATTTATAGTTCATCAGAATAATGCCATACAAGTGTTGTGTGTCCAATCGTAAAGGCAACTATCGTAATGGTCCTGCTGTCAGTGTGTTCGGCTTTCCCAAAGAGAAAGAACCAAGGAGTGCGTGGATCCGAGCTATTTGTAGAGAGAAAACCTTCATTCCAAATAATAACTCAAAGGTAGTGTTTAAAAAATACTTTAAACTTGCACGTGTTTTCTTGAGGTGTGTGATAAATGCCGACTTTTAAATTTCTGCAGGTCTGCGAACTTCACTTTCATGAAACAGACATAGAAAGAAGTGAAAATGGTTAATGAGGAAACTGGAGAGCATTTAACAGCTCCACTATCACATCCTAGACTTCGGAGTGGTATGATAATTTTAGAATTTAAAGGAATTAATTGGCGCTAAATTGTTATATACTATTCTGTAATCGTTTGGAAATTCTTTGTTCAGGTGTAGTACCATCAAAAGTAATGGATTGTTCAGAATATTTATTAAAGCCTGAGACACCAGTTTGTGTAAGTCCAGCAGACAAGAAAAGAAGAAAAAAATATGGAAAAATTTGGAAGGACGATAACCGCTAGTCTGGAGACATATGCAGAGTACAATTCATCTCGTGTTTTCAAGAGTTTAGAAGCACTGAAGGGATTACCCCTAGAATTTAACGCAGAATGGACAGTATTAATTAGAAGCTCCTCGATATGTTTTATACTCGTAAAAGAACCACAGCCACAAATAATATGCTCTGTTAAAATGGATGAAAAATTGTGTGTTTTTGTCCATTACAGGAGTGTGTTAATTAGTCAAGTAAACAATAAGTTATTACCAGCTAAGGTAGTTATTATTAATGATTTACAAAATCTTGTAAATTAATGCCACTCAAGTTTTGGTGATGAATTGGGCATTACTTGTGATGCCAAGGATTTGACTGCTTTGACTTTGAACATGTTAAACTCATCTAATTTTATTATTTTGCCCAGTGAATCAACAGTGAAGTCTCTCAACTCCAATATTTCGGCCACCCTACTGTTTGAACAAGGTTCCTCGAAGCTACTTCGGTATATACGGGGCAAATTTTTCTTGTTAGGGGCCGATGACAAATCAGTTATTTTACTGATGGATGAAATCCATGTAATATCTGCCATGGATTACAAAGGAGGGTGCATAGTGGGTGCCAGTGACAATGGAGAGAAATCCACAAGTGCATGCGTATTTATGGTTTGCAGCTTGCAATCTTCGTATGAAGATGTTGCGCATATTATACCTGTGCACAAAACGACTGGTAAACAACTTCACTCTTACATTTCAGAAATAGCAATTGGTTTGGAGGATATAGGGTTTGAAGTTTTTGGAGTGACATCAGACAACAATCCTGTCAACAGAAAAGCTATACCGATATTTGCTGACCCACCTGACTTAAAATATGTGTATGTGTATCCCAAAAATAGTGATAGGCCCTTGTTCTGTCTTTTTGATTCGGTGCACTTACTGAAATGCATTCGAAACAATTGGCTGAATAACACTGATCAGGAAATGATGTTTTCTGCTTTTGAAAGTGAAACCAGTGAAATGAAGCACAAAGCCTCATTTGCTTGTTTGAAGCAAATGCATTCTGCAGAGAGGCACTCGTTAATTAAGTATGGGTATGGACTTGATTTAAAAGCTCTCTATCCATCATCTTTGGAGAGACAAAGCGTTCAATTGGTGCTATCTATTTTTGATAGTAAGATTTCTGTTGCACTAAGGGAATTGGGTCCTCAAAAGCAATTAAAAAATTTGGCTGACACAGCTACCTTTTTAGAAGTGATTTGCAGATGGTGGGATATTGTAAACGTAAAAAATCCGTTTAAAGGGTTAAGGAAACAAAATGTATCTCAGCAACCCATCACTTCAGTTGATGGGCATCACATAAACTTCCTTGTTCAATTTTCGAAGTGGCTGGAAACCTGGCATGCAACAAAATGTATGGGGCAGTTAACAACTCAGACTTACACAGCACTTTCACACACAACCCAAGGATTAGTGGAAGTGGCAAAGTATTTATTTCCAAGAAGAAATTTAACTATGTTTTGCTAGGAAAATTCCAAACAAATAAATTAGAGGAGAGATTTGGCAAGTACCGTCAGCTTTCAGGTGGAAATAATGTGTCAGTGAGACAAATATTGGAGTCCGAGAAGAAACTGAGGATGCAAAGTATTTTACCTCTGGTAATTAAAAATAAAACTGGGGAAATAAATGTAGGACTGAGAAGCTTGGGAATGGGGTTCATTTGTCACACCAGAGTCTAATGCTGACATTTCTCTTCCTTCCTTTGTCGAATATCTAGATATTGACGAGGAAGATATTGAAGAATTGGATGAGGCCAAGTGGCCAATTCTTACTTATATTGCTGGGTACTGCTCCCACGGCATAATAAAAAAACTGAATGGGTGTAAATATCGTTAAGTCTTTTTACAAAAAGATGATATTGACCCAAATGACAGGCATGTACTAGCAATTGAGGTGGGTTAAAGTATCGGTCTGAACATACAGTAAAATGTGTGGCATCTTCTTACGTGATTGTGCAGAAATTATTTACAAATTTTGAGAATGATTTCTTAAAGATATCCAATCAGAGAAGCATTTTGTTACGTTGCCTTGAAACAAACATTCCTCGAGTTTTTTTAGTGGTCATGATTGTAGAAACCACAAAACAGAAAATATTATTAAATGTATTCTAGGAATTTTTGTGAACATTATTTTAAATAATTATGTTAGGCAAAAGAATGATGTTCTTACAACTCCCAGCATGCCTGAAACCAAACGACAAAAGAAGTAAATTGATCTGATGCTTATGTATTTTCGTATTACTAATGGCCATTCGGAGCAGAAACTAAAAAGAAAATTACGCAGCTTCTGGCCATGTGAGAATTATTTATGATTTTTTTAGTTACCCAGGAACTCGGCAAAAATACAAAAACAATGAAAGTTTCGTTTTTTATATAAAAATACAAATATATAATTTTGTTAGTTCACTATTTTCCTACTGCACATAGCATCAGAATTCTCATAATCACTACTTATGACAGCTGAGCTGGAAGGAAGAAGCTGTCTGTGGTTAAATATTTGCTACTCATGTGTCGCATTGTAGAATAGCAAATATTAATGTTCTTGGTATGTAGACTGTATACTATACTGTTAGTGCGGTATTCATGAGGACGATTTTTATTAAAATATTTATTTATATACAGGCAGCAGATCATGCATCTGCAACCTTCCTGCATCAACTATCTGTATCAGTAAATATTAATGTTCTTGGTTTGTAGACTTAGTGCGTATTCATGAAGACATTTTTATTAAAATATTTATTTACAGGCAGCAGATATGCATCTGCACCTCCTGCATCAACATCTGTATCAGAATTATGTTCTTGGTTTGTAGACTATAATAACTGTTAGTGCAGTATTCATGAGGACAATTTTTATTACAATATATATTTATTTGCAGGCAGCAAATGATGCATGTGCAACCTTCCTGCATCAATGATTTACCAACCTTCTTCAACCCCTGTGTGTTGCCTGAATCAAAAAAATTATATCTATGTTTCAATTCGTAGCATGATTGATATAAAACTTGGTTTCAGTACAATGATCATTGATTTAATTGGATTTCTCATAAGAAAAAGGGCATTATTTGCCTTCTTTAATTTATAATTGATGTGGAATTCCCACTTCATGTCTAATGTCATCGTAACTATTAAGTCCTTTGCATATTATATTAGCGTCATTGGTTCCAATACTAGTATATCGGCATTGAGGATTATTTCTCACTATGTGCACAACTGTACGTTTTTATTTCTTAAAAAATGACAATACCTCACCTTTTCCTGGCAAAAGTCCTTTTAATGAGTTCAATATGTCCGAGATCAAGGCCGTCAAATCATTGGCATTTCGAGTAATGTCCAATTCATCAACAAAACTCGAGTGGCATTCATTTACAAGGTTTTGTAAATCATTAATATCTACTTTAACTGGTAATAACTTGTTGTTTACTTGAGTAATTAACACACTCCTGTAATGGACAAAATCTCACAATTTTTTATCCACTTTAACAGAGCATATTATTTGTGACAGTGGTTGTTCTTTTACGAGTATAAAACATATCAAGAAGCTTCTAATTAACACTGGTCATTCTGTATTAAATTCTAGGGGCAATGCTTTCAGTTCATCTACACTCTTGAAAACACGAGATGAATTATACTCCACTTATGTCTCCGACTACCGGTTATTGTCCTTTCAAGGTTTTCCATCTCTTTTTCTTCTTTTCTTGTCTGCTGGACTTCAAACTGATGTCTCAGGCCTTGATAATAGCACAGTCCATTATTTTAACTCTGCCTGCAGTAGGCACTGGGGAGATAAGAGTGCCTCAGTAGACTTGCCGGTCCCAAGCCCGGATAAAGGAGGGCTGGGGCCAGCTCCCCATCACCCTTAAAAAAAGTGAAACTGTGATTTTGATAGCGTACTTTGTCATAGGCGTTTTCCAAATCCAAAAGGAAAAATCCTTTTTTTGGTTGTTGGAAAAACTGTTGTAATATAATGATAATTATTACTTGATACCCCAGCTTGAAATCTAGCGTTCCCCATAGTTCTGCATCTCATAATAGATATACCTAAATGGAATATGTACGCACATGTATTGAGAAAAAACGACTCAAATACTTTTGTTTTCTTTTTTAATACACAAAATATGTATGGTATATGTAAATTGCCCATGATTTTTTTTCAAAATAAATTACTATTTTTAAAATTAATCAAAATGTATTTTTATTAACTTCTGATTCCAATTTTGTTGGTAGTTGTAGGAAGTTTTATATTTTTCTTTCAAAGAAACTTTTCCAGAAATAAAAGGAACTTGTTTCTAAAAATATAAATCCTTAGATTTCCGTTACTAAAATCTGTTGTTGGGAAATGAAGTGCCTGGGAGAAATAAATCGTGAAATGCCCTTGCTATTAACTGCAGCAGAGAGCGTAGGCCCGCGACGGGGCTAGTGGGCCTACTCACCGTGACGTCATTGGCAAGATGGCTGCGCGTCGCCCGGCTTTATATTCGAGAGGGCACTGATTAGAGTGAAAGCTAATCGCCGGGCCGCGACAGTTTCCTCGCGCACCGGTGTAGCATTGCTTCCCTGAGCGCCCGCGGACAACAGGTTCTCGCGGGACATGAGGCTAGGAACGCGAGATCTCAAATAACAGATACCAGCTTACTTAAGCCGCCTAATGGCATCGACTACTCCTATGACAGATCGACGCCGTGCTGACGCGCGAAAGCCGGCGAAAAAGCCGCCGCCGCCGGCGGCCGCAGCGGCGACGCGCGGCGCACGGAGGGTTCTATTAGACGATCAAAGGAAAACGCGGAGCAGCCGACGATCAGCCCTCGGGCAACATCCCAGGGATTCACACTCCGGACTCCAAAGCCTTCGCTCGCACAAACGACACAGAAGGCAGAGCTTGTACTCATACCTCTTTCTCAAAAATCCAAGTCCTCATAACTTTGTTTATGTTCTTTGTCCATTGCGACATTTGGTGCATTTACATTTTGTGCAAGCGAATGGACATTAAATAATGTGTCGCTGGTAGGAAAAAATTGTTATATTTTGAATTAACATGCAGAGCGAACAAGAGCTTTAATGAGGAACGAGGAGACGAAAATCTTGCGCCAAAGGGGCAGTAAATCTAGTACTGTGTAACGACAATCTCGCAACACGAGAATGAGGTTCCCAAGGAAAACACAAATGTGACTACTGCACTTCATTGCGCTGAAAAGCACCACGATCATGTACAATACATGTCAAGAACCTGAAGCATCAAGAAGTTCATACATCTCATTCCCACAAACAATTCCCTTGTATAAATTTAAATGAAAATTACGAATAATTTTAAAGTACTTTATTCGGATTGCTATTCATCTCCAAAAAAAGGGTACCTGCCGGATGGAACAGTACCAATTTGCGTGGAGCAATCATTTACACAGAACATTCTTCTTGGCATATTCCGGTATACAACAAAACGCTAGGTACAAATAGGCATCAGAATTGCACAGGTGAGCACCTTAATCTGCCATCTTAGGCCTCAAGCACCTCATCCGACCTGGGGCCAGCGACGGTTCGACACCGCGGCGGACCGGCCGCCAGAAAAGCAAGCCGGCCCGCCGCCGCTGCCGCTCCACAGGAAGGCGTCCCGTTACGCGACCACACTTTTTTGCGACTCGTAAATTACAACACGCCCTCCTCACACTCCTCGCCCGTCCCTCTCCTCCTCCCGCAACACATCCCGGCTCCCCCGCTACCGCCGCGCTCCGTTCTGCATCTCCGGCCACGGCGCCGCGCTCGCGCACATCCCGCTACTATAGAACGATTTTCCTAAGGATGAGCTAAAGTGACAGCTAGTGCTGGCAACATAACTGAAGGTTCTCTGGTTTTTGTGCCCGCGACCCCATTAGACTCCCTTCCTGCATTCGTTCGTTTGCAGTTGGCTAACTTGTAAATGACTTCGACGCTTCCTTTTGTGATGTCCTCGTCCGAAAAAAAATATAGTGCGCCGCGAGAAATAATTGAAATTAGGAAGTACAGTGTTATGTGCTCTTCTGTAAAAATTCTTTTTTCTATAAACATTACATTACAATTACTTTTTGTGTCTATTTTAAAACCGAGACTTGAATGCGAGAGGGTATCGGTGCACGTGTTTCCGGCTTAAAATCATTTTTCTTTCTATTTTCATTCGTGGCAGTTTTCTATTACTGTTTGTGAGAGCATGTTAAGAGATTTTCCACATACGTAATTTCATTTAAATATTTCCCGGACTCGCGTACGTGCATATACCTCAGCAAAATTCTTGAGCTTCTGTATACTGATGTTTCCAAATACTTTACGAAGAGACGTGGCCGAACGTGTCGCGGCGGAGGGATACTTCTCTGAATTACATGTGATGTTCACTTGTTACGCGAACTGTCACTTTTGCTCATCCTTAGGAAAATCCTTCTACATTTTGCATCATCAAGCGCTGTCGCGCACGACCCTCGCCCACCGATAACATCGAGATCGCAACATGATATATCAAACAAATGGCCGAACCTTTGGGTTAGCACGCACCTCAAGGGCATCGAACGGCAGATGTATTTCCTCCGCGTTTGTTCTCAAAACGAATGGTAAGTAAAAAGGTAACAAATTATAGTTTCGCTATAAACCATGAGAAAAACATTGGTCGCTGAATCGCAGCAAGAGTGAGTGTAAAGGAGGCCTTGCGATGGTCAAGAGGTTAATCACGTGAAATTGTGTGAAGTCCCGGAGAAAACGTGAAAAGGATTAATGTAAGAATAGAGTTAGGTTATTATATTGAGAAGAAATATACAATTCTTTTATACATGGCCATAAAGTCCCTGACCAAGGTTTCACATGAGATATTACGAACCTAAATAACAACATTAGCACATTTTCCTTTTTATCAAATGGCTGTACGGTATCTTTCAAGTCAGATTAGGTCTCAAAAATATTCTGGATATAATATATTCCAGTCCACTTTTGTTACAAACAACGTCGTCATAATCGCTATTTGAAAACAATTCTATTGAAATTTGTATCTTAAAAGTCAAAGGGTAAGAAGCGTGCGTCTATTCTTCCAGCAAAAGTAACTTTCCGATTGCCTAGTCTTCCACGGAGATTAGCGAAGTCCTTCAGTGAAGATGTTCTCACGACTCAAAAAAATTCAAGGCAGAATGTGTCCACTTTTGCTATAAACAACGTCGTCATAATCGCTATCTCAATACAATGCTACTGAAATGTATATCTAGAAAATCAAAGGCAAGAAATGTGCGTTGTATCATTCAGCAAAAGCCACTTTCCGATAGTCTAGTCTCTCACGGAGATTTGCAAAGTGCAGCACTGACTATGATCCTCTTAAGAACCTGATGTATGCTGACGTTCCAAGCAGTATTAATTTATAACTTTCTCACAAGAACAATCTCACAAAGGCACGATATGTGGAATCTAATATTGTCTCAAAATTATATAAGCAATGATAAGAGAATTCTCAACAAGTATTTCACAAACTTAGACGATGAACCAAAATACAAGCGGCACTACCATAAACAAACCCAATTGAAAGGCTAAAATGCCAGCTGATGCCATGAACTGACACGGATGACCAAAGCAAAAATAGAAAAAGATAAATTTCATACTGGGAGGGTTCAGGTCTCACGTACAGAGGAGTAACCTGAGTGTGAGTAATACTTCTAAACATTACACACACACTGAAGGAAAATACAAGAATAGAATAATACACTAAAATATGGAATAAATATTTCTATACATCACATCTGTTTACTAAGTTGAAGTTCCATGGTTCGCATCTTGCCAGCAAGCAAACCAAAGTGTGGAACTTCAAGATATACCAACCAATCTATCTTATCACGTTTAAGTGTCCCTAAGACAATTCTGAGCACGCATTGCAGCAGTCACCAAAACAAGGAATCTCCAGTGGCCAGCAAACATCACTTCGACCGCTGGGATGGACACATCTTCCTCGTCCGGGAGAAATTCACTACGCTGTGATTCGTCACTGCGCGTGAGTGGCGAGCATCAGTACTTGCAAAACGTCCAATTCTTCCTATAATAATACACGTTTTTGGTTATTCAAAGTTGTCTCTGGTGTTCCAAGGTCTTCACTACAGGATAACTCTTTGTGGCTCACCTCTTTGCAAATTCATCTTCCGGAAGCTGCACCTATCCATCTGATTTTGTCACGCACCCCGACACTGATTCACACCCACATAACTGCGAAAACATGTCATACGACCCCACCCGGCCTTCCCAGTCGGCGGGCGAACGGAAGCAGCGAACGGTCCTGCGCGGGGTTTCGCGGAAAGTCGGCGCGCACGCCAATGCCAGAGTCCTCCGCGGCCACGCGTAAGCGACCCGAAATCGCCGCAGCGCGTCCGGGTCCCTGCTCTCCATTAGCGGCGCCCTTCCGCCCGCCCGCCCGGTCATTTAGCAAGCACTCGATTCGCGGAAGCGCCGGATCGCCCTGCGCGCGCCCGCGGACGCGAACGCAAACCCACAGGCAGACGCAGACCTCTTCCGCGCCAGCGGACGCTGCAAGCCAAATTTGCTCGCCACGCCCACAAGAAGGCGCGCGTCGCTGGTTTCGTATTTCCGAAAACGTGCGGAGACGCCCCGATCTGGAGAGGCAGCCTACGCCACGGCCAAAAGCGCTCGGCAAATTCTTATTCGTTAATCCCTTTACAGAAGAACTAACGCCGACAGAAAGTCAATACGTCTACATGTGTGCATAAATAAAGTAATGTAGGATGTTTGAAGGCACACAATATTGTGTGGAGTTTTGAGGTGGCAACCGCCAAGTCATTCTGTCAACATAACAGTAAAGTAAAGGAATTTTGTTTGCTTTGTTAAGTAAGTTAAGTTAACCCAAGTTTTGATAAGTACTGTTTGTAGGAATGCCAATGAGTATCCACTGGAACATTTAATGTTGTAATATCTCGTTTGTCTCTGACATAATTGTAAGCGTCGATTTGTCACATTATATTTTTTAAGCAATACATTCGGCTGGGTAGAATTTGAATAGATCGGATATGTTGTAGAACAGTTTCACGGCTCTACTGAACTCGGAGATATGAAGAAATTCCAATCGCTCAAATTACTCTCGTAGGAAGCTAGTGAAAACGTACTACACTAGAATATAATGTGTAGGTTCGTAAAGATCACGCATGAACACATGAACATAAAGAGTGGCAAGATTTCTAATAAACCTCAATTACGCGAACTACATATCCTTCCTGCTAATTTTATTGCACCTGTTGTTTATTGTCTATTATATAATGCATATTAGTTACATTCAAATTAAACATGTTACTTATATTTTTTAAGAAATCTTCATAATCGTCAGCCACCATTAAGGGAGTAAGAATACTGTCGCGGCTCCATCACTGCCAGTCCAAACCTGTTTAATCGTACTCAGCGCTTACACCGAGTGTTAACACGCAGCTGCTGCGTCGCGGGGTGGAGGGCCCCGTCCTCCGGAGAGGCGGCGCTCCGCACCTACAGCAACGCACATGCACCCCAAACAGGGCCCAAAGGCGTCTTGGAAAGGGCATGCCACTTCAAAATGTGTCAATTTCCCAGTAGGGCGATTAAACGAATTAATTATGTAGGACAATCAACATTAATGTGGGTACTTTTGAATAGCAACTTCTCGAGTTCATGGAATACTAGTCTAGGAGCTTATTAGTGAAGATCATTAGTCTTTCTAATGTTAAAAAATAAATACTGTTGGTGACCATCGTACGAAATCAACAGGTTGAAATCGTATGAAAAGAACACATTGAAAATACTGGACTCCCAGACAAATTAAAGAAGAAAATGTAGACAAAACAGGAGACTTCATTGCAGGGTGCTTCATTTTATTCATATAATTTTTAATGTATTGATGTTACGAAGGCGTCGTTCATAAAGAGAAGAAATGTTACGCGCGTCATTTGGGTCGCTTTATCCGCGTGCGACGCGGCCGGGCCGGGCCGGGACCGGGGCGGGGAGCGGGTAGAGCCGGCGCGCGTTTTTCTGCGCGTCCGCTCGCCTGCCCGTTCGACGTCCGCCCGGCGCGGCGCGAGTTCATTAACTAATGTAACTTGCGAAGCAGGGAAGGGGGACAGAGAAATAAAAAGACGTGATAAGCGCGAGAGTACGATGGCGAAGGGCGGCAAAAACCGCAGGGAGCGGGCGGACAGGCCCGGAAACGGATCGCGGGCGTCATTTTTATTGGAGTCTGCCGCTCTGCTCGGCGGCCATTACAGCGCTAATTCGCGCATTACTACAACGTGGTTGGCGAAGCCTTTCGCAGCATCGCCGGCAGCGGTGGCGAAGACGAGGGAGGGGCGATGTACAGCAAAGAATACATCCGCCCGATGTGTTGGTTTTGGCTGTTATGACGGTAGCGCAACTACGACGCGCCGCATAATTGCAAGCCCATTGGCTCACATGCAGTCCTAAAACTCACTGCCCGTCCACACCGAATATCATCCAGAGTTGAGGCAGCTCTAATGAGAACAGCTCTAATGAGAATGGATGTCCTTCGACACGAGCACTGTTGGGAATGGCGGTGACTGCAGCGGAAGTCTGCAAATGCATGCGCGCATCTGACACGTTTAATGCTATTCATATTTTGACGGTCGAACACGTGATTACTCAGAACACACTAAACGACTATCATACTGAAGCTAGACGTATGCGGCTTAAAAATGCAACTCTGCACAATGGTATGTGCTAAAAGAGGCTAAGTTCAATTAGAAGAAAAAAAATAGGTTGAAAAATGGGGAAATCACAACACTATTCAGAAACAAAAAACAAATAATAAATTACACTAGATCACTGCAAAACGCTCAAACACCTAAAACAACTGCTAAAAGACGGCCGTAAACCTATCTGAACGCTTGAATCTCCCTAAAACACTCTTCCCAGCCGGGTGAAGCTTATAGTAACCATCGGCAGCTCGGGCATCCGCGAGAAAACGAAACCGCAAAGTGAAATCGAACCGTTTTCTAGGCGCGCCTCCTTCACGCGCGATAACATCGACGCGGCGCGGCGCGGGAACGCAGCAGCCTACGCGACGCGAGGGCTGTAATTTGGAGGCGGCCGGGGCGCTCCTGCCGCGCCGGGGACTCCCCTCTGCAAACAACCTGAACGGCGCGGTGAGCGCATTACGCAGCGGCCGCGATAAGGCGGCAGAGGATACGGATGAGTGAAACCATACAGAGGGATCAAAGTACAAGACAATTAATGTATAAATGTTTTCCCTGGGATCACAGGGCAATATTAGTAAACAATTGACACGCTTAGTGTTCAACGGAAAGAAGCGAAGCGCATGGTGCAATCGAATGATCCGAACAGAAGAAAAATACTAGCATAATTAAGAAGGTTGGGAGGAAAAGGAGCTATAAGTAACTACACGGAGCAACCAAACATTGAAAAGAAATCCATCGAATCAAAGAAGGAACAGACTGCAAGGAAGCAATCAAGCGAAGGAAGTTCGAGAGGAGCCGGCGGAAGTCTTCTCCCCGTGGTGCGCCAACGCAAAGCGCAGCGGCCGCCGCAGTGGCGTGCTCAAACAGGTAGCGGCGAAACGCCGTGTAATGTTCGCAAATGATACACCTGCTAGTGCCTCAACAAGTGCGAGAGTTGCGCCGCCGTCGTCGGCGTCGAAGGCCTCTGTGCAGCGCTGGTCTCGCCCCCTGCTCCCACAACTCGCTTCACCGCGACAACCCTCTGCCATAAGTTAATACCTCCATCGTTGTGAAAAACGCCGTCAAATTACATTTCACACGTTACAGACAAATCACAGTGTAAAAATCACGTTTTTTAAACACACAGTTCACTTTTTCAATATTTTAACGCCAGTAATATGGTTCCCAGGTTTACAAAATAAAAATATAACTACGCGGAATTTTTTTAATGTTTCTTAAATGAATTTCGTATCAGTTCCGAAAAAACATTTTTTGATACCAGAATATTGCATGGAAAGCGCGACGATTTAATACATTTGACTACTTTAAAGTTGCTTGATAGTATCGTAATAAAGTGTCATAAAAGAGACTCGAGTGAAAATACTTTCGTGTATCGTAACTTCATGGAAGAACGATGTTTGCATGACCCGATTACCGCACCATGCATCCGCGGTTATTTTTGGCACGAGAGATCCCGTTACACACATCAAGTTTCTCCTGAACCGGTATTGGCGGATGCCGTAAAATTTGAATATAAACTCCAACATTGCTGGTGAAGGTGAGTGGAATAAGACAGGAGCGAGAAGTAACAAGAACGAATCTCTTTACAACCACACCCATCAAAATCGTAAGAGTAGAGATAGCAAAACATGGCCTAGTAAGCAAGAAAGATGCTAAAACACATATATCATAAATACCTGAGGTTTCAGAACCGGCGAAAGACGCCAATAAAGTTTATGAGAAGAAAATTACAAACGTGCGACAAACTACTACATTTTTAAAAAATTGAATCTCTTTTCCAAAGACACCCGTCATGAAAATGGTATTCAGGCAAATGATAGGGAATATGAAATGCGACATTAATAAAAGCAGAACGAGTGGAGTATATTCCAGTGAGTACCGGAATGACAGTTATAAGAATGAAATACCGAAATGACCAAAGAAAACAAAAAAGAAATATAAAAGAACTTATAACGTATTAAGCATATGTGTAAGGACCAAACAAATGACAGCTTACGTGTAAGGACAAAACAGTCTGTGGAACTAATAAACCAGAAATTGAATCCGAGGGCGCAGGGAAAATTATCTCCACCAAACGGCTTGCAAATCAACTACGATCTTCATTATGTTCAAAGTAAGATGCTAAAAATTGAAGAAAAAAAACCGAAGGTGACTCTTGCCAGAATTCCTCAAGTAAAAGTTTGTAGAAATGCGACAATACGTGACTACGCCGTATGTAAATAAGGAACAAACACGGAACGGCGACTACCCAGAATGTACGCATGCGTACACAACGGATATCGCGGAGGCGGGACTGCAGAGCCAGTTCCAGCTCAGACGAGAAGCAAAAGTGCGCAACGCTTGCAGCTGTGTTTACAGCGGGGGCGCATTGCGGAAGACAATACCTCCGACCCCTTCCCCTGCCCCGGAGCCGCCCGGGCTGTTCACCCTGATAGAGTTCTGCTCGAGATGTATCACGGCACTGCCACGAGTCACGAGTGACTGAACACGACGTGTACCCCGGGCGTAAGTCGGAAGCGGCCGAGCGGTCGACGAACGGCCGAACGGCGACGGCGACGGCGGCGTCTGGCCTTCGCGCGCACGTTGGCACGGCGCTCGCCCCTCGCCCTCCTCGCCCTCGCCGCCGCCGTCGCCGTCGCCCGCGGGCGCGCTGCCAAGCTCCGCGGCGTGGCGCACGCTCCAGCGCTTGCCTGCCTTCCACACACTTGTTCCCACTTGCTTCCACTTCTCTGAACGCTTCCCCGGCGCTCGGCAGCGCGCTCCGCACGCCCCCGCACCGAATGCTCCTTCCACCCCGCGCGGATAAAAGCATCCATTCGCATCAATGCCACAACGTGTCGCGTGTTCCTTTAACCAAACTTACGACCCCAGAGGACCCATTCAGACCACTTTTTGGAACCACAGCTTTACACCTTATTCTTTTCTGGAAGATATTTCAAGAGAACAAACGAACAAGTCACCTACATCCTCATGCCCTGAACCCTCATTTTGATATGCAAGTCAATCGAAAGTTCTTGTAAACAATTAGCAAAACAATATTTTTTATCATCTTGAAGTGAGATAAATTGTATCAGCAAACCAATAGCAACAAAGAATGAGACACTCGCTAGAACCGTTTAGGGTACTAGAACGAATTGAATGCCCTTCACCATAAACTCGTCTGCAAAATTTTCCTCGACCGTTCGTACAACAGAACACTTTGCATCACACATCACGTTCTATGTAACAGAACCAATGAGTGTGACTGAGTGTTTGCCCACGCGCATATGCAGAAGCCAGAGGAGAGGGAGTGTAAACAGCGCAAGAACACTAGAGCCGACAGAACAACAAAGCCAACACTGCACCACATATCAAATGAAAACCACTTCATCCACGAACGGAATCGCCAAAGACGGATATTCCTAGGTAAGCAGAGAAGAATTATAGCTCGATTCTCTAACACTCACGCTTACCGAATTCGAACCGGAGAAGCTAGGGGAACTTGCGGCCACAAACTCAACACAATTTTCGAATTTCCAGTTTCAGTCCACAGCAAAAAACGTAAAATACACCAAGAAGGTAGCCTGCAAATTTACAGACGTTCCCGTTATTGAGAGTTCATTAACGAGGTAAACACGTGTGCAGATACGATAATTACTCGGCGATAACTTTTAATAAAAGCGCAGAGCGATTAGTTGCAGAGATACCGAGGGCCGGCCCGTCCGCCACGATGGGCGAGGGATGCGAGGGTGCGGCTGAAGGGAAGCTCCTGGGTCGCGGGCGAGCGAGCGGCGCGGCGCAGGGCAGCGCGTCGAGCAAATGAAGATGGGAAGAGGCGTCGCCAGCTTTTCGAGAGGGCAGATGGCGCGGCGAGGCGCGGCCAACGATCGGCCCGATGCAAGCCACGTCGACCGGTTTCCTGCGCCACAGCACCGACTGCACGATATTGGTGGAAGGGGAAAAAGGCGCACTTGGTATACGAATTGAATTCTACGGTCTCAGGCGAAAAGTTCAGAATTACAAAATTAACAAATGTAAAACAGTAGTTATTAAGAAAATAAATGCGGAAGAAAGCCTCCCAAAGACATGACGCGACTGCGGAGTGTTTCTGAAGAGAAACTTCATAATTTGCGATTGAGATCCCCTCCTACAATCCAACGATCACGGACGACTCTCAGAAGTAAGAAATATCAGTCGTGATGGAATTATTTCCGAGACGCAAGTAATTCGACGGTTATACAACAGTCTGCAGGTCCTAGAAAGCAATGACAGAAATTACACTTAGACTTAGTAGTAAAAACGAAGACATCGTTACGAATTCTTTAGAAAGCTTTATAGGTTATTTTGTCGTTTTTTAAGCAGCACTGGGCACCGCTATGAGCTGACACTCGAGTCTGCAGAACCGTCACCAAAAGGGGATCCCTGAGCTCCCGAGAATATTCTTGCAAGATTATTGCAAAGGAACCAGAATAACCATCCGCGGCCCGGAAAGGGTAGAGGGCACGAGGAATCGTAAAGGCGTCACTTCCCCTGGAAGCAATGCCAAAGAGCTCATCTGAATGCAGTCGTCGCGATTAATAACAGAGACTGGTCGAAGCAGGAAACGCGGCGTAGGCGCCCTCGCGACCACCGCCGCGCCGTCGCACAGTGATCAAATTTGCGTTCGTAGGTGGACAAAAATCAAAAATTCATCTTTGTCATTGGAATTTGAAACATAAATGGTCGTATTCCCAGATGTCTATAGTATCGGAAAACAGCTTGTGTAAGCCTCAATTGTAAAGCAGAGGCGGCATGGAAGATGGCGGCAAAGTTGCTTCAGCAACTTTGAGCTCCCTTCGTATTAGTCACGTGCGGAGCCCCGTTGAATGCGCTCCTAGTAGATGCCCAGAGATTCAACCTACGAAGAGTTTGCAGTATGGAACTTGTTCCCCGGGGTATGTACAACACTTCCAAATTATAAAATTAATTATTTATTTTTCTTTATTATGAATAGACCAATCTGTGACTCATGTCGTTCTAAACGATGAACGTATATTTTGAATTGGATTAAAAAAACTCAAAAATGATCTCTCTGATTTTCTGATATTCTATTCCGGAATATCTGTTTTAATAGGTGTAGTAATATTTTGCTTCTCTTTGCGATTTTTTGAGAAAAGCTGTTTTTTCTTAGGATCGGTGCGCCAAGGAGGGAGCAGCTACAGCTACTAGATCGGACAGGCGGAGTGCTTCAGGCGCGGACGAAGGAGACAGAGGAGAAGCTCCAGGAGCACGTGTTGTCACGAACAGCAGCAGGGGTGGTGTCAGAAGATGTAAAGAAAGCGGTAGCAGAAAGTGTGAATTTTTTGCCTAAACATCATGCGACCATGGAGGGAATGTGGAAGGAAATAAAAAAAAAAATTGAAGTGAAGTATCGTGAATGGCTCAATGAAAATTTAAGTGTGAACGTGCAGCGTAATCCTTTAAACAGGGCTAGAAGACAGTCAATCGGACAGTAAATGTGACTCAGATTCTGTCTAAATTCTCAAGAATGTATCTATTTATTAATTTTTTACTAATTTATTTTTGAAAGTGACAACAATATATCATTTGGTGTTTTGTCTTAAGATTAAAATGTGTAGATCTTTGCTTCTTCAGTGCAGTTTTAAGAGATAAAAATGTCAACAATAATACATTTTTTATTTCGTGGCCATGCCATCATGTTATTTTTATATCATTCATGTGTGTAATGTAATTGTTGTTTTACAAAAACTCTTTTTGGCTGCTTTCCAAAAAGTATGACTTCTAAGAACTTTCTTCTCTCTTTAATCAGTGGTGATTTTACCACTTGGTGCAGTATCGATTAAACCCAAACAAATGTAAGACAGCTGACTCCTTCCTCTGTCACTGATGTTCAGTACGTCAGCATTACTGAACTTCTTCGGTGAACGAGACAACAAACACACCATTATTCAGCTTGAACCTAAACATTTGGAAGATAGCAAATCGAGTCCATAACTAGGACGTCTTGTGACCTCAACCATGCGGGAAGAGGACACATTAGCCTCAGAATCAAAATTATTTCTTTACAAACAACTTTATTGTACGTTGAAAGTTCGTTTTATTCTTTTATTCATTACGAAATATAAGAGCCTATAATAAATTTCTTTAAATATTGTATGCGTTTGCAAAGATTTGTGAACAGTTTCTTAATTATCTTATTACATCATTTTTCGATTTTTGCAGTAGACTGAGGTCTTTGTATATACTCCGGCATTCACCTGGAAAAGATCGGAGTCCGAACTGTTAGAGTACCATTTCAATTTCGGCAAGACCACAAACTCGCTCTAGGTTATCTCATGAAGCACTTCCGACAGTTGTCCGGTATCGAACTGATGACCTCCCATTCGCGGGCATACTCGACCACTAGGTGTTGCCTTTACAATCGCCGATACCCATGTTGATAGTGAACACACTTGTACCCAAAAAACATTGTTAATCTCAAAGATATCGTCACTAGGATTTTTGTCCTAGCAACGCAAAATTGATCACTGTGCGGCGTACGGACCCGTCAAGGGAAGCGCGGCACTCCACCCAGCCCAAATGCGACAGGGGCTCCCGGTGCGCCACTAATCGGATGTGCCAACGCAATGATTCATTTCCAAGCTCACCCTCCGCGCAGGCGGCGGATCCTCGGAACCCCAGGCGGCCGCGTGCTCCTCGCCCGGCCCACCCGTCGACAGGCGCGGCCGTCGGCTTCTGGGAATCTGCGCACCGCACAACGCCGACAAGTGCAAGGCTGCCGTCGCGATGCTAGTCGGGCTAGCGGCGTGATGGAGTGCCGGCTCTCGATTAATTCCCCTGGCAGTGCCTCTCCGGCTTCTTCTCTTCGCGGGCCCTCTTGGCCTGGCGGACCGCTCCACCCCGAGGCGAGATCGAATGCGGGAAGCACGCGCATCAGGCCAAGGTGAAGGCTGAACCTGATACGCACCACAAACATCAGCCGCAAAACGGGGCTACCGATATTCAAACGGGCCAGCGCTGTCACACATTAGCACACGGAACGAGTTTTCGGGCGTGGCAGCGGTAGCTGGGGGAGCGACGGCGGCCTTTGTGCGCCCGCTTGAAGAATGGGCCCTCTCCAGCGGGCGGCGAAGAACCCCCGCGGAGTGCTTTAACGGGACCCGCGAGCGCGAGATGGCGCTTCATTGCGTGAACAGGAAAAGCGGGGGGCAGAAGAATGTCTCGGAGGAGAATACAGGCGGAGTGTTTGTCATCGGCCGTCCACAATGCATTTCTGCCTGCACTTTGCGCCCAGCACAAGCTCTCTATTAGCGAACAGCGACGAGGAATTGAGAACGCACGGGGGCGGTGGGGGTGGGGCGACGCCGATGGTGCGTGGCGGGCCGGCCGCAGCGGCGGGCGAAGGCACTCGCTCGGAACACGCCGTGCGCGCGTCCCTTTGCATAACGGGGCCGGCGCGAGAACGCGTCGAAGAGCGCGGGGCACGGAGAGGAACATGACACGACGTCAACGCGCCCTCCAGAGCTCCTTCAAGCCGCCGCTGGCGGATTTGCGCAGACGAGCGGGCAAAGCGGGTTTCTCAGGGCGCCCGAATATCACAAATACAATTTCTTTATAAATGTACTCTGCACACACACAATATGTCCAAATATGTAAATAAAATTACAATTCTAATATATTTGTAGAGTCATAAAAAAATCGTCTGAACAAGTACACCCTTCAAACGAACGAAAACAACCGACGAACTAGTCTCCATCAGCAGCGTCAAATCTTTTCTGGTAAAATTAAAATTAAACGAATAAAACTATTTTAGAAGTACATTTCGCACAGACAGAATTTTAGGAAGAATACCGAAATACGTTCCTTTAATTGGATTCTTAGTATATTACTAACTAATCCACAATATTGTGAGTCCAAAATTGCTACCTTTCTCAAGCGACTTTTTATTAATGATTCAAGTCTCACAAAACGTCAAATCCAAACGGCACGATTATCCAAGAGGTGAAAACCTCGGTATACAACAGCAAATTTATAAGAACATGCGTGTTGTTCTGAACTTCAACAAAAGTTATCTCCATTCAAACATTCTACATAGATAATGTGCATTCGTTTCATGGAACAACCACATTATTCCAAGACATTGCAGCTTCCAACTTGAAATTTCAACAATTCAAACGAATGAAAGTCAATAAAATAGTAGATTTACAACAAAGAAATATTCACCATGGAACTCGCCGAGAGAGTGTATCCGTCCCACAACCAAACATAAGCTCCGGGAAGCGGCAGGGATGAGGGTAACAAGCAACTTTCATCTCCCGATTCACCGGAGACAAGCCGTCATTAGGCAACAAAAGTACGAGGCGGCGGCGTCAGCGGGGACGAGGCCAGCTCGGCGACCTTAATGTTAGTGGCCGGCTGGGCGAAGGGGAGGGGACCGTTACAGCAAAGCACGTGTGTGCGCCGTTATGAGTCGATAGGGGCGCGCTCGAGAGAGGACAAATGGACAGGAGAAGCTGAAGAGGGCACGCAAAAGGTCGAGAGCGCAAGCTGCCCACAAGACCCGAATGTTTCTCGATCTCAGCAACCTCCAGGGACTTATTGCAACTTTCTGAGAAACGTGATGAAACGGATGAATTCTTCTTTTCGCAAACCACTTACACATCATACAGAATGAGGCGAGACCGCCCTAGTTGCACTATTCTCCCCATATCCCAACATCCTCTTTTTCTGCTGCTCCCAAATTCGAATGGGAAACCCTCTCTATTTCTACAACCAGATTGGAAGAATGCATACACATGTCAAAGTTCGAATTTTAAATTAGCAACCGACTAGTAATTTAATATTGATGCAACTGTATACAGTGTTTTTCGGAATTCAACACACCATACATTAATACATCTATGAATGGTGAGAAAAAAGTAGCCTAATTCACTGAAACAGAGAGAACAAGAGCAGGGGTAATAAATGTTTTATATTTTTCTTAGAGCCTACTTTCATAGACCAAATAACTAGAACGTAAAATACTCACATAACGCAGAAAACGAATACAATTTATGTACAAAAAATGCACAAGTTCAAATTGCAGCGAAACAGGCGGGGAGGGGGGCTTATTTACTTAACGCCTTCACATCTACACCTCCAGTTCCCCATGCGCGCCCAGACATTCCATCTACGTCGGGGAATAGTCGCGGAGGCGATCTGATTGATTGGCGAGATTGGCGGCCAGCCGCCCTCTGGTGGCACCCCCAGCCGCTCGCTTGGTCTGCGAGGGCAGGGCGGGGCGGGGGGCGGAGCGGAGCGGAGCGGGGCGGAGCGGAGCGGAGCGGGGCGGGGCGGGGCGGGGCGGGGCGGGGCGGGGCGGGGGCGGCGGAGCGGAGGGGAGCGGAGCGGAGCGGGGAGAAACGGAGAGAAGTGCAGCGCGCGCACAAGAGTACGCCAAACGTTCCGGCACCGAGGGCCGATGCACCTCTCGAACGAGGCGCGGCGCCGCGAAGTCCCCTCCCTGCCCTGCTCGCCTGCCGAGCCTCTCCACGGCGCCGCCCCACCTGGACTCGGCCTGCGGGCGCCCTTGCCAAGCAGGCAATTTCTTCCCGTCTCAGACTAAACTTCTAGGGCATCTAGAGAGGTCACAGATAGTCAGTGGGTTGGATTATTATTATTATTATTATTATTATTATTTATTTTTAAAAAAATTGAAAGCATGTGGGAGAAAATTTCATGCATGAAATGACACCTATGACATTTGTCCCTGATTGTTAGAAATCCTCATGAACAGGTCTTCGGCACGTTTTCCAAATTCACTGGAAAACGTGATCATCGACCCCTCTGCATGCCCTAGCAGTTTTTGAGATTTATTCTGAGGCACTTGTATATTCCACTTATGAAACACGAGCCAAGGCATTGGTTTAAAAATGCTTGAAATTTTATAGATATGTTGGTTCCTACTAAAAACAATAAGATCTTGCGAGGCACAAAAGATCGTTTGACATTACAGCGTTCCAGTAAACGCGGTAAATCCTTTCTATAGCCAAAGCACACGTTTTCATATTATAAATATAATTCCACATGTTCCATTTTATTTGAACAAATTCGTTCCTTCATACGGATAACATTTTATATCTTGTGGACTGATTGGATAGTCTTTCCGCTAACCTAGTTTTCCCGAACCAGGTATGTCTCACCAGCTGGTCACCGCCTCAGCTGGGACAAGCTTTAAGCTCTGGACTAGTCTCTGTTTGGTAGGGTAGTGCATTTAGTGTGAGAGTGTGTGTATGTGCGTGTAAGCAAGGGTTAAGGAAAGGCCAAGGAAATGGAAGGAAAGATTGCACGCGCTCCGTGGCTCGTTTGTTAGGGTACTGCCCCGGGATTCGCCTGGTATTGATCGGAGAAATCAAGGAAAACTAACGATTAGAGCGACCGGCCGCTAGAATTCTCCTCCAAAGAGCATCTGAATTCAACCTAGATGTCTAGTTAGTTTCGAAAATCCTGTCACTTTCAGGTACACGAACCCTAGGACCTCCCGGTCAGAGGCACTGCAGACATCAATTAATGCCCTGAACCCGCAAGAAACAGTTTTCTGTTTCTGGTATCTTGTTTTTCTGTGATAAATTGTTGGTACGTTCATTTCAATACTCATGTATTACACAGCAGTAACATGGCTGTAGAGTTGCGAAATTACTACCGATACCGCGTTCAAATGGTACTACCCCAACGCCAGGGATTACGAGCATCAGCGTGCAATGTGCGAAGCGAGCGGGGCGCGGGGCGGAAGCAGCGCCGGCGTGTGCGCGACCGACGGGGAGGCGGTGCATCGCGGTGGTCGGATGGGGGAGTGGCCCCGGCCATTAGGTTGTTTGCAATCGCTGCGCGCAATCTCCGTCCGTCCGTCTCTCACGGGCCTCTCGCCCCGCGCCGGTAATTAACAACGGAAACACCAAGTGCACACGAAAAAAACTCAGACCGTATCGCCCGAAAAATCGAACCTCCGTTTTGCTGCGCGCGCTTCCAATCTCGACGCAAGAAATTAACTCATTGCAGTAAGTCAAAGAACGTGAGAAAATGTGTTTGGTATAAGCCAATTTCACCAACGAAAGAGAGAAAAACATGCGGAACACTTAGGGTTTTGTACATGTTTTCTACGATGGATTTCTCAGACAACTTCATGGATCCCGTAACTTTTCACAATATTTTTCCGCAACTGCTTCTGGGTGTGAATTGCTCATATCGTCTCTTGGTCGTAAGTAATAAGTAGACAACATGACACGAAATATCTTTAATGAGTTCCTTCTCTAAACCTCGTACGACCGAAGGCCACAATTAACCATCAGTAGGTAGGTACGTCCGGTATGCCCTGTACATAGAAATGATATTACAAGACGAATCTCTTCTTGCTCTAAAAAATAGAATAGTAAGAACAATGTGTATCAGAAAACCTTCCAGAGATGTTCCCAAAAACAAATCAGGCAGTGTTTTGGAATTCTCAGTTCAGGTTTATTTTCATTAACTCAAAGTAATCCAAGATTCAATTTTCATAAGTGATCTATATGTGAGGCAAATATCTTGTACTTATACGTGTATTTATTGTATATTATCGCTAAGTACTTAACTATAATTTTAATAATTTTCTTTCGTACCTTTCTTGTAATTCTCACAATTTTAGTAAAGCCGCATAAACAAAGCATTAGTACGATAACACTGAAATTCGACAGAAGCTCTGCTTTACATAATGACATTAAGTTAGGTATGTCTAATCGACGATTCGGTAAGACAAATCATGTTCAGAAAAACATTACTTTTCTCGAATGTCCGACTCTTCCGTGTCCAACCGAGTTTTAATCGTGGGATCTCCACTCCCCGGGTCATGTGAAAACCGAGTCCGTTACCCTCCCTCATCTAGAATCAGCTGAGCAAGCCAAGACCTCTCCCCAGCTAAAATCGCAAACAACGTATCCCTGAAATTGAAAAACGAGCCAGTCGTAGCAAAAAGGTTCAATGTCGCAGCGTCCTAATGACGCAGCAACAGTCGTGTTCCGTTCCGCAGCCGGTGCAGGTGCCGAGGTGTCAAATTACGTCGCGTCGCGAGGGTTAATGCTCTCATGTCGCGCATTCTCAAGGAAATGGAAAAGGTGGCGGTGGCGACAGAGTCGCAAAGCGGAGTATCATTTGTGACCTCTGGACAAATGTCTAATGACTCTCGTCTTCGGCTGACTGTCGGCATATGGGACTGCCCCCACTCATGTCCTAATAGGTCACAGCTCTCACTCCCTCGTACAAGCCATGGAAGACGTCTAGGTCTTCAGGTGAACTACCTACGTTTGGAATCCGTCCTCGTGTCTCAGGTTTGTCAGTTTCAATTTTCAGTTCAGACTGTTTCTTTAAACAAACCGATCTCTCTAAGTCATACAATATCAAAATAATGGACAAGAGTTCAAAAATGTAGGCTGAGATGACGTTTATTATGTTTTCGAAGTCCAACCTATAATACATAATTGCATGGGAAATGGTGAATTTCCATAATAGAAATTCACTGCACCTACATTTGTAACCGAAATCAAACACTTGAGGAATTCCGTAATCAATATTGTGAGGGATCATTTTACATTGGGCACGAGCTCAAAGTAATTTCATAGATTCAGTTTCAAACATGATTGTACACAATTTCTACCAGAATTATGAGATATTAGTATTTAAGCATTTTCTTACTTCCACATGTTTTTCATAGAGCGAGAAAATAGTCAGAGGAGGGGTGAGTAAGAGTTAAAACACGCTCTGCGGTGTTCGAAGCTCGAATAGTCGACGAAAGCGGGTGGGAGAAAGGGTCGGTGCTGGAGAGAGGGTGGTGGAGTGGAAGGGAATTGTGGTGGGGACGAGGCGCGGTCGCCCGCGCGTGCTCGAGGGCGTCGCACCTTGCGAACGACCTTGCCAAAAGCGCAGAGCGGGGCGGGGCAGGGCGGAGACCGTCTGGGAAGCAGGCAGGCGGGAGTGAAGTTGGGGCGGTGCCAAAAAACCCCGGTCGCAGCCAATGCAGTGCCACTGCTGCTCGCTCTTCCCTCCCGGCACTACTGGCAATCTCCCTGGCCGTCGCGCCATCGCCCTAAAAAACCGCAAACACACGAGCAGATCTACCGAAAGCTTCCGCTACACAAGAAATGAAAGATCTAGATAAACGTCCCACTACAAATCCAACTTAAATGTTCCATATGAACAATTTACACGCTTATCATAATTTCTCTTCAGCAGCAGTCCTTAATACTGATCTGCATATGCCTCTATACATTTAAAATAACTAGTCTCTACTCATCCCATCCCAGTGAGAGATGTCATGAGACTTTTCAAAGCTTCCGATAATTAACTCCGGAGGGTCGTATTACTGAAAACAATCAACCTTCACGCTTGGATTCAAGACCTGTCAGACTGATTCCAACAAATTTTGATACAACTATAAATTTCTACGAATTTTTGCCGTTTATCGCATTTCTTACCTATTTCATGACTTGTGTGGACACAAAGAAACGGCACAACTGAAACGAGTTAAGTAACTAATTTTCTTGGAAATACGGCAAATATTATTTCCAACTTGCTTATGTTCGAATACGTGGATGAGGATGCCCCATTCTTCGCTTCATTTATTTCTTTCCTCTCATTAATAGCTTTTAGTAGTGTCCATTTGAACGAGCAGTATCACCTATAACCTTATGAGCTGGCGTGTCTCCACGGAATGGACGATGGAGGCAAGCAGTCATATGATACGCTGTATCTGTGCTCCGCGCTAAAGTTGTCCATGTACGAGAAGGCTGCTCCTTTAGAACATTTATTACATATAGTGCGGTGGAACGGTATTGTTTGGAATGCACGAAGTTGAGGTGAAAATAAGCGATATAGTCAGAATGCATGCTGCGAGCTACTGAAAGAAAATTTAGAAGTTATTCGAAAAATGTGTACTGATATAGAGTTTCGATAACAAACAGCCGTTTCCAACAAAGAAGACTGACTTCAGCAAACATTCTAAATCTACAACTGATTCCACAATATGCAAGTCTAATTTCAGCGCAGGTTAGCAGTACATTTACGTTAAGGTTACTTACGTTAAGGTCATTTACATTAAGGTTAGCAGTACATTTACGATCGACCATTCACAAAATCGGTGGCCTAAAAAGAAAATGAATGTTGGGGTCTTACATAAATATGCAAATAGAAAAATCACAGTGAAAGCAACCTTTTGGTAAACCAAAAACATCTGTATCTGGAAAAATACGTGGAAAATTTTGAACAAAAAATCTAAGATGCACAAACCAGGAACGTACTCGTATTATATTTACGAATGCATTGAATTAAAATTGAATTCACTATACAATGCATTTTTTATTGTGATGAAACGTTCTTAATCTGAGGTTTATCTGGTTGAATCTAAAAATATCAGAGAGTAACATGCACGAAGAAACCATAAGACATTTCGATGAATCGAACGTCAACACAGGGCCTACAAGAATTTTTCTTTCTGTATGAAGTCTCTTCGAAAGTGAAAGAGGGAATGTATGGGACGTATATAACCACAGGTGGAATGCATAGTACGTCCCTCGTTTCAAAAAAATACTATCCCTACTGATAACACAAAACCACATCCAGAAGAGGCGCCAACGAGCATTTAAGTCAAGATATTAGACTCACTCCAGCTATGACTGAAACAAAGACTTAATTCTCTTCATCAAAATGTCAGCTGTCACAAAACGAGGCAGTCTTGTCTTCTGCGTCTTGTTGTTTTTGTTTACCGCGGCAGACAAGTCATCAGAAATGTTGAAGTCTAACGCGCACACACAACTCAAAACGACAACAAAGCTGCTTCAGTCCTGAGACACAAAAGCACCATACAAAATCATGCTGTCAAGAGATTCTTGGACAGAAGAAAACACGTTAATTTAGTTCTCATGCACTTTAACACCTGAGCGTCCACCTTTTACCGGAAGTTATGTCCCTGGGAAAGCTGATGATATTTACACGAGAGAGAGAGGAGAAAGGGGAAAGAGGAGAGAAGGAGGAGAGGGAGAGGAGGGGGAGGAGGAGAGGGCAGGAGAGAGGAGAGGGGGGGAGGAGGGGGGAGGGAGAGGGGAGAGGGGGGGGGAGGGGGAGAGAGGGCGGAGAGGGAGAGAGAGGGCGGGAGAGGGGAGAGAGGGCGGGAGAGGGAGAGAGAGGGCGGGAGAGAGGGAGAGAGGGCGGGAGAGGGAGAGAGAGGGCGGGAGAGGGAGAGAGAGGGCGAGAGAGGGAGAGAGAGGGGAGAGAGGGAGAGAGGGGAGAGAGGGAGGGAGAGAGGGAGAGAGAGGGAGAGAGAGGGGGAGAGAGAGGGGGAGAGGGAGGGATAGAGAGGGAGAGCTACCACGAATTTCTGGCAAAGTAATATTCAAAAAGCAAAAGGACTCGCTAATTGCCATTTACAAATGTTATAAATCAGTACATTCATTACTGAAAAAAAAAAAAAAAAACAAATCTTTCACAAATTTTTATCTCCACAAATTAATCCCGTACGGCAAAAAAAAAATCTATCAAAGTATACAACTAATGAACAAGAAACATTTGCATAACGTCTAAGATGTACAACGATACTGACACATTTATATTGCCACCTGAACGTAAACACAAATACATTAAATCATATTTTATTATTTCTGTAGTATATCAAATTGGGTAAAATCCTGTGAACAGTTTCGTCGCTAGTTTTGTTCACCGACAGACATTTTACTAAAAAAAAGTGTTTTGGTATCATAAACCCACAAAACGTGGAGACCACGTATTGAGAAAGTAATTACTATACTTAGGCAAGAGAAAAATTCACCTTTTCGGTATCAGGAACCCACAAAACGAGATTTTTGTCCAAAACATTTGCACTTTTCTCAGCCCTATACCACGTAGTATTGTACGAAACATTCAAAATCGGCTGCAAGGTCTCCCTACTATTCACTGTCGAGTCACCCGTCCTCTCATTCTTTCTGTGCACCAATAGTGATCGTCCGCGCTATCAGTCCCGCTCCGGAAACCCAATGCCGGAAGCCCAAGTGTGTTCACGCCGCGGTGCTCCCTACAAAAAGCAAGCGGGGCTCCGAGCAGGGAGGAGGTGAAGGGACGAAATAAACCGGGGGGGGGGGGATATGGCAGGGAGAAGGCAGTTACGCACATGGAAGGACGAGGGAAGGGGGCTCAAAAGAAGGTAAAATGACCCCGCCTAAATAAATTGTGGCTTCTTAAAATTCAGTACCTACTATACAAAAAAGAGTTCCCACATACAAGCCTAACATGATGCCAAAATCATGAATGGAAGCAAACAATGGAGAAAATCGACATAGAAATTATCGCTTAACAGTTATTGGTATTGAAAAGTGCTGAGATTCAGTCGAAAATGCCTAGAGAAAATAAGAGATTCGGTAGAAGAACGGCTTGCACTATTTACAATTCTCGTAAAATGATTATAACACTACGTCAACGGTTGAACATAAAGCAAGCCAACGTGGAATCGAGTGAGGGGAGGATCAACGCAGGGTAACATTATGAGGGCAATTCACGGAGCACCACTAATAATCGTACAAGCAATCATAAGATGAAATTAATCCAGCATATGCGATGCCGACGCAAAGGCAAAATGATAACCGCTTCACAAACGCCCCATAGTCCCGTGCCCCATATTAGAATACTGTAAAGGTTGAATCAAAATTGCCGCCACTGTATAAGTCGTGTGTAGTTTGTTCTAGCGATCTTAAACCATGTTTCAGCCGGCGGAAAAAAAGGGGCGAGATACTGCCGAAAAAAGCTATATAAATAATTCTACCGCGAAATGGGGTTCACGCCCATTTCATCCAAAATACTCCCTACGACGCAGGGCGAAGTCAGAGCTTGTGCCGCTGGAGTTCGCAGATTAGTCGGTGATGATGTGGCTAGAGAGACAGGAAAATGGAACAGCGAGGGGTAGTAGGCTTTGACGCGATGCATAAGGCATGTCAGGCGTCTTTCCAAGTACTGAAAGTTTGGCACATGACAAGGATTTGGATTTGTCCAAAGCCCTTCCTCAATCGCTTGACAGGAGTGGGACCGGAGAATGATCATTAACACTCGGTCAGGTTTTTTTTTTTTTTTCCTTTTCTTTTTTTCTGTCTGAAAAAAGAAAACGGTGTGACCCAGAACGAGCGCGCCGCAGGGCACGCTCGTGCAACGGCCACGTCGGCGATACGAATCGAGGGAAGGGGGAGGGGAACGCCGCGCCGGCTCCACCTGCATCAACCACATCCGCCGCCAAGTCACATGCGAAATCCTTATCGCGACGCCTCCAGCTGGTGCACAGGTCATTCGAAGCCGCGTCCTTGGGTGACCTTGCGGCGGTGGGAAGGGGCAGTTGCAGGTGGAAGGTGATATGGCTCAGCAAGCGCTGACAGCAGCCTGTGTCCGAGGGCGAGCACATGGAGGAGGAAAGAGCAAGGACGTTGAAGGTCGCTTCAGCTCACGCGGACGCCGTCGCCCAAGCTGCTACGCACAAAATCCTAATTTTACTCGCAATTAAGTAGCTGCGCCGAAAAGCACTTGTTTCCTATCCTAAACGCTCAGCGATTTGCTCATTGGATCGTTTGTGTCTCGTATACTCAACTTATTGTCTTACAAATCATTCTTGTTCGGTTATAAAAACGTCACACCAAGTGCATCGCGAACTGGAAGCATATTCCGGAGAGATCTAACGATTTCACATTTAGCTATAAATGAATTCCGCGTCTCTTCGTTCGTACTATGCACTTTCGTATTCTGCACAGGAAGCAAGGCTGCACAGGACAGCCACGAACTGGGGTTCATATTACTTCACCCAGAAAGCTCTATTTCAGTTTCATTCAGAAGCGCATTTTCGACTGCCATACTCTGAATGTTCGTGAATCAAACTGCTGTGCTTAAGGAACGCTTGCGAATTACGGATTTACTCCTCACAACTGTTACAATTTCAAACGCATTTGCACATGCAAAAATAAATGAAATAATTTCTAAGATATACACATATGTCATGCAACATATACATACACTAAATCATTTTCTTCCTTTCACTTCCACAATAAATACCATCTACCCCCTTAAATGTGCATGGCCTTAACATGGAACTATTTTATTGTTATATACACATCACTAACTTCCCCCAGTTACGTTACCCACGAAAAAATATAAAAATGTAATATTGGTAATGAGTGGTGTATAAAAGACCAAATAATTAACCTACTCTTAAGTATTTTTTTACAAACAGTTTTTATTAACTGTTTGTGTCTATTCTACCAAAATGTCTTCAAATGTGACTTTAATTACTCCCGTCCACCCCACAATACAATTAAATAAAAACAAGTGCCTCTTCCCCATTTGTATGCATGTATTTCTTGAATGAACATTAATGAGTCTTCAATTGCCTTGCAATGGAAAAAGATAATTTAAAATTGCCTATTAATCCCCAAAATAAGCAACCCTATTTTATTGTTATTCTCATATAAGAATTAATTTGTAGATATGAGACATAGATTACGTGAACCATTACAAGCATTAACAATCTAAGTACTAATTTTTTTAAATCTAAAAACTGCCATACCTTAATCTGAATTTCAAACAATCCTAAATGTTATGATAAAATAAGTATGACATTTCACAGAAAACATTTGTGCAAAATAATATTTTCTTAAAAACTTTTCAAACCTTTTAACCATAATTCTGCAAACCCACTGGAGTTGAATCATTTCATCATAAAAATATCTGTACTTATTTATTTTGTCAAGCTAATAAATTTTCAAGGAAAGGCTTGGTTAACTTTTCTGAATACCTCATTTCCTTCAAATTTTCTAGTAATTATTCGAAATATGAAAGAAATCCTGAATGGAATACATACAAACGATAATTTCATTGTATAAAAAATTGAAATATAAAAATATAATTGATATAAACAGATAATTGCTTTTAGATGCAGTTTACAAAAATTATTACAACAAACACAAGATAAATCATCATTACCTACTAAAGAAAATTCAACCCCTTTGAATTTTCCAAATGCCTACGCAAAAAAAAACAAAAAAACATCACTATACAAACCATAGGCAGTAAACAATCATCTTTCCAGCTATTATGCCACCCAAATAAAAATATAAATTGAATTCTCCCATGTAACACTTCTCACAAATTCCCAATGCATGAACAACCTTACAATCAGTACCAATGAAAAAAGAAATGATTCCCCTAATTTTTAAATTAAGGATTCCACAACAAAACAACCTGGATGATAAGTACACAGGAAAGTGTAATGAAGGCAATTCAAAAGTCAGTGGTTCTTCAGCATTTACATTTTCATTATACAGCACTAAAAGCAAATAACAATAACAAACAGAACTCTGTTTACTTGCAGTAATCACAATTAAAAAATTATTTATATTTCACCTGCTGCAGTAATTTAAATATTCAAAATGAAGTATTCATTCTAGAAGTCAAGAAAATAAGATATTTCAACAACAAAACTTTACTCATGTTCATAAATGTAACCAATTAAGAAGTTGAAGGATAGTGATACCTGACTTTAGAGCAGGCTTGCACAAGGGACCCAGCGACGCCCCCCACAATAGCGGTAGCAGTCCTTCCGCACCCCACCGGCTTCTACCGACTTTCACTTTAGGGCAAGTGTCCGCTGCCTGAACCCTCGGTGGGAGGAAAGCTTTGTGGCTCGTAAGTCGGAAATTTGTTGAAGCATGTTAAATTTGACAACTAAAGACTTGATAAAACAGCTGTTGTTTCTGGAGACAGAAGGTTTCATTTTGTATACTATTATTTCAGATTGAATTGCTCAACAACTCCCACAAATTTCATGTTCAATCTTTAGTGTTGCAACTGATTTTGAAACTATTTGTAATTTAAATAATAAGAACAGAATGTTTAATGATCTATCATTGTTAATAATTATACGCACATCATAAATTTAATTATTGTTGTAATACACTTGACCATACTTTTCTGAATGTTTCAGTGCTGGTAATTTTATTTATATAAGGAAGGAAATAGAAACATAGTTTGAAATCATAATAAAGAGAAAGACAATCATATTTTTATTAAACAAAAATCACAATACGTTTCACATTTATTTTTTAAAGAAATGATAGAATCAATATTTGGCAAGAGTGTTTGTGCCACTGCCACTCGCATTGGCGACAGCAGATGTGCGAGTGTCATTCGGCCTCTGGACTTGGTGTTTTGTAAGTTCATGTGGGAGAAAAACTGCTCACAGATATAAGTGGAACCGAACATTGACAATACCCATGCAGTTGCTACGATTCGCAACTACTCGATTTCGTTTGCGACCTCCCATGGTTTGCACCCTCGCAACTGACCATTTCTGAAAGAAAAATGTAAAGAGCAGAAAAGTGAAGGGACAGCCCGGCCATCGGGGATTATGGCAACTGGTTGTCGTGGGGCGCGGGGCACTGGCTTCCCAGCGCCCCAAGAAGGGGCTCAAATGGGGCACTTGTGGACCTCTGCTTTAGAAACACCGTACTACCCTTTTATTTTAAAGAAATTAAAGAAAAAAAGAACTATGTATTAATTGTTTTCAAAAACTGATTACTGGAAAAGGAATATTTTGATCAAAACCATATAAATACATTAAATTTTCTCAAAATTCATAAATATTTTTCTTTTGATTATTTAAAGTATTGTACCAAGGAATCTTAACTATCTCCCATCCATTTACTCCTAGAGTGGACATGCTCTATTTTGAAACTTCACTGGTCAGGACAGAGAGAGACCACACACAGGCAAATTTGGATAAAGACAAGATTAGTCAAATGTACCTAGGTATAAAAATTATGTGCCACGAAAAGGCTTACAAATGTTGAAAACATTTTAATGAAAAATAAACAATGTAAGATCAAATTGTAACTTATGTGTAAGAAGTGTTTCAAAGTAAATGTACCAAATTTATGAATTCATAAAAACATAGAAGAAGATTCCCAAATTATACAAAAACAATACATGACATTTGGAAATTTACATATTTCATTTACTTTACTCTCATGACTATTCTACAAAATTATTTGTAGGGTGCAGATTTTTGTAAGTAACGGAAGTCATGAAAATATGCATACAATTACAATATTTACTGGAATCAAAGAGGGTTTTCTGAACTTTTTCATTTGAAAAATACAGGGTCCTCTTGTATTCATTTATTCTAGTCTATTAGGATTTATATTTTTACACTGCCTTTCCAAGACAAGAAGAAACTAAAATGCTGACAAAACAATGAGGTGCAAAGGCAATATATATCATGCGTATCTATAATACCAAATTATATTTGTGGGTGTACTGCTGGCAAGCACTGCAAATTTGGCAGGTGATTCAGATCAATAAATGAACCGGTAAAGAGAAAATTCTCAAATGAATGGTAGTATGAGAGAAGGACCAAAATGAAAATGAAAGAAAGAAAAAAGATGTAATGATAGGAGTGACAAAAATCATTGAGATTTGTCATTGTTAAGATAGCTTGTAAGATAGCTATAAGAAGTGACACGAAATTAGTGACAGTTCAGTGAATAAGTTTTAGCATTCTCATCAACAAGACAAATTGTCTGGTCAATTAGAAAACTAGCAATTTTGACTAATTAGAAAGAATTAGTTGAACTTTTTTTTTAACTCAATAGGCCTCATTAAAATTAGGGGGTTATCTTATACTCACAGTTGACTTATTTGAGTAAATATGGTATGCTACAAACAAGGTAACAAGAAATATCTACAGAGAAAACCAATAATATGCACAGACTAAAGTGTGTTTTATTTTATACCAATAAGCTACATTATCTTGATAAAATGAACAATGTATTTCATTCAAAACACCTTAAATTTAGCTTATATATTGCCAAATTTACTTGCATAATTCTTTTTCTTGTAATTTGCAAGGATGTTCTGATCCACATAAAATATAGCTAATGAATTTAGGGGACATTCGATTTCTTATGAATTTAGAGGACAATATTGAAAAGCTGTGATTTTTTTGATTACACACACAATATATATATATATATATATATATATATATATATATATATATATATATATATATATATATGTATATATATGTATATGTATATATATATATATATATATATATATATATATATATATATATATATATATATATATATATATATATATGTATATATATATACACACACTCACACATATTTTTTCCTGTTCTCACACATGGATTTTATTCTTTGATTTTTTAATTTTTTCTCCTATTTTTTCTCATTTTTCTACTGGTCTTGGTAAATTGCTGAAAAAGGTTGCCAAAGAATTCAATTTTACTTTGAAGTGGTCCACTTGAGATCATGTTTTACGCAGTGTAATGAAGTGTGTGCCAATATGACAGTTTACGTCGAATTTCCACTTCACATATAATCATTCTTGCTGGAATAGTTAAAATCGTAGATTCAGTATCCCACATGCGAGAATATTATTTTGTCTTCGGTTGTGCAATATATAACTAAGCTCCAAGAAAAAGTGTTCTGAAAAATTACACTTTCTTATTTATGTGACTTTCCTGTGCACCAACGATATATACACATCATTTTGGGGTAGAGAACTGGGGAGTCACTGCTGCCCTCACATTGCCAAGTCCTTAGCAACAGGGTGTGCTACCCCTTAGCATAAAACAGTGATCAGGCAGAAGGTCACGATATAACATAGACTGGTCGTGCAAACATGAAATGAGTCTGTTGAAATATACCATACAATACAAACGCAGAAGACACAAATTCGAAAGCAGTCTTACGCTTCACATTTTGCAGAGGAAAATTAAAAATCAAAAGTATTTAAGTGAGCCAATGCAGAGTGTCTCATAATAAATGTTACAAATTTTTAAGAATGTAGAGGGGTAAAAAAAAAACACTTTTTGCCAATCAAGTGAGAAACTGCATATCACAAAGTTACATGCACATTTTTACCAACATCTGCCTGATTTTTAGGTAATCTCATAAGTACAACGTTCAGCAGATAGTTGAAATCTCTTTGACAACATCAGAATCTGACCTGCTAAATATTTATGCATAAGGAATTGCCTAGAAATCAGGGGAAATGTCACATGTTCCTGTTCCCTGGAATCACATGTTCATTCGAAAAAAGTGGTGATCTTCAACCCCTCTACATTTAGAAGTTTGTAACATTTATTCTGAGACATTCTGTGTTTGCTCTTGAAGTAAAAATCACTAAATCATTACAAATATGCTGAAATGCGCACAGTAAGATTTTGTTTATTGGTTCCACACAACAAGAAATGAATTTGTAATCTATATTCATATCATAATGTTAAAGAAAAAGTTCATACAAATACACAAAATCTGCAGCCTAATTATGAGCCAACTATGTAACACCTGAAGTTATGTACAACTTGAAGTCTGACTTCATTGATAACTCCAATACCAATACACTGATCAATCCAAAAAGTGAAGTGATTGCATACAACCATTAGAAGAAAGGTACTGAAAACTCATGATTCCTAAGCTTACTTCTTTTATTTTTTTACTATTGAAAATTGTACAAACCGAGAGTCCATACTACTACTACTACTACTACTACTACTACTACTACTACTACTACTACTACTACTACTACTACTACTATTACTACAAGGTAAAAGTTTTGTTTCAAATCGCATACGAAAAATGCGCCACTGTTCCAAATTGTATATCTCTAATATGTATGTTTTTTTATTGCTATTTTAAATTGTTGTTACATATTTACAGATTTTGAAATATTAACTTGTGGTGCTACAACAGCAACTTGTTGCCGAAAACACTAACAGTTAGTTTATTGCCAAAAATAAAGATTTGAAGCAAAACCATTTGCTGAAAGGTTTGTATTTTACTCGACTACTACTTGGAAAGTTCAAAAAGACTTAAGAAACCTAACACAATAACATCATTAATCTCTCCATTTCAATCCAAGCATTCATATAGTAGTAGAAATAGTGATAAATCACCTACCTTTCAGCTGTGTGTTTTCAATGGCAAACATATTCAACGCAAGCAACTGCATGAAGCGCTGTGCTGTTACAGGCACAGGAGAATGTTGCAAGATGGCCCGAAATTCACGTAACATTTGTAATGCTGCCTCTTGAAATGTCTCCATGCTATCAATTCAAAAACAATATTTAATGGCAAACCAATGAAAGTGATAGATCAATAAGGAAAATGATTTCCATATAGTTTAGAATGGACCTTTTCAGTTTGTGGAGTATTTCAGTTGCACCAAATCTTTTGAGAAGTATCAGGAAGGCAGAATAAAAGCACTAGTCTTTAAGGAACTTTGTTGTTTTTGCTGATGATATTCCAGAATAATGTTACTATTATTAATTATTTAATAAACATCTGACTTATGCTCACTTTCTTTTTCCTCATATGAGTTGCCTAAATTATCCTGCAGAAATACAGTGGTTGATGACAAACTTACAAGGCGTTTAAATTCAGATCCCTCAGGTTTTTCTCAAAAATTCATTTTAAAATATAAAAAGTGAGGAAAATGGGACTTGCAAGGTTTTGGAAAAAGATCCATTCCCAACCACCCACACATGTTCCTGCACCTCCCTCATAGCCAAGGAATAAAAGGATATTGTTGACCAGGCTATTCATGGTAGGTGAAAATACTGCCCCAATACAGAGGTAAGTTCCCATGCCTAAGTGGGTCTTGAGCACATTAATTCTACAGCATACTTGCTACTACAATACACCATAGTGACCACAGACATTGGGTTGGCAATGGACACATTCTATTATAAGACATTTTTAATTACATTTTCTAAGTGAACACTTTTTGTGACCATTTAAAAGAACTCTATATGCACATATGACTTTTTCATAAAATCGACTTTTGTCTTTGTCTGTGATAAACCTTTTTGAAAATCGTTACAATTCAAATTTGTTTTTCTCCTAACCTGAGAAATTTTGTTTAGGAAGTTTAGTTGCTTGCTAAAGAAAGGTGAAGATATGGATATTACAATAAGAAGCAAGTAATCCATTTTTTATTAAGTAATTAGCATTAAGGGAAGTAATTGCAATTTATGAATAACTTCAATTTGTATATACTATGCAATATAAATTCAATGAAAAAAAGCCTTGATAATTCATTGAAATAATATAAATGAATTTTATACCATAATTATCAATAGAAAAATATCCAGTGCTTTTGATTACGAAAGATCATTTCATTTTAAATACAAATAGTAAGAGAACAGCAATTTTGAACTAATAATAAACCACAGTTGAAGTTTTTAAATAGATAACATTAAAAATTTTTAAAAAATACTTACCCAATTTTGTGAATAGCTTGCCTGAACATTAAGATAACTGGTAATGAACCTCTTATTGACCTGAAATGAAAGAAACATTAGATAAATAATCAAAGGGGCAAAAGGCAAAAATGTACAAAATCAGCAGCTAACACTCCAATCTTCTTGCAAACAAATTAATTCAAAATACTCAATACTATAATCCCAGTATTAAAAGTATGGTATCATATACATCAAGAGGAAAATTCAGATACGAGGAACCCACATTAGGGTTTTTTGGACTGACTTCCATATATCAGATGGAGAAAAAGCTGAATACCAACTGTCAAATGTAGAAAATATAACTTGCGAACAGTTTATTCCAAAAATACATAAAAATAAACCAACATCCTGAAATTTGCATTCTCCAGAATATCAATAAATGTATTGCAAACAAACCTGAGCATTTCTAACATAGAGGAATAACTCTGAGAAACTTGAATTATTACAATGTCAAACATGTTACTGGTCATGTACATGATACATGTGAATGCTATTTTTAAGGGTCACTAAGGGACGATAAAATACCTGAAAGAAAAAAATTGTATATCCATACATATGAGAGTGACTCATCCATACCTTGAGAGTGACCCACAAAATTAGGAAAACTTGTTTTCTTTGGAATATCAATATAAGAAAATCTTGAGAAGAAAATTTCAAGTATTTTTCGTTGAATTCAATGAAACAACAAACAAGATGAATTTGATGTTACACATTATGATACATAAACTAATAATACATAAACTCTTAATACAAGTAATTAAAACTCCCATTCTTATATCCTTTCATTTACTATCAACTGTTCAATGTATATTCAAGCAAAAACAATATGCAGCCTTAGTGGGAAATTAAGCAAAATGAGTCTCTGCTGCAATGAAAGTGGAACAGAGAAATTAATGTCATTCTTATATTGGAAATGCGAAGAGAGAAACATGCTCTCACAATTTACAAATCTTTTCTATTGAATACATTTATAAATGGCCAAGCAAGAATGACATAATCAACTTTTTAACAATGTTTCCCAGTGGAGAAAACTAGATTTGGCAGGAGAAACAAACATTCTTTGGTTTATTTTATCAATGCACTGCACATTCCCAACATACACCTAATGTTAGGAACATCAAAATTGTTTCTGTTTTTTTTTCCCAGCCTACTGAACACATCTCCAGCTGATCAACCAGAGAATTATGAAATACATGAAGCAAGCAAACAAGAAACATTGAAGATTGGCTGATCTTCATTCTACAAAAAGAAAAATCACAATTCTTGACAATGCATTAAAAGTGTCTGGGATTTTGTGCAGCAACACTATTTCATATTGGTTTGACAAGACCAATTTTCTTTGAGTGGACAATGATGTCACACCAGAAATAGATGTCACTGAAGCTGAAGAATGGCAGTAAATAACGTGAAGAACAGAACATAGAATCCACTTGCTTCACGACCAATGTACAATGTGATGAGGAGTTTAGTATTTATCAGACAATGGCAACTATACTTGGTTGTACAAGACACTAATGAGAAGGAGTAGGATTTACTGAAGACCAACCAATACCAGTTCCATTTTTTTCAAAAGTGCTTGAAGCTGTAGACACAGTGGAAAGTTTAGATACAAGTTTCAAAGTACGTCAGAACCCAATGAATGCCTGAACTGAGATGGACTACACCACTTCCAAGTTAGGAGAAAAGAAGCAATCAACAATACAGAATTTTCCAAACACTATAAACTTCAATTTGTTGTTGTTGCTGTTGTTGTTGTTGTTGTTAATGTGCACTGTTATTGTCCGTTTTATTTGCAGTAATTTAGTTTTTATTCAATGTACTATTTCAAAATAAAGTAAGTTTCTCGCTTGTGTAGTTGGGTATTGTTTACAAATGAATTAGTTTCTCTTCCCTACTGAGACATTCCCTGCAAATCGTTCAAATTTAGGGAAAATCTGACCTTGACATACCAGATTTTTAAACATTTTTTCCATGGCAAGTAGAAAAAGCAAAAATACAAAAACACATTTTTTCATTTTCCCCCAAAGATTTCCTCCCACGATATTACTTTTTGAAGTTTTCAAAAAAATGCTGGTTTTGCTAAAGTAAATGGTTTGTAACTAATTTAATTGTGTGAAAAATGTTGTATTTTGCAATAATAAAGAACAAAAAATGATCATTATCATTATTATTATTATTATTATTATTATTATTATCATTATTTTTATTATTTTATTTTTTCCCTCTTTAACACAACAGTTGGAAGATTTCAAAAAATCGCATTACATCTCTGAAGTGTTCTCTGCAAGTCTGGTAATCTATGCAAGACTGGCATCTGCCAGAGCGTCACCCCCAGTACATGCCAATCAAAATTACACAATTATCATAGTACACTCACAAAGCAATAAAAAGAAAATCCCTTTACAGCTTACAATGAGCCAGACATGTACTTATGACCTTCATTGCTAATTACTAAATTGGAATTAAAAAGTATCAAACAGATTCAACTAAGCATTAATTAAATTAAGCATTATATGAATTTCTTCATTATGTAGCTGGGGTTTCTTCTACATGAAATACCAATTCTTCATGGGTCATGTTGTTTTTGTATGATTACGTAGGTTTCCACGGCCGGAGTATGTCTCTTGGCTGTCCGGGACAAGACGTGTCGGATTGGTCGTAGCTGACGTTTCGGCCAACATATTGTGGCCTTCCTCAATTTGAAGGCCTTGGCCACAATATGTTGGCCGAAACGTCAGCTATGACCAATCCGACGCGGCTTGTCCTGGACAGCCAAGAGACATGTTGTTTTTGTATCGTTTCTGCTGGGGATACTGCTTCTGTATTAGTTTTCTTATGCAACGCAACAGGTCTACGTGGGATATCAAAATCACATTTAGTCTTCATTATCATGTATATTATTATTGGTTGCTGCCTGGTGTATAAGACGATGAACTAACTTGGTCTGAACAAACTTCTTTATTATCAGATGATACATAGGTGTGATTATGCCCTATCAGGACCAGCTGAGCATGTTTATTCATCACTGTCACTGCCTGATATATTTGCGGCATTCACAAAGTTGAACAATAACCCCTTTCTTGTTAAAACTTTGCTTGGCTCATCCCAAGAAAGAATTTTGGAAACCATTTTCCCAATACTGTGACATACTAGACTGTCACACAATATTTTGATGGGAATTGAGGACAAGAATTTATTAAATTCTTCGTAAAAAGTGTAAATGTTGAGGGTATAGGCATGCAGGCAGGGCATTCATTAGAAACCAGGAAAGCGGAAGTAAATAAACATAGCGCGGCAAGTAACGGACAGAAGATTGTGATATAAGGGCATGTAGGATTGGTAGAAAACTAGTAATGGGGTATGACGTAGAAAGAGACTGGAGATTGTTTTGTAAAACAAGAGATAAGAAGGTATGAAAGTTATTGAGGGTTGAACTTTGTAATATTTGGGGAGAGGAGCTTTAGACCGCGTACCGTGGACATCGTAGAGGTCATTGTAAATGATAGATGCGGGACTTGGTGGAATTTTGCATGAAATAATTGAGCAGTGAGGACTTATATTTTGTGTGCGTAATTCTATTTGGAACTTTGAATAATTCTGGCACCAGGAGTAGTAAGTGAAACAGTTAATAAGTTGAGGAGGACATTGATCTGGCAGCGGACCGAGAACAAGATACAAGAGAGAAGATTGGTCGAAGCGGTGGATTCTTCCTGGCCTCATCGTCCAAGAGTGCATGGATACATAAATAGTAAGAATAATAGCGCTATTTACAATCGGTCATGACCAAGGTGACATTTCATGTCATTAGAATTAATTGAGGAATAAACTTATAACATTCTCATTCTGAAAAAGAAAAGCTGATTATCATTTCTTTAGCATCTTGTGCAATCCATAGTTTAATAATTTCTTTCCAGAAACAAATTTCAGATTCCTCGCTTCTTCCGTATGTAGAGCGGATCGAATGATCATTTGCTAGGAAGAAAGTAAGTACCGGCGACGATTATTTTCGTAAGAACCCAACCAGCAGAGCTAGTAGGATAATTATTTCCCTTTAGATATGTTTGCGGGAAATTTACAATCGCAACCCTTTCCTTGCACTCAAAAATGATATAAATTCGGAAACCGGTAGTAGAAATAATTTAATAGAAATGGAGAGCATTTCAATACGTATCACATTTTTAACATTTATAGCAGTAATCAGTCAAATTTCAACTTCTCAAGAACAATGGTTGCAACAACATAAATGTACACTTCTTCTGTAACTACAGGTTCTTATTTTAAGTTGATGGAAATAAAACAGTGTTGACACTTGTGTTATCCACGTTCACTAACATCAAACCGCATATGTTTCTCAGATACTTTCGTTTACATAACTGACTCAGGAATTCTGAGAAAGAAGGCTCTGCCCCGTTTCAGGAAGACCTTAGCAATAGCAGTTGTTTATAAATAAGCCCAAGAATAGAGTTTTATCAGAACCCTTCCATTTGAACTCGTGAGCGTGATTCTGTGATTCATAAAATGACTCATGTTCATGTTACAAACTTTAGACACCAAGTTGATGAAACTCCTTGGTGGGAGTGGCCAGACTGTCAGGCAGGCGGCTTATGTAATTCAGACCATTTATATCTTTTGTTATTTCTTTTTGACCCATTTTGAAATTTGGCAAATTAATGTACCAATAGTACAGAAATACAAAAATATTTTTTTTAATTAAATTAAATGGCGGCCTAATGTGAAAATTTTCATTTTAAAAATTAAAATCTAATATAAACACTTAAATAATATGTTTTCACAAGTTATATTCACATCATAAAAAGTGCCCGTTTCTAGGTTTAATTTAAGAGTAGTTGTATTTTTCTATAAGAAAGAGAATATGTGAAAAATGTTGAAATATTAAAACATATAGAATTCTTCTGAAAAAATCATTTGATAATATTTCTGGATGGAGTGGGATTAGAGAAAAAATGTAAAAATACGTATGACCTAGTTTCAACTCAGTCAAAAATAATTATATTTTACAAGTGATTTGACTTGGAATCACTCATTGTAGTGTTCTGAAGAAGGATGTGTGAAAAGTACAAATTGTCCATTTCATGAACATGTTTTCCCCTGCTTATTCATTCAAAACACTTAGTCTCTTGAAAAAGTGCAACAGGAAGCAAATGAATTGAACTCAAATCCAATACAGAAAAGTGAACTAAAGAACCAATAAACTTACATCAACACTAGACAATGAAGCCAACTCTTCCTCTTCAGTGTCATGGTGCCTGAGTTCTTGAGCAGCAGCCGTGGTGATGTGTAATCGAGGACCTCCCTCAGGGTGAACCCAATACTCACGCCGCAAGCCCTCACGACCCGTCACTTCTTTCTCTTTCATTCTTTCTCGTCTTCTGGCCTCTCTTTCTTCCCGCCTACGTTTCTCAGTCTGCTCATACTAAAACACCAAGAATTTATAAAAGTTACACTTTCATTCACTTGACATTGTAGTAGCATTTCCTCATAATAAAGTGCTGAAAAATTATATTGCTATAAAAATTAGCAAGTAGCAGAAACATACGCAAGCATTTTCAGATACGGAACATTATATCTGCAATGAAGTCATTTCATAGCAGTAGAAAACAAAAGTCATGATTATAATCTCTTTGAGTTTCACAAATAATCAATTACCTTTTTCCTACTCTCATCAAAAAGCAATATTAAACTTTCTCTAGCAGACTGGAAAGGATTTGATGCCATCAAACTTCTCATGTAATAATAAACAGCATCCAGTTTTCTCCTCTAAAAAAATGAGAAACAATTTTTAATACAGAATGAAGACAAGTCAATTTATATTCAAAACATTAGATGACACAATATTGGCCTAATACTTACAGCATAAGTAGCCAAAATGGCCAATTGATTGTAAGGGCGACCATTCTTGGGATTAATTTGGTTTGCTTTAATGTACCAACTACAAGAAAAATTACATCATTAACACAAAGTCTCAAAAGAAATAGTTCTCTTTATTTATTCATAAGAATTTTTTTACCTCCTAGCTTTACCAAAATTTTGAGTTTCATTAACTTGTTCTTTATATCGAGCCAGATCTCCCAAAAATAGGAAGATCTTTTGTGCAGAAATCAGAGCAAGGCCAACAAATCCTAAGCCTTTTGTTGAAACACTGTTTGGAGACAGATAAGTCTCCAACTTAAATTTATATGTTCGCTCCAGAACTTCCAGAAGCTTCTCTAAATAAGAAGTGCCCTAGAAAATTTCCAGCAAAAACAAAAATCACTAATTACTACCTGTGCTACTATTTGCACTCACAAAAATGCAAAATGTTTTATCCCAAACTAAAATTGAATATGATCTTCATGTTTAATAAAGTAAAACAGTAGCTTGATTTTGTTAGAAGGTTTATCACATAATGAAATATAAACTTGTAAAATATAATATTATTTATTAATTAAACAAAATAACTTATTAGCATTGCCTGTAGGGTCACCCTTCCTCAAAATCTGTAACAATAAATTAGAATCCATTCAACTTAAGATTTTCTATTTTATCTCCAGGTTCAATTACTTTCCTTCCCCATGCGTGTTAGATTAGAGCCAAATTGCAAATCTGTTAAAAACTAGTTCATTAAATTCTCTCATGAAGTATAATGATTAATGTTTTCATTTGTTTTTTAAAAGTAATTGAAAGTGTTGACTGTCCAGATTTACTTTTTAAAAATTCTTGGGAAATTCTATTTCCAAATTTATGGAGCAATAATAAACTGATATTTTGAATCATTGAAGTGAAAATCCAATTTATATTCACATGCACCTTTGTTGGGAATGCGTTAATTAGTAAATTCAATGTACTCAGTATTAGGTAGAAATCATTTAGCCATGAAAAAAAAAAATTTTTTAAAAATTAAAAAATTTAAAAAATTGTTAAAAAAATATCATGAATTTTATTTATAATATTATTATTATTATTATTATTATTATTATTATTATTAAAGAAAATTGTCGATCCTTACCTCCTCAATAATGGAAAGCATTATCTCTTTGTATTTTTCTTTATTTTCAGGATCTTCAGTTAAACCTTTGCGCAGTAACTCAATTATGTTATAAAACATTATCTTCCATAGATACTGTTCAACATTTTCGGCTTGGCAAAATTTGATATCAGTAATCAGGAACTGATGCATTAAATGCTGGAGGTATTGTCTGCAAACAGTCACTTAGATAAAAACTACAACAGTCTGCATTTTCAACAGTCAACGTACACTTAGGTAGGGAATATTTTAATGCAGAATATAATATGATAACTGTTATGAAAGAAACCAAGAAGAGCATGTCTGTTCTAGTAACATTTTCTTCTTTTCTATATACTGCAAAATTTGACAAAGAAAGAATTATTATTGAATAAAACATCTGGGATCACTTCAATTGTCCATCCCCTCACAACTTCATATACTACTGTACAACCACAATCATTCACCTAAGGAGTCATAAATGTAAACTTCTGAGAAGTCACAACACAAATAATCCTCTCAAACATTATTACATAAAGTGATGGATGATTGAAGTGCACTCCCCGCATGAATATGAACTCAAGGCTCAAATCAACAATTCAAATACAAGCTTAATTGACTTAACATTAATGAACAAATTGTGTAATCTTCAATTATATTTCCAATTTTTTAGCTCATTGATTAAATTAATATGATGTATAGTCAAGAATTATATTTCAAATTTGTTTGATAAATGATTTCAGCGGAGTGTTAAGTTAATTTTGTACATATTTTTTAGATGTACACGATTTAATTTTCAAACACTACAACAAATACTGGGGATACTAGGTTTGTCAAGTAACATTAGATATTACTACAGACAGATATTACTACTAAAGACATTTCAAAAAAATTACATTTGTGTAATTTTTGAAAAAAAAAAAACCAAAAAATTTTCCTTAAAAATTTGGAGCCATTTTTGAGGAAACAGAGTTTGTGTGTTTCTGAAAATGTGTAATTTTTGAAAAAACAAACAAGTACACCAAAATGAACTTTACGTTATATTCATCAGTGCAATTAGCATTATCCATTAGAAAAATTTGGAGCCATTTTTGAGGAAACAGAGTTTGTGTGTTTCTGAAAATGCTGAATTTTGAAAAAAAACGTTTTTTAAAACTTTATTGATGTTATTTAAAGCGAATGTACTCATAAATACAGGAAGAAAGCACCTCTAATGTAAATATTACCAATGTAAGAAGCAGGTCAAAAAAATTACATTTTTCTAATTTGTGAAAAATCAAGTATGGCGTTTATGTCATTGGATAGGGTGCATTTGGTACTAACTCTTCAAAAAATTTAAAGCAAAAATTTGGAGTCGTTTTTTAAACAATCTTGTTTTTGTATTTTTTTTTTTTAATTGCAAATATTTCACGCTGTATTGCACAAAAACTACTAAAATTTTTGAAAAAATGTACATGACCTTTATGATACAACTAATTATGGACAACAAATTTCGTTTGAGGGAAAAATCTCTATCTTCAATTTTCTAGTTGTAGGAAGGCACTGGAAAAAATTCCAACTTTTGCAATTTTCGAAACTTTAGAGTTAACCGTGAAATCAGACCTATGCCACATTTATAAGCGTATTTAACTCTATTCTTACAAGAAATTTAAACAAAAAATTTGGAACCGTTCTTGAGGAAATTTTGACAATGTCCGGGAGGCTTCATGTAAAATGCTCCCAAATATTAAAGAATGTTTTTCAAAATATCAAAGCTTCAACTAGAGCCAGATCGTCAGGGCTTCCTCCAAATTGGAAAATATTGTACACATGGACAGACGGACAGTTTTGAAAAATACCACTTTTTCAGTATCCGGGGACCCCAAAACCTGTATTCCTATTAAAATCTCAAAATCGATTTTCGGCAGCATTAGATAACTTTCTCTATACATGTATAGAGAAACCATATACATATGTATACAAAAAAGTAAAAGTAATTAAGTTTCAGAAAAAATGTTCTTACTTGTTTTCATTATAATTTACAATTATGTATATTTCCAAAATATTCTCTGAGAAATTACTATATCTTTTATCACCTAATATTAATGTTTCAGACAAATAAATCTTCGTTCTACATTTAATTTTTTATTGTTTGTGAGCCGAACCTCACTGTGACCTATGTGACCGCTTCTAAAAGCGGTCAAAATGTTCATTCTCTCTTGAACCTCTCAGGGCATTGTCTGTTCCAAGAAATTTGATGAATTTGAAATGCACTGCAGCTTGTCACTAAGCTTTGCACCTGGACATAAGGTCAAATGTGACTTGCGCATCCTGTCTTGTGTTGGTATGTTCAGCGAAGACTGACAAAACGGATATATGATCTGATTGGGAAGATAAACACTGAACATAGAGTTTGCTGAGTGGCCATAACCAAGGGCCACAGACATATTCCTGCTGCAATAACTCAGAAATTTTTAATTAGACATTAGGCATTGTGAAAGGTATAGACGCTCAGTTCATAGGGCAACAAAATGCAGAACTGATACGTATTAAACAGCTCCTGGGTTTCACAGACCACTCAAATACACTGCTGGATTATGCCATAAAACCGTTTTCTTAAACAAAACCTTTAAAATAATAAATTAAAACAAATTGATGATATAAAAATTATATTTTATGCAATAAAACTACGAACATTGCAAATTCATTCAGTAAAATCCCAAAATGTGCAATTTTCAGTCAGTATTACCTAAAATGTGCAATATCGAGCAGTAACCCCCCAAACATGCAATTTTGTGCAAAATCAAACACATACTAAAATAACGACTTTTTCATTATTCAAATTTCTATCAAGGTTTCGTTCAATTTCAAGGTCGCAAAGAAAAGATGCAGTAATACAAGAATCCAGTCAGATATTACAATACAAATTTATTTTAACTCTTGAATGGGGACACTTGGTAGTCTGGTACCACTTCAATTAGGGTGATATGGAAGCACTTCAGTGTGGGTACTTGTATCATGAACAGTGATAGATATCTGCTAGCTGATTGTATAATACGTAAGCTAGAGGTGCCACAGAACGGCACAGACTTTCTTGTACCAGTTAGTTTTCTAATCACTTTAGTTTAATCTAGATATTCAGCATTACTGCAGCTTTTTCCCACCTGCTACCTGTTGCTGCCTAAAGACATTTTTTTTTAATTTCTCACTTTTACAATACCCTAATAGAAGAACGGAAATATAAGATTAAAACTATTACAGAAGAGTAAAATATCTTAAATGTAAATTGTAATTTAATATTGGAATCATTCTTGAGAAAATGTCTTTTAAATGTTTCTGAATATCCACAATTTTAAGCTCGTTTTCACACAAAAGTTTTTTTTTTTTTTTTTAGAAACTTCATCAAAAATCATTTGCTTTTTGCATCTTTATCCTTTTCCTCAAAAATGCAATAATGTATAAAAGCATCCTTAATGTAAATTGAACAATGTGAGTGATATTTGAAAAAATACATGAATAATTTTTGAAAAATCAAAGGAAATATGAAATGGCATTTATGCTATGTAATTCAGTGCATTTACGACTATCTCAACCAAAAGATTTAAGAAACAATTCGGGACCGTTCTTGAGGAAAGGTTGTTTCAGCATTTCTGGAAAAGGGCAATTTTGAGCCTGTTTTGACAAATTCAGAGAACCTTCAAAGGGAACTCATCAAAAATTAGACTTGTGTCCTTGTTTAAGGCATCCTTGGTTCTATCCATGGAGCGGTTTGAGGGAATTTTTTAAAATATAAATTGCAAGTTCTAATTTTTTTAAACAAATTTGATTTAAGAAAAGAATCTATCTTCAATATTATTCTTTAGTAATGTTAGGATTTTGCAATTTTTGAAAATAATGTTTGTCGAAAATGGAACCAACATCAATTTTTAACAATCTTTTGATAAGGAAAAAGAAAGAAAAAGATTGAAGTAGTTTTTCAGAAAAGTTTAAAAATTGTTAAGATTTCGTCCAAAATGACACAAAAATGTCAACTTTTTGAAAAATTGTATGTGATCTTAATTAAAAAAGTCTTTGAACAACAGATTTCATTAAGAAAAAAATCTCTGTCTTTAATATTGTAGTTGTAGGAACACATTGCAAAAATTTTGAAAATGTTTAGGCTTCAAGTAAAGTACTCCTCAAAATCAAAATATTGGTTTGAAACTCACAGGTCCTCATGTTCATTGGGATTGATCTGTGAATATCATTTTGAGAACATCACCTGAATGATTGAGGTGTTAGTATTGACCTCTGTCAGACAGGCAGGGGTTTTGCCAAAAACTGATTTCTCAGTACCAAGGACCTACAAACGATCTCTAACTACACAGTGTTCAAAGAAGTAATTTACTACAGGTACAAACAAGATTTATCCACTTTCTCATTACTAGACACTCGACAGTAAGTTTTTCGTTCCATAAATAGCAGAGTTTCACTGCACAATTTCAATATTTTCTCTTTACTTCTTATGAAGTAAGATGAGAAATTTAGAAATGTAAAGAATAATTCAAGATTTATGTATATAGTAAAATGTTTCAATTAGGGGTAACTTTTCAAGAAAATATTAACAAATCAGAAATACAAAATAAGCAAAGGTAAAGCACAAATACAGAAACAAAAACTATTTTTTGCAAAAACAACAAGAAAAAAAATTATTTAAGAGGTTTGTAATAATGAAAATCTTAACAACTACTGAAAATAAGTTATGGAAACAAGACTCAAGATGATAACAATGATAGATTACAGGGACATTCAAGATTTAATTATTTAAGTTAACACAGTTCGTAATACAATGTGTACAAAGTTAACAGAGTTTACTATACAATGTGTAAAAATCACTATTTTATCAAACAAAAATGAAGGAAACTGGAAATGATACAAAATCACTTCAAATTCATTTCTATTTTACAAAAAGAAAAAAACTAGCCTGAGTAGGAGTGATCTTGGCTATACCTAAAAGACAGGAGAAAAAACATAATCTAGGAAGAAAATTATAAGAAAATATGACCTGATCATTAACTACAAGGTCACGAACTTTTCAGTTTTGGGTTGTATGCTCCAAAGGACTACTTATCCAATTTAGAAAGAGAAAGATTTTTAGAGAAGCAGAATGTGTTAGCTACAGTTGAGAATCCCAAAAAAGTGGTACTGAAAGATCCTGTAGGGCAAAGTAACGAAAACTGTATTTGGACTCAATGAAGATCTCCTAAAGGACAAGAGTAGAACAACCTACATAGACATCAGAACAATATGAATTAAAATATTAAATTGCTATGTCATTGATAAAGAAATACATAAAATAAACCTAAGCTAAAATTCATTCCACTTAAAACTTCAGTCAGTAATTGACTACAAGATTATAAACTAAAATTAAATAATATAATGAATTTGATGTTTGGATGAAAGAGGAATTTGCTAGAAATTAGATCACTTCTTATTAAAGGGTGATGTTTCCCATAGGTGTAAGCCAAAACTCAAAAATGTGGTGCTACAACTTTCTTTGGTATTGGTTGAGTAATATTATATTTGTATATTACTGTTGTTGGTATTGGTTATGTAATATTATTTTACACCATCTATTCTGTTAATATTTTAATCATTACTCAAAAATTGTATATCTTCACTGCAAAAAAAAGCAGCATCTGACCATTTGAGTGGTATCTATCCAAATCCATTCGTGGTAAGTAAAGAACTGCTGTACTGTGTATCTATACAGAGTGTCCAGGGAGGAAATGTAGAAACTTTCAAAATAAGCTCTCAATTTTAAGCATATTTTGTTTAATAAACTCCCTGGATATTTTGAATGACCGAGCTGCAAAAAACACTGAAAAGTTGGTTTGAAAAAATACTTTCTATGCAAATATTTACATTGCTCAAGCATATAAACCCTCTAGAAATGTGTACATTGTTCACTATTTACAAAAGAAATGGATATATTTGTTCAGAAAGAAACTGTCCTAAGAGCATATTTTCAAAGTTTCGATGTTTCCTCCCTGGATAATAGGTTATTGTTCCCTATCACATAACATGATCAGTTGAATCAGAAATAAATATTTAATAAAATTACAGACATTATAGAAGTAATAATTCCAAAATGCTGCTTGTAATACCTTGCAACTGGAGCAAGATGCTGAAAAAGTAGTTAAATTATTACTACTACATAGCAGTTTTAATTAAATGTTATAATTTTTTGTTTTTTATTACTTATTTTGTGTTTTTCCCTTAACATCAAATAGTTTTTACTATTTTTTGATGGTAAATAAATGAAGTTTCAAAACAACTATTCAACTGCATGAGTATAATTTTCTATTTTATTTGTACAGAGTTTGTACCAAGAATTTCCACTCACAAATGCAATAATGTGCATATTAATAGCGTGAGATATATTTTAAAAACATTACATTTGTGTAATTTTTTAAAAAAAACAAAAGAATACACCAAAATTAACTTTACATCATATTAAATAGTACGATTACCACTATCTGTTGAAAAAGTTTGAAGAAACAATTTGGTGCCATTTTTGAGAAAATGGAGTTTGAGCATTTCTGAAAATGCAAAATTTTGAGCTCGTTTTAACAGAAAACTTGAATTTTTGAGAAACTATATATGATATTATTAAAGCACATGTACTCATAAGTACAATAACTTGAAGAAATCGCCTCCAATGTAAACATTACCAACATGGGAGACAAGTCAAGAAATATTACATTCTTGTAATATTTGAAAAAACAAAAGAATAGAGCAATGTGGCATTTAGTTCATCGTATAGGGTTGATTTTGCACTAACCCTACCAAAAATTTAAAGAAAAAATATGGATAAGTTTTTGAGAAATTCTTGTGTTCGTTATTTTTTAAAATTGCAAATATTGCATGCACTATTGCAAGAAAACTACTAAAATTTTCGAAAATAATCTACATGATCTTCATGCAAGAAGTATTTATGGACAACACATTTCATTTGAAGAAAAAACCTGTCTTTAATCTTGTAGTTGTAGGAAGACACAGAAAAAAAAAATCATACTTTTGCCATTTTCAAAAATTCAGAGTTATCTGTGAAAATCATACCTTTGCCACCTTTATAAGTGTATTTTACTCTTTTCTTGCAAGAAATTTAAAGAAAAAATTTGGAGCAGTTTTTGAGAAAATTTTGAAAAATGTCCAGGAAAGTATCCCCAAATCTAAAAGAAAGTTTTTCAAAATTTCAGAGAGTTTGTTGCAGGCAAGCAATTAAAATTCCAATAGCCCCATACAAATGACCAAAAGGTCAACAGCCACATCACTGACCATTACAGCACACATCAGGGATCCAAGATTAGATTCCTGTGGAACACCAAGATTCAGCAAGTGGAGTTCGCCTGTAACCGCCATAGTTGACCATATTTATTGGTCACACGCATCTTTAACCCCTGTTATCATGCAACCCTGCAGGTTTGTTAAGTGCACTTGTACCTACCATGTTCAGAAATTTAGCATCCTTAACAACATAAACCATCATCGATTCATCGAAAGTCAAATATTTGTTAAGAAAAAACATGGCAATGTACAAAATTAATCAGATTCAAACAATTCAGAAATAATTCACATTTGTTGGGGGAATAATTATTCTTAATTGTAATATTATTAAGAGTACAATTAGAAAAATTTATATTAGGTAAATTAACTTCATTTTCCTCACATTCCACGAAATGAAACTCTACTCCATTAATCATATTTATACATGATATGAAGGTGTCGCCACTGGAAGTCAACGCGCCAATTTCCTAACCAAAAGCTTCTTTAGGTATCTTTGGGTTCAGGAGAATTATTTGCATCCGTCTTTCTCGAACCACGGTATACAAATATTGTTTATATGGATATATACCACAAAATGTTACGATGTTATTACTGCATTGTTCAAATTAAAAACCTTGGCTCCGCTACACTCCACCACGATTTTTAATTTTTGGCTGGTTAAATTTGATTAACTAAGAGAATATAACGGGATTGGTGAAGGTGGAGCGAGTCTCAAGAAAGTCAAGCTGATTATCAGAAACGAGGTTGAAATCCTGTATAGGATACATCATAGCACAATTATCCAGAATTTTTGAGAAATTTTGAAGAATCAAAATTGAATGATAATTGCCAACATTGTATTTCTAATTTTTCAAAAATGAAATAAATGTTTGTTTGTTTTTTATATTTTCCTCAGGTTCCTAATATTTACATTATGTGTGTGTGATACATTATTGCATTTGTGAGTACAAAGGTGGTTCGAAAGCCACATAAGACCAATGTTTGCACTTCTGTTTGACACCTGAGGGGCATTCCAAGTTCACGTTCGAATTCAGTATCCATCCGTTCCAGTACCATGATCATATATATAAAGGTACATGACAACCAAAATGTTCGGGGTGCATGTATGCAATGTTTGGGGTGCACGAAGGTGCTTACAACTCCACCCCAAAGGATTGGTAAGTACAGTGGGAGGTATTGGTAGTCTCTGCGACAAGGAGAATAGGATTCTATCTAGTACATGAAAGTCTGTGCCATTCTGAAGTGCCTCTAGTTAATTTCTTATTTTTATTGTTTCCACATACTTGTTCAACTTCAAAATACTTTTGGTTCATTATATTCAAAACATTTTTAGTTATTTGACTAAATTTTCTTAAGCAAACCACTTGAAGCTCATTACAGCCAGCAGTGATAATTTTCCCTTCTAGTTGAATTACATACCAGAGATCAAGCAAATAAAATACTTTTATTTGTAAAACCTCTCTAAATATATTTGAAAATAATTGAGATTTAATGCCTTGAAAATGAATTCCAAAGCAGAGAAAGAAGAAAGAAGACATTTACTCCAACAAATTAAACTGGTAATAAGTAATTAAGTGTATTAGATCAGATATTTGCTCAAATAATAAACAGCCGATTTGGATAAAATTTAATTATTTATAAGTCAATTTCATATGTTATGTTCTTACCACATTAATTATATCATTTTGCTGTCCTTCTAGTACTGAAGATGTCTGCAAATCTTCCAGATAAACCGTTCCCTACATGTTCATGTTTTTGACTTGCTAATTTGAAATAGCCTACATGAAACTATTATTCACGGAACAAATTTATATTGCCTCTTCATTAAAAGAGTACATCTCAAGGATGAAATACTACTTTGTGTCAGCAAAACGCCAAAAAGAAATCCATAAAACTTATTTTTTGAAGTCAACTTCAATTGAATTCGCAGAACAATCATTCTCATCAAGTCCAAATTCAGTATCACATTACACTATATTGAAGGAATTGCAATTATAATAACCAAACATATTCGCTCACCTTATTCGAGCAACTTCTTCCCACACATGCAAAATTCCATCAGTACTGAGGAGCCATTGCAAATGCCTATCTGCTTTTTCAGTATCCAAAATAAGATGCGGATTGTGAACAGACTGAAAACTGCATAAGAACAATTGTAGTAAGAAGATTTAGACACTGCAAGAGGCAGTACATAAATGGCCATGAAATACTAGCCTTACCTAGCACTGTATTGATCATACCAAGCAGGTTTGCTATTATTATAATGCTCAGTTCCATATACTGCAGGATTATTGGAGTCAGAATAATGTTGCTGAGGAGAATATGGAGGATATCCATACCCTGATGATAAACTTGGTGGTCCCCCTACAACACTAACCCCTCCTCCTGGCATAGATACATTAGGAGATTCATTTTCTCTGAAAATAAAACCAATCGTGCACGCAACACATATGCATTTCAAACCATACTCCATATTTCACTATTAATAATTATCACTCATTTAAAATTTCTTAATAAATGTAATAAAATAAACAAAAGTGCAAAATTACCAAAGCACCAATTTCATTTCTAGTAAATATAATTATACTTCATTTCATTTCATTATCGAAGTTAAAACATTTATATATAAATTAAAGGCAAATATGTGAGAAAACTATCCTTATTAACTAAAGCTGAGATAGTCTTTCATTAATTTTTCTAATTACATAAATGCAACGTATAATGACTATATCAAGTGAGATATTAGATACAATTCAGCTACAACAAATTTGAAATTTTTCAGAAATAAAGAAGCCATTTTCTCACATCACAATATTAAATTAAGCAAAATACTAAGACATCATGAGACTAAAAATAGTTTTATTAATTAAACAATAATCTTACCGTCCAGGTCTTCCTGCTCGAGATCCTGATGCAGAAACAATAATAGGTTTATTTGGATTATTATGATCATATAGTTGCCTATGGTGACTGTACATGTTGCCATGATCTACAGGTTCCAATGGAGGATATGCACTTGGGCTGGGTGAATGTAATGACTGCTGAGAATATGGGCCGTTTGAGTTTTGGTCCTGTGGCAAAACTAAAATACCACCAGTTTTTGGAGGAGGCTCCTTAACCTTTTCTCTTTCTAATTCTCTCCATCTGTCCCCCCGAATGGTTTCATCCTTCCGCCTATCATTCATTTCTATGTCTTCTCGCCTCATTTCACGTAACCTATCCCCTCGCTCCCTCTCATCTCGTTTGCTACCAACTTTGGATTCTTCTCTCCAACTAGGAATTCTCTCTCTAATATTATCATGCCTATTCTCCCTCCATCTATCCAGTTCCTCGTGCGGTTCCTCTTTCCACTATGATTTTTAGCTCTTCTCTTTTAACATCCTTCCATCTCTCACTCCAACTCTGCTCTTCACAATTTCGTCGGTGTCGATTCGTTCTCTTTCCCCTCTTGCTGCTCTCTACTTGGGCCTCTATTCATACGTTCTCTACTTTGTGTTCTGTGAGATCTTTCCCGGCTTGGAGGCCGATTAGGCCGAGGAGGGCTTGGACCACGATTTCGTTCCCTTTCACGACTTGGAGGACGATTAGCTCGTTCCCTGCTCTGTGTCCTAGTAGAACGTTCTCTACTAGGACCCCGATTTGGTCTGTCTCTATTCAGAGGTGGGGGTTCCCGAGCATCTCTCACAGGACCATGATTAACCAAATCCCTGTGCCTACTATCACTCATCCGTTCTCTGCTGTGATTTCGAGGAGGATGATCTCTGTTACGACCACCACTCATAGGGCCTTCTCGACCTAAGCCAAGACTAAGTGGTGGATCTTTTGGAAGACCACGATCCATGCGATCTCTACTGTGTCCCCGATTCATTCGTTCTCTACTTGACCCACGGAATCCTCTATCTCTCTCCCAAAGTCTGGAGGGTGATCTCTCTGTTCACGAAGACTTCGTTCTCGACTTAAACTTCTATCCTGAGTTTTGTTTTCCCTTTTTCTGAAAAGAAAGAAAGAGATGCACAATCTGTTCTATACCCAAATAAAATCTAAAATAAGCACATGAAACATAAAACAAAGTGAACTCACTTCTTGTGTTTTGAACGCCGACGTTTTACACTACCACCTCCTCCCCCTTCTCCTCCTTCACGAAGAAGAGGGTGGTGCGCAGGATCTTGCTGGAGACTAGCTAAAGAAGAACTTCGAGTCATGATATCATTGTTCAATAATCCCTCTGCCTCTAATCTTTCACACTGTTCAACTTCTTCACTCCAATCCTACAAAAGAACATTCTGTTTGTTTCAAACCCTCTAACACCTCTTACTTACCCCTCTTATGTTATCCCCGGACATTAATAATTTGAATATTTCCTAATAACTAAAAGGTGTCTAATAAAAAAGAAATATATCACTTACTTCAGCAGTAAATCACTTCAAACTTACCAAAATTTTAGGTGAAGGTGAATTGCGTAATTCAAATTTATCTGAAGAAGCTGGAGGAATATCTAATTCCTTTGAAAGAGGCTTCTCTGATACAATTTCCTCTTGCTTTAAAGTCTCACATGAGCTATGTATCTGATTCCTACATTCTTGCTCCCATGAGAGATTCCTAGAATAATAAATACAGGTTACTGAAGTAATTCCATCAGATTTAACACAAAATCAAGTAACCTCCATAAAATGAAAATGCACTCACTTATGTTTTGGCTCAGGAGTAAGTTCACGAGATGGCTCTGCAATAGGTCCTTCAATCTCTACACTCTCTCTCACCTCATCTTCATAATGTGTATTCAATGCATTCTGAGAAGATGCTGCTGAAAGAACTTCATGATGTAAACCATCATTATCCTGCTCAGATATAGTTAATGCATCTTCATACTGTGGTGTTGAAGGCGGAGTCGGTGTCCTGGTGTCAGATAATGCAGGTAATGGTGATGTTGCATTAAGTCGATCAGGGGTAAGAGATCTTGAAGACCTTGCAGCATTTGCTATCATTCTATCCATCTCAATTTCTTCTGGTCGTAATCGACCTCTCCCTCGAGAACGGGATCCAGGAAGGGTGTGTGCCCAAAACTGTGGAGGGTGAGCTGAATCTGAAAGCGGCAGAGTCTGCTGCAGTTGGTACAGTGACTGTGAGTGTATTTGATGTTGTAAATGTGGATGATGGTTAAATGTAGGGGGAATGGAGCCAACAGGTATTTGCTGTTGTGGAGGACCAGTAGGTGGATGATGTTGAGGTGGGGGAGGAGGTGGCATCATTTGCTGTGTGGTTTGATAGTTCATTCCCCCACTACCCATAAATGTCACAGTACTTCCATCCCAAGTATCTTCATACCCTGTACCAGTCGGAGCAAGACCAGTCTCAGCATAATATTTTTTCTTAAATCTTGGAGCTACAAAAGTATGATGAGTAGCTTTAGCATTTGACTTAACAGGTCCCATGTTGGCACCATCTTTACAACTACCTCTACGTCCTGATGGTGGCTTTGCCTGAAGTTTCTCTCCACCCCAACTTCGACCATTACTACTCATTGGCTCTACACTGCGCGTATCTCTAGTTCTATTCAAGTCAACTGGGGCATTTGGTGGGAAAGCTCTTGGTTCTGAAGCTTGACGTATTTCTCTATTAGTGGGTGTGTCCCCTCTCCTTATTCCACCTGGAGACTCAGCTCTCCACGGTGGTGCATGACTATCTTCAGGGCATCTGGAATCCCCTTCACTTGGTTGTCGATTTCTACGGTTTCCTGAATAACGCATATTTCGAAGATCTTGTTGGGAATTGTACAGCTTATCGTCACCCTCTTCTTCAATAGGACCTTCACTGTTCAATTTATGCAAGCAATTAGCATTATCTTTGTCCAAACACTCTTTTTCACTTCTCCCACCTCCTCTTCTGCCTTGTGATTTGGGCCTCTTACCATTATCAATTTGATTAAATGAACCATTCCTGTTCATTATTTCTGATCTTGTTATTTTACTATCCTGAATAAAATTATCCACACTTTTAAAATCCACTTCTCTATCCCAATCTTCAGGGTCCTGTAAATGAGGATTTCTTTGATCTTTATAACAATTTAAATGATTATCACTAGAACTGTTGGTATCAACTAGATTCTTAGGGTCACTCACACTAACAGGAGACTTATTACTCACTTCTCTCTCAGCAAGAGCCTGGACTAATGGCTTGGGTATGTAAATCGCTTGTTCTGGTTTTTTGCTCTTCTTTTTTGATTCACTGACTGCAGACTTAGAACTAACTGAAGATATGTTTCCAAGACTATTTCTACGATTTCTATTGCTTGAACTAGGAGCAGAAAGATGAATATTTGACAATCTATCAATTAATTTATCACTTTCTTTTACATTCCTTGAAGTTAAAGGTTCACTGTAATCGTATGATTTAGGAGCTCTATTTAATTGTTCCTGTGACAATGAATGGTTCTGTCTCTTTGATTCGTGTTTCAAATCATTGTAAAGACCTGGAGCTGATGAATTTTCTATGGAAGACTTCAGTTTTCGGCCATTGTCAACATTTGGTTCTTCTTCACCTTGTGCAGATTTGCGAAGAGGTCCACTTCCAGGACGATATATTTCTACTTGTGGTTTTCCTCTACGGCCTTTCACTTCTTCTTTCAGCCTCATATCTTGAATGTCATCTACAAAAATGAAACTGATGAACTTTTTCCACCAAGAGACCCATAACTTGATCAACTCGACACTAAATACAATTAAAATGTTGAAACATAACCAAAATCTATAAGTAATACTGAAGCTAGTATGACGTTTTATTCTCTTGAAAAATTTTGCGAACATAAAAATACTGATTAACTCCCACGAGTAATACACTTCAATGATTTAAAATTATGTGTATGATATCCAAATATGTGAACTCCCACAAGGTCATTTACTTGGCCACCTAGAATTACGCTAACTGCACCACTGCACCCTGTGATACCCTCTTACAATAATCACTCCTACACACAATTCACAGTTCCGTAAAAGACGTTAGTAGCTCAAGTAAATATGTGAAAACACAGTATTATGATAAAAAAGAAATACACAATAAATTTATTTCACCTTGAGAATTGTTTCCCCACTTATTGCGTCCTTTGTCGATATTCGCCATGATGCTGAAGAGTAATGGTGAACCACAGCGTAGCCAACTACCAATATAGAAATTACCTCTCTTCTACCGCTCCGCACGGTGCCGCCGTCCATGTTGACTTCCATGTCGTACCAGACCATGCGATGCCACATGGCAGATATGTATTCTAATGATTGTTGTACGGATTTTGAAGGTTTATTTTCTTCCTATTTGTACGTTTATCGAGACTTTTTAATTTGGAAGAACTTAGAAAAATAATTGTCTTATATATTTTGCCTTACACTTGTTTCTTTTTGGCTCTGCCGTACACTGGTTAAGGCATAGTGTTTCTAATAGCGAATTTTGTGACATCGTGAAAAATCGTGTGAAACAGTGGTGTAATTTATTAGAAGCTAAAATGGCAATGTCTGTGGCCTCGAGTGGGCGCAGATCGTTAGTTTCCACTCTTGTAAATAGACAATATAACCTGAATACAAGTGCCAAGCGTGTGCATTTCGAACTACCAGATAATCTTAGAAAAATTCTGATTGAATACAGAAATAAAACAAATGTAAAAGATTATGAAGAGCTTGTGTACTCGATGAAAGATTTCGAAATTGAGGTAGAATTTCCTCTTTGAGTCCATTGTTAATATTGTTAGTTATGATTTGAAACATATGGCTAAATGTCATCTATTTTTGCAGGATCAAGATCTGTCCAAATTGCTTCTGGATTGCCGGGAAAATGTTTCATTACTCACTCAGGCGGCGTATCATCTTGTGAATGTGATTTTGGTGTGTATTTTTGTTCGGGGCATTTAAACATTAAAGAATTATGTGATGACATAATGTTTAACCATGTGTTTTTATTTGTAGAAAATTAAATGGGCTCATCGAAGTGAGTGTACTGTTAGAGACTACCAAGGTTTTCTGGTGGATTTATTATCTGCTCATAACTATTACACAAAAATGGTTTTTGATGAATTAGTTGCAACTTTCAAGTCTGGTAAGTACATAAAATATGTAAATTAAATTGTTTAATGACTTGCATCATTTGCTCATTCATTCTTGTGTCAAATATACGAAGAGAAAACTGAAAACATTGATTTAATTTCTGTTTCAGCTGATGGATGGGAGAATGAAACTCCTTCAAAAGAAGAAAATGACATTTACAATCATGTACATGAAGTTTTAGAAGTTTTGTTACAAACTGTTCCTATGTGAGTGTTATTTGTAGTATAGTTGTTTTTTTTTCCTCTTTGGGATCTTTTCCTTTGGATTTTATTACCTTAACAATGTATATGATGATTCACATCTTTCTCACGTAGCTTTTCTTAACACTCAGCATAGTATGTTGTGTACTTGGTATGCAACTTGCATTAAAATAAATCAGTAAAAACTAATGAGTTGAATTTTATGCCACTAGTCGTGCACATAGGAATTCTGTACATAATGCAGTCATATATTTCTTCAATTATTTTTTTTTAAATTGATCCTTTACCATATCTTTTGGGTGTTAATAATGTTCTCCTTTCATATTTGACACCAGGATGTAATTGAGAGAAGTGTGGAAGTATATGTGTATTTACTGTAGGATATTGTTTTGTTTTCCAATTTTTTAGCAAATGACTTGTCTTAGTTATGTTATGATCAGTTTAATGAAATAAATAATCAAGTTTTTTTATTTCCCAGGTCCCTTGATCTCTTAAAAGAAATCATTGAAGCTCATTTCCCATACTTACGTCGTAATGTGCTAGAGCATCAAAGTTATATTTATAACATGCTTAGAATTCTTCACTATCAGCCAGTCTTGAGAACAGACTTCTTGTTTTTGCTGATTGATAGGTATGTATATAATCCAAGATTATAAACTGTTGCTTATTACTTTTGTTTATAACACGTTAATTTCTTGTAAGTACTAAAGATCAGTGATATTTTCTTACGCTTTCTTCTCCAGATTAATAATTTTAGATGTGAATGCTCCTAAACATGAAATTATGGATTCTTATGATGTCCCGGAGGATGAGCAGTTTCAAATGGAACTTGGCGATCGAAAAGATTCAAATGTGTCGCATTCAATTGCTGATACTTTTGATTGTTGTTTGAATATAGTGTTTCATTATTTATATGTTACTTGTTATGATACAAGTGTTAAGCCAGCAGAGCTAAAATTGGAAGAAACTAAGGAATTATTTCAGGAAATTCTTAGTGTGTTTGACTCACTCATTCTTCCCACTCATGGAACACATCATGTACAGTTTATTGTGTTTTATATGTGCACCTTTAAAGTTCAGTTAGCAGAAATGTTTTTAACATATTTATGGCAAAAAGTCACATCTACTCGTGTGGCAAATGTGATAAGGCAAACAGCTGTTGCATACTTCAGTAGCTTTTTGGCAAGAAATGATACCATAACCATAAGGTAAATTTCATTAATGTATATTACTCAGTGCAACTTGATATCTGAAATTTTTATAATTTCCTGTAATTCTCCTGTACAATGGTATTGGCAAAGAAACTTTGATCATCTTATGATACTACAGTATTTGATAATTATAGCCATGGTATACAGTCATTTAAATATGTTTGTTGTTATGAGTGGTTTTCTCTTTCCAGGATATTAATGAATAGAATTGCAGAAATGACTGAGTGGGTACATAATTACATTTCAAAACAAGATGGAGCTGAAGGCAGTCGTGTAGATATAAGAGTACATCCAGTATTTTATTCAGTTTGTCAAGCCATATTTTATGTTATATCTTGTAGATACAGTGATTTTGTACATACAAAGAAAGGTATTTAAATTAAAATCTGATGTGTTAAAATTCATGAAAATGTAAGCTTGTCAATAATTACATTCATTTTGTCATAGGACTACTATTTTTACAAGGACTAAATTTAACAAAAATTGTTACCTGTGATCTCAACCCACTGAAAGTATGCCAGCCAGAGATTGTTCATAGCTTTGCAACCATTACTAGAAATTTTCAATTAGCATACTGTTTTACCATTATTGAACACAATTCTCGGACACACCTGCCAGTGGTACATTTGAATGATCAAGGAGTTACTCATGAAACAACAGTGAAGGACATGCTTGATACTTTCTTTCCATTTGACCCATATGTACTGAAAAAGTAAGTGGTATTAAAGTTGCTGTTGTTTTTTGTAATTATTTCTGGATTTAAATTTTTAAAAAAATTGTAGTTGTAGTGGAAGTGAATTTTAAATAATATGATCCAAGTTATTTGCGTGAATGATTTGTTTCACACTGATGCATGATATCATTTTCAGGTCCAGCAAATTTATTTTTCCCAATTATAATGAACTCAAAGCTCCATTTTCAGAAGAAAGGATGGGTTCTGTTGGTTCTAAACATGATGAAGATGATGACTTCCTGAATGGTTACAGTTCAAATACACCGACAATGCCCATATTAAGTGTCAGCCCTTCGTTTTGAGTTTTCAAAATGTATTGTTTGTAACCAACTTGAGGTTTGAACATTCATGTTTGGTTGGAATAAAACAGTTAACAAATGAAATTAAATTTTTAAGTTTCATTCCTTCCCTTCAACTATTATATAATTAATGTAAGATAACTTCTAAGAGAAAGTGTTAAATCTTGTAAATAAATGTATGCATTTAATTTTGTTGAAATTAGGTAAGGTTTTTTCAAAACTAAAGTTTCTGAACACTCCTACTCCTACTGATTTCTGGACACAACTACTGATTAGATATGAGTAGGGTACTTAAGGTGACTTAGTAAGTTGAAATTTCTACCCCTTCACCCCAAACTTTTAATAGAAATAAAATTGCCAAGAAACTAAGAGGCCACAAGTATTGAGTATGCAATCACATGCTCAAAATTGAGTAAAGTATTTAAGCTAGTTCTACAAGAGCACATATTTTGTCACATTTGTAGCTTTGCTATTTTTGAAAATGATAGTACAAAGAAAATTGATCTGTACCATTTTTATAAGTGTACAGAAAAAATGAATTAGGAAAATCGTGATTTGGCTGTTGAATGAAAAATTATTCGTTTTTTTAACTGCACTTGATCATTTGAAGAACTAATTGTGAAGGGCACAATTTTTTTTAATTTGTTGCGTCTACTTCGACGCAACGCGTCTCCAAGCCCCTTGGGGGGGGGGGGGGCGTTGAGCGCTTTGCGCTTCTCGGAGTAATCCTCCCATTACTGCGCTTGTTTTTTGTTTTTTTTTATGGAGTAATCCTCCGTTAACATTGTCTGTCGCGTCTCGTCGTCGGTTGTCAAGAGGACCGCCAGGTAGCATCTCCGCGTACGCGCCTCCTACCGCACGCTCCTGCGTCACTACCCAGCGGCCAGAATTAGGAAGGAATAAGGATAGGGGTAGGGTTTAGGACACTTCACAGGGGTTGGACTAGCCCTTGTGAAGCAGCCGAACTCGTTTTGTTGGAACAAATTTCACATGAGATTCGACAGGAATCGAACCCGGATCTCAGTGATGAAAGGCTTGCGACTTTGCAATGAGCCACGAGTTCAGCTTTTGGCAAATTAATGGACAAAATATGGTGTACGAGTGGATTTTCTTTTCGTACGTTGTGATCATACTTCATTGGAAGTTTTCCTCTGCCTACAATGGTTTTAAAACAATTTTGTTTTTTGTACATTTTCTTGCCGTGAGATGTACTATTTTCTCTAATATTGAGAGACAGTAATTTTTTAGATTCCTATATAGATTTTTCACACAAAAAATAATTCATTAACAATATTCCAATTTTCAATGTAGGAAGTTGCTGAAATTTGAAATTTTGCAACTTTCGAGAATTCAGAGAGTTCAAAGAAAATTGGAACCTGTACAATTTTATAAGCTTACTTTGTTCTATCGGAATTTGAACAGTTAAAATATGTGAGAAAATGAGTTACATGTAAAGCAGTGGCGGCTTAGGTTGCACTACCCCAGATAATCCTAGACATATCGCAAGTTAATATGTTTTTCTCCGATTAATGTCAGTCAATAATGAAAATATTGCTGCAAAACCAATGTATGGAATCAAAAATCGCCTGAAAAAGCTCTTTCGCGTCTAGTTGCAAGGCAGGCAGCGCACCGAAATGTGACTTCATGCGTCCGGAAAATCGTAGAGCACTAGCTGTTCGACTGACCGCGCTGTTTTTATACTTAAATGTGGGTGTAATTCGAAGGCAGATGTTTTCTTTTCCGGTGTACTAATATGAATTGACGATACGTGGGCGAAGATTGGCTTTGGACCATAATGAATATCTTCTTTCGTATTGTTTAAAGAATTTAAACCGCACAATTGAAAGATCGAAGAAACATGAAGCTTCTGGAACCACATAAAAACACTAAAATTATCATTAGTAGGAACTCTCAGTACAGCAGACCATTAGCTAACGCATTTGTTTCGATTACATTTCCATCATCACACGTGCGTGGAGATGCTACATAATACTTTCTGGCTGCAACCTTCATCCAGGGCAGGGGACCAGCCAATGCAAAGAATCCCGAAATAAAAACATCTGTTTGATGTTCAAGGGGCCGCGTCATCTGTCATATCGATCGGAGAATTACAATTTTGGTGAAAATCCTGCCTGATGTACATTACTAGCGTTGTTCATGGACCGACTATTTGCCGTAACACATTTTGCGGTATCAAGGACCCACAAAAGTAGATTCAAACTACACGTATAAGAGGAAGTTATTTACTACTGGTACCAACAAGAATTATTATCCAATGATTTCGTCATCAGGGACCCACAAACATTGTTTGTTTGTTTTTAATGAAAAATTGCCTTTTTATACCAGCGTTGCAATACTTTATAGGTGATGCATTAGTGGTGGCAAGAGGCAAACTAATGGACAAAATATGGTGTACGAGTGGATTTTCTTTTCGTACGTTGTGATCATACTTCATTGGAAGTTTTCCTCTGCCTACAATGGTTTTAAAACAATTTTGTTTTTTGTACATTTTCTTGCCGTGAGATGTACTATTTTCTCTAATATTGAGAGACAAAAATCTTTTTTAGATTCCCTATATAATATTTATTTATTTTATTTATTTATTTTACGTCAAAAAACAGTTAAAAACTGCGTATGACGTGATTTATTTTTCATATATAGATATAGATTTAGATATAGATTTTTCACACAAAAAATAATAGACGTATGACTAGATTGTTTACAAAAAGTACAATAAAATGATTCATTGATTACTTGACGTAGGAGTCATGGGAAGCGCTTCGTAATATATGTTGATATAAACGACAAATATCATTCTTTTTTTCAACGCTTTCATTTCAACACTTGCTTTCCTCTTCAAAAAAGAAAATTAAATGTTTCAAGGAAAAGCAATTCTTGGATAACACAAGGGATTAGGACATCTTGTAAAAACAAGCGAATTTTTTCTTTCATTTCTAAACGACATAACGTATCTCAAAATTTCCTCATCTACTTTAAAAAATACAAATCATTGTTCAGAAAAGTCATAAGGCAGGCTAAAATCATGAAACACGATCAGGATATTTTGAACTCAAATAAAAAACAAAAGCAATGTGAAATATAATAAAAAATACGACCAAATCAACTAGAAACCCTGTAGAGAATGTTGTTTTAAAATATAACGATATAAATGTGAACGATCCGGCAACAGTGGCTAGTCTCCTTAACCAATACTTTTCGAGAATTACTGCAAATCTCACTAAGAGTCTTCAGACACAAAATTCAATATCAGACATTTTCCCAAAAATTTTAGACACGATGTTCGTTTCCGAAACTTCTTCCTATGAAATTCTCAAAATAATCGGTAAACTAAAAAATAAATATTCGTTCGGTTTAGATGCGTTTCCGGATTCTTTGTTAAAGACCTGTGCGTTTGTCATTATACACCCGTTACCTCACATTTAATGCATCCTTATGCACCGGAACGTTTCCAGATATTTTCAAAACCGCTAAAATTAAGCCGCTCTTCAAAAAAAGGCAACAAAAATGAAATTCAAAATTATCGGCCCATTTCTCTTCAATCAGTTTTTTCAAAAATATTAGAGAGACGTCTTTACGTACGGTTTCATTGAAACCTTTCTCAGTAAACACGACGCGCTTTCAGATTGCCAACATGGATTTAGATAATCAAAATCAACGGAAACAGCCCTATTTTCTTTTCTTAAAGACATCGACTCATCATTGAATCAAAACGAAGCACCTATTGTATTATTTTTAGATATCTCAAAAGCTTTTGACGTCATTGATCATGACATTTTACTTTCCAAATTACCTTCATATGGAATCCGTGGTATTGCTCTAGATTGGTTATGTTCGTTCCTTAAACAACGAACTCAGAGAGTTGAAATACCTTATTGGAATGATGGAATATTATGTACGCACCTTTCCGACTCTGTCCATTGCACGTGGAGTTCCTCAAGGATCGATTTTAGGCCTTATTCTGTTCCTACTTTACGTAAACGATATACCCTCGACGATTCGAAACGGAAGAACGGTTCTCTTTGCAGATGATAAGAACATTCTTTGCAATAAAGAAACCGTAAGTAGTAAAATATCAGATTTTCAAATTGGTTCCGAAATAACAAATTAATAGTACATAAATGTGAAGAAAACCATTTTAATGCAGTTTTCCATTTCAAATAAACAATTCTGTGCTCCATTGAAAATGAACGGTGTACCTTTGACTGATGTTAAGGCAATAAAATTTTTGGGTCTCTCAATTCAGTCAAATCTTAAATGGAACGTCCATTTAAATGAATTGAAAACAAAATTAAGTTCATTATGCTACGCGTTCAGAATTCTTGTAAATTCAGTCAGTCTTCATACTGCTCGTTGTGTATATTTCGCGAATGTTCATTCCCACCTGAGATATGGCATAATATTCTGGAGAAATACATCTTACAGATCCCAGACTTTTAGATTACAAAAAGGAATTGTACGAATAATAAGAAAATCCCACCCACGTGATTCTTCTAAGCCTCTCTTAATTAATCTAGGAATTTTACCATTACTTTGTCTGTTGACTTACGAATCAGTGGTTTTTGTCAAAAATGACTTTCTTAAGGGCGGGAATATATTTTTAGAAAATGCCGATGTCTATTACAGTAACACTCGATGTAGAAACCATATTCATCAGGCGACAGTATCAACAGCTCATTACAAAAAAATTACCTACAATACTTGTACATTATTTTACAACACTTTGCCAGATGACATTAAACGGATAAATTCGCTAGAAAAGTGAAATCGTTTCTGCTGCATAACTGTTTCTATAAATTAGAGACTATACTGAGCAACACAAGGAAAGTAACATTAATTTTAACAGTGATATTTAATGTATACCATTGGACTGTATATTTCTAAACAATATGTAACAAGTATTGTATCGCAGCTTCTGGGTCAAGTATTATTCTGAAGGACAACATGGATAAGATCCAAAATTTATTGCCTCTTTATCCTTGAAAATAGATTTTATTACATGGGAGTTTTTTTCTGGTTTTTTTTCTCCCTTTCAAAATTCAAAATTTAAGTAGTATATGACTTAGTGTAGGGATCACAGAATTTTGAAAATGTGCACACAATTCACTTTTCCCTATAGCACGTCATACGCAGTTTTAACTTTTTTTTACGTAAAAAATAAATAAATAAATGACCCCCTTCTCGATAAGGTTTTTCGTCCAGTTTATTATTCCTCCAGTCCAAGTATTATTCCTTGACGAAGGACATCATGGATAAGAGCCCAAAATTTATTGCTTATTTATCCTTGAAAATAGTCATTATTACATGGGAGAGGGTGTTTTTTTTATTCAAAATTCAAGTAGTATATGGCATAGTGTAGGGATCACAGAATTTTGAAAATGTGCACAGAATTCACTTCTCCCCATAGCACGTCATACACAGTTTTAACTATTTTTGACGTTAAATAAATAAATAAATAAATTTCACATTTTTGCAGCAATATAAACAATCCAATAAAAATAACATAGCTCACACTAAAATAAGTTGTCATTTGCATCCAGTGCCTGAAAGTGTTGATCAAACACAGCGTCATAACATGTATGAACCACTCAAATTTTGTGGATCTTCGTTTTTGTTTAAAAGCTAAGCTGAAATATGATGTAATATGACGTAGCTCATCAAATCAACTATTTACTTCTGCCATTAGGGTTATAAAGTCAAGTGCTAATTGTATCGCAAGAAATGGCATAAGATGTTCATTAAAACTCTGCAAGCAAAATATATTGAAAATATTTTTGATGAAAAATGTTATCATTAAAATCATTGAGAATAGCCCATGTAATATTTTAAACGCGTGCCTTGATATTGAAATTCAATCATTAAAAGTTGAATTCAACACGAAACTGCAAACATGAAAAAAGTACTTAAACAAGTGTAATATTTATTAACATTTTAAAATTATCGTATATTTATTATAATACTTTAACCAAAAAATTGGGACTATATTTATTCAACCGGGAATTTATATTTTTAAATTCTGGTTAACTTCGTGTTCAAAGTTTATATATTATATATTTTTATATATATATATTATATATTATATATTATATATTATATATTATATATTATATATTATATATTATATATTATATATTATATATTATATATTATATATTATATATTATATATTATATATTATATATTATATATTATATATTATATATTATTATTATTATTATTATTATTATTATTATTATAGATTCAATTTTCTAAAATAAATGTTTTAAAAGCTAACAGTTAATAAAAATATATGGAGTCACTTCTGCCCGAATAGTGCTGGAACCCGAAATTCATTGTCACTTTTCTTGTCCGAAGAAAGGGCATGAGGATCCAAATGTTTCATAGATTTCATTTCATTACAAATCAGCACCTTAACATCATTGCTAAGATCGCTAAAAATTTACTTCGAACCATTTTCAAAATGAAAAGAGTGCCTTTCTGATAGAATAGTGCATCTTTAAACTAAATTTGTGAAGAGATGATCTGTCAGAATCTAAACAAACCGAAAGAAAACAAACATTTGTTGTTGTTGTTGTTGTTTTTCCAACTACACCTTGACGCAACGCGTCTCCAAGCCCCCTAAGGGGCGTTGAGCGCTTTGCACTGCGAAGTAATTAATGTGCTCCATTAATGTGCCTTTATTTTTGGAGTAATCCTCTGTTACAATAATCTCAAGTCAAGTCTCGTCATGTCGTAGTCAGTCAGTGCCTTTTATCCCTTCGGCCAGGGGCTCGACGACGTTAGATCCCGGGGTTCCTGGCCGGTCACCCAACCAAGAACCCGCAAGTCTCGAATTCGCTTAACCTTCGTGACTTCACGGAGCGTAGTAAACGAATTCGGCTAGCGCCGCCGGCGGTTATAACATCATTATAAGTTGCAAACGTGATATGTAACGCAAACCTTGACAACCGCATAATTCAGCCAAACACTTACTAATTCTTTAGTAATCCCTTATGCGCACAGCAGAGGTTGCCACCCAACACTTTCCCGCTACACGTTGTGACGTCATTTTCGACAGCGCATGTGCAGTTCCAGTTTCGCATCACTTTTTGGCACATGCGCAGAAGATCGAGATTACAGTCGACTGCTATCCCCTAAGGCGTGCAAAAACTCACGCGAGAGAGTTTGTGCACCCTCGAATGTTAAAGCGCTATCGATCTTCTGCGAATGCGAAGTTCAAGTTTCGTATCACTAGAGAGTTTGTACACGCCATAGCGGCCAGCACTGTCGACCTTCTACGTATGCGCAGATGCACAAAACTAGAGAGTTTGTGCCCGATTTAGTGGACCGACTATCGATCTTTAGCGCATGCGCAGTTGCTCAATAGTGCTTTTAAGTTCCAGTATGCACAAACTCTCTACTTTAGCGCTCTGCACTTGCGCAGAAGATCGATAGTACTATCCGCATAGCGTGCACAAACTCTCGTGTGACCAGCACAAGAAGCGCGGGAAATTCGAATTTGCAACGCCGAAGACGCTAAAATTACGCCAAATTACTCATATTTTCAGAAAAATGTAAATAGCGTCATTTAAAGATTTCATTTTATAGAACACAATTCATTAGTTACAAAATATCAATATTGTAACAGTTTTGAGATAATTTTTTTTCCCACAATGTTAAGTCCACAGTAAACGGGACATGTGCAATTTATATACTCGTGCTTGGGGACGAGCAATACAACGTTGTCGAAAAGTAGCCGTTGTTGCCGCAGCACTGCAATGTTTTCTCTATATTACGTAAATAGTATGCGAGAAAGTAAAAAGGACTTACAGAAAACTAATGGAATGGTGGGGGAAAAGTGGTATGCCAGATGTGTTAATACAACGAAGATACCACACAGTAACAGACTAATCAACAAAACTTCGAATATTTAATTTTTTTTTTTTTGCAGAGTAAATTACAAGTACGATTATTATTCATAATTGTGTACAAAGTGCAAACTGTAATGGTTTAAGTAGTACCAGGACCAGGGCGAGAACATGTCCAGAGTTGGGCCAGATTGGTTGGAGAATAACTATTTCCGAAAAGTTCCCCTAAACGGCTTAGATGCTAGTGTTGTTATTGGTGTAATACTTCGAATTGTATAACGTGGCGCGTCAAGGTCCGTCTTCACGATGTTACGGCAGTACTGCCGAGAAAGACCCGAAAAGCCGTAACATGTTTCATTGTGAAGACGGGCCTTGTCGCGCCACGTTAAAAACCGAAGTATAGGTGTAGAGTGGCTTGTTCGTTTATTGCATGATCAAGCCCCATTTTAACTAGCATTAAACTACACCTACTTGATGATTACCATAGGCAAACGAAAAACATTTAAATTAGAGTTCCATTTATGATGTTCATGGGGAACAAACTTAAAACTGGTGATGCTGAAACAGCACATATTTTCTCGCATTATTTCGAGCTTTTGCAATTTTCAGAAATGCAGAGGAAAACAATCGGAGCTGTTTTTGAATTGCTCAAATAAAATGCTTTTACCGCAAGCAGAAATCACGCGAAAATTTAATTTTTACATAAAATTATACTGACATGTTTTAAAGGTCTAATTCTTTAGAGGTTTTTTAATAAAGAAAACGTCATCACAATGGTAGCTGGTGCCCGAACAAACTGGAGGTTGCAGCTCCATCGAACGACGCGAAAATGTAATTTCCAAAATTGAGAACACTAATAAGTAGTAAAATGTTAGCAATTCATGTCCATTAATTAAAACTATGTTTAATAAAAATTTGTACTGAAATATTACTACCATCTTCTTATGCGCTGAGTGTGCGTCATATCCAGGGCACATAGTTCTGGCTTTGATTTCCGGTGGGCTCTCAAGTTTTTGTATTAGTTTTGCAGAAGTCAAACAAAAGAAAAAAGAAAAGGATTTCCAAAAAACTGTGATCGCACTTAGCAACAACACAGTGTAAGATATTTCTTACATCGTGGCAACAAGCACTATTGTTTGGACACGTTTCATACAAATAAAATGATTTTATTCCGAAATCAGCGGCTTCCAGAACGGTCAATTTTACGCAACTAACTCATCAAATGTACGTTTTGAATCATTAAATCAAATATCAAATGAATGCAAATTCTCCAAATACCATAAACAATGCATTGAATACCGTCAATAATTGGACTTATTTACTTTTAATAACTCGCTAAATTCATAAAATTAAGTTGCAGCTAGTCAGACGAAGACAGAATATTGGTATTCTCCTCGGATTGCATCGAATGCCGCACAGCGCTCAAGACCCCTCCCACCACCCACTTAGTTGCGCCACCAAAAGCCTAAGGTTGACACTGGTTAAGCGCAAAAGAATAAATGCAATAATCATTGAGCTAGGAATAGCTCCATGGCAGCAATAGAGCCAAGAGCGTGGTGTAATACCAACGAGGGCACCAGACGGCGGAGAGCGCCAGTTGGGCGATCATTCGTTTCAAACTGATTTCATATAAGTCGATACGTATTACCTTGAATATTAAATGTCATTAAAAGGAAAATGTATATTCCTAAGATGATATAAGCTTTATTTCTTGGGGGTTGTGTAACCTAAGCACGAGCCGCCACTGCTCCATCATCAAAATTGTTCTTTTGCAATTTAATTTTCAAGAATACATAGAGTTCGCCGAAACCGGGACGCTGAAACTTCTTGACCAACGTCTGCTCAACTTAGAAAATGTTGAAGTTTCACGTAAAGTACCCCTCGAAATACCCATTTCAAACTCGCAGAGCCTCGAGTTCGTCCAGATCGATGAGGAATATGAGAAAATCGATATTGAAAGACTACCTCGAATACCCATTTCAAACTCGCAGAGCCTCGAGTTCGTCCAGATCGATGAGGGAATATCAATTTTGGAGAAAATTATCAGAACGGTATTGAAAGGGACTACCTTTGACCAGTCGAAAGGACGGAGAGGAGGCAAACGTTTTGCTCTCAATAGATTTTTTGGGATCAAGGAACGAAATGGGGATTCTGAGTACACGTTAATATATTACGTGGAACAAGATTTAACCAAGTTTTCGTGAATACCGTGACTTCACGGAAGTCAGGAACTTGTCACGGTAATTATGAAATTCGACTAACGACATACATTCCATATTTACGTCATTTTCGGAATTTCTTTTTTAATTACTTTTTGGTCAGTATCTATTACATTCCATTACTTGAAATATCTTTACACTGTAAAACAATGTTTTACTCTTTCGCTTTTTCAAGATGCCTAACAATTGAAATCACAGCTTTTATCTACTCCTGGTCATCTTCCTATAGCTGAACCGCTCGCAAAAAAAAAAAAAAATAAATAAATAAATCATGGCGGACGTATCTTTGTTAAAGTCTCGGAAGCTGCCCCCATCCTGCGGCATCTGAGATTTCCCCTCTCGGCGATAAGGGAAGCGCGTAGGCGAGGAGAGGCGACTGCGAGACGCAGCGATCGCGCTGACCGCCACTCGTCATCACTACCCTCTTCGTCAAAAGAGGAACTCGCACTCCCAGGAGTGTCCAAAGAAATGAATACATCGTATCGTGTAAACGCTTCTCTGCAAAACATTTCCTTTTCTTTTAAGGATGCACCAATAGTTTCTGCTGCCTCGCGCCCTTTTATAAATCCCCAAACAAGTTCTATTGGATTTAGATCTGGATGGTACGGTGGAAAACAGAGAGGAATGTGGTCATGTTCAATGATTATTTGATCAATGACCTATCGTTTTTCAGTGGATATACTTTGAATTATTTGTAATAATTGGGTTTTTGTGAATAACAGCAGCTACTGTGTAAAGGACACTGTCACTGCTCACTAGCCACGGTAAAACACGGACTGGAGACCGAAACTCTCCAAGACACGGCTAATTTTCTGTTGATCGATTGGACAACCCCTACTGTAGAAACACGTAAGCTGCCTTCCGTCTGATCCTTCTCACTCATCAGTTTGTTATCACCAAACTCACAGTGTTGAATTACCGCGCGACGCACGAGAGAGTCAGAGGGAGAGCTATGTTGTGACAAAGAGCGCAGGCTGGCGGGGAAATATTAGGAACTTTGGAGGGAGAGGCCACTTTCGGGCATGCGCAGTGGAAGGTTTTTTGAGAGTGATAGCATACTTTCTCATATTAGTTACCTATCCTCTAGTGTGAGTGCGCGCGCACGCGCGATTTTCGGCTTTGCCACGCAGCTATCTTTCAGCGCCTAAAGGCGCGTCCATACGATGCGTCTTTTCTGTGCGTCACGGGAATAAAATTGCATGCGCAAAGTTGAAAGACGAACGTTCAACAGAGCGCACGTGCGCTACCCTGTCCACACGGTGCAACACTGTGCAGTGCTTCAGATACGTTCTGTACAATGGGTCGTTATTTGCGCGGCAATTTCGAGCTCATTTTATAATCGGCCGAAAGAAGAGAAAGAGAGGCGCATGTGGATAAGAGAATACTTTAAGCAAGGAAAACACAGTATTAAACGTGATTGCCTTTAAGGCTGACTCTGGCTACTCTGATGCAAACTATTGCATTAAATTGTTTCAGCTATATAACTTATTAAATAAATTTCGAAAATTAGCATTATTGTAAAAATAAAAATATAAGGTAAAACTAAATATTCTTCTTCTGTCATTGCAACACCCTGCACTAGAAATGGAAATAAACAAGTGTGTTTTTTTTTTTACTAGTTTCAACTATGTAGCGAAATACATATGTACTGAAAATTGATATTACCTTAAATATACAGGACTGGGCAAAATACTTTAAATTTAGTATGTATTAATAGTAAAATTAGCCAAAATACTTTGCAAATAAGTATTTAAATGCATACTCAAAATACATTAGGTTTTAATTTGCTATTGATAATACTACTTTCTTGAGTCACATATACAATTACAATCATGTATGAGACAAATGTGATGTATATGGAGGGAGTACAATTGCACACATCATCTTGAGTGCAGAGAAGTTACATTTATTGTCCAGAAGCAAAACAAGGGGTCATCTTTGCATTTGCTTAAAGAACCAGGGAAACGGCAATTTATTACAATACTCATTACAGATAGATTAAAATATTATATAGTAAGATATTATTTAGTAGCAAAATAGTTTAATGTAATTTAATTTAAAATAATTTAACATTTCAGGATTTGTAGTTTCATTTTAAAAATAACATTTACTTGGTCTAGTGACTTTACTGCTACCTATATTATTAATAATAATACTAATAACAACAATAACAGTACATGATATCAATTAAGGTAACAACTACTTATAATTTAACACTATTAGTATATTTCATGTTTAAATCTTGAAATGGTGAGGAGAAGGAGACAGGTATAGGCCAGGTTTTTTCTATTTCTACATCTAGTCCTACTGCATCACCTGAAATCACATTGCACATATTAGCTATTGAGGTTTTTCTGAACACTATAAAAAAGGTTTTTGCCCAAGGCAGTGTTTAAGTTTATTCTTGAAGTTGTGTAATCCTGTTACGTTTCTCAGGTGTATTGGTAATTTGTTGTAGAATTGTATACTTGAAGAGAATGTACCCTTTTGGTATAATGTGCTTGTGGACTTTGGTTGATGGAGGTTACATGCTTGCCTTGTGTTGTGCGAGTGTAAGCTTGAGTTAAGTTTGTAATGTGTGTCACTGTTTATTACATTTTTCTTTACAATGATGGGAACTTCGAAAATGAATATACAAGGCAGAATGTTAAAGTTATTTGCATTGAGGTCTACAGGACACTGTTCTTTTTGTGTTTTTTTATTGTTCAAATGATTTCTTTTGAATTTTAAATGTTTGCTTAGCCTCTGGAGCTTGAACCCAGATTATTATTCCGTATTTGAGAGTAAAGTGCACGTTTGTGAAGTACACTGTTCAAACTGTTTCAAGGTGCTGTTTCTTGATATTATATCTATTGCTAAATACAAACATTTAAAATAAAAATTTTTAATACAGTAAATATAATAATGTTGCATTATAACTTTTTTATTGGAACATTACATTGTAATTGCCAATTACAATAAATTACTAATTGACAGTCATAAATATTTGAACAGTTACTAAAAACTTTCAAATACAAAACACTTTCCTTACATATTCACAAAACACTCAAATATAAAATAATATCAAAAATATGGCTTACTCACATAAACGGAATTTCCTTTTTAAACGACCAGGTTTTCAAACAAATGATCAGACAATAAACCTTTAGTTGGCGACTGCATAAAACCCGCAAAAAGAAACAATTGTTGTACTGGCACTGATAAACATAAACTAGTGTTATAAGGAATAGACTTCTTTTTATTGTCAGATAATTCTCCAGCATTTTTAATTCTTTAGATTATCGTTTAAAAAAGAAGAAAATTCAAGTTCTGGTGCTGAAAGGAGCTTTTATTTTTGTTTCAGTGAGGTCCATTCACCAGCAGAATCAAACAAAAAGAAATTCTCCCCAGTATCATCTTTATCTGTATTTAAAGTATTTCTTTACACCCATTTTATGTATTTAAATACATCTCTAAAATACATGTCCAAAAACTCAGAAATTCAGGTTTTCAAACACAAAATATATTTTAAATACATATTTCAAATACAAGTATTTAAGTACTGCCCAACCCTGTATATATACAAAAACAGAATAATCTGTCTGAAATTCGCAATTAAACAAACGGACACCACACAATTCGGAAGACTATGAAAGACTACTCAAAGAACACATACGGCTCGGTATTCCGGATAACTTGGCTATGAAATACACATTCTTTGAAGGAAGTGCACGAGAAAGACGACCGAGATTCCCGTCAGTTCTGGGAGTGCTTGCGCTATTGCATGCGTCTATCGTTTTGACGAAAGACGCATGCCCGAAATGCATGCGTAAAATTGAACGAAAAGACGCATCTTGTGTGGACGCGCCTTAAAGGACATCTTTCCAGTGCTCAATTTCAGGCGGTCACCCGTTCAGGAATCCGTGGTGTCTCGAGTTGCAAAACTTCCGTTACTTCACGGTTACTACCTCTGGGATAGAATATGAACCTATGAAGAGCACCTATAGCGTGGTAAGAAATTACTGATCTGCAAATAATAATAATTCTTTTTAAAAATTGGAAGGAAAAGCAGGAGAGAGATTTTTAAAAAATACATTTGAGTAAATTTTTGAAGAATCAAAAAATACATCAGCATTTAATTTTTTATCATATTTTATTCAGCGCACTTAGTCAACACCAAAAAAATTCAAAAACAAAAAGAAAAATTAAGAAAATTACGAACTGTTTTTGAGATAATATTGTTTATAAATTGCCCAGGCTCATCCTATGAAGTCTGACCATGGTTCAATGAGATAAACATCATTTGATTGTGGAGGAGTGTGCTTTTCTGGTTTGTTCCATTGCCATACTTTTCACATGAGCATTGCTGAAGTATATCAGTTGACATTTTCATTGTATGTTCACTTTGTTGAATGTTTTTTTTCATTAATGTACTTTATTTCCAGTTTGTCACTTTTATACAAACACTTCAAAAATATTCAAATCATATTCAGAATGATTAATCAGTATTAATAGGTACTAAATCACGAGCTATGTGAAATGCAGATATCAGTGAACTCAACTGAATGTTCTCTTCCGGTTCTAGTAATTATTTTATTTTTAATGAATAAATGTTCTCATCTGTTCCGGATGCAAGTCGATGCTCTATATCAGCCATTTTAACCAAGAGAGTTACAGCTGCAAGTGGTGGAATTTCAACTGCAAAACAAAACAAGCTTTAGATGGTGCAGTTAAAGGACTTCCACAAAAATAGATACTTTTCCAACTTACTTTTATGCACATAACCATGAACTTCTGACAAAATATCAGAAAGAGCTAAACCTTTCGCAGACTTAAGTTCTTGAATTTCTGAAGGATGTTAAGAAACTAAATTTCTTATATCTTACTTTAGTATTTAGATTTATTTAGTCAAAAAGCAGTAAAAATTGTACGTGACATTTTGGGAAGATTATCTGTGCATGCTTTCTTGAGTTCCAGAATCCCTTCCCAACACTTTACCTATTAACAAAATTTAAAAACGAAAAAAAAAAGTTGTTTTTTTTTATTAATAATAATAAAATTTAAAAAAGTGTGAGATCAGCAACATTAAAAAAGACTAAACATTTTCATTCCAGTTATAAAAAACTTATTTGCAATGGTAAACAAACTGCAGATATGATTTTTCTGCATTGCTAATAAAATTGGAACTCACCCTCAGCTCCACTACCACTACAAGCAAAAGAAGAGCTCAACAAAACATGTGCATAGTGAAGTTTCATTTACCTCCAGAAGCAAATCAAGGGGTTATCTCCGCATTTGCTCAATGAATCAGGGAAACTGGACAAAAATCTGTTCAAAATGGGTGTCATTGACCCGGAAATAGAAGTAAATTACTTGTTACAGCACTCATTTTTTAAAAATTATACAACACAAATGTAAATTAATTCATTATACTATATCACTGTTTTGTTAAAATAAACATTATTTTTCTTTTTGATGATCAGTATAGTATCTAATTGTATAGAAACAATTATGCAGCAGAAAATATTTTACTTTTAACTAAAATTAGTATACCAGTTTTAATTGTTTAATGTCATCTGGCAATGTGTTGTAAAGCAACGTACATGAATTGTATATTGGTTTCTTGAAGTGAACTGTTGATACTAACACATGACTTCTACGTGTATGCAATTATAAATATCAGTATTACATGAAAATATGTTTCCACCGTTAAGTAAGTCAGTTTTGACAAATATTACAGATTCATAAATAAATAGACAAGGCAATGGTAAGATCCGAAGCGAAATGAAAAGGGGTTTGCAGGGATCTCATGGCCGGCATTTTTTCATTATTCAGATAATTTTCTTTTGCAATCTAAATGTTTGGGTACTAAAGGATGAGCTTTTGCAAAATACATGCAACGAGTTGCATGAAAGCTGACAGAATTTGAAAGAATTCTGAATGCGTAACATAATGAACATACTTTACAGTTTAATTCTGTTCTATGTACATTCCATTTGAGGTTTGACTGAATCAAGAGATCTAGAAATGTTGTTACCTAAACATCAGCTAATTGTGTATTGTTCATTTTCAATGGAACATGAGATTGCCAGTTTGAAATACAAAAATGCATTGAAACCATTTTTCCTTTGTTAACAATTAATTTGTTATTACAAAACCAATTTGAAACTTCTGAAATTGTACTATTTATTGTTTCTTTTTTGCAAAGAACATTTGTGTCATCGGCAAACAGAACTGTTCTGGCATTTCTAAGAGATGAGGGCATATCGTTTACGTACAACAGAAAGAGGATAGGACCTAAGATTGACCCTTGCTCAATTGGCAAAGAATTGGAAAGATTAGTAAATAATGTTGTTTCATGCCAGTACAGAAGTTCTATCCTTTGAGATTGATATTTAAGGTACAAAGTTATCTAGGGCAATACCACAGTAATTTTGAATTACATTTTTTAAAAGTGGGTTAAATTTTGCTGTTTTGAAAATATCCAGAAATATTCCTGTGCATAAGGAAGCATTGAAAATGAGAGTCATGGGTGTATAATGGCAGGAGTAGAAGTTTTTAATAAACAATCCAAAAATACATCTAAACAATTCATAATCATATTCTTAATTTTGGGGATAACCATACTCAAGTGCAAGAGAACGTTTACACTCGCAACATGCAAAATGCCATTTACTCAAGCAAAAATTGTCTTTAATGCATGAAAAGGATACTTAAGTAAGTTGTGGTGAACTCATCATTCAATAACCACATAACAATATTAGCTACATCATTTCTCAGGGGATGTCCAACACACGTATAAACATTGTCTTCATTCACTTCCTTGTAGGCCATCACTGTGCTCTGCAGAATGTTCAAAACTTTCCTCATATCTCCACCTGAGAGTGCAAGAAGTGCGTTCTTGCCATCTTCTGTAATGGAAACACTGCAACAATTTGTTATTGTCATAGCCTATGAATAAAATTTGAACTAATGCATTGTACACATTAATTAACACATGCTGTGCTGTACATATAATGATCATTCAATATAGCAAACGCTTAACATATGAATTTATAATACAATTAATTGTACACTGTATGTCTGCTGACCAACCATTTAATGAAAATTAAATGAATTAAATAAAATAAACCCAACTATTAATTAAAATAGAACAAACTTACCATACAAATGTATTTGTAACAACAGTGCACACATTCTAACAGTGTTTCTATCAAGACAAGAATTTTTCAAATCTGTTTTACAATTAATTTTTTACTACAATCTGGAAGATGTCCATTCCGTAATGTTTAAGCAAAAATCTCATGTTATCAACAATTCACAAAATTATAAAATTTCTTATATTTTTTAACATGTTTTGTAACATAAAAGTAACATTCAGAAAACTTACTTTTCTTCCTTCACAACATACTCTAGCCTTGGCAATATTTGTTCTGGAGCTAGAGGACCAAATCGAAATCGAGTGCATCTTGATTGCAAGGCAGGAATTATTTTACTAAGATAATTGCAAATAATACAAAATCGCACATTTTCCGTAAATTTCTCAATAACTGCAAACCACAAAGTAAAGTTTATAAAACTCAATATGCTACTCTTCAAATACAAGAATTTCTAACACTATTAAAATATAACTAATTACAGAGAAACTATTTAATTCTCATAAATAATCTGTTTTGAATACTTCAGAACTAGTTGCTGGACAAGAAGAATTATTTTCTAAAACCCTGAAGTGAATAATTTCTAAGTAAAACACATTCATTTTTTTATTTCCACACCAAAACTGTTGGCAAATACTTTTCAAAAATTTCACACATAAACAATTAAAATGAAAACAAAGAAAACCTAAAACTCTTGAGAAGGGACAGATCCAGAGGCAAATATTGGGAGGGGAAATTCAAAATGCGTTCGTCAAATAGGTCTTATTACAATTTTAAAAAACCTCACAGGCTACACTCAGCTCATATTGCAATAAGATTTTATTTGGTTTAAGGAAAATCCGAAAAAATATTTCTGATTGCAAGTCTTGTGATCAGGTAAAATTAACAGTTACTGACAAATTGGGGGGGGGGGGGAGAATTTCCCTCTCCTTGGATCCACACCTGCTTGCCAAGTAAAATGTATAAAATGTGAGCCATTATATGCGGTTTAAACCAAGAAACCATAAGCAATATTCCCTAAATAATTTAAAAGCTTATTTTATTCATATTTAAAGAGTTTTACTCACTTCTTCTAAGAGCATTTTGAGCATCATTAGTCATAGCATCTGCTTCATCCAGAATAATGAGTTTAAAACCAGAATGAAAAATTGTTTTTGTGCTAGCAAAACTCAAAATTTGCCCTCTGACAATTCCAATACCACGATCATCTGATGCATTTAACTCTAACACCTACAAGAAAAATCCACAAAAATTATTCACTGCACTAAATTCACTTATCTCCATTTTTTTTTTTTTTAATTGGTAATTTTCAAATTCGTAACTTGAAAATGGCGACTACAAAAAATGTGATGATAAAACTAGTATTGACAGATTTTGTCCCAATGTTATCGTAACTCAGAGAATACATACTAAAAAAAAATTTTTTTAAAATATATATAAATAAATGCTTTTCAACAACTGGGTCATAAGCAACCACGAGTATCAATTTAGAATTTACACAAGTTTCATAATTATTCAATTATACAATTATATACAGTTCATACAAAGATGAAATTGCAATAAAAATTTTTTGGGTTAATTGGGATATTTATTTATTTACAATGCATAAGTCTTTGATATTAATAACATGTCTGAAAGGTTGTACTGGATGAGATGTAAGTAAAGGATGGTCTTTATATGGTGATAATTTTTGAGACTTTTAAAAGTTGCCATTTTTCATTCCACCGTTTCATACCCATATATTTAAGGTATACTGATATCAGAAAAACCCTCTACAGCTAACCGAATGAAGTTACATTTAGCTATACATCTGCTTTTTCATTTCCTACAATAACTTTATGTCTTGAGTGCCATTGTTTATTTGGGTACATAAAAGTTCTTGTATTTATTGGATTATGGGATTTTTAGAGAATCTATTGACAATAATATTCAACATAGCCATAGTCATCCAACATAGCAATCGTTGAGAATTATTATTATTTGTGTTATGGTGCACTACAACTTAAGAAAATTTAGTTTGCACATCAGCCTAAAATTAAGAAATATCTAATAAAAAAAAATAATTTAAAGCATACAAGTTTGATTCACAGAAATTGACAACTTGTAAAATTCAAAACAATAATTTTACAATAAAACAAAAAATAAATTTAAAAACATTTACCATTGAGCCAAATTGTTTTGGCTGGTAAAGCTGCTTGGCACATGCTAGAATGGTACTAGTTTTTCCTGTACCAGGAGGTCCATAAAACAGCAAGTGAGGAAGTTGATCTTCTTTAATAAATCTATTAACTTAAATCACAAATTCTATTAACTTACATTCCTTTGTATTACAATTCCTAGTTGCAGACATTACAAGAGAGAGCTTATCTCATACAAGACAATTGGACAGATGTTTTACTTACTAGTTTTGATAATATCCTCATGTGAAATAAGATCATCTAGCTTATTAGGTCGATACTTTTCCACCCTGAAAAGCAATTTATACTGCAGTAAAATATACTGTTATTTATTTTTAAAAAAATCTTTTTATGAGGGACTAACCATGGTAGATTCTGCTTTTGATGTTTATCTCCGTCCTTATCAACCGTCATTTTAAAATCAAAACAACCTCAGGAACAACAAGATTTCGTCCCTCCTCAATTACTCTCATTAATTAACTGACGTGAACTATTCCACGTGTTGGGCTCCGGTGGCGCCCCAACTGTTGATTGAACCGTTTGTTCGATTGCTTTTCCTAACGATCTCGTTGAATGTTGTATGTTCATACCAATTGTGATCAGTCTGTGCTGTGATTGCGGATCACAGTTATATTGAGGTATTCTTTCAAAATCGAAGAAAATGGATATTCATAACAATGTAATTATTTATTTACAAACCATAGAATGTTTAGTACATCTGAAAGAAACGAATGCTATGAATCGTTTTAATAATCAATATATCATCTTTTATGTCAATCTGCCTAATTAATTAAAGATCTTCCAAAAATGAAATGAAAATACAAATGCATGAAGAAGATATCAAGGAATATTTATGAAGTGGTAGTTTCCTTTTACACGACTCAGCAGTTATTTGTGGTTTATTAGTTTCAAATGTACACTAAATAATAGAAACTACTGTTTGTAAACACCCCTTTAATATACAACAGGAAGTTGCACGTGCTCGTAGAAGCCTGAGGTCTGCTCTCACGGTTCGAGTCACAGTCGATTCACTACCATCAGCGCCACCATGGACAGATGTACCATCGAAGAACTATACGGACGACGGACCGAATCATACCCGGTCCATCGTGAGTGCAATCACCAACTGCAATTGAAAACGCGGAAACGTATGGCAATGGGCGGAGGTACAATGAATACTCTTTCTCGGGAACATGGCGGTACTAAATTAGTCATATCCAGGAATGTAGCCAAATCTGAGTATTATATATAACACGTACTACAATATGTCAGATTAATTATGATTAAAATAATACAAGTTATTGTGTTTATTGACAATTAACCTGATAGCTACTGTCAAAATGTAGAAATCAATAAAATGACTACTATAGTATAATTACAACAGAATGAGATATTGCTAATCATGAATACCTTTAATATTTCAGGTATAACTATAAACTGGCTCTAATATCTCAAACTCACCTTTATCTGAAAAATGAGGGCCTTAAGCACACATGATCAACAATAATGTACTACCAATTTTGAAATATATATGTTCAATGACACTTGGGCTATCATTCATTGTATAAACACTATTCAGGCTACATTTATCTAGTGTCCTTCCATAGTACAATAAGTTGTTTTCTTCCTAAAATATAGTCTATGGGTGATGTTTATACTATCTGCAATAAAACAATAAAGAAAAATTGAGGTAAGCTTAGAGAAAATGTCATTCAGCATTTAAAATAATGAATTTGAGTCTGTTTCACAGTAAAACCTGTTTTTGAGAACCTTCTTTGATATCACGCATACTGAGATCAAATGCAATAATGTTCATAAATAGATGTAATAATGTAAACATAACATGAGATATTAAAAATACAATAAATCATAAATAAAAATACATTTGTTTAATTTTTTGAAAGAAACAGCAATACTAAAATGGTAAGCTTATGTCATCTTACAGCTTGTAGCTTTAACTGTACAAATAGTTTGAAAATGTGGGGCCATTTTTGAGAAAATCAGTTTCAATTATTTTGATACGTCGGTACTTCACTGAAATTAATATATTAATATTATTTAAAATTTCTATATGATTTGTTAAAGAATTAATTGTGAAAAAATAATTAGAATCTGAAGAAAAATAATATCTTCAATATTGTATTAGTAGGAAGGTACCCAAATAAAGTTTCAAACTTTTCCAATTTTTGAGGATTGTAGGTATCCATGAAATCAATCACATCTATACATGTTTCTACTACCTCATAAGAAAATTAAAGATAAATGGATTTTATTTTAATAAAGTTTAGAAAATGTCTAGGGCTTCATTTAAAAGACCCAAAATTCAAAGACCTTCTAAAATCATAGGCTGAGTCACTAAATTAATGGGGATTTACTGGAAATAATCCTGTGAAAATCAGTTTGTGTAGAATACATATGAATTGACAAACGCACAGATTACAGACAGATAGGAAATACACCTTTGCTGGGCATGCAAAACGTATTCGCTAAATCTCAAAATGGATATCTACAGCACTGAAATACAAACTCACTGATTAAGAAGTATTACTGATCAGAAGTCAACCATATCTAACACAGTCTAGATACTGTAAGAATAACGAACAATTAGATAACACACACTTATCAGGCGTGTCTTTAGTACTTGCAGCTCATGTCAAAGACACAATGTACGTGCTGGACACGCATTTAGTAAAGAGGCTATCAATTTTGTGTACTTACATCAACTACCTCATCCTATAAAAGAGAAAGACTTTCACATGGTACTACTGATTAACCACAATAAAAACAAATATCTACTGAATATACTGCAGCTCCACTGGGAATTAGAAATTATAAAATGTCTGAAATATTCCAATAAACTTTTAAAACTAGACAGTATAAAATTTTACTTATGTGACTTCAATATAAATTGCTCACATAAATTTAGTAATGCAATACTCATTCAAACCTACTGGGTTCATACTATCTATAACAAACTATAAACACACCAAACTCAGTATCCAAAAATAGTAGAACAGTTGTAGATCAACTGATACTGACAGGGATGACTGACGAGGGGATGGCTGTGGCAACTCTCGCCAAGGGGCCCTGATTTCACTAGGTTCTGATTTATTTTTTCTTCTTTCACAAAGAAAATAAAAATTTATTAACTTAACTAAATTAAACATATGAGTATTTGATGTACAAAATGAATTATGTTCATGGGAGAAAGGGAATTTTTTATCTTGAAATGAGGGGCCTTCATAGATCAATTGTCCCATACTGTGGTGTTCTGCACTTCTGATAATTGATTCAAATAACTATGTATTTCTTGTTGTTCACTATAGATTCTAGTGACTATAATGCCTGATTCCACACTAAATAGAATGAAAATTGCAGAATAGACAACTACCAAGAAACCCACAACTAAGAAACATAATGAAAGTCCAATACTTAAGCTCAGATTACAAAATGGGAAATACAAGACAAACTAATACAAACTATAAGTTTAACTCATCTACAAAATATACGAATACACTATCAATGCCCCTTTATTTGTAAAACATCCAAAATTATAAAACCAAACAATGGATAATAGAAGGCACAAAGTGTCATGGGAAAAAAATGTACATGTATAAAAGACAGCATATAAATAAATAACTGGACATAATCTACTATCTCATAACAAAACATAATTATCTAAACCAAAAGTAATCAAACAAGCTGTACTATGATACATGAAAGTAATTGCAAATGCACTAACAAATAAAAGTCAGATCTTATCAAAATGACTACAGCTAGCACCAACTAATAATAACAGAAACTAGAGGTGCTACAACCGCACGTACTGAGATATACCAAATTTTCCTCTCTACATCTATATTCAAAGATCTAAAGGTCCGGCTTGTTGGTCAATAATACACTATAATTCCATACTCTATAATGGATTATAGGATCCGCTGACTATAATAGCGCAGTTGGATCTGAAATAGAATGTTTCTATCTTAGTCTATTACTGTTTGATTGACTAAATGAAAATCACTCTCTTTCTATAGAAAATAAAATTTTAAATAAAGTTTATTTTTATTTTTTTTACTGCAATTTAATGAATTGTTAGCCTTGATCATGATCTCTTCAATTTACAATTTTACACTCATGGTTAACTTATCTTTCTGTTGATGTCCTCGTAGACTTCAGTCGGAATACACTTGCGATCTTGCTGCAGTCCAAAGTTCCAACGAAATCCTCTTCTTCTCTATCCAAGCTGTTCTCAAAACTATCAAAATTACTCAGTCCTGATTACGTCCGCGACATAGTCCTGAACGATTACCATCTGACAGTTCCAATTTATACTCAACATATTTCACTGAAAATATCTATGAACAGTTCAGAAGCGCGTTTCAGAGCAGAATGAAATCTTCTGCACATCTATCCTGAAGACTTATTAAATCTCCCTTCATTTTTTCAAAACATTTGACCGTCCTCTCTCTACCCAGCCAATCCATACGTTCAAGATATTTTGGTGTGTAGCTGACATTTTGATCGTGGGGCACCCTCTTCGCCTAATCCCAAATTTTCTACTTTCGCATCCAGGAAAACTTTAATGACGAAAAACAAAACTACATTGTTTATTCACTTGGTCGTTGGCCTAGCTCGTGATATTTCGTAATGCATGTTCCACTACATTGTTCACAAATAAAATGTTAATTTATTTTAACGATACATCGAAGTCACAGTACATTCGCGATATTTTATCTGGCTATATTATAGTATTAAATATGATAATTCAGAACATACACTAATCATCATTTAAAAATTTGAAATAAATGAAAATGAAAAATACACATTTTAATTCAAATTGTTCAAACGAAAACAATTGCTCAGCACACTTGTGATTCACGTTCTATACATATGTACCAATTGATATCAGCGTGGCTTTGGCTGTAAATAAAATTGTTTATATAAACGCGAAACAAAGGTGCCCTCATAATTCCTTCTGTTATCAGTGCATGTTTCTAACAATGTTGCAACAAGCAACAATTACCTCTAATTCATAAGTGGGATACATTTACTAATTAGCATTGTTGATACTGCTAGCAAGAAAACCTAAATGGATAGGAAAATAATAATTACAGATATTTTATACTTTGAAATTACCGGACTTGAAATGCATTACTTTTCATACCTACTTATTAAGCAAAGAAAATTATCTATTCGTTTTCACATTTAACTCAAGTAAAGGATGCATTTTTAAATAGATTTTAAATAAAATCAAAAAATTAATTTGTAAATGTATATGGAAACAAACAGAATGATCAAAGAAATATAAATAATATACAACTAATCATAAGCATCCAATCATTGAAATTTATGTTCATAAGCGCAGTAAATTGAGCGGACTGTTTGTCGCAAATTCACAAAATTTCACATTTTCTGCACCAATATGACCTTATTTGAAGATCAATTTGATAAAGCATTTCATTAGCAAAATGAAATGCTTTCATCAAAATGAGCATCTTTACAATTAATAGAACGCCAATTTTTTTACTTGAAAACAGGCATTTGAATGAGCTGAGACCACCTATTCTCAAAATTGTGTCGTTTCTAAGAAAAAGGTTTAAAGAAAATAAAATATTCCATGCCTCTAATGCAAATTACGTTGAAAATACTCAACTGAAAGATTCATGACTTATTTTCAAAATCTATCTTAAGGGACAGATTACATTAAGGGAAACTCCATTCACAATTGTGAAGCAAGGAAGACTGAAAAGTTTTAATTCTTGAAATTTTCGAAAATCAGGTTTTAATCAACATGAGACATGCACACTCAACGTTCTTAAACTTTTAAATGTCCAAGGGTTTTGCAAGTACCTCCCAAAATTAAAATATGCTCTCAAATTCAAGGGTCCAGTTTCCAAATTAAAGTCCAGTTTCCTGATCCATTGAGCAAATGCTGAGATGGCCCTGATTTGCTCCTGGACAATAGCTTCTACCATGCACGGTTTGTTGAGCATTCCTTTAAGAATAGTGGTAGGAGAGCTTAGGGTGAGTTTCTATTTGTTAGTATTGAGAAAACTAAACTGTTCGTTTACTGTTATAATTGCTTTATAATTCGGTAACGAAATAAGATTTTGAAATGTTAATCTTCTGCTTTTAAAACTCTACGAAAGCGGTGAGCAGATGATTTTCCCCATACGTCATATATAACAGTTTTAATTCAACTAACTAAATAAGTAAATAAATAACAAATAAATAAATAAATAACAATAAATAAATAACAACAATAAATAAATAAATAAATAACAAATAAATAACAAATAAATAAATAAATAAATAAATAAACAAATAAATAAATAATAAATAAATAAATAAATAACAAATAATAAATAAATAAATAAATAAATAAATAAATAAGCAACAAAGGCAAATAAATAAATAAATAAATAAATAAATAAATAAAGTAACGCATCAGCCATCGATTTGGGAACATCAATTTGGAGAAAGCATTAAACGGTTTATCGTATAAAGGTTGTTGGATAGATTACTGATGATTATCGTCGCGTCAATCGATTCTTTTCGAATCGAGAAACCATACACATGGATTCTACTACACTATTGTGTTACATGATTTTGAATGAATAAGAGAGTTTATCCACTTTTCCGTTATTGCGGTCCCTGTAATGAGAGCTCTTCTGCCGAAAATTCACGGCTCTTTCGCGCAGCTGAAAGCTAACTTTGGTGGTATGAGAGCAAAATATGCAGCCCACGCACAAACTTCATGCTCACAAGAATGCAGATGATATATCCAATGGCCAATTTTAATAATTCGTGAAAAATTAACTTCCACCCTCTCTAAACAATAAAAACACACTAACCTAACACTATAATGTAGTAAATACAAATCATCAATTCTATTTTAAATGAAACTTCTGAAATTTTAAAATCGAGCACAAATGGAGAATAAATCCGTAAGCCTGGACAATATCTGAGATTTTCTTATCAAATACGGTGTTTCGTGGCATAGTGCAATCCACACTTGCATTTGTAATTACTCTAAAACGGTATTTTCCTAGATGTATTTGAAATGGAAAATAAACCATTACAAAGGGCAAGAAGTGACCCAATGAACTATAGATATTCCCTATATTGTACTCTCAAAATTTGGAAAGGCTTTGCAAATGATAGACTCAGTTTCCTGAATGCAAATGTCTTTGCAACAGACAACATAGCTTCAGGCAATAGACTCATACAGCCATTCTCTTTTAAATGGTACACTTGTTGCACAAATTAGAAGGAAATTCAGCCTCTGACCTGGAAATCCAGAGTCTGAGTCCTGACGCAGGATTTCTGCCACTAGCTAGGTGGAACGAAGGCCGAGGAGAACTAGTCTGTCAGACTGCAGCCTGTGGTTTCTCCGATCAACACCCAGGTGCTGCACTTAACAACGGGGCCACGGACTGCAAGATCTTTCTCCCCTTCCTGTCATATCCTTCCTATTACTCACACACACACACACATACCTTATATGCAACATTTGTGGTACAATCTACTAATAATACATACTGAGATTGCTGAGAGTTTATAGCTTGTCCTGGTTAATGGTTACGCTGGTGGGAGAGATACCTGGGTTAGGAACTCAGCCGATCGACAGGTGGTTGAAAATCCTGTGCAAGCTGACAGGACTGGTACTGATCATAACATCCAGCGAGCCGACACACCATCAAGATCACTGCCACATCCCAAGATGAAAATCTATGGACTGCACTTCATGGAACTAATGGATCTTAGCTGTTGTTTCCAGCCTGACTGGGTTGATCACTCATTATTCTATAAGAAGGTATGTGAGCCCAGGAAAGGTGCAGTCTTCTGTACTAGTTTCCTCTATTCTCTGTAGTGTAGACTCTTTCTGGTTTTGTCTCACCTCTTTCACTGCAATCTAGTACCCTTAAATGATATATTTATCTTTCCTCAATTTTTTCCGATCCTATAATGGAAACTAATCGGGAAATGAAATGGCACAGACTTCGTAGCAACGTTTTCTAATTCCTTGGTGTGAACTGGCCCCATCTCTGGTTGGACTGGTCTTGCCCTGGCCTTCTTGACTGGTCTTCCTCTGGGCCAATGAGCCCAAAGTACACATTGAATTGTCGCAATTGCTCTACTAGAACTGAAATATTATTTTAAGAATATTAGCAGTGCGAAACTCACAATGGTAAGTTCATTACAAAATTTAAAGCTGTTTCTAAGAAAATTGGCTTATGTCACTGTAAACGTTGAAAATTAGTTCTTTCAGGAATATATTGGCTTTCGAAAAACTTCATTTGAAGTCATTAGAAGTACTTCCACCTACAAATGCACAATGTATAAACTGCTGATATGTATATTAATGACGGAGAGATATTTTTTGTACACATGTTTTTTCCGGGTTCATGTAAAGTAGCCCAAATTTTAAAGAATGTTTTTCAAATTTTCAAAGCTTCAACTAGAGATAGATGGACAAAGGTTTTTCCACGGAACAAACCCATGCAAATGTTTGTAGGCTTAGTAGTGTTCACGAACGATTGTCGGACTGACGGATGACGGATGCCTTGCTTTCAATTGCATTTCAGCATCAATGACCCACAAAATCATACTCTGGCTACACCACGTTAGAGATTTTTATCTAATTTAGCAACTGATTTATTGAATTTCGTTATCAGGACCTGCAATGACTTCTTTTCTCAAAATTCTCCGTTTCTTTGCGCATGTTACATAACTTCCTCAACACTACGTATATTATCCGTATTTACGTACGTATACGAGAGTTAAAATAATTGAATTGAAATGATAAGAATATTTTAGAAGCGCAAAACATGCATAATACATATTAAATATCTAATAAATATCAGGAGGCGGTACATCGTCGAGAATCTGAAAGAATTTGAAGCTCATTCATTTAAAACTGTCGAGTTTTGACAACTTCATAAGAAATTATTTGAAGCAATTGTACGTATATAAAGTGATAATGTATTTGACAAAATCTCTGCAATCAAACTAACTTTCGGTCACAAGGTGAACAAATATAAATTTGGACTTATTGTTTTAGAGTGAAGTAATTTATTATAACCAAGAATTTATATTCACTTTGCGTAAGATACCGTATAGGTTGATTGTAAAGAGTTTCCTGACAAAAATTGCGGTTTTTTCTACAGCATTAAATATCTCGCTTCATCGTACACGTGTCGGTCCTGAAAGTAAAAATTGAGGAGAATAGGTAACATCCACTCTGCGATTGAAATATGTATGAGAAATACTAATTTGTACTAGCTTAAGTATTTTTGATGTACTGAATCGCCACGATTGTGGACTTGGAGGTCCTAGCTGATCGATTAAACTGTTATGGTCACTAAACTATTAGTGTAGTAATATTTTATTCAGGGAGCTGGCAGGAGTGCCTTCATGACTGGATGGTGAGATCCATGCCGAGCCATACGCCGCGTGTCCCTTCCAGGTACTCTGCCAACGGGTGGTACTCACCCAGCTGCCTAACTTAGTAAGTCGCGACATGTGTGGCAGGTTGTGCAGAGTATCAGACAAAGTAGATTACGGAAGAGATCACGGTCTAGTGGCCTTTACAGTACTACACTGCATACGAGTTGGGCTTGAAAGAGAACCAGAAAATGACAAAGAGTAGACTGCTAGAAAATTTTGATAAAGAGTAATTTTGCGAACATATGTTTTGTTTAGATACGAACAAAACATAAGAGAAATGTCTTTTATTGTTTTTCGTATAACCAATTTAAAGGAAATATTATTTGAACCATCTGTAATCATGCCTCTAAAACATATATAGAAGGAAAACAAATAGAAGTGAAAAAGAAACGGCATAACATGATTTAGAACAGTATTTCCTGAGCAATGCATGAAGGCCTGGTTCGTAGCAGTATTGTACGGGAAGATAGATCACTTAGCAGCACAGAGGTTAATGGCCTGTTCTGAGCGAGCGTAGGTCACAGCATTCGTCGCTTGCCTGCCTGCCTCGCAAATGGAGCGCCTGACAACCATAGTTTGATTTTCACGTTATCGTGGGTAGTACAGAGAAGGCATTATAAGTTTTTCAAAATGTATATAGTATCCTTTGTTTTGATTTGAGTATTTGAGGCACTCTAGGTCCTGAACCCATCCCCACCACTTCATTAACGTAATTGAATAATTATGTACTATTTATAGGATAATTTAATAATTATTCTAAGGTACTGATCTCCGTCTGTCGCGTACCAAACCAAGTCCTGTTGAATTTATATATATATATATATACACACACACACACACACACACACACACGCACACACACCCAATAAGTGAGTTTGTTTCTCAAACTTATCTGATGGTCCGTAGCAAGGTGCCTGATCAATTTGTCATGGATATTTTCCATCTATATTCTCCGATCCATCTTCTAAGCTCTAGGATTTTGAAAGGATTTAAAAATCTAGTTCTTCAAAAGACTGGAAGAGTTTGTAAACAAAAAAACATTGTCTCTATCACCTCATTCCACTGTCTCATACTTTACTTACATCCGTACTCACAGTATACAAATCTGCCTTTGACAGGGGAAGACACTGCAAATATAATAGAAAGCTCCCTGAGGTACTTGTTGTTTGTTGCAAAATCCCAATGTTTGAAAATAAAACGCTGATTCAGAGAGTACTACAGACAAGATTTTGGCAAATTCTAGTTTTATCTTTTAATAGATTTTAAAGTTCATTATAGTCTTCAGAATCCAAGACTTACAAATTACAGGAACAGCTTCTTACAGGGCCCAAAGTGCCTATTTGAACGTTTAATCTCACCTGATCCTGTGGAGAACAGAATTTATGGTCTCTTTAATCAATTTACATGAGTAATATTATCGTTTTTTCAAGCGTGTATTACAAATTCTAACGGGTCAATCTCTCCGAGGACGACAATTAGTCATTACAATTATCTCTAAACTAAGGAATGAACAGTATCGAATAAGCGCAGATGGTAGAAAGATCATCACACGACATCTACGCTGAAGCAGCAATTCTCGTTAGATGGATTTAACATAATTCATAGCATTGGAATACTGTTTTCGAACTTCAATAAATAGCACTCTAAGAAATTGAAACACACACTCGTCCTAACCGTGAGTAGGAGCGACAAGACCTCATAACCAGAGCCTGAATGTCTGCATATTTATTTCACTCATTAAGTTAAGGAAAGGTATTTATTTTCAATGAAAATAGGCAAGCAACAGGCGTTTATTGTGACTAAAGTTAATGGGTGCAAAGAATGTTAGTGAAATCACTAATTAAAAGGTATAATTAAAATAATACAGAAATGTTTCAAATTTTTATTCCAACAGTAAAAATCATCACTTACATGGAAGGAAACGTCTTCTTCGTCTCTAACGACTGCATGACCACCTGATATGATTAATAATTTTTTACTCATGACGCTATCTCACAAAAATCACCTGTGAACTTCTCTGAATCTTGGAATCAATGAAAACGTGATTATAGTTTCTGTGCATTGCGCCTGTGTAATCCCAGCAAATGAGATGTATCACATCAATTCATATACAGTTCGTCTCGTATGACTGAGGTCAGCCATAGTAGAACTGGATTCCTCGAAGAAATCCAAGTCTGTCGTCACGATGAAAGACAACACAACTTGACTGGTAATTGCAGCCCATTCCCTACTTAGATTTTACCACCTGGCCTTGCACCCACAGCTGAGAAAGACAAAACGCTGACAGTACCGTCAGGTCCAAACTGTGGTAGGTGCTGGTCGATCGAGACTGGCTTCAGAAGAAAGCAAGGGAACAACGAAAAGGATGAAAATGATTATAAAGCATATATAGTATACTAGATATAGTACTCAATGAATGAGTGGATAAAGAAGGGTATAAAAGCATGTATGGGTAGGTTCAGGAAAGGAGCACATAGAGCAGATTTTTCACGATGAGTACATCATACCCTTTTGTATACATATGTTACATTCAATATTTTATGTTTAAATAAATAAGGATTCACTGAATAAACTAAAGACATAAAAAACGATGATCAATAATTTAACTCTATATTTGTAGCAGACGTTTGATCTAAATTGTGTGTCCTCTTCATGTCTGTTTTATATATTAGTAATATGTAAAATATAAATGTAATGTTTGTAACTGATTGGTTGATGTTGACCTTCTGACAATTAAAGATGACTTATAATTTAGACTTAATTTCTGTAGAAGTTTAAATTGGTTTGTAAAACAAATTAATAGTTAACGGAAGGAAACTGTCCAATGCACCTTTGCGCTCAAATCGGCAGTCACATTCCATTGAAATGAATATACCAGTTGATGCAGGCACAACATTTGTCTTCAATTCAATTCAACTCAAATGAAATGGGCATATAATAGAATTAAACACAATTGTTTGTTATGTTATATCTGAATTTTTCTAATTTGCCAGCTCTTCATGTGTGCCTGTTGCAGGTGTATTTTGCAATGTACATCTCGCCTGAGATATGGGTACACTTTCTCTTAAAGCTAACTTTAGTTCAGACATTTAGACGAAAGAAATATCTGAATAGGTCAAACCCATCCACGATCTGAAAAGCTCTTTTCATTGAGCTTGAATTCACATTGCTCTGTTTCATTTATTTATATCTGTATTTGTCAAACTGACGTACTAACGGTAATCATTTCATGTAATAATTGATATTTATAGTTACAACACTGACGTAGAAATCATGTTCTTCAAGTTGGGATTAGCACTACAAGAAACTACAATGTACAAGCATTTACAACCTAAGTTATAAGGAAATTAGCCAATCTAAAATTGGTACAAATTCAAGTGAAAAGCAAATATTCTTCATGTAAAACTACTTCTATACAATTAGAGACTATATTGATCAACAAAAGAAAATAATAATGATTTAACAAAACAGATTAAGTATAACAATTAGTCTACATTTGCATTATATATTCTAAAAGACCAATATGTCGTACAATAAACAATTTCCGGTCAATGACTCTATCCGATCGGGTTTTCGTCCAGTTTCGATCCATGAGCAAACATGATGGCCCCTTGATTTGTTTCTGGACGTAAATGTAGCTTCACCGCGCAATGTTTGTTAAACTTCTTTGCTGCAGTGGTAGAGTTTAGTGAGTTTCATTGTTAACAATACAGAAAATCAAAATCTGTTTGTTCTTTACTGTTAAAATGTTTGCACTTATAATGAAATATCGGTTTTGAATGTTAACTTCTTTTTAAATTTATTGATATTTAAGGATTAACTAAATCATTATTAAATCTGTTGGAAGTGGATCTTGAAATCAAGAAAGCGCAGATGATTTTCCCATACGTCATATGCATACAGTTTGACTGTTTTGATTAAATAAATAAATAAATAGTCGGGAAATGTCCTACAATAAGTTAAATGGCTGAACTGCTGCTGTTTTATTTTTTTGCAACATTTTTCGTTTATATTTCTGTATCAATTTAAATTTTGAAAAATTCAAGAACATCTTTCATCGAGGTAACATATTTGATGACGTATTGTCGGAAAATGCCTATTTTAGTACGGTCAGTATACAGGATTCACTATTGTGGTTTAGAGGTTAAAGAAATTTGTTGGCAGACATTAACCTACACTGACGAAAATTAGTTGACAAAGCCATAAAACATTACTCAGGTTAAGACAGTTGGGTGAGAGAATACAGATGTAAGGAATTGGAAAGGAAAATAGAGATTTCTGGATACAGTTGTGTCACATGTACTTTAGAACGGTAAACACAACTGATATCTATATTTTTTACATTTTAGATACTAAGACTAAACAAGGTTTTTATGTAAAACATTTACATTGCCCATTGAATATTTTATGTTGGTTCTACTATCAGCCTCTTAACGTTTACTTCACCAATTTAGCATATTCATTACTGTTTACATGTATTGATGCTGTACTAGTCGGTGATGTACATTTATGTTCATGTTTCATATTGACTGTTAATACTCTACCCACCATATTGTGTCTTAATCACGATTTTAATTTTTCCTAATTTGATTGTAGTTAGAGTTTCTGGCTGCAGGTGAGTTTAATTGCACATGTATACATCAGATAAACGATTTTCCATGAACGAATGACTAATGTAGTTAACTAACAAAATGACCCATGATGGTCCATTTAGGGCAATTGATGTTGCTGCGTTCTTCCATGAGGTCAGGTCAGAGACTCATCAGGTGGTGACTTGTTACTAGCTAGATATCTAGGTCGAGTTCAGTTTGTGACTGAGGAGAATTCAATGGCTGGCTGCCTTGATCAGTAGTTCACTGATCACCAGGCACTGCTGGAGCAGTGCCCCAACAAACAGGCCACGACCACGCGCGCCATCTTTCCTTGCCTCTTCCTTGTCCTATCATCACCCTCACACACTCTTACAATCACATCTACCACAATGGCGTCAGGGGACGGCCGGGTTTCAGCAGCTCGTCCAGCCGAATGGTGCCAGAACATTGAAGATATCGACTGAGGAAAATCCCTGCTTGACGGTAGGTCAGAGCACCGATCCGCCATATAGCAGGGGAAGATCACCGCCCTTCGCGCGAAAAAAAAAAGCGTGCACTATAACTTACGGAATTATGATCTAGCAAAGACGCCCGGAATCATCAAATAAAAAAATTGAGACAGATACAAAAGGAGAAACCATATTTAATACACTGGAAACTTACGAGATGAAAGATATCCTATGAACATTATATATCTACATGATGGCGCCTGCCTGCCGCGACTTCTGCCAAAGGTTTCAGGCACGAAAGTATATCTATATCTATTGCGTCATCACGCTCTACATTTGTCATGAAGATAGGTAACGGCTGCTTTCAGTCTGAACATGTCACTGTTAGTTAGTCATTGTATTCAAACAGCTCTTAAATGACCGGCCATTTAATCAGCTTTGTAATGCTAATGAAGATTTCAACCGATTACCTTTTTACACAGAAGTGCATGTTGATATCAAGAGGTACTTTTCACTGGATTTCATAATCTGTTTAACATCAGATAGAGGGTCTGAAAAATAAAGCATATATTTCAACACTCATCACATCAAAGAATGATAAATTGTTTATCGATACAATCTTCTGGGCATAAACTTGATAAAAACATCGTTAAGGCTTTCAAATAAAACTGCTCTACACAAGAAAATCCATCGGCAGACTTGAGTTCCCAATTCCTAATTTATCAGTATCCTCTATCAACGACGACTTGCTTGTTTACGTTTGAGAACCTCACAGTGATTTCAAAGAACGGTTTGCGGACATTTTAAAGGGAAATACCGACTGGGTGTTGATGGCCTCAATTGCTCACACAGAAGGATCATCCCAGCTGGAAGAGAAAACTGCTAGGCGACAAGAACTGACAACGATTGGGAACTAATCAAATTCAAAATGATTCACTAAAAAGAATTTTAATATAAAAGGAACTAAACAACTGTCGGTATGTCATCGAACGCGGTGATCAATGCCCATTTTGAGTAAATTCGAATCTGATATTAAAGCAAACTTGTTAAAATCACTATATTCATTAGATAAGTTTCAAATATAAAATGTTTGCTCGATCTGATCGAAAGTTTTTATATTATAAATTAGCGTTGTAATTACTCTCATAGGAAAGTCCCGTCTAAAACGCACTAGAACTCCAAATACGATAAGACCCAAAATGGCACGCCATAATGAAAGTGATGATTGCGACTGTGATTCATGATGTCATATTAAAAATACGAGGGGCGCACGATTCTGAAGTGGGCGGTAGACATGCTTGAACTCTGTTTTATGTGTAATCCAACATACACAGAGACAGCATTTATCTACTTTTTGTTATCAGGCCTGCAACAACTTCTTTCTATTCTAAATTGCCTTTCAGCATTACAATACTGTAATGCGTAATGGTAGAGATAAAGAAAAGGTGGTTGATCAAACCAGAATCTATCTGTACAAATAACTTAATAATTACACAGATGCCTGGGAGGGGAAATATACAAGCTCTGCCAAATTTTGTGGAAAATACCTAGGCATCACACTACATGCATGAAACACAAGAATATATAAAGCAGCTTGCATGTACCTTCTACGAGAGTCACAATACAAGAATACTAGACACCAAGCAGCATCGCTGAGGTGGCTTAGCATCAACTGATGTCACTGCAGGCCCTCTGAGACTGGTGATGAGGTCTGAGTCCTGACGGTGGCATGATTTTGGACACTAGCTAGTCTGCTAGGTCGAATTCAGTCATATCCAGAGGAGAATTCTAGCGCCGGTTGCTCTGATCGGTAGCTTCTGCTCTCTCAGATCAACACCAGGCGACTGCCGAGCAGTACCCTTAACAACGGCCAGGACCGCGCGCGATCTGTCCTTCCTCTCCTTGTCCTTCCTCTCCCCTCACACAATACACCCACAAACTTACACTAACATCTACTACACTACCACATATTCTGAGAGACTGGTCAGAGCTGAGTTTGTCCTGTTGGAGTGTCTGGGTATGGGAGATAATTGATTGGGGAACTCGCTAGCCGACGGTGTCGGCGTTTGATCCGCCATCCACCCGGGAAGCCATCGTCACCTAGCGACAGGAAACATACGCACTATAATTTACGGACCAATGACTCAGCATTTTACGTGCCCGGTATCAGTAATCCGTCATCAATCAATCAATCAACTGAAGTATCCATACACCGTGCGAGTAACAGGTTTTCAAGGAAAAAATATTACTTCCATGATTAGTTGAGATGTATAATTCTACTGAAAATCACCTAATGCTTCAGTATGGAGTTGTGCTGATGGAAATATGTCGGTAAAATAATTTATTAGTACGGTTATATAACCAGATAATCAGATTGTATGCAATGTTTCATTACATTGTAGGGGCTGATTAGTTTACGGCGCCTTAACTCCAGAGTTGCTCAACTCCTCTAGCTACAGGCAAGAATTCTCATTGTCATTTTGCGATGTTTACTTTGAATAAAACTACGAAACATTTATGAATTTATTGCTTTTCCTTGCATATGCATAGTTTCAGAATTAGTTGCGACTAGAGCAACGCTGACATACTAGGGCGGGGAGGCTGATTGAGGAAAAAGTCGGTTTTCAATCGTGCCTACACTTCTGATCAGAACAATAATTATCCTATATTTCTATCTCAAGGTCTGCACTCATACCTAAATTTCCCTTAGTTTTAATGTTTCTTTATAATTCTAATTACCATCAGCATGGCGACAGATACATTGTTGTTAAAAAAATAGTATATGACTGGCATTTTGTAATGAATGTGTCTTGATGCTCTTTCTGCTCTGTCATATTGTAGTAATACGGGCTGAATGCAAATATCCCATGGAAGGGTAGCATGAGGAAAATGCTGTTCATGAGGAAACACGCGAGGAAAAGATTTGGCTGCGCAGCGTTTTCTATTTCGTTGACACGTTGAGAACAAACCAACAAAACATTTGTACTAAACTTACTTTATTTCAGAACTTGTATGGAACTAGCTTCTTCCACCACATTTTGAGCCTATGCTCAAACTAATCTTAGTGGTAAAGGATTTTCACATCTCCCATGCGACAACCATGTTAGTAATCATCAGTAATTAGACGAAATCGATCGTACCACTACACAAAGGAGGGAATGAGGACAGGATCAAAGGCATGATCGCGGGCGTCACGCCCGTTTGTCGGGGTACTCGGCATCTCTCATATTGATCGGTCACTACAGAAAATTACCAATCAGTGTTTCACAATCTGGTCAGAGTTTAGTACGTAGTTAGAGGGAAAACACGCCACCACGGATCTCGATCCATAGGATGGAATCGCATGAGAGCAGCGAGAAAGATCCGGCATCATTGGTTACACTACATATTTCAGACTTGACATCCACCTCTCAACGCGACATTCTACACGCATGCCTGTTCTTAGCGACTGACCACCAGCCTGGCGACTGCTCAGGCTCGTCACCCTTTAAGGGGGCTGGATGCGCCAAGTGGGAATGAGAAAATGCGGGAATCGGTTTAGTGAATCCAATGTTATCGAGCTATATATTAATACGGCATAATTGCTCGAATACGAGAAAGATAAATATATGTAAAATGATGTCATCGGTCGTTTCACGAAAATAAATGCGTTTAAAATATACTGTCTGCATGAGAAATTATGGCATTTTAACTAAATGTAATCATTTTTAGAAGTAACTATTTTATGTAAATAATTTATTTTAGATTCTAAACATTTTTCGCCAATAAATAATGACGATTTCTTAGGCTGTCAAGGTAAAAGCATAGGTACGTCCGTTATAAAATAGTACATACGCAACTTGATATGGAAAACTATTGAATGCCAGCACAAATTAATTTCAAATCCTAGGCTTTAATAAGAAATACTGCACAATACGCGTCTACATTATTACTTGATCAGAGAATTAAATACTATTTGAAAGTGATGTCCAGTGCATTTCACTAAATTCGAAGTGACACACACTGAACTATTATACTCTTTGGCAGTGTACATATTTCCAGAGCAATGAACTACTAAGCCAGTTGCGCACCTGCCGCATTACACAATCTGATCCCGCCCAGGCGGAGTCAAAGATAAATTGACTGAAGCTTGCTAGGTGCCGCTGGTGGTTTGACCATCGACACTGACGCCGTAAATCACAGCAAAGTTTCTGGCGGTGACAGGCACGGTACACGCTGCGTTGACGTCCGGTGCCTGACGCAGCGTTGCTGCCGGGAGGCTACCGGCGGAGAAACATCGCGACCCACCTCAAAGGAGTGATGGATGGCCAGACTGTGGGCAAGCATGTGTTAATTCGTAAAAGCAGACACAAGCGAACTGAAACTTGTGCAAATGAGCGAACTTCAATAGAGAGAGTCTAGGCTGATAACTGGTATTCTCTCTAATGATTTGTATTTTGCCACACTATTGAAGCAGATTCGTTAGACACTTTAATTTAGTATTCCAGTGTGTAACATGCCGACTTTTCAAACGAAAAGTCGCGAAACAATAAATTGCCACGTTTATCCATTGATTTTGTTGGGTCCCATCGCGGGTGACTCGGATTCCTACGGATGAAAGTGCGTTTGCCACGCGCGCGTAGCAGGCATGTCCGCAGTCATCGCCGACAGGTCTCGTCGCCAGAACCTTGCCCTTTAAACGATCAGTTGTCCGGTCTGTTTGACACAGACGCGGGACGTCACCGTAATAAGGGGACCCACGATGACATAACTTCATCGATTTCTACTTTCGTCAACATTCTTACAAAGAATAGTGGTGTAATGCTTCGCAGCAGCGAAAGTGACGAGGTTTGACAATCGTAGTGTGGGCCCGTGAACGCAAAAAGTGTATAATCGCGTAGGATCTACTCTGTAAGTGATAGTGAGGTCAGAACTGAATTTGTGAGTTCGATTTTGAGGAAAACTGTCGATGGGAAATCCGTCCGTTCATGGACGCATAATATCTGGGATGCTTTTCTAAAACTACATCGAAGGATACAAACCCACGCCCTAAGAATTTTGATACCTTGATTATGGGATACGACATTAAAGCTCATTAAAAACTTAATTTGCAGTGCTATATCAGCAACCAATAATGTAAGATACTGCTTTTGGGAACACAGCCCAAGAGGTGGATAAACAGTATTACTTTAATGGTATTTTTAGGTGGCAGCCAGAACGGACAATGTCGAATATGAAGGCTGCCATCAGGTCGTGTTGGAATCCCCATATGTTGTGCAGCTACAGCCACCTCACACTTAGTTGTGTGGGGCCACTACACCGTGCAGAGATTGGTCGATGTTCTAAAGAATGTGGAGAAATTGTCATTTTTCATGAAAGTCACTGGGTCCTTTTTAATACTGAAGGGATGGAAGATCGAAAGAAATGCACATAAGGCAACAGGCACAGCACCCTGGCTTCCGAACGCCCATGACCAGCAACACCGGCACATGCTTCAGAGTTGTATTGAACAGCAGCCCTACCTGCTGAATAGCAGTTGATCATGGTGAGAAGATTTGCTTAGCGAAGCATCTCATCATAGCCCAATAATTGCGCAACGCGCCGCAAGCTCTGGACTGGTTAGTCGCGATTTTTTGTCATTATTCGAACGAATGCACGTTAAAATGTGTGTAACTCGTATATTTTTATAATTAATTTTATCATTATTCTACCAGCCGACGACTGGATGGTTTTGGAGGACTTTGTCACTATCTGGAGCCATTTATTCGCAGCAAATCCTCCTTCTTCCGAGAATGTTCGTGATACACACACTATCTTTACGGTGCGCGGGTTAAAAATCATTTGACAGATGCGATAAAGGACTCAATCGTAATACGAAACGGAAGTCGTCCGGGAAGTCCAAGCCTCGACTAATCATATGAGTCCACGATGGAGCGCTACGCAATGCGACTTTCCTGACCCCAGATACAAGTAAATAAAGATTCAAAGCAAGAGACGGCTGATGATGTGGAGACAGGCGTTGAACGCGCAGTAAGAACAGAGAGGTTTATCTGTAAAGTGAGCAAAACTGCTTTGACCAACGATACTACGCAGGCATTATCTGCATGCTCTCAGTGGGGTGTAAAACCAATTCACCGAATACGCCAGAATTAGTGTTCGCGTGGGCTTCGCTGGTACAAGAATGTAATTTCCCAACCGTTCCTCTCCCGATATTTTTAATGTCGTTTTCAACATCTTGGCCTGGTATATAGCGACATCGTGATTTTAAAATGTAGGAGAATGTAAGTGATACACAACATCCATGCCTGAAATGAGCTGATGATTTAGCACTATTTGATTCACTTTAGAGGACTTCCGGCATACTTCCTGAATTATTGAGAAAACACGGAAAACTACGCCTGAGGTGTTCGCCGACGTTTCAAATAGTAGTTAATTTACCCACTGATCTGTGTAGTCGAAAATCCGCCACCCTGGGTCCGCATTGACTTCTAATGAACGATACCGGCCGAGTCTGGCTCGAGCCAGCATTGCTGCCTCTGCAGCTACTCTGATCGAGACGTTCGCACGTCTGAATACCGACAGAGGCGGAGTTTGATAATAGCTATATACTAGTCGAGATGGTATAACGCGTTCGAGGAGAATAATAGCCATGCTCGATCGTTCGCTTCTGCAGTTTCTCTGATCAATACCAGGCAGATGCCGAGAACTGGCCTACAAACTGACCTGGGACCGCGTGTGATCTCTTTCTCTTCATTTATTCTTCAACATGTTTACTGGCGATATGTGGTAATACCTACCACGGGCCGGGAGATTAGGACCCGTCCGCGCGAAGATACTGGCCGACGTGTCGTCGGTCGAGATTATCCTGCGGTATGGAAAATATCACCTTCATTGAACAGATGAGTTTGTATTTTGAGAAGGATCACATTTTAAAAGAATGTACTATCAAAGATATATTATCTTCATTTTGTCAGATATAAAGGGAATTCTTTTGACTTTAAAATCATACAGAAACTCATCAAAACAAAAATAATTTGAATACACCGCTTGATAGTTTCATTGTACTGTAACAACACACCGTATTATCCAGTTTCATCCATTGAGCAAATGCTGCGACATTCCCTTTGTTCGTTTCTGGACATAAATGTGACTTCAACTAAAATGCCTTCTAGAATTCAGTGATAACAGCATTCAATACTCTATGTTGTCACAGAAGTAATATTCAAGGACAACATGGATATGAGTCTATTTATTGCTTAATATCCTGAAATACATCGATTGCATGGAGCCATTTTTCATTCAAAATTCAAGTAGTATGGATTGTAGGTCATAGAACTTTGAAAATGTACACTTCACTCCCTTAAAGGCCATACGCTTTTAACTGTTTTGACTTAAAATAAAGAACAAAAATAGCAACAAATAATTTTAAATGAAAGACAACCATTAGGTACCATTTCTAATTTTGAAACCACAGAATATTTTATGATTTATTAATTGAAATCACTACACTACTATTACAGAGGCCAATGTTACCTGAAGATATGTATATTACTGTGGGGGTACAAATACACCTAACGGTTACTTGTGTAATTCATTGACAGTTACAAACAAGTGTGACCATGCAAGATTAATATATTTCATGGTAATTTTCAAATTAGTTACGCTTCTATATTAATTTCTACAATCCTTAGGTGACGGGGTTTGCTACGCAAGGAAAGTCAAAACTAAGCCTCTCATCAGCAGGGGAGGGAGTCAACTCACACAGGGGCCTGAATTACATAGATTTGCTGATTGAAGAAGACCATTCAACAGCCATGGCCAGTGCATATCAGAAGCTCAAAGGCTATGTAAATACTTCCCAGTAAACATCACCATGGATCCGCGAATTTGGGAGGAAAGGGAGAAATCAGCGACATGGCACAGAGGTAATTATGCACCAGCTACATCTGTGCCATGAAAGAGCCCAATGTGCTCGACATCACTGAGAGAAGTAATCCACGAGCAAAGCTTCTGCTCTATGTTCATATAAGGTACGAGTGCCTTTGGATTAATTTTGAAACCTATTACCTTATCCAAGGTAAGAGTATCTCATCTCCCATAAAATAACTGACAGTTGCTCCTTCTTTGACAAACTATTAAGAGTTTTGAAATTTAAAAGGAACTGCATTGTTATTGCACGGTTTCTTTTCAGAAAATCACTTGTCTATGAGTACAATAACAGAGCACTTCCGCATGTCATGACAAATTACTCTATGTGGGGTATGCAGAATTCACAACAGGCACTGCACACTATTACTTATTTTTTACTGGTCACTATATTAAATTTGTCAATGTTAATTTTTCCAATATAATACCCATGAACTGGAGTCTAAATTTATAATAACTTGTGATCATCACAGGAAGAATTTTGAGGTAGAAGAAGATAACGAATGTGATGAAGACGATGGAGAGGGAACCAACTCTGTGCACTGACAACGCACAATTTTCAATGTGTTATTTCATTTATTGTCATTTTGCAATTTTAGTATTGTTCATTTCAATTCATTTTTATGAAATGTCGTAATCTCCTCTCTACTACCAGGTGTGATTAATTTTTAGGAGGCCACACACTCTGACCTATAGCTTCTTTTATTTGTTCTGTTTGTTCACTCATGGAAAACGTTTACATGGAGACGTAAACTGATTTCTTTTCCAAGAAATATTCTAAGAGTTGGATTTTAAACATAAGGAATCAGAGTACAAAATGTACTAATACCTCTTATAAATTAAAGCAATTGACTTCCATTAATGACACTCGAATCTAATGGCAAAGGAGAAAGAAAACACAAATAACATTGAAGGGAAATAAAATTATACAAATATTTTTCCTTTTTAGCAGCAGATACACCAGAGGCAAAAGATTTGAGCACTTTCTGCATCTGCCAGCTGACACACCACTTCATGTAAGGTGTTAGGAAATCCCACCATGGTATATAACTGCACTATTACTTATATTTACTGCTTCAACAGCATAAATTTAAACATAATAGCACTTTCTCTAATATAATACCCACAACTGGAGTCAAATCTTATAATAATCTTGTGGATCACAACACATAAGAATTGAGAAGATACAGACTCTAGTGGATAAAGACGAATGAGAGGTGTCCAACTCTGTGCATCACTGAGAACGCACAATTCTCATAATGCAAGTTTGTTTTTTATTTATTGTCTTTGTAATTTTATTCTTTATTTCTAAATTTACTAGATGAAATAATGTGCACTTCTATTTTCTAATATTAGTCTCACATTTGAGCAGATGTTGTTTATCAATCTTCAGTGTTTGGAAATAAACTTATACACTATCATAATAAATATTATAATAGCATTACTTTGTAAATGTGTGATAAATATTAAACTTACACTCAATACTCAAACTTCATTGTTTGACACAGTCCGATGTGACTAACATCCAGTACTGCAAATCCATGCTGCAATCTTCAAAGAAAAGGGAATTCATTGCTATTATATACAATGTTTTCTGATCTATGGAATACCTATACTTAGTCCTTCGCCAACATTAGTTGAAATACCTATAAATGATTGCAACGAGCGTCGTTTGAGAAAATCTGATAACCAGAAATGTTTGCTTCCGTGTAATAGAAACTATTTTGCACCGAAAAACGAACTAAAAATTCGATATAAAATTATTTTTGTCAAAATAACCACACTTCCCACACTTCTGGCATCTAGAGAAGCGAGGCCCAAGAAAAAGTGCGCGGATAATACTAACCAATATTTGTTTGCGTCTTCATTATTCAAAAAATAATTCAAAACAGCATTAATTCAAAATGATATAAAAATTCCTTTTTATCATAACATTCACCACTGTCACTTGAAATAAAACATACGTGATCCCGGATCTCGATCGTGTCACACATGCACTATTTCATGAACTTCAAATTACGTGATGTACATAAACATATTAACGTGTGTTTGAAATGAATGTGTAAAGAACTTGTACAGCATGCAGGATATTTTAACACCCGTTAAATGAATGTGTATAATGAAATGTCTGGGACGTTGAAATACATATTGTGTCAGGCAAGTGTCGCTACAGAGGACCAGCGGATGTGTACAGAGTGTGGAAGTGTGCACAATGTGTTCTTTATAAGTGTACAAGAGATGTGGACAACCGTACAGTGTAGACAGGAGTAGTGTACCAAGTGAAAAACGCGTTATGCACAGCTGCTTCACAGATCACCACAACACGAATTTTCGCCAGGGCAAATGTACGGCAAACTTAAAATAATGCTCAAGATTCGCCACTGGTAGAAATGTTTCCCTACCCAAATCTTCACTTTCATTTTAAGTTCTGGTGGGGATTAAATAAGTATGTGTACTGAAAATATGTGCAGAGCATATTTATTACCCCAAAAGTTCTTTGTTGTAATTTAAAAGTTACGAATTATTCGCGGTTGTTAGGTTCACGAAATTCACTTATTAAATTGAAAGAAAACAAAATGTAAATTCTTGTTACAATTCTAACAGAGGACCTTCCTGAATACCATAAGAAATTAGTCTGCACGTTTTCGATAATTGCGGGAGGCGCTCGAAAAAGCACAGACTGGCCAACGGGACGTTCTTCAATTATTCACCATGTTCGCCAACATTATAGTGACGGGCGATCTCATGTGGTCTTGTGGCGCCAGTGGGCGACTGCGTGCATGCAAAGAGTATATCTAAGAGATGGCACTCAATGTTAAACAGAGAAGCCCAAGTTTCGGTACCGCCATGTGCAATCGTATTGATTTCTATTGGGCAAATGAACAGCCAACAGCGTAGAAGTAACCGGAAAATTTGGAAGAAAGAAAAAAAAAAGGGTACGCAGGAATTTTAAAATTTTCTTCATATTTCGTATTCATATATTTCATATCCATATATTTCTCCAAAATCACTTCCTTTTCAACCTTAACTTATCAAAAACTAATAAAAACAATTGTAAGGATTTTATGGAAGAAAAATCAAATTACAGCAGTAAAATCTAGTATTTATTGAACATATTGACAATATGCAATTTTATAATCTCAATAGCATTAACAATTTTGTTATACATAAGGCAATAACACAGTACAGGAATTCAAATGCAACTTCACTTGCGTGCCAAATTAATGTGAATACTACTTTATTAGAGAGTACTATACATGAACAGTGCTTAAAAGAAACAAATGAAAACATCGCACCTTTGCTCAGGTAAAACAAACCATTACGATACAATTGGTGAAAGTGCCATTTTATTTTGCGAGTAGGAAAGGTGGTGACAAGGCCAATAGGACGTGTGCCCCAATCCTACGAGCAAAATACAATCACTTTCACCGTGAATCTTTTATCAGTATTGCTGCCTTTTATTTTACTTTAATTCAAAAATATAAATCACTTAATTATGTACTGTTACATAAAGGTCGGTAAGAGCTGATTAGGTCAGATGACAGTATTATGTTTGTTTCTTGCTTTACCAGTTGTATCTGAACATTTGAGCATTGTGCCATTTTTAGCACTAGTACTAAAAATTGAACTTTTAGCATGTTGTCCAAACCTTAAATGTAACTGCACTTACAAGTGGCTTTAGATATAATAAAAATAACAAATATTGATATGTAAATGTCAAATATATAAATGTTATCTACTTTTCCTTACAAGGTTTAACAATCTATCTTTCCAGTTCCAGTTTCAATTTTATCGAGATGCATTGTAATGTCACATGCATTATAACATCACATTCTTTTCACCAATGAGTGGAATTGTCCAGCTTTGATCCCCAACTGTTCATTATAACAGAATACTGCATTTAAAACTAGAGCTCAGGTGTTTACGACGTATAGATGTTGAAAATAAGGGTGCATTTACAATTTAACATTTATGAGAACATAACCAAAAATATGACTTGGAAAACTATATTTTTTACTAAACTCCATCAGAGTTCAAAGTAAATGTTTCTTTGGTTGTAATCTATTAAATGAGATCTTTATGAACCTTCTATTACATTTTTTGTGGTTTAGCTCATCTTGGTACCCCCACTACTTAGTACACGTTACCAGAAATTTGCAGGATCTTATGTTCAATTTAAAATGAAATTGATTATTTGATATTCACCATTTTATTGCATCCAATGACAGAGTACACACTGATGTTAATGCTCCATCACTTATACTATTACGAACTGTCAGATCAGAAGAGGTGTCTGCAAACACTTTGTAGAGAATTAAGAATGTCATTTACTGCACATAATAATTATTTAAAATTTTCTCTCTGAGGTGTGACTCCTCAAAGAAAATAATTTTGAAACAAAATTATCTCTTCATATTATCTTATTGGTATACTTTTGAATTAAAATTATAGATCAACATTATTTTCTCTCTAATGAATCATTTACATGCCTTTTTAACTGCAAAAATTCAGATCAGAATCAGAAATATCAGCAATAATCTTTCACATTTTTTTTCATGTCAGTCTGCCTGCAATACCAATCTATTGCTCGACCACTCTCAAAAAAACCTTCCACTGCGCATGCCCGAACGTGGCCTCTCCCTCCAAAGCTCCTAATATTTCCCCGCCTGCCTGCGCTCTTTGTCATAACATAGCTCTCCCTCTGTCTTCCTCCGTGGATCGCGGTAATTCAACACTGCGAGTTTGGTGATAACAAACTGATGAGTGAGAAGGATCACACGAAGGCAGCTTTCGTGTTTCTACAGTAGGGGTTGTCCAAACGATCAACAGAAAATAAGGCGTGTCTTGAAGAGTTTCGGTCTCCAGTCCCTGTTTGACCATGGCTAGTGAGCAGTGACAGTGTGCTTTTACACAGTAGCTGCTGTTATTCACAAAAACCCAATTATTACAAATAATTCAAAGAATATCCACTGAAAATCGATAAGTCGTTGATCAAATAATCATTGAACACGCCACATTCTCTCCTTCCACACTACCATCAGATCTAAATCCAATAGAACTTGTTTGGGGATTTATAAAAGGGCGTGAGGCAGCAGAAACAATTGGTGCATCCTTAAAAGAAAAGGAAACGTTTTGCAGAGAAGCGTTTGCACAATACAGTGCTGAACAATGGAAGAAATCCTGCGAGCAAGTGTAGGGAATAGAGGTGACAATAATTCACAATGTGATGGACCAACAAGCGATGTATTCATTTCTTTGGACACTCCTGGAGTGCGAGTTCCTCTTTTGATGAAGAGGGCAGTGATGAGAGCGGTCAGCGCAATCGCTGCGTCTTGCAGTTGCCTCTCCTTGTCGCCTCGCGCTTCCTTATCGCGAGGGGGAAATCTCAGATGCCGCAGGGTGGGGGCAGCCTCCGAGACTTTACCAAAGGTACGTCCGCCATGATGGTTTTTTTGCGAGCGGTTCAGCTATAGTAAATATTCTCTAATAATAAATAAGGGCATGAAAAACACTAGCAAATGTATCTGCCACACTTGATGTACTAGCATTCTGAAAGACAGAAGAACCTGTAACAATCAATAATAAATTATTACCAATATGGTTTATATAACCAATAATATATTATTACCGCTATGGTTTCAGTAGCATACTTCTATTTGCCTTTCACACATATTAAAAAAAAAAAATCACCATTTTCAGTACGAACTGCTGCCTGTGCACAAGGTCCTGAAAATAAAAAAAAAGGTGGTAAGACTCTCTTTAAACAATCTACTGTTGTGTAATCAAAATTAATATCCCACAAACAAAATTGTATGCTCATTTGCAATCTTGAAAAAATCTGTCCTGTTTGAAGCTCTATTGCCCAGAGAGACAGATGAACTACAAATGTAAACAATAAAAAATGAGTTAAACTGTGCTACGCTTTGGACAGATGAATTCTATTTAAAAAAAAATCTTACCAGTTGCAGCCATTGAAGTTGGTGACAATCTCGATTGGCTCAAACAAGGAATCTGAAAATAAACAGAAACATAAAATAGAAGTTCCACAACTTTCAACTAAATTATTTGAATGCCCTTTGAAGACAAACACTTACCACGAATACTGTCAGCAAATGTATTGGGCACATTTCTTGCAGCATACCATAGTTTCTCTATCCACAAATGATCAATTATTATCCCAAGTTTTCAATAGCATTATTGTTCCCAGTTACATGCAGTTGCAGAAAATGCTCTTTGCATATTGACTCACTAATGGTTAAATGTGCATTTGGCAAGAGCTGGTTCCCAATATCGTTTAGCCATTCAGCCTCTAAAACAAATTATTTATTTTACAGACGTAATTTTTAAAAAAAATAACAGCAGCATTAATCTACAAATTACATGCATAAAAACGTAAGATACGAAAAATTAAACTCACTTTTTCACATTTCTTGGAAACCCAAATCACCACGTTTTAATGGCTAATTTTCTTTTAAATTTGTGCAATTGGACACCCAGCATCTTCTTGTAGTCATAACACATACTTCAGACAATGCGATTCAGCTATAAATCACTAGATTTCTTTCCTAAACTCAAAGTAACTGGTGTCTAGAGACCGTTAACGGTCCCCACAATAAGCACGTATCCACACATCCTACCTGCATCCCAGAGCTGCATCCTACGCTGGAAACAGAAATTCAACCGAAATCCAACCAGTTGAGATAGCGCAAACTATGAAAATACTCTTTGTGAAAATGAGTAGTTCACAGATTTACCGTTAGAGCGCGTTGGTGAAAATACGATTGCATATGGCGTCGGGCGTGAAATTCAAATAACGACATCTTCCGGCCTATCTAGTGTCATACCACCACTGGCGTGTGTGCTGCTTGATCTGACATTCATCCTTTGTTGACAATGACACCACTCTGCAATGCTCTCTGTATAATAAAGTGAAGTAACTGAGAGGTGCATAATGTTATTGAAAAGTTTATATTGTGTGAATCAATGTTTGCAACCACATTGCGTCTTAAAAATATGTAGCGTTATTAAAATTTGAATGCGAGCTTCATTCATCTGCCTGAGGATAAATTTACTTCTGTGATGTGAAAGCGAAATGGGAGGACATAAAAAAATGAAAACTGGTTGATAAAGCTTTGTCATGAAATGTCCGTCGCCGTATAGAATGAAGTGAATTAAATCCTTCATCCGGTGAACAGATCACTGATGTAAGGAAAAAATTAACCTATCCAACAAGAGCTCAGTTTGTGTATTGTTACTTGAATAAATTAATGACAAATGTCTTTTGAGAAATCTGTAATATGGTGTTCTTTCCTTATCGTAGATAGTGATGGCTGCAGGGCATCAAGCAGTGGAATTTGATCACTCATGGCCAGAATCAGCTGAAGGACTGACATTAGATTTTGGACCTTTTGAAACTGTTCATCGATGGGCACGAATGCCTGAGTGTGATGAATTCGTTGGAGCAAGGTACTTGAACTGCATTTATAGTCTGTATTATTATTATTAACGTGTACATAATTTGCCATATTTATCCTTAAGATACAGGTGTTCAGAATCCTGCTCTAAAATATTTGAATGTTGATTAATTGCATGGATTTCTGTACTTTTATATTAATATCGTGATAAAATAATGATAATTGTTTATTATTGTATTTATCAACAGGCGTAGCAAACACACTGTCGTAGCATACTTGGATGCTATTTATGTATTTGGAGGGGATAATAGTAAAAGCATGCTTAATGATTTGTTACGCTTTGATGTGAAGGAAAAATCATGGGGACGAGCTTTTTCAACAGGCTCCCCACCTGCGCCTCGATATCACCATTCAGCAGTTGTAAGATTTCTGTTTTCTGTTAAATAAATATTTACGTGTTAAATATAAAGGGCAGAAAATGATACTTCATTGTATCGAAAAGAAGTCAAAAATTAATTATTATAATGTAAATTTCTAACTTGCTTGTAACATTTAAATATTGACTCTGGTTGTCTTAAATTAGTTTCTGGGAAATTAAATAATCTGTCATGAAATATTTTTAAGTTTGTTGGAGAACATTTATATTTTTAGCGTATTTTGGTTTAATATATATTGTACTTTCTTATTAATGATGAAAAGGGGTGAGGGAATATTCATTTGACCAGAGATGAAGTGCATGTAATATTAATCGAGAACTGTTCCATAGGGATCCATTTTTGGATACGCTTTTAACACTGAAGTAAATAAATGTATCTAAGCAAATATTTCAAATAATATTTGTTAATGATAATAGTTAATTTTTTTTTAATTTATTACCCTTTTTTTTTAAATTTATTTATTTATTGCAGGTTCATGAGAGTTCCATGTTCGTTTTTGGAGGATATACTGGAGACATTCACTCTAATTCTAATCTTACAAATAAAAATGATCTTTTTGAATATCGCTTTGGAAGTGGCCAATGGATTGAATGGAAATTTTTTGGGAGGTACATTAATTAATTATTTAAATTTGTTTCTCTGTATTTTTTGTACTACACATTCTGATTAGAATGTAATAGAAAAATTACTGTTCTGGAATGTTTCAAATTCTGATTATTTTTTAAATACATCAATGATTATTTCCGGACTGACAGACCATGGTCCAGTTAGTGTTGACTAGATCATGCCAACTGGATCACAACTTATCAGTCCAAAAATAAGCATTGTTATTGACTCTGGCGGTGAAAACCTTTAAGTTATATAATTTTTTGGTTTTTGTTTACTTTTCTTATTGTAGCTGAAAAGTTGAAGTGCCGAGATATCCCTAGATGGAAATTGCAATGTAATATTTTTGTAGGACACCAGTACCTCGATCTGCTCATGGTGCTGCAGTATATGATGGAAAACTGTGGATTTTTGCTGGATATGATGGCAATGCTCGTCTTAATGACATGTGGACCATTTCTCTTACTGTAAGTTATTGAGAAACTATATTCTTTTCCAGAAATTCTTAAAATTCTTTCCTCTGACCATTATTCTTATGTTTTACGTATTTCAAAGAACTCAAATTGTAATTTTTACTTTTATGGATAGTAAAGAATGTGGACTAGTGATCTCATCTCCTTTTGGATTTTTCATTCAGTTTTCCATTGAAACAGTGAGTTCTTCTGAACAGTAAATGCAGTACAGAGTACAATCATTGAACTAATAACATATGAACAATTTTCTGTTTAGTCTGCTATTTTTAGCATTATGCTTTTTTACTCAGTGGTTTTGTTATTTGTTTGTTTGGATTTTCATGTTTTCTAATTTGATGTATACTATTTTATTTATTACAATAAATTTTTCGCTTTGAAAATTGAAAATAATTAATTTCTATCTTTGGAGTAACAGAGTGTCAATACATGTAATACTTTTAAAAAGTTAAATAATGGCCCTAATCTTGTGTGTTTGAAGTAATATTTATATTTAGTGAGGTATTACCTTTTTCTCAAATATTGAAACACTAATGAAAGCATGTTTTGTGTTTTTACCTTTCCTAATTTCATTTGTGCAAGCTTGACTTCAATGTTATTTTTAATATGTCCACCATGCATTGCAAGAGACCTTCCCATGTGCAGGGGGACAGCAAGGCATGGGAAGAGGTCCACCAGTTGGGCGACTGCCCTCCCACATGCTGCAATTTCCCCGTGGCTGTGGCTCGTGAATGCATGTTTGTCTTCAGTGGCCAGAGTGGTGCCAAAATAACCAACAACCTTTTCCAGTTCCACTTCAAAGATAGATGGTATGAGTTATATGAGATAGTAAGTCAGAACTATGAAGAGATAGGATATCATTTCCAATTTGTGCCAATAGAGTTGAATCTGGAGCTACTTTTTTTTATTTTGAAAAATGTGCTAGTTAGAATTCTGTGTTGCCATGACTTGATTTGCCACATTGCTTTCAATATATTTAGATACAAACAATCTTAAAGATATCATAATTTGTGTAATTTTTTTGTGACATTCAGAGCTACTTTTTGGCTGCAGTTTAAATCATTTTGGATTATTCACACAATTCCATTCATGCTTTTATGTTTTCTGACCAAATTTTACTACTGTAGAATTGTAGTATCTCTCCAAGTACTGTCATTACCAGGTCAACAACCTGAGAGCATTTATTGGTATCTTATTCAGAACCCTGTACACCAAAGATGAGCATACAAGCTGTCAGATATTCTGAGGCTCATTTCTAGTTTATAACTTTTGAAAATGGAATCCTATTTCTGTACATGTACTTCAGAAATATGCAAATCTTTGCTTCATGTATATTTTCCTTGATTTTGTTGTTTTCTTTCTGTTTTGTATTTTCCCTTTGTTTTCTTCATTTGTGCATGCTGGATGTGTAAGTGGATGTTTGCTACCAGTTAAACAAGGTTAGTTTTTGTGTACTTATATTTCCTACTGTGTTTCAATGATTTAAACTACTGATTTAAATTGCAATTAAAACATAAGATATTTTTAAAAACAATCAATGATGTAAATCATTTTTTACAATTTCTTAAAATAAAGATTAATTTTATGTTTATTTCAAAGAACTAAGATATATGAAATGTATTAAGAAATGCAGGTGTAAATAGTATGGAAATGTAGCTAAAAATTGTATTCAGAACAATTATAATTTAAAAGAAAAACAATTATATTTGAAGGTCAACACAAAATGATAAACTTTGATATTTTATTCTTTAGGTTCAAATGTTTGTATGAAAAGGAGTTTTTCAGTTCCCAAATGGGGCATTCCCCAAGCTAAACCTGGGAGAAGGGGGGGAAATTGCTGTACCACATCACCTGAGTGAAGCCAAAGCCTGCTATTACACATACTAGCAAGCTATGATTAAATAATGCCCTCAATTTTTTTGGTTGCTGAGATATCAATCAAAAATCTTTTCTTGCACATCTGGTGTACTTTTAAAAAGAACATCATGAGTTTTAAAAACTCTAACTGCAATAATTTATAGAATGCGCCATAGACTGTCAGCAGAGCACTGGAAAGCACCTCATCACCCTTTGTCTTTGAGGGACTTGAGGAGAATACTGGTTTTCTGTCTTCATGTAAAAATCGCTGCAGCTAATAATTAAAACTTAGTAAAAAATAAATATAGTTTTTTCTCTCTCATGTACATTATGTAGAGAAAATTACGAAATGCTGCAGAAAATCAATTTCGAGATTTCAATGTAAATACACATTTCGGGGACACCTAATAACGAAAAAGTGTAATTTTTTCCCTCCAAAACACCCATCCATCCATCTGAGGCCATCACACCTCTAGTGCCTAAACCATACATAGGATGTTTTCCACAATGGATATCCCCCTGTCAATCTGGCTTAACTCAAGGCACTGTGATTCAACTTTCTTGAAAATTGAATTGGGGATAGTTTACATGAAGCGCCTGGGACATTTTCAAAATTTTCTGAAAAATGGCTCCAAATTTTTTCTGTAAATTTCTTGTAAGAATAGAGTAAAATACACTTATAAAGATGGCATAGGTCTGATTTTCACAATTAACTCTGAATTTTCGAACATTTCAAAAGGTGTTTTTTTTTTTTTTTCCCCTTTTCTTTTCTTTTCTTTTCTTCCCCTACAACTACAAAATTGAAGATAGAAATTTTCCCTTCAAATGAAATTTGTTGTCCATTAGTTCTTTCATGAAGGTCATGTACATTTTTTTTTTTTTTAGTAGTTTTTGCGTAATATTTCATGCAATATTTGCAATTTTAAAAATTTACAAATACAAAAACAATTTTCTCAAAAATGACTCCAAATTTTTGCTTTAAGCATTTGGTAGGAATAGTACTCAATGCATTCTATAAGATGACATAAACGCCACATTGCTGTAACCTTGTTTTTGCTAAAATTATAAATATTACAAAAATCCAATTTTTGTCTTTCTAATGTTGTTAATATTTACATTATTGGCAATTTTTATATATATATATATATATATGTGCATGTGCTTAATATAATGTCATATAATGTTTCTTGGAAACTTAACAGTTTTCTTTTAAATGAACTCAAAATTCTGCATTTTCAGAAATGCTCAAGCGTCATTTTCTCAGAAATGGCTCCAAATTTTTTCTTCAAACTTTTTTAATGGGTAGTGCTAATTGCCCTGTGACATAATATTCATTTTGGTGAATTCGTTTGTTTTTCAAAAATTACCCAAATGTACTTTTTGTAAAAATATCTCTCTCATCATAATACATTTCTAGTTATTTGTAAACACAATTGCATGTGTGTGTTACAGTGCCTCAAATGACTATAAATGGAGTTTTTCAAAAATTCAAAAATTTTCTGTGAGAAAGAGCTTTGAATTTTACATTTTCGGTACTGCTAATGCCATTTTCTTAAAAATGGCTCCAGTTTTTTCAAGGAAAATGGCTATTTATAATAAGGTTTCTCTTCTTTAACCCTTAAGTATGTGCGCGCCCAATACTCATGTAAATGGGTGCGTGGCATATAGAGTGCGCCATTTCATTTGCTTTTTATTTATTTATTTATTTATTTATTTTACGTCAAAAAAACAGTTAAAAACTGTGTATGACGTGCTATGGGGAAAAGTGAATTGTGTGCACATTTTCAAAATTCTGTGATCCCTACACTAAGTCATATACTACTTAAATTTTGAATTTTGAAAGGGAGAAAAAAAAAAAAAAAAAATCTCCCATGTAGTAAAATCTATTTTCAAGGATAAATAAGCAATAAATTTTGAATTTTGAAAGGGAAAAAAAACTCCCATGTAATAAAATCTATTTTCAAGGATAAATAAGCAATAAATTTTGAATTTTGAAAGGGAGAAAAAAAAACAAAAAACTCCCATGTAATAAAATCTATTTTCAAGGATAAATAAGCAATAAATTTTGGCTCTTATTTTGAAAGGGAGAAAAAAAACTCCCATGTAATAAAATCTATTTTCAAGGATAAATAAGCGATAATTTGAATAATTGTATTTCCACTGAATTCTAAAAGCGTGCACAGAAAATGAAGTTACATTTATGTCCAGAAGCAAAACAAGGGGCCGTCTCAGCATTTGCTCAATGGATCGGGAAACTGGACAAAAAACCTGATCGAGATGGGGGTCATTGACCCGGAAGCTGTAGTACAATAGTTGTTACAGGTTATTTATACTCATTTATAGAGTCCAAATGGTAAATAATGCATTATGTATCATTGTTAAAATTAATGTTACTTTTCTTGTGATGCTCAGTATAGTCTCTAATTGTATAGAAACAGTTATGCAGCAGAAACGATTTCACTTGGGATTTAAACTTTTCTATTGAAGTTAATCGTTTAATGTCATCTGGCAAAGTGTTGTGAAATAATGTACATGTATTGTATGTGAATATTTTGTAATGATCTGTTGATACTGTCACCTGATGAATATGATTTCTACGTCGAGTGTTATAGTAATAGACATCGGCATTTTCTGAAAATATATTCCCGCCCTTAAGCAAGTCATTTTTGACAAAAACCCTTGATCCGTAAATAAACAGACAAGGTAATGGTAAAATTCCTAGATTAATGAAGAGAGGCTTCTATTAATCACGTGGGTGGGATTTAGTTATTATTCGTACAATTCGTTTTTGTAATCTAAAAGTCTGGGAACTGTTAGATGTATTCACCTGACGAATATGATTTCTATGTCGAGTGTTATAGTAATAGACTTCGGCATTTTCTGAAAATATATTCCCGCCCTTGAGCAAGTCATTTTTTACAAAAACCACTGATTCGTAAATAAAAAGACACGGTAATGGTAGAATTCCTAGATTAATGAAGGTGCTTTATGCAGAGCTACTAAAATGTGACTAAATACTTTAAAATATCGTATTTATTACACTAAAATATTTTATTTGAACATTTCCTCATTACACAATTTTAACAGAGTTAACGAAAATGTGGGCAAATTGTTTTAAGTGCTTAAATTTACAAGATTCCAGTCTGCCAGAAAGTCTCTTTTGCATGATGTGCTTATTCATGTTCAAAACTATTTCATGTTAAAATGTCTATGAAATTAATGAATGCAGGGAGTTCATCTTTCACATTATTAGCCACTTTTATGTATGTGGATGGAATAATTTTTTTCAAAATATTAATTTTTTTGTTTAGAAAATTTGCTATTCAAGGGTGTGTTTTTCCACTTTTTTTTTTTAATTTCTTGTAATTGTTTCTTATGACACGATCTATTATGTTTGAAAATGATTTTAGAAAAGTATTCTTGGTTTGTTTCGGATAACTCATCACTATCGCTATCACTGTTCTAACATGTGTGCGTATGTCTTCTTCAGATTTACAGTAATGATCGGACATTTGTAGATTTTCTGGTTAATTATCTGTCTTTTAAATATTTCCTCCCAAACTGTGTGTCTAGAAGCGCTACTAGTGCTACACATACTTTTTATTGTAAAAATTAAAAATTTTAAATTACTTACAGAACTAGGTGCACGGCATACAGAGTATGCCTAGATGCATGGGAAAAGGAAAAGAGCTCGCACACAGCTTACCCAACACAAAGAAAAATATATACTGACTCACAATCAGCAAAGAAACAACCGGCGGTAGGGTATTAGGTGTCAGAAGTTTCAGTTTATCGAAATTTTAGGAAATATAAGCTTAAAAATGTAAGGGTTAATATTCTTAAAGTAATTAATTAATCCCACTTAAGGGTTAATATTCTTAAAGTAATATTTTGGTTCTACTATTAGGAAACTGAAAAATTGAAAAAATGAAAGAAAAAAAAATTACTTTCGGCGGCAATAGATGGCATCTGGCAATGGGATGGAGCAAGATTAAAAAGCCAGTCCACACCAAGGAAATTAGAAAATTAATTTGAGAAAGTCTGTGCTATTCTGTAGCACTACTAGTTGGGTTTAGTTATTTAATGAATCAGTTCAACAACAATTGAATATTTTTTCACCCCATTGATTACTGATTTTCTTTAAAAACAAGTAAGAATAAAAAATTTTATCCTTGCAATGAATGTTTTAAAAATAACTGTATGAGTAAGTGTATTCTAAGAGGGTTGGAGCATAAATAAGTTTTTTTGTGAAAATAAAAGCACTAATGGAAAATGTGAAATATGCATGTGAATGGACAAGGTAGGAACATTTGTGCATAGACATTTAAGGGCACACCAAAATTGTGATTCTCATATTTATTAAGGTATTTGAACTGGCAGGACTGGTTTCATGTTACAAGGCATTTTAACATGTACGTGTTCATAACATTAAAAAAACATTACATACATATTCTAAAGATCCAACAAGACAGATGCTTGATTACCACACATGCCACCTTGATCTGCACACTCAGTGCGTTGCTGATCACTGATTGTTACACGTCCTCACAGAAACTATCTGGCCCATCTCGCTCTGTTGAGTACAGAAGGGCATTATTTCCAGCAATTCCTTTTGACAATCTCAGACTTTTCTCCTATGGAGAATGTCTATCTTGATATACAAGTGCTGCTTGAAATGGATTACATTCACCTGACACGGTGGCAGTTGGACAACTGATTACACATTGCTCTCTATGCTAAAAGAGACACTCAAAGAGCCATCTGTATTACTCTGAACATACATTAGTACAGCATTTTTTCATGCGACAAATAAAATTGTGTGATCCGATAACATTTCTTAAAGAAAAAAATTATTACCATGACTTCTGCCCCAACCCTCATATATTGGAGTAATAAACAGAGATCATTTATGTAGATTTATGCACTAGAACAATGAAAACTAACAAACACTTAAATCAGATCATATCATAGGATATAAATCCAATATACATTTTAGAAAAATTAAAAGAAAAAAAATTAATAAAAAAAGAATATTTATTTTGAGATACCTTAGTTTCTACTTGAATGGTTTACTGTATTTTTTGCATGATTTTTTCTTTCTGTAGGATGTTGTAAACAGGATTCTCTGTGTAATATCTTTAATAGCATGTCTTATTAGTAGAAATAAACTTGAGTAATTTGATGAGATTCTTAAATTCAAATAGTAGATGTACTTAGCATGTGAACAACTATTATCAGAAATTGTTTCTCAATGCAGTATTTTCTAATAACTTTTTTACTTTTAGCACATTTTAGCATTGTAAATTTTCTGCCTTTTGCAGATAGAGCTGACATTTCCCAGCTTCAATTGCCTTCATTTAATTTTTCCAATTGCACTATTGAATATACAAGTACAAAAATGTATATTTTACTTTTTCAGCATAGTTCAGTTTTAACAGTTTAATTTCCATTTGTTCTGAAATGCTTTTTATTTAGTAATTCCATGTATGGTGTTCTTTTGTCCAGTTTCCTGCTATTCCATGGAGAACATTCAGAGATCCTTTGTTTTGCTTCTAGGCACTTCTTTACCCTTTTGCAAAATATATTGTCAGTGTTTTTTCACCAAATCAGATGATTGAATTGATTTTAAAAATCATGTCTTTTATTTTTCAACTTTTTCAACTCTAAAGTGCTAGTTTTTAAAGTATTACTTGTGCTGAAGATGTCATGAGATAATCATTGGAAATTGAGGAAGACTCAAAATGTGGCATAACATTAAGCCAGCCTATTTGAATAAAACCTCTTTTATGAGTGAGTGTGTCTTGATTTGAATTTTGCAGTTGGACACGCATCTCAACAGAACACATTCTGCGTGGTGCCCCACCTCCACCTGCTCGTCGCTATGGTCACACAATGGTGGCATTTGACCGTCATCTGTATGTGTTTGGTGGTGTGGCAGACTCAACTCTTCCTAATGATCTTCACTGTTTCGACCTTGACCAACAGACTTGGAGTGTTATTCCCCCTGCTGCTGACTCAAATGTTCCATCTGGTCGACTTTTCCATGCTGCAGCTGTTGTTGGTGATGCTATGTTTGTCTTTGGTGGAACTGTCGACAATAATTTGCGGTCTGGAGAAATGTATCGCTTTCAGGTGAGTTGAATTAAATTTACGTGAAGTTGTTCTTTAAAAACTTGAATTCCTTTTGTATTTTAAACTACTAAATTTTTATGTAAATGTGGAAACTTATTGGATAAAAATTAAATGAATAAAATTTCTTAGCGTATATTGGTTAAAGTATGTTAGTAACAAGATAATTGTTTGAAAATCTTTTCAAATATGATCTATTTATTGTGGGAATGGATTTGGAATTCTATACATAAGATTTTCCTAATTGCTTCTTGATCTTTTTTCTAGTTTTCTTGTTACCCAAAATGTACTCTTCATGAAGACTTGGGACGCATCTTAGATAGAAGGCTCTTCTGTGATGTACAGTTTGTTGTAGGCCTAGAAGAGGCTAGAATATCAGCTCATGTTGCCATAGTTGCTGCAAGGTCTCAGTGGCTCAGAACACGGATTAAACAAGCTTTGGATGCGAGAGATAGACATCTTGAAAAGGTATTTTGATTCCAAGTAAAGCAGTGAAAAATAAGTGATGTAAATATTCAATAAAATGTTTTTTAATTGATGATTTTGGCAGTGCCATTATTAGTGTTTTCAACCTTTAAGAATAAGGTTTCTAAAAGTATAATGAGATAACATAACATTCAGTGTTTACTCTTGGGTACATTTTTTAATATTATATTTTGCTCAGGTTCACGAACAGGCTTTATTAATTTTATTGTGCATGACATTTAATGTTGTAAAATCAGTTATATTGTTTTGTATTAAAAATATTTTGGAGCTAAGCATTAGAAATGAATTTCAAATATATTTAATAATAATAATAACACATTAACATCTTCATAACGTAACATAATATAATGCCCATTTTGATTAGACTGGACAAATTACGTATTAGGGGCCAATTGTTTGATGCACAATAACTCCTGGAATAGTTTTTCATAAAATTGCTTATTTTCAAGGTAAAAAGTCTCCCATCAGTTGTATAACATATGTGTATTTCAAGTTTAACAATTCATTGTGAAATAGTAAGTTAGTTCTGTTTTGGTTAGTGTATTGTAAAAAGAAGGGTGTTTGCTTTCCTTTTCAGACATATTTTTAGTACATTTGAAATTGCTGTGCATTCTTGTGAACGTATGTGTTTGCAACCTCGTAAATTGGATTTAGAAATCATGAAACATTTTTGGATGTTTGGAAGGTGAAATGAATGCTTTTGTTGTTTAATTGTTTTGCTGATTCACTCATTACAAAAATTAAATTGAATGGAACACCATCTAAATAAAAACATTTGGCAGCAATCCATTTATATATTTCACACAATTGCTACGTTTTTATTATCAAATATCGTTTAAAGAAACATTCACAATTGTTTTGTTAAAATTGCTTGGAATAAATTATCAAGGAATGCTTCATGGTCTTTCAATTGAATATATCACTAGAGTCAGTGAGTGATAATGTGCCCCTAAACTTTTCAAGGGTACTTTATTTAGATAATTAATCAAATATCAATTTCATATTTCTATATGACCTAAATAAATAAAAACACGAATCAGCTTTTACAGTATTTGACACCCTTTGAACTACTTTTGGATAAGTGGATCCTGGAGCAAAACTTTTAATTTTTATGCTGATAAACATCTATTGAATAGAAATTCATCCTCACTATCTCAAAACTCCATAGCATAAGCTTAACACAACTCACAAATGCTTAGTTGCTACTTATTTGAGGCTATTCCATGTTAATTGAAGCATATTTCTGCCAAAACTTGGTATTTACTTACTTGGAATTTATATAGTATACCATAGAAATCTTTGTCCAACTTTTTTTGTATTTATTTATTTATTTGTTGTGTCCTTAATTTTATCTTTATTGATGCAACACGTCTCTTCACCGTGTGTCGAGCATTGAGCGTGGAGTAATCCTCCATTAATATCTCTCATAAGCAGAGAGTATATATGAATATAAGTCTCGTCTCGTCTGTCGGTTGTCAAGAGAACCTCCAGGTAGAATCTCCGCGTACACGTTTCCTACATTGCGCTCCTGCGTCACTACTCACCGGCCAGAAATGAGAAGGAATTAGGAAAGGGCTTGGGTTTAGGACACTTCACAGGGGTTGGACTAGCCCTTTTGAAGCAGCCAAACTTGTTTGTTGAAACAAATTTCTTATGAGATTTGATGGGAATCAAATGTCATGTGAAATGCCAATGTCGTTTCAATTGCAAAAATTCGACGGGAAACGAATGCCATGTGATGGGAATCCAACTATTGGGGAATCCTCCATTACTAATATGTCATTTCACATCACGTCGCAGTTAGTTGTCAAGAGGACCGCCAGGTAGCATCTCAGTGTACGCACCTCCTGCTACGTGCTCTTGGGTCACTACCCAGCGACCAGAATTGGGAAGGAATAAGGATTAGGGGTGGGGTTTAGGACACTTCACAGGGGTTGGACAAGCCCTTGAGAAGCAGCCAAACTCATTTTGTTGGAACCAATTTCACATGAGATTCGACGGGAATTGAACCCGGACCTCAGTGGTGAAAGGCTAGCGACTTCACTATGTGCCACGAGTGGGCCCGTATTTTTTCTCTATCCATGAAATAAAAGATATCCAAACTTTGTCATGTTTGTCCTACTGGCTCTAAAAGTATTCACTGTGGAAATGTTTCTCACATATGTGATGAAACTTCCCAAACCTTGAGATTCCTAATGTTTTAAGAATTGAAAGGACTGAAGTCAAAGTGGTTGTAGGTTTATCACAAAGAAATATATTCAGTAAACCATGATAATAGTTTTCTGTAAAATAAGATCTTTGCATTAAGCAAGCCTCATTGTCAAGATTTTCCTTTTTGCAATGGGAAAAAGAAATTAACATGAAAACTTTTCAACCTATTCACTTCTTCTCTCTGAATCAGTGGTTTCCTCTGTATCTTATTCAGTCTGACACAATGAATAAAAACATAAACATGAAAACAAAACATACCTTGCTCAGTATCTTTCACCACAGATGTTAAGTGCTTTTCTTCATGACTGACTCTCTGTATATGTAACAAAGGCAACAAGAATAATTTAAGATTAGGATCAATGAAGTGTTGGAAATATTATTTTTTATTTCCAGTGTACAGTAATTATTAGAGTAGTTTTAAAAAAATTTATGATTTTCTTTTAGGTTTTTGGAACAACAAAAGTGGCATTTAAAGAGGTGCCTCTTCCAGAAGTACGTTTAGGTGATGCTGTGCCTGAAGCGTTTGAGATGGTTCTTAATTATATTTACACAGATCGAATAGATCCTACCAAAAGAAGTAAGTGTTCTCACAAACAAAGAGTTCTACAGTAACGTATATCAAAATGCATACAGTGAAACTTGTCTAAGGGGGAACCTGGATAAGGCGGAAACCTGCCTTCTCCAGAAAAACTCTCAAAACACCCTATTTTCCAATACGAGGTACACTGTATAAGCTGGAAATGTGCCTAACACGGAAACAGAAAGAAATTCTTAGTATGACAGTATTAAAAATTGTAGATAAGATAGAACACAAATATTGTTTTCAAATTAAACATTGATTATGTGAGTATGGCGACATTCACAAGCCCGTGTGAAGGAAGGGGTTCCTTCCACAGTTATTGAAACATATGCTTTGCAGTTGGTGGTGGTTGGTTGGTGGAAATGTATGCTTTGAATTTACTGTTGTACAGTTCAATTCGAATTTCATTCAGTTCAAATGGCAAGTGGTGAGTTAATCAAGTGTTTATGATGTCAGGTGACAAATTGATAATGTTCATTCTTGGTGAGAAAATTAGATTGAAGAGCACGAACAAAACACTTCTTTCAAGGTTTTGATAAAGAAGTTTAAAAATTCAAGTGTACGACACCTTAAAAGCAAAGGCAAAATCAAGGATGAGTGGTTAAAATATTTTTTTTTATGAATTATATGGTTGCTACAATATTCACAAGTACCTAGGCACATAGCCAAAGCCTAAATCATTCAACAAAATCATCTGTTCCTACAAATATTGAAGAAAATAATATTTCTTTTACATTTTTTGAGTTCGTTGTTTCATTAGACTTTGTATTGCATTTCTGCATGTCATTTTCTTTTTCTCTTCCGGGATGTCATTGTTTCTTTAAAATGTAGTTTTTAGTTGAGATAAACTACTCATACAACCTGTTCCATCTTTGATCAATTGTGTTTTCTGAATTGACAGTTTTTATCAAACCTGAATAAACCAGAAACCTGTTCAAGATGGAAGAAAATGTCGGACCCAAACCATTCTGTCAAATTTAGGTTTGACAGAACTTAAAACAGGTTTTACTGTATTTGTATTTTCACGGACTCTTATTCATTGTATTTATTCTGCTTCTTTGTTTGTAGTTGAAGACCCAACTAGCAATCGTATCGTCCTTCTTATGATGGATGTTTATAGACTTGCAGTTCAGGTTGGTTACATCAGTACATTTTAGCTGTTGCATTTTTGAACACTGATAAGACCTTGTGTTTTTATATTCAAAATAAAATAATACTGTGTTTTGCCTTTCTCCCTCCCTTTCCATCTTAAAAGAACAGTGTTTGAATATGAGATATTCTTAAATGCCAAAATATTACATGTATGTATTCTTGATAAGTAGTGATTCTAAAATAAAGATTGAAACCTCTAATAGCAAATGCTACTTCATTCTGAATAGTATTATCCATATGCAAGTTGCTATATAATTATTTTGTTTTTCTTACCATTTATCCACAGTTTGATATGCGTAGATTAGAACTTCTGTGTGTCCAGTACTTAGAAGCAACAATATGTTGCCGCAACGTCTTAGAAGCTCTTACAAATGCTGCCCGACTCAAATTATATTTTATCAAGGAGTTATGTCTTAAATTTGTTGTGAAAGATACCAATTACACCACAATTGTAATGAGCCGTGAGTTTGAAACCTTAGCTCAGCCATTGATGGTGGAAATCATTCGCCTAAGACAAGTTCCAAGGGCTCGCCCTTTACCTGAGCCTCATTTTGATGGAAATGGTAAGATTCAAAATACTAAATTGTCTATGATTAAAATGTTATAACATCCATGCTGTAATATTTTTATTAAAACAGCTACATATTTTTTCTTTCGGTTTTTTTCAATTATTAGCATTCAAAATTAGCCTAAATTAGCCTAAACATTTTTATCGTAGTTGCATTTGTAGTTCAAAGTTACATTAAAAGGCATTGTTGTACCCTTTTGTCTTTATACTTGATCTTTAACAAATTACACTTTAAATAATAATAATAATAATAACAATGATGATGATAATGATAATAGTAATAGTAATCAAAACTCACTAAAATATATTGCAGTTGGTACGACACTGGAGCAAGACATGGAGTCATTTCTGAAGGCATCAGAGTTATGTGACCTCACATTAATGTTAGATGGACAGTCAATTCCAGCCCATAAAGCCATTTTAGCTGCTCGTTGTTCTTATTTTGAAGCTTTATTCCGTTCTTTCATGCCTGAAGATAAAGTTGTTCAGGTGAGTGAATAGTATTGCCAAATTAATTTATTATGGTGTTGAAATTCAACCATTATTAGGAGCTGATCCAATATACTGTGTTCACCCAAATGTAAATGGTTAGACGACCCACTAATTTTGAAGATATTTTTAAATTTGTTTTTAACTAATTCTTACTATAAAGTCAGTATAAAATTACAATTTATTTAATTGACTAGAAAATTGTTTTGTTTATGACAATGTTAAATCTTAGTATTACCTGAGCTATCACTATTTTCTGGTTTCTTAAAATCATCTTAATCATGGTTTTTATCACTAGCATCTTCAAATATATCCTTGTTTCTTTCATTTTGGTCTTTCTCCCACACTACATTGTCCTCCAATTTTTTAGGTACCTGTTGGCCCTTAAATTTTAATTCCAAATTTTTCCGTTGCACTCTTAATTGTGACCTCACAATTTTTAACAGTTCTTACATATTCTTTAACAGTACATACTTGAAATTCACAGGGTTTAATGTTTACATGATCGAATTGTGAACTGTGAACTTGTATATCTCTGTTTTGCATGTAATGTGGGAAGGAGCGGCAAGCATTCAAGTTTAAGAAGTTTTTGTTTGGAAAATATATTTAAATTCTGTCTCTGAGGTTTTATGTTGAATCCATATTGCTATCAATGAGTTGTTTTCGTATTTCTATTTCTTGCAAAATACAAATTGGTGAATGATTTCTATTCATGTTCACATTGGTTTCACTTACTAAAATGCCATTCATTTGATTTGTTTTTCTCTCTTTACGGGTTCTTTCAAAACTATTGGTCTGAATCACTGGCAAATTCATGGTGGATGCCAACAATACATCCGTGAAAAAAGTTATGTACTATAAATAAACATGATATTAATTGCTTTTGCGGCTTATCGTTTTGTCAGCATTCGAGTTCCTTCCGGGTGTGGAAAGGCAGTGTAAAATTATAAATCCTAACTGCCTATGCTTAATCTCTAAATACAAGATGACCCTATATTTTGCAAATGCAATATTTAGAAAAAAATCTTGTCTTAAATTTGGGTAAATACAGTATATAATATTGCTGTAAATTCTAATTAGTCTCTCTAAATGATCACTGACATCAAAATTATCATTACTGTAATTAAGCAAAACCCCTTTATAAGAGACACCTGGGGGAATGGAATTTTGTCTCTTATAAGCGGGAACTCTTATAAGTGGGAAATGGGTTTTTGACATGTTTAATGAAATGTTACCATATTTTTTGATTAGTAAGATTTGTATGTTATTTTAAACTTGAGGAAACATTAATAACTTGAAACCAGAGCCCATTTAGCTAGATCTTTTGAGTTTCAATGTACAACAAAATCTTGTTGTACAATAGAAAAGATAATACCTATGTTATTATTCTTTCTGTATAAAATAACTCGATTTTCTGTTGCCCACCTCCACAAATTGTGCACGTGGCAGAAAATAGCTCCACTGCACCAAAAATAATAGAAATGTACGCACTGCAGCGTCTTCCTTGTTGCCAAGAGACACGAAGCTTACAGAATGAACTTTCCTCAAGAGAAATTTGCAGCCCCCTTACCCCCCTCCAGGTGATGCTGGTGTGCCAAATCCTACTCCAGTCTATTTAAAGCACGTGGCAAACCCTAATCAAGCTGACGAAATTCCTGAGTCACCTGGAGGAAAATTTCACGCTTTGTCTCTTAGAAGCGGGAAGGAACGCATGGCGGGGCATAAAATCTTGTCTACAATAGGCAGGAATCTCTTATAACGGGGTCTCTTATATGCGGGAAATAAATACATTGTTTATATTCAACTGACCTCGGGACTGTGAATTTTGTCTCCTATGTGCAGGATTCTCTTATATCGGGGTTTTGCTATCATACTGTAATTTTGAAGTATCATTGATCTTGTCAAAGATTGTTTGTCAAGGTTTATTGCACTTCATTTTCCAGATTCAGATCGGAGATGTTGTTCCTTCTCGACAAAGTTTTGATTCTTTATTACGGTACATATACCATGCTGATGTGGCTATGCCTCCTGAGGATTCTTTATACCTGTTTTCTGCCCCGTATTTCTATGGATTTACAAACAATCGCCTGCAAGCTTTCTGCAAACAGAATTTGGAAATGAATATCACTTTTGAAAATGTCATTCAGATTTTAGAAGCTGCTGATCGCATGCAAGCCCAAGATATGAAAAAATATGCTCTTTCCCTCATTGTGCATCACTTCTCAAAGGTATGATGACAAAAATTGTGGAAACAAAATTATTTACATTTGTAAATTCTATGACTGTTGTGTTTTTCATTTGATGCAAGACTTTTTTTGTATTTCCAATGGTTGTAATAATGTGACACTTATTGAAGAATATGAATCATCTTATATCATACATCATTGCACAGTTTTTGAGTTTGTAAATCAAAAAATGTTTTCCATTGATTTTTGCATTTCACTGAAAGACTGAAGTTCAAACAGGAATAAAATAGGAATAGATAAATTTGTAATATTTGCTAGACTTACAATCGCAAAATAAATGTATTTACTGTTGCATTTATTTTTAAACAAAATGAACATTACTATTCGAAGAAATAAAAACTTTTCCTTCTCTAATGGTGTATTAATAGCATCATTACTGAAATTGTTTTAGATTTTCAAAATTTTCATGTGAAAAGTACAATTAATTTCTTTAATATTCAGGAACTTCTTTTTCATGTATATTTCTAATGAGTTTGTGTACCAACAGGTAGCGAGGCTTCCCCGAACCCGAGCTCTATCTCGAGAGTTGTTGCTCGATATTATTGATGCTCTTGCTGACGACCTAAGTGAACAAAGGCTCACTCAGGATATGACTTGTGTCTCGTTGAGTTCTGACTGTTGATAATTTCTCAATATTCTCTTAGATAATTAGAAGCCTGACTTGCACAAGAAAAGTTGATTAAATATAATTATATTGTATGTGTTGATGTTTAATACTTATTTAATGGCTTATTGCACATATAATGTAAAAATTGATTTTGTAAATATATAATTTTTTATGTGGAAGTTCCTTGTTATTTTTATTTCTTCCTTTCTGAGGTGCAGAAGCCCATTTAAGACTTTGTTGTGTTACATGTAGATAGCAATAATGGTAGTGTCTTTGAAGATAGCAGTGACGAAATGAAGCAGTGTGTTGCCCTGCTTTGTAGAGGATGTGGAAGGAAGAATTGTTTGTGATCTGTTGACCCTTGTTAAGGAATTGGACTCCAGTGTCGATTAATTAGCTGAAGTGACAAGTCAGCAATTCTTATCCAGACAGAAACATTATCGAACGAATTTTCTTAACTCGTGTTGGCACTCAATTGCAGTTGATGTTTAATGTTGTCTGGTCTTATCAAACTGGTCTTTTGAAATTCTGGTCTTATAAAACTCCGTTTGCAGATATGTAGTTATAAATGCTAATACACCCAGTATTTACAATTTTACACAAGATTATGAGTTGGTTAGAGAAATAATAATATAGTCATTATAAGTATTAGTAATATAATAATTAGTGCTCTTAAAGGAGATATGGGTTGCACAATGCAAGTTAATGTAAACTAATTAAATTTTAATTTTTTATTTATTACATTTTTATATTTTTTCTAGAAATAATATGAAGGTAAGATTTCTTTCTTTCTTTCCGATTCTCTTCTGTGTTTCAGATAATGAGATACAAAACACAATTGGAACTTATAAAACATCATTAATGCATTTCACTGTACAAAAACAAAAAAATAATTTTATTGAATTAAGGTTTGACTTCAACAGAGCAAAACTCTTTGAAAACTAAGATTCAGAATCAATTGAAAGTTCCTGATAATGTCAGTTAATTTGATATGACTTTACTTTGTGAATATGAATGTTTTGAAGACAAGTCCACAATTGGTTGTACAATATTTTGTAACAAACTATTTGACAATGAAAGTCAAATGTAGAAGGATGAGAGATGATTAAACCATTAAATGTTGTGAAAAATAGCAACTCTTCTAGAAAACATGTTGCCATTTCCTAATTGTTTGAAGCTTTCCAAAGTTTCGATACCTTCAGCAGGAGGTCTATCAAATGGAAATCCCATAGCTCGTTGATCAGGATACTTTTCTCCTCTTACACCACAATAACTTGATGCATCTCGGCACATATTAGTACTTCGTTGATTTACCTGGAAATATTTTTTATTTAGAAATCCAGTGAAACCACATGTTTGAATGTAAAATAATATTTAATAAATTATTTTGAATGATTAAAGAATATCTTTGTTCTATTATAAATATTTAGGAAAATATCTACTTCTACAGTCATGAAATATTGTATATTTCTTCATTAAATGGACAAGTAAATAGAACACTCAAGGTTTTTTGCATTTTTGTATACATTTTATAACTTACTTGATCATCAGCATAATTTGACACCATGACAAAGAGATCTGCTTGTAGACCATCAGGTGTACCTTTAGGTATAAGCATATGCTGAGGCCAGCCACATCCACAATAATTTGTGTCTTCTGATGTAGCCTGACTTCTGTCTTGATTGCGAAATGTTCTTTCATAAGGAATGGTGACACTAGATTGAGTAGAATTCCGAATAAAAGTGTGATCTCCACTTTTTACTGCAACAATAATTGTTAATTTTGAAACCATACACATAGCATTACTATTTACATCGGTATAATGATATAAGTAAAGCAAATTAATCATAACCCCCAGCGTACAACTGTCAACCAAGAGATTGTGTGGTCAACGCTATAGCAAGGATGTACATGTTGACCACCATAAGATTGCAAAATTTTCTCTGATCCTAATTTACAATAAGTAGTTGTGAGTAGTAAGTTTCTGTTTATAAATGTATATGCTTAGTTTACATTCAGTATTTAATCGGTACATTAATACTAATGATTACCAATCATTCATGTAATACAGTAAATAATCAATTATTAAAATATTTGCTTCCTTAATTAATTTGTTTAAGTTATCTATAATTGGAAAATTTGAAGAGATAAATTTAAATAAGTATTTGTAATGTACAAATCTAAAATATAAATTACAGAAATTGGATCATGTGTAGAAAAGAGAACGATTAGAGACTTCCCTCTTGACCCTAAATACTTCTCAAGTAGTTGAAAATTTTCATACACAGGCTACATTTCATTTGGGCTTTGCTCCCCATTGACGACAACTACTGTGTGTTGTTGCTGACAAGGGCAAACCGCACTAGTACAAAGTGACACAGTGAAGTCTATAAACCTCTTCATCTGTTGAAATTCTGTTAATGTTCCCGAACTGAAACATGTAACTTGAACATCTTTGACTCACAAACGTATGACCTGCTACTGGGGGCTACAATAATAACATGTAATTTATACATAATTCTTGTAACATTAAACATCAGAGTACTACTTTTTTGTGTGAATGGTATATCTCATAATACTGTATAAATACCTCAGGGATAATATGATATTATTAAGATTTTGGCCTTGCAAAGAGTAGTGGCAGTCTCAAAAGACGAAACTTTTTATTGATAAATTTTTCTGTAAATTTCACATAAATCAGGAACCATGGATAAATTTTTAGTGAGTCATTTTCATTGTTATCACATTTGAAAAATTAAGATATAGGCCAACATAGCGTGAAATGCTAGTGAGTAGGTGGCGGATTTTAATGAAATGTCTTTTGTTTTTTCTTTTCACTTTAGAACAATGCTTTTAAGTATAGACATTAATTTCATGTTATGACAAAGGAAATGATCCACTTTTGTGTAACTTTTTGCATTTTTCATCAATTTTGATTAATAAGTTAGTTTTTACCTTTTTCTGTAATTTTTAATGCATTTTTTTGTGATTTGATTGATTTTAATATTATTTTAATGGTACTTGCTTCAAATAATATTAACTTGATGCTACAAATATTCTCCACAGTGAGTAGCCTATTCAGTTTCTTTGCTCAGAAATGGTAATGTCAGCCATTGTAATTTAAGATTTCTGTGACACCTATGTATGCCATTGTCGATTTAGCCATGAAGGAGAAAGACAAACTGAAGACAGATATTTCATTCTTCTGTACAGTAAAGAGAACTCAGCTTGCAAGCTTACAACAGCTTGAGTTGTTCATCAAAAAATTTGATCAACTGGTTTTGATAAAATGTTATATATAATTTTTTTGCTAATACAGCATTTTCAAAACATTTTAAGAGCATTTTATTGATAATTTTTGGCAATGTTTTAAGTCATCGAAATTCACTCCCTACTAATGAGCGTTCAAGATGATGCAACTCTAAATAAAATAATTTAGAAAAGGAGTGGACAAGCAGTTCAAATGCTTTTTAAGCCAGGTTACGCATAAGTGTGCTCTGGGAGAATGAATGACCCTAGTGAATCAACTTAAAAACAACAAAAACAAACCAAGAAACTATTAAACAACATCAAGAGAAAAGGGAGCAATATAATAAACAGAATTTTATCTTTTTAAATTTTGCACAAGCATAATATGTTTCCTAAGTTGCCACATACTCCTTACTCAAAAACCTATGTATTATCAAGACACGCTTTATCACAAAATTCATCACACATTATTGAGACACACTTTCTTGTAATGAACACCATACTCACAGAGAACAAGGAATCTATCCAATTCTATGAAGAGAGCTCTCTGTTGACGAAGTCTCATTGGAAGACCACGCTCATCAAAATGTGGTGCCATAAAAATTCTTACAGTTCCCATCCGCTCTTTTCCTGAGTTTTGAACCTATTAAATAATGTATAATTAGGAGTTGCAAGGATGCATTTAAACTGATAATATAGTTACTTGGCTATTGGTGTATCAAGAAAAGTAATAGTTATACACAAATTAAGAATTGTAGGATATCTTATGACAATACCAATACAAGACTGAAGAATAGAAGAATGTAACCAAATGAGAATTGTAATAAGATGTTACAATATGAATAACACATCATTTCATCCACATTGTAATAAATTCTAATGAAATATAATTTTCATTTAAATATGTCTATTTGTCCAATGAAAGGTGACACACTGATGTTAATGGGAGGTTATGATTTAGTACTAGTTACGTACGTCACAAAATTGATTTTTGTTCTCAATGGTGGACTATGGTGCAGTGGTGAACCTAAGGGGAGGGGGATCCTGTCCCTTGTGACACCAATTAGAAAATGTTTTAGTTGGAATTATGTAATTTAGTGATTTATTTAAAAAATAATATATATTAATTTAATAGTTATATATTTAAATCATAAATACTAAGAGAAAAAAAAGAATAATGTAAACTAAAACATGAAACTATAAGCTGTGAGTGTCTTTCTTCAATGGTCTAAGATTCTCGATTTCAATAATTACTTTATCTTAATGGGTGAACTTTAATTAATGGGAGGGGGTAATAGTTTTGCCCTGGGTGACACCAATTGTAGCTACGTCACTGCTATGGAGCACTTGTGTTCTAATAATTCCTATGCGGAAACTGATCCAAGTGGATAAATAATTTTTAACTGGCTGGTCTTTTCCCTAAAGAGGAATTTAAATGAAAATTGAACACTTATTGAAATTGAACAATTGAAGATTTGAAGTGTTAAAATATGAAAGTAGAAAAAAAGTTTTATTTTCATTAATGCAAATATCTGAGACCATGAAGTTGCTGGTAAAATTCAATTCAGCAATATATAAATGCATTTTACTCATTTACATAAAAGAAAACGTTACTTACCCTAATTCTGTAAACAAAATGAGTATATTGTAAATGTGTTAGTCGTACAAATATCTGAGCCTGGGGTAAGAAGTCTAATCCTCGAGAAAGTTCCAAATCACTTTTTTGCCAGAATGTGTTTAAAATATTGGGTTGTTTTCCATTTGTAAGCAATTCAGCTGACTTTATTGTAATTCCAGGATAACCAAGCTATTAGACATGTAAATATTTTCAGATTATTTATGTAAACAGAAAATGTATGTTTTCATTATGAATACGTAATCCTACTTACGTGTCGATTTGTATAGCGAGGAAGAATGTTCTTGTGTTCTTGAAATAGATCATCAATAAATGCATGCCACCGATAGAATATTGGATCTCTCATTGCTGTTGCAGAATCACCAATGACTCCAAAAGATTCCTTGTACAGGAGCAAAACTCATCAGAATTGTTTGTCATTGAATCTCCAGATAAGAAAATGTTCTTGAGTCATTGCTGACTATTCATCATAGTTTTTTAGCCTTTTTTCCATTTTGTTTTGTTTAAGATCAATTTATGTGTATTAAATAATCTAGATAAGAAGTTAATAAATGTTGTAAATACCAAATGACGATGATCAGGATCATGTATGAATCCAAGTAACAAATGTCCTACATTGTGGAGATTTCCATATAGATTTGGATTTATTGACAAATCACTTGCTTCTAAAATGTTTCCAAGAATATCAATTCCATTTCGTTCACTTAATGGTACAAAAGATCCATTTACCTATTTTGAAATATCCAAATCAACCAATAACCCAATTAGAGGAAATTAGATCAATATATGATTCAATCATTATTCTATTATCAAAAATACAATTGTCTTCACTTAATGAATGAATAATTTGAACTACTTACATTTTGCACTCGACCATCATGAATAGCCTGGAAAATTCTTTCTCGCCATCTTTCCAAGTCTTGCAAATCTACATATGTTTGTTCAACTGGACGTGCAATATCCTAACAACATTGGGAAATAATGACATAACTTTTAAAACTACATTAGTGTCATAATTGTTTTGTAGGAAAACTTGTATTTTATACATTATTTTTACATACTCTTATTAGAGCAAATGCTTGCCGAGGTGGCCACACACGGCTAGCAAGCATACTATCAAGTTTTGGAAAATAAGCCTCTGGAATTGGCTCCCTCCAATTTATAAATCTCCGAACCAGTTTCAATTTATTAGATAATCTTTCAAAATTATATCTGAAATCAAAATATAAGTAATTAATTAATAATGTTTATTAAAAGAAAAAGTTCTGTTAATGATACGTTTTATTTATAAATCTTCAAAATATTTCACAGATAAATAGAACAAAAAGGGGTTTAAGGTCAAGCTTATGTATCAAATGGAATGGAAGGCAAGAAAATTGCAATAGAAATTGATTTGATGAACAGATCTTAAAAGCAAGGATAAAATATCAATGTAACGAATTGAATTTATTGATACAATTGTAAAGATAAAAAATGAGGAAAAAAAAGGAAAATGCATTTGGAAATCAGACTACAGTAAAGCATTATCCAAAATTATGAAAAACAAACAGTTATCAATCAAATATGTCAAAAATTGCTTTCCATCTTGATAGTTGTTTTAACTTAGTTCTTTAAAAATCTTCAAAGCAAAATGATTGAACTGAAATGATTCTTTATTTGCTTTCAAACAATTACTTTCACAACAATGAGGGATGAATTAGGAAAGTTTCCTTTTTTGATTTAATAGAGTACATTTTTAACAAAATATCAATAAAAAAAGTGACCTGTTCTCTTTTTAAAATAAAGAATTCAAAATTTTACTGAAATCATTTTCAGGGTATGAAAAGTTTAAAACGGGTTCAGATGAGATGGGTGGGTCAACTGTATCAAACATCAAAACATATACCCCATGTAATGGCTTTCTAAGAAGAAAGTGTATCATTAAGAGTGATGAGTGACATGATTCTTGAGCAAAGGCTGAATAATATGTGATGGTGTCCTCAAAAAATTCTTGTGAAAGAGTCATAACCAGTAAATAAAAGTCTTGAACATGATTCTTCATTTTCTTAAAAACACGTACACATTTAACATCCTTTTATTATCTATCCCAACATTACTGGAGTATTTCATTTCATCATCTAATCGTGATCATATAATTAAGCAGGCCCACTGACTCACATTGCTCCACCCCCCATACGCACTCAACATCTCTTCCAGCCTGTCTGTCTCACTCACTCCACCCACTCCACCCCACCTGTATTAGATGCATTGCAGTTTGCATGAACTTTTTGTGTATATTCATGATGGCATAATTATGATTTGATAAAAAATTAAAATATTGAAGTGATGTTTAGAACTTAACTAAGTCATTGAAGCCTGTACAGGATTTTGATTTTGGAAATATTATCCAATTTTATGAAATGAAGCTTAAAAAATACTTGTAAATTAAAGAGATACAAATAAAATCTTTCTTTTGTGTGGGGAATTGTAATAAGAAGAATTAGTGTGTGAAGTCTCCTTTTCCTACCTGGCAACAATCTGTTGGTGCATATAAAAAAATAACTCTCCCCTTCTGTCTTTGTCTACAACCGCCCTGGGTCCTTCAAATGGATACACAAGATGCCAGTTCCAATGGTGAAGATTGATACCAACATCCTCTCGGAAGTAAGCAACACGATGCTCTACATCTAAATCAGTTCCAGTAAAGTCCATTGGGATTTCTATAGGCATCTAAAGGCAGAAACAAAAAGAAGTAATGTTAATGTAGTATGTATCATGCTAAACATAGATTTTCCTATTGGTTAGTCACGTAGCTGGGGTAGGACTAGGAGGATAAAGCCACTTCTAAAGTAAAAAAACAAAAAAAAATCCACTTGATCAGTGATGAAAAAATCCAGGTGATCAGTTCTGCTGATGCCTTTTGGGAGACATAAATGTCAAGTGAACTAATTTTACATGTAATAAAAAAAATAACCAATAAATTATGTCAAGTATTTTCCTATCTAGTTGAGATGAAAATTTCTCAACATTCTGAAACTGGGTTTTGTGAAATTTTGTTTAAAAAGGTCTCCATTAAAGTAAATTTGATTATTTTGTCAAATGTTCATTTGTCAAGTTCCCCTCAAAACAAAATTCTAGCTGAAATACTGAGTAAGATGTTGAGATCTTCAGAAAGTGTTAGGAATGGAATGCATGCATGAGGGAAGAAAAATGAGGCAACTGATGTATGTAGGAATTACATTTAGAATATAACTGCCGCAAAGTAATTTACATCATCTTTACGCATTTATGAGTTGATAATGAGAAATTTCTTATTAAAATAATGGCAATAAAAATAAAAAGTAGTGGAACAGAGTATAACTTTAGTGTAAATTCTATGAAAAATTATATTTTTGGGATTGATGCTCGGTTATCAATAAATTTTAAGTGTGAAAAATTGTTTTTGAAAAGAAGTTAAAATTGAAACTTCTTACACATTCTGATCATCTGTTACAGATGCATTATTTTCAAAGAATTATATGTAGGGAAATAAATATTGAAACTACTTACTCGTACCCTTTGCTCATCTGTTATGGGTGCACTTGATCGTTCTTGTAATTCTTTAGCTATACCACGAGCACTTAGGAATCTTCCCGGATTAATGCAAGCAAAATTTGGCAGGGCCTGATTTTGAGTGTCATTACGATGAAGAATTGCTACAGAATAAGCATAGCTCACAAGCAATGGATTCAACAGACTACGGCAATATACCACTGTGGTGACAAAATCTTCATACTTCTTCAGACCTACAAACAAACCAAAAAAAGGAATTAAGATGATGTATTTCAATTTCTTTTATTCATAATTATAAAATAAAAGAAATACAACAAAAGAAATAAAAATTGTTTATTATTATATTTTTCTTCATACAATCCAATCAAATGAAATATATTGTTTTCGCTTAAGTGCATTGACTTTCATGTTTTTGAAATCTTAGATAAAATCCATCTTTACTGTTTATATTTTATTTACATTTCCTGAACCTTAATGTGTAGCTGGAGTTTGCATTCATACAATCATTCTCTGATACAATTTGATCAAGCCATTTTAATTAATGAGTGGGGAAAACTAACTCTAAGTTTGTGTTTTAATCAATTTCTGGTGGTGAATGATCCATGCATGGTCTGAATCTTGTATTCGCGGAAGCCTACGACTTCACTGAATCTTGTATTAGCTGTGAGACTTAATGACATGGGCACCAGTTTCTCAATGACTTTCATTTGAACTCTTAGCTTTATGACCAGAATTAATCATTCATTGATAATCCAAGTCCATAAAGTCTATTAGAAGTTCCAGATGCATTCAGTGATTCCAAGGGGTCATTTATTCAAAATTTCAGGTGAATCAACACAAATATATTTTGCCAGTTAATTGATATCTTGGTTCAGACAAATTACCTGAAATAAATAGTTTATATTACCTGTAGCGTATATTATAGCCTATATTTTAATTGGTTTAATTTTTAAAATTACTTTGTCTTTCATGTTAATGCAAAGGAAACAGGAATAGGGGGAGAGTTTTGGAAGATCAAGGGTTTTGATGAATTGTGAGAATAAAATCTAAATGATCAATTCAATTTTTAACACAGTCAACTTATAATATATTTTCAATTAATATTTTTGTTTTAGACAGCCAATACTAAAAGTGTTTCTTTCAGGGCGTACCTAGTGTGCTAAAAGTACAATTTCTAGCACTAGTGCTAAAAGTGAGACGATGCTCAAGTGTTCTGATAAATCTGTGAATGCAACAAAGAAAACAAAATAGTTTTGTCTGACTGGAAGGACCAAAATAACCAAAAAAAAAATAAAAGAACAAAAAAGACAGAAAAGACAAAAGCGACAAGGAAAAATGGACAAAAAGTCAGTAAGGCTGTCTAAAAAATAGCATATGACACACGTAAAAGTGCTTTTATTTTACTTGTAGGATTGTGCCACTCGGCCTAATGGCCACATGTAGCAAGCTTTCTTACTTGCAAAATAAAAGGTCACATTTACCACGTGTATCATAAATAGCTATTACCATTTCTGAAGTACTTTAATGTTTAAATAAAGAGAGTCTCAATTAGCTTGATATTTCTTTTTATGATTGCTATGGATTTCTGTATTAGAGAAACAAAGAATTTCTACCCCTACTTTCTGAAAACAAAATTTTTGTTGTACAAAATTTTAATAAAATATACGAGTTCAGAATACAAATGTTTTTCTTCAAGTTTTTAAATTTTTGTATGCACTGAGTCAAAGTAATGAATTATTTCTAAGTATATAGAATATAATTTATAGAAGCAACTGGATTGATTCACAGCTACAAGTTGAACATTATAGCAATCAAAGAACAAATTTGTGAAAGAACAATGGGAAAATAAGAAAAGGAATGGGAAAAAAAGACATAAAAAGATAAAGCTAATTTTGTCATGAAAATAGTATTGTGTTGTTCTCTTAATTTATTAAAATATTTTATCTCACATATTTCCTTCAGCCAACTTACCTACAAGCACTTCAATAAGTCTTGCAGCCATTTTTCGATGCATTGGAATGAAGAGAGAAAACGGCTCATTGCGATTAAGTTGAGTTGGTAGAGATAGGTCTGGAATTTTAGTGTTGTTTGGTATGGTGACTTGAGGTGAAGTACCAAAACGATTTGCTAGGGTCACGTTTCTGTATGTGTGGGGCTGTAGCAAATTAATAATAAAAGCAAATTGTAAGTTATAAAGTAATATTCAATAAAGCAAATTATTTTCCCCTACAGACTACTTTGTTCCATTCGAAAATTATTTTATAAATGGCAGTAACAATCATATCCAACTAACAAGTAACAACTCATTCACTCTAAGAAATATGTAGTTTATTTATTATATTGTATTTATTATGACAACTATAAAGTTTCAAAATAAAAAAAACTATATTTCATTTTTGTCACTTATTCGCTGCTTCAAAGCTGATATGCACAATATTAGAGTGAATGGGTTTCCTAAATCACAACTATATAGTGTTGAATGTGATGGTCCAAAAACATATTGATGATTCATTTGAATCAAATAATCAAGCCTCCTGAAATGTAGCAATTTTTACAGTTGAGACCTTATAATTGACATGCAGATGTGACAATAAATTTAATAATAGAGGTGGGCTCAAATCACTGAATATCGTATAAAAGTAAAGTTCTTCTCAAAAATTAACAGTAATCAATCAGTAATTCAATAGTGATATTTACTTGTTTTTTGGGAGTCTGTACTTCCCTTTGAGAGATACTTGCTCATTAAGTTAAAAACTAAATGAAACTGCCTATTAAAGGATGAAAATTTAACTAATCTGTAATTAGACTTAAAACTTGGTTGTGGACATGATATTACCTTTGGGTTCCATACTACTATGAGGAATTTAAAACATCCAATTCTTTATGATTTTTGTGCATATGGTTTGTACTAACTGGGCCTCAGTCAAAACTACATGAGACTATTTACGCTGTTCATTAGACATTACACACTAGAAATTAACTTAAATGACTTGCTTGAAAGTTTTTAACTGATATTTCAACCATTTTGCTCATTAACTCAGATAAGTTGACATTAAATGGAAAATATGATAGAAAAGAATTGGAAAATGAGTTCAAATATTTTTATTAAATACTAAGCTGAAAATAAATTACAAAACATCTCATAACAGGCTCAAAGGCCATTTTTCTCTTTGAATTGTGCAATCAAATAATGGGAAATCTACATTATAATTTTGCTTGTTTGATGTGTGATTACTTTAGAATACACAACAAAGTTCATTGATTTGTGACCATTAATTAGTAATGTATGCTGATCTGAACCAAAATCTGAACATTTGCCAATATTAAAGGTGCGCAATATAGAACGTAAATGAAATTTTCATACTATACAATTTGACATGCTTAAAAGAAGAAACGGAAGACTATAAGATATATAAGTTTTGGTAATAAATGTTTTTCAACCTTTTATATTTGAATGTTAAAGTGAAATTGATGATCAAATGATAATGCTTTTCTCTCCTGTTATTTATTTTTAGATTTCTATAAATAAAATTATGTTGTGCACATAATTATATATTAAGAACTTTTTTGCATATACCAGGAAATTTGGTGGCACGTTGAAGCGAATATTTCCAATAGCATTCACCAGTGGTTCACCAGGTCGGTCAAACAGAGCAGAGAGAATAGATCTGTCAGTCAGTTGGATTTGTTGCTAAAACAAAGGATTGTTAATATGTTAGTTACAATCTGATAGTAATTTTTATTTGTAATAATGTTGTAATAGTTACAAAAATATTCTTTACTTTTTTAATCTAATACCTTTTTTGTTTTATAAAAAAATTAAGATGTATTGACTGAGTGTGCATTAATCAATTTGTTTAAATGTAAGTACTTTTATTGTAAAGAACTTTTTAATAAATTCAATGGAAAAAGTTTAACACCAATTCCTTTGTGTACCCACTAATAATCAAAGTATCATCAAAAGTACATTTTAATCTGGTTTTGCACTTGTTCTTTCTCTGTGTACACTTTCAACAAATCATTTTATCCTTCTTTAATTTTATCCTTCCCTAACTCAAGATGTTAAAATTTAAGTATATTATATTTACAATTATTCTTAAAACTGATTTAACTGTACATGCATGTTTGAGTGGATGTGCCTTAGGGCGATCATTATTTGAGAAAGATTGAAATTTCTTTGATCCATCTTTCTCTCATATTTAAAATGTAATGGAAAATGTGAAGAAAATGAGGGAGATAACTTTCAGTATTAAAGTGACCCATGCATCTGTACTTTTCTGCCTTTTCTTTTTCTGATTGTATCAAAAATATGATATACTTCATTTTATTATTGGACCTTCTTAAATGTGTGTAGAATCAGTATTTTTAGCAATATAAAATTACAAAGTTAGGCTTCGCTAATTGAATAGAAAATTACTGTTGTCTGTTTAAAGTGTTTAACCTTTTGACATCTTCAAAGTGGCTTCTTTAGTAGATTGATTGGTGTTTCCTGACACATCAACTGTTGCTGTTGTAAGTACCGTATGTGTTGTACTTGTTATATCTAGGGAGGTGGCTTGTTGTCTCATCCTTGTTGGAGCGAGAGATCCAGTGGCAACCTTCACTTCGCTTGATAGATAGATTGTTTGCATGTCAACTGCTACCGTCATTAGACCCGTTAGCGTAGTGAATGTTTTTATCTCAGGAGGTGGTGATATTTCTCCTCTGCTGAATGGTGAGATCCGGTGCCGACCTACACTTTGACTTGCAAAGTTTCTACGCAGATTTCTCAGGCACCCCAGCGAACAAGCTTAGCGCCTGACGGTCTCCGTCATATTGCTGGTGTAGTGCTGGTGTGTGTGCGTGGCTGGTCTGTGTTGCTGCTGTGGTGTGTGTGTGGTGTGTGTGTGTGTGTGTGTGTGTGTGGTGTGTGTGTGTTGATGTGTGTGTGTTGATGTGTGTGTGTGATGTGTGTGTGTTGATGTGTGTGTGTTGATGTGTGTGTGTTGTATGTGTGTTGATGTGTGATGTCTGTATGTGTGTTGATGTGTGTGTGTGATGTGTGTGTGTGTGTGTGTGTGTGTGTGTGTGTGTGTGTGTTGATGTGTGTGTGTTGATGTGTGTGTGTTTTGATGTGTGTGTGTTGATGTGTGTGTGATGTGTGTGTGTTGATGTGTGTGTGTTTGTATGTGTGTTGATGTGTGTGTTTGTATGTGTGTTGATGTGTGTGTCTGTATGTGTGTTGATGTGTGTGTGTGTGTGTGTGTTTGTGTGTGTTGATGTGTGTTTTTGATGTGTGTGTTGATGTGTGTGTTGATGTGTGTGTTGATGTGTGTGTTGATGTGTGTGTGTGTGTGTGTGTGTGTTGTGTGTGTGTGTTGATGTGTGTGTGGCTGCGGTGAGCGCGGGCGCGCGGGCGCGCGGGCGCGCGTGCGTGCGTGCGTGCGGGCGCGCGCGCGCGTGGGCGCGTTCGCGTTCGCGGGTGTTATAGAGGTCGGATGAGGACTAAGACGAGGAAAGCAAGATAGTGCACGGTCCGTGGTCCGTTTGTGCTGCTCCGGGATTCACCCGGTATTGATCGGAGAAACAACATAAAACTACCTATCAGAGCAGCTAGTTACTAGAATTCTCATCCCGACTGAATGAACTCGATCTAGCTACTAAGCAAGAGTCGAAAATTCCGCCATCGAGGCTCGAACTCAACGACCTCCAGGGTAGAGTCGCTGCAGTGTCAACATTTGTAGCCCTGAGTTAATTCAGCCTGCAGGTAATTACATACAAGTACATATGTATTAAAAGAGCTCACCTTCGACTACAATTGAGTATTTTTCACGTATAAATATTACTTTCTCGTAACGGAGTAAAAGAATGTAATGAGAAAGTGGATACATCCAGTTGCTAAATTTAGAGAAAAAAATTCTCTAATAGGTGGTGGAGCCAAAATCCATGTTTTGTGGGTCCTTGATAGCGAAAAATCGATTGACGGTAAAACGTCTGTTTGTCCGTCTGTCCGAGAATGGTGCAGGTCTATTTTTCGTTGAAAACCTTGAATTTTCGAAAATGGCAAAAATTCGAAATTTTGTTGGCATCTTCCTACAACTACAATTATGAAGATAGATATTATTTCTTTTGATGAAATGTGTTTCTTAAAGATAGATTTTGAAGTAAGGTCATGTACAATTTTTCGAAAATTTGAGTTCTTGTCGCGCAATCGTGCATGAAAGTACAGGCGAGAAAGTACGTGCTGTTTTAGCACCAGTAGTTTTAATAGGTTATAGTGAGTACAATGTGTAAATTCTTACAATTTCCAGTAACATGAACACTGGTACTAAATAATACACACATGTGTAGACTATTACTTAATCTGAAAAAATAAAAAAGATATCAGAGGAAGAATCGTAATAATTAATTTGAACGTCATAATCCTGAGGAGGAATGGGAAATTGAGTAAAACAAACACTGAACATTCTAGTAATTGTTTTGATAATTTTCAAAATAATGTCTAATTTGTTGTCTACATGTATTTATCCCACTTCATTGGCTCGTCGAATACTCAGTAGTTATTCACGCAATTGAAAAACATACCCTGATAGTAGTTTGCTGTATTTCTACAAACCAAATAAAAGAACCGAGATTTCGAAAGAGATACTTAATTTGACATGCAATAAGATTTATTTGACTTCGAATTTTCTTAAAATAATTCATTCACGGTTTATTTGGTTCTGTAATATTTTTTACTGCTTATGTGGGAAACTACAACAACAAAACAAAACATCTCAGGAGAATGAAACCCGAATAAAATTAAAACAGTTTACATACAATTTTGTATTTTCATTTATAGTTGTAACTTACAAATATTACGATTACCCATACAAACCAGTTACAGTATAGTTTTTGGTGAAGTAAATTTGATGTGGACATCATAATGATACGAGTGTCACTTTTGCACTTCGAGGTGCTAGACGAGTGGCGCGAAACGACAAGTTTCATTATTGTTCTCTAAAAATCGAGTTGAGTATTACTCTTAATGGTTTAGTGATATTTAAGTTTAGTTGGACATTAAAGAATTCACAGTCAATTTGTGTGAATTTTCATTGACGAGGAATACTGGATGCTACTAGAAAATGAAGTCGAGTGAGATTGAAGCAGTATTTTAGTGTAAAAATCCAGGCTAAATTTCATGAGAGTCAGTCCAGTTTTCTTGGATGTAATAATAAAAAATAATAATAATATAACATGAAAGACACCATGTAAAATGTGCACGAGACACTGACAAATTTCGTGTAAAATTTGAGTTAAAAAGAATTACACTATATGCAGCATGGAGGAATTGCAGTTAGACATCACAAATGTGTTAGCGCTTCAAATTAGAGCTATTTTATCTGAATATATCATTTTTTATTCGTTTATTTTTACATCAACAACAGTTAAAACCTGTGTGTGACGTGCATTCTGTGCTGAATGAGAAGTGAATTCTGTGCACGTATTCAAAATTCTGTGATCCCTACCCTAATGCCATAAGCTACTGAAATTTTGAATACAGAAAGAAAATGAACGTGTTTTGCAAGGATTGATAACAAAATATTCGCTCCGATGTAATAAAATCTATTTTCAAGGGTAAATCAGCAATAAATTTGGGCTCTTATCCCTCATCATGTCATTCGTCAAGGAATAATACTTCCTGCCGTACAACATGGAGAACGATAATTTGAATAACTATATTTCCCACTGAATTCTAGAAGCGAGCACAGATAATGAAGTTACATTTATGTCCAAAGCAAAACAATCTCAGCATTTGCTCAAAGGCTTTTTGCATTCAAAGTTCGAGATGTGAATGATACTTTAACATGGGTAGAGATGTATGTTTCATGTATAAAATTCAGATATTTTATGTCAATAAATGTTTTATTTTGGAAAATAAATGAATTGTTGAAAAAAATAATGTAAATGAAATGGCAGACGAGAACGTATGAAATTGATTACACCATTTTAATAAGGCTATAATAAAGATTAATAAAAATAGTAGCTAAAAATGTGTAATTATCAATGCCAATACAAATGTGTTCACCGAATGCCACATGCGCGTTTAGACAGTTAAGACTCAAGAATTAATCATTAACAAATGAAAATGAGATGCACCACTGCGCGGAAGTTTTAAAAACGTATACTAAAGGAATAAAATAATCTTGTTTTCGGGATGTGGTGAAATTAAAAACACAGTGAGTTCTTCGTAGTATTTGCTACAATTATAATCACTGTATTCAACCTTTATAATATTAATTTTTCAACTTCTTGCAAAACTCTCTTCAGTCAACAGTTTAAAACACTGCGTACAATGTGCATTCCCTAAAATTATCCAAAGATCCACGTCATAAAGAAAATTGACATTTCGCTGCATACATGCTAAAAAATTGATTGGATTGACGAACAGATATAGTTTTGAAAGAATTACTTTTCGGCTTTTGGGACCCGCAACAAGTACATTTGTATTTTTTGACGTCTCGAGCCATATTTTTGAACGATTCCTTAACTTCCTCAACACTTCATTTACAAGAAAATCAAAACATAAGTGCGTATCATTGTAACTAAAACCATACCCCCGGCATTGATCATACATGAAAGCGATATGATTTTTTTAAATCAAGCTTAGACTGCGAAAAATGGCTGAAGCAGTGGTTTCGTTGATCAACGTGCTCCTGATTGAAGAATGGACTTAGCGAGGTACTCAGTACTCACAGCGCGAACGCCCGTCGTCAGCGCCACCAACAGAAGAACCGCCGCCGCCGCCGTCGCCACCGTCGCCATGACTGCTGTCTGCCGGCGCTTCCTCGGCGCGTACGCTAGGACGCTCCCTGCCCCCTACGCTTCCCCCCCGCGCCGCGCCGCGCCGCACCACAGAGCCCCTCGCTGATGGGACGTCAATCTCCGACAACCTCAGGAACGTCACTCCTCAGAGCCATTTGCCCCCTCTCTTTCTTCGATGGTGATGTTGCAGGTGACATCTCGTAGCACGTCCAGAATCTTTTAGATAATAGATGAGACACATGGAATGGGGGAGGTCATCCATCTCTACACTTGAGGATAGGAAGGGGATGATTGAATTTTATTGTTTCCAGACGTTTTAACTACTACTTTGGTTTTTAGTCCCGTTAGTCTAATGATTTGTATTCCGGGAGATGGGAATGTTCCCGCCTTGCTGAGTGATGAGATCCGGCACCGGCATACATGTCGAGTTTCCCTTCCAGGTATCTCTCCAAGTCAGGCACACCCTAGCAAGGACAAGCTCTAAACTCCCGACTGGTCTTCCTCCAGGTATCTCCCCAGCGGGTCACCGCCCTAGTCGGGACAAGCTCTAAACTCCCGATGTGTATGCTGGCGCAGTGCGAATAAGTGGAAGCGTGTGTGTGGGTAAGGAGAGAGGATGGGATAAGGAAGAAGAAGAGAAGATCGCGTGCGGGCTTGTTCACGCAGTGACCTCTGCACGTGTGTACTGAAATAGAGTGAAGGTTATTACAGTGAAAGTTATTAGAGTGCTTTGGTGTTTCGCATTATTACATCACTCATTTCACAAGCTTTCCTGTCGTATGAAGTGGGTTGCCTAAGGTTCAGATGCTATCACACGTTCACGAAATTCTCCTACATTTAACTTCGAGGGAAAGCAACAAACAACTGATGGGATGTACCACACCCAAACTTGACCTTACCTGAGTCTTGAGAAATGCATCCTGGTATTGTACTGATATGGAAGAAATCTAACAATCGAGGAACTAATTATTTCAATAGGTCCTCAAATTTTCTATTGTTTATTTCTCTACACCACAAATATACCAAAGAAAATGAATTTTCATTAATTATTAATATTAATTACTTTCAGAAAACTTGATTCTTATTACCTTTTTAAATTAATAATTGATATTTTTGAATTTACTCACCTTTATACAATTATTTCCAATATTATCTGACATATAGAAAATATTTTTAAAAAAATCTCTAGTTTATATAACTACTGCATGTAGAAATTATCTATTGTCCGTGCACATTTTTCTTGAGAACTCATTTTGCTAGATGCGAGAGGAAAGAGGGGTATGATTATTTTGTCGACATAACTATTTTATCAAATCTTTACCCTTTTTTGGATACAAAATATTTTCTCCTACACGGGAAAGAATATTTTTGATATCAGATTTTGTCAACAATGCTATTTCCTATTATTTATAATGAATTAAACTAATGTTAATAAAGGAGTCGGGGTAGGTATCAGGGGCTCAAGAAAATTTGCAGATATACTAATTTCTATTTTGTTGGAAGACTTTCGAATCTAGTTTTAAGTGATGGATGTGATCTAACAGACACAAATGGATGATGTCAAAGAGAAAATAATGCCCGCTAGTAGGTGGCTCGCAATAAAATTTGAAAATTTCTCTAAATTAAAACTATCTTTGAAATTAGAAGCGATAACTCTTAGGCTATGTTACTTGCGGGTCACTTTGGAGTAATTCGAACTTTTCCAATCATAAACGGACAAGTATCTTGAGTGCTGGGTGGACACGAAAAAACATACAAAATCCACATTACTGTTTGCGTTAGCGCATTCGAGTAAAACATTCTCAATACAAATGCATTACGATTATTTCATATTAAAGAAAAAAATAACTTAAGAATCTTAGATTATTATTCCAATTTTGTGCTGATTTACAACTTTAAAAAACTTTAAACTATATACAGGTATTTGTAAGGAGCAATAACCTAATTTACTTACACGCGCTTGCTTGGGCAGGTGTCAATGCTAGGCTTGCCGGACGAATGATAATCCCATTCACTCCTCAAATCCTTCCCATTGATTAAGTGATAAAACCAGCTTCTTTGAAAATATATTTCATGTTAAGAAACGAGAAAAAACTATCATTGGAATGTGTGAAAATCTGTTTTCAACGAATTTAAGACTAATAATATTTTTTACGTTTCTAAATTCGCACAATGTCAAGACAGATTTCATGATTGAGATTCGCGTTGTTGATTTGGACATTTCCCATTGTTGAACGTTCGTTACTGTTGTGTGATTCGCTTTGCTTTGCAGCGCTAATGAGAACATAATTTTCTAATTTGCAGTTTTATTCATTCGTTTAATGCCCCAATTTTATATTCCTTTTCACCAGAGGACATCATTATGAATACATGAACAAAGAAGTTTTATATCCTCAAGATGTTTAACATACAGTAGAACCATTATATAATTAGTACACTTACGGGAGATATTTTACACACACAATGCTACTACTATTTTCTACCGATATTTCTTCACTTTTATAGATTCATATTCATTACTTATCACTTATCCATTTGCGTATACGTCTGCCTCGCATGACCATTTTTATTTCATTTCGTTGAGCATTTTTGCCGTTTATTTGCAATTGTACATTGAACGATTCTTCTTCCCCAAGTATTAGCGTTCTTGTTTGACATAAATTTACATTAGACCGATGAGAATATCTCGATAACGTGTAGTTCCTTATTTTTAAACTTACAAGTTATGAATTGACTATATGCTCTTTAGAAACCTGGGAAGAAGAATCGTAGCATCCATTCACAAATTTGCTAGTTCTGCATCAAACATCATTGTGACCTTTTAAACAATAATAATAATAATAATAATAATAATAATACTAAAGGGGGAAAATACCTATTTCATTGAAACCTCATAGTACAATACAATAGTGGTGATGGGAAAGTATGTAGTCAGTCATCAAGATGACCCGTAATGAGGTTGATCTTTGACCGAAGAATGGGAAACAAAGGCATTGTAAGTGTATCAAGAAGCATTGCTAAGAAAAATAAACAAGACACGTAGAATAACACCGACTCTGAATTTTTCATGCTACTGAACATTAAATGTGAAACACGAAATATGCTAGAGAAATCTGGAGAGACAAACCACTCCATGGTGAAGATTTTAAATCTTTCCTTTCTAAGAATGGACAAGGTGCTGATCAATAAGGATCAATCGGACAAAGAAGCAAACAAATAATTGCCTACGGATTTAGTCATGAATTGTGAAATTGGGCAAGAATCACTAGTCAGATGCTGGCCATGAATCCACTTGCAATTGAATACATTATAAAAAAATGCATGTGACACTCAAATAAATATTCTAAATAAAAAGAAGTTTTATCCAGACTAAATGGACAGAAACTGTTCAAGCGTGACAGAAAATTGTAAACTCAACATTGTAAATTCTAATGATAGAGTTTCACACGTCGCCAAGGCACTGATGTTCTCTATTTTAGGGTGCATTTAGGGGAAACTTGTCAATCTTCCCATGAGCCGGCTATCAGCTGTTCCCATGAGTTGGTCAAATCCTTGGAGGATAATTTCGTAGGAAGGTCTCCATTACAAACAGGTCGACAAGTTCGATCATGAGCCTTCGTGAAGCTGGATTGTCTTTTCGATGCATCACTATTTGAGTCAATTAATGATGCTGTAATTAAGAAAGTACGATGTTGGAAACAATTATTACAAGAAACCCGTAAGCGAAATAGTTGGAGAAGATATGGATCAGGGCACAAAGCTGCCACCAGCAGTCGGAGCAGAAAATGGGAGCAATATCAAGTACGATGACATTACGTAGTTTGTCTCTATATCATGGACTAGAAGCAATGGCACTAATAGTCCGGCGATATTCGAAATGGGCCGAACTAAACGGGAAGTATTGTATTTTATTTTCTAAAACGAGATAGTATAGTCTTTGATTAGCCATTACATTTTTAACTGGCTAAACATTTTAATTCAAAGATAATCTACTCGCTTAATTATGCAGCAAATTATGACACGTACGCCTTTGAGGAACGAGCTGCGGTTCTAATACCGAAGTAGAAGAGCACAAGCTCTTCTTTTACATGTTAGCTATTGCTTAGTCAGGTTCTTACATTTACTTAGGAATTTAATGCATCGGGATATATTTAGTAAGACTATGCCCTAATATTGTACTGTTTTGTGTTGTTCTTTTATAGGGTGAAAATAATATTGCAAGTGAATCATCAATGAGAATTGGTTACAAAATCGCACACCAAATTCTTATGCAACTAGTGGCGGCTCGTGCTTAGGTTACACGGTTGCACATTTCCCAGATAACAGTAAGGAAGAAGATTTATACCTCCAGGAAGGTAGAGTGCGCAACTCAACTTTATAGAAACAAGACAACTCAATTTTATACGTAGATTACGAATATCACAATAAAAACGTCACATCACGTCACAGTTGTTAAATATACCGTATCTTTATACATCATACCTTTTTTCTATTAATGCAAATACATTTAAATTGCACTTGTAAGATATGTAGAATCAATACGCATTAAAAAAATCTATTTAAAAATGAAATATTTGTTCAGTTCTCCTATGCCACTTTCATTAGATATTAACAAAATTAGGCTTTCATGGGTTTTTATCTTCTGTATTCGAAGATTGCTGTCATTATTCTCGCGTCTGGTAGTCGCGCCCAATTTACAAGAGGGTCTTAGTGGTCTTAGTTTTAGTAGAGCAGAAAGATCTAAATGATTTGGTATGCGGCATGAATTTGTCAAAAAAAGAATCTGAAGTCCTTGGCTCCAGATTACAGTAATATAAACTAGTACTTGCTGCTGGGACAAAAAAATCAGAGTTAAGGAACAGGCACTAGACCTTTGTCGAATATTCTCCTCTTGAAGGTACTTTTTGTTTTCGTGTAGACAATAGGGGGTTAATGAGTGAATTGTGTATCTCTGTCTATATAATCTATACAATCCAGATGAATGGCACTTATTTATAGATTCTTAAAAATATAGTTTCAAAGTAGTGAAATCATTCCACGTCTGAGTGTGCAAAATCGAAGGAAGGAGTTTCCATCGGCCCGCAAATCATAAAACATATGTTAAATGAAATTTACGAAGAAAAAATTGCAAGAGATTGAGTTAGCAGCTTGGTAATCCTTTTTGTTGCGCATGCATAGTTGTGCATGCATAGCTTTGAGCGACCAAGAATAAAAAAACAAAAACTGCGTATTTGCGATTCAGAGTGTTTCCCCAAAATGTGACTTTTTTCAATATTTAGTTCAATGCAATCCCCAGTCATCTACCGGCAGAGGTGGCTCGGGGCATCAACTGATGTCACTGCTGTGCCTCTGATCGGGATGTCCTAGGTTCAAGTCCCGACAGTGGCAGGAATGTTCGACGCTAGCTTCATAGCTAGGTCGAGTTCAGTCGCTGGAGGAGTCGCTTTGGAGGAGAATTCTAGCGGCCGCCTGCTCTGATCGGTAGTTTTCCGTGATTCCTCCTATCAATAACACGCGAATGTTGGAGTAGTACCCTAACAAAATGGCCACGGACCGCTCGCGATCTTTTCTTCCTCTTCCTTTTTCTCACGTACACTTACGTACCCTTACGTATACTTACATGCAGTACACTACCTCGCACGCCGGGAGACTGGTCGGAAGCTCAGAGCTTGACCCGACAGGAGCGGTGGCCCGCTGGTGGGAGATTCCTGGATGGAGGAAAACCCCGTTAGCCGACGGGATGTCGGCTCCGGATCTCTCCATTCAGTGGCGAAAGATCACCGCCACATCTCGGGGAAAACACATGCACTAAACTTATGAGACTAATGGCTTTTGTAGTTGATGTGCTTGAAATCACTAATCATTCAATCAATCAACCCAATCATCTAGGCGGCATTGTTGCAGGGGATTGCTGGGTGTCGCGGGGCGGGGCCAAGTGAAACCGAATGAAGAGGGCGGGTCCGGGGGGCGAGCAGAGCGAGTGGGGTGGAAGGAGAGTAAGAAACGGGCGAAGCAAAGTGAGTGGAAAGAGCGGAAGGAAGGAGAACAACTGAGAGGGGAAAGAGTATGCGAAGCAATAAAGCGGGCCGAGCAGTGGGAATGAGAGAAGCGAAAAGAACGGAAGAAGCAGGCGGAACGTGATAAACGGGAGGAATGAGAATGACGGACAGGGCAGGACGGAGTGGGGAGGACGGCCATGGCAGGTCGGATAGGCGTGCTGGGACGACGGACAAAGCCTACGGGGACGCTGCTTAATATATGATTTTGTTAAATGTCCGAGTAACGCTGGGTAATCAGCTAAATAGTCAATAAATATTAACCAACAAATATTGAGAATAAAATTAAATAAAATATGGATCCTTTAATTAAAATAAGAAATGATTGAAATGTTATACAATATTTCTACAATTATAATCCAAAAACATTAATATCAATATCTTGTAGGCGAAATATAGATGTTAATGTGATTAATTGAAATTGTGTACCGTAAGTGAAATCACAACACTATCAATACATACATTACCCAATTGGATGTTTAGTGTAAACAAAATAAATTTGCATGGGAAATATATGTGTTCAAGAACAAAAGTGATATATTAAAGTAGTGTATGTATACGTATGTATTACATTGCTCTAGCGCCCATTAAGCAGCGTTATAAACGATTGGTATCATACCGATCGTAAATCAAAATTTGTTTTGAAAAGCAAGACGATGTTTATTATCTCGAAGAATGAACTTTCTGGTCATAATTTAAATCTGAGATAATACGCCCTACTACGTGTACGGGGTAGGAGCGTGAGTATACAAACAATGCAACAAACAATCATGGTAAGGTAACATGGAGTGCAATAAAGCGAACCAACGATAGAGATGTGTATTTGATGTTTACAAAATGAATAATGTGGCGTATTGTTTTTGCAATATTAAGGATATGAAACTTTTGCCAAACGTCTGTATACTATATCAACGGTTTCGAAAAGGTTTTTGGTCTTGGAATCCTAAAAATGATTTCACATGGAATCATATTTCTAACCTTGATGGTTACCATTGTGACCCTACAATGGGAAATAAACAATCCTTATGTGCTGGAACACCTTTAACTAGGATGAATATATTGAGTTTCGGAAAAAACCTGCGTCCCAATATTTTATCATTTGTCAATAAATCAAATGATTAAATTGCGTATTTAATGTTATCTTCCAGTGTGATGAGAAATAATGTACAAGTATTTTTTAGAATGAGCAAGAAATTTACTACATAATATTCCTATATTACAGGAACAAGATCTTCCCACTCATTTGTTGCCAGGGCTTGGTAATAAGAGTTTTTTCTGTCGAAAATTGCCGGTTTCTGGAGCACGATTGCAATACGTTCTCTTCTTACGAAGTAAGGCGAGAATGTATAAATTGCTTACATAAACAACGGTTGGTACTGGAGCGTTCTAGAGAGTAATTTGGCAACATGATTTAGCGATAGACGTCGCGAAGACGTGCCACCAGATAGCTCCAACAATAACCATATGCGCCCGGGAGAGACGACATTGAGAGTGCGCAATCTGCGGCGAATTTAACTCGGGCGTACGTAGGTTAAATAGAAGAACTCGTAAATAGAGATCTGTCGAATGTAGGGTGCAAGCCACAGGTCTTAATGATATTTACCGGAATTCTGAAATTTGTTCCGCAAAATTCTCGTAAGAACTTGTCCAAACTCAAAGGTCATTGAAAAGACTAGCAAGTGAAAGACGTGACGTTATTCGGAACAAGCTCATATTTTGTGCAAACTGCTGTAGAGAGACCGTTTCATTAGATCTGCTCCTTAGGAAGCTTGTCGCACCTTAGGGAAGATTTTATAAGCAATCAATCCCCTTTAATGTTGAAATAGCATAATAAAATAATAATAATAATAATAATAATAATAATAAAAATAATGATATTCAGTATGTTGAAAATATTTATACATTTTAAGTCATGGTGATAGAAGAGAAATATCATAATTTATTTCCAAATAATTAAATTTTCATACTATAATTCTTATTTACCCTGCACTAGAGTGGTGTTTTCTCTTTCATCACCTAATGTGTCGTATTTCTTTTCTTCTTTTTTAAACAGAGAATGTCGCGGCAGTTTCGTTCATATTTAAATCACACTCGCCAGGATAAAGAAATACACTAATAGAGTCAACTAAACAAAGTATCTAACTATTGGAAGAAACTTCCCAAATGAATGAACTCTGAATAGTAATTGTCACCTAATTGATAACATTCTAAGTATTTGTATTGTTTCGAAGAACGTTGATAGTATACCCTTCATACTTTTACCGGAAATTAGAGATATCACTAAAGTTTTGTGGGCTATTTGCCAGTGGAGAGTCCCTGTCATTGAGGGGTTATCACAAAGGCATGAGGGATTAATGAGATCTTCACGCAACGTGAATTTCTGAGAAGAAATAGATAGCGTTTCACTGAATGGTATGTAATGTAACTTGTGGAAAACAGACAAGAGAAAAGATGCTGAGAATTACAAGAAAAATCACAAATGGAAGAATAAAACTAATAATATTCTTGGGTTTTAAAATATCTTCGTATAAATAAAAGCTTAAAGAAAAAATATTTTAAAACATGTTGAAGAATTTGGGAAAATATTTAGCATTTTTTAATTTAAATGTAGAATGCAACTGTACAGAATCTTGAAAAGTGTAACAAATGGGCATTGAAGGTTGCTATTTACTAAATTTATTACATGCTGTTTAAATAACTAGGATTTACATTTAAGGTGAGCTAGAAAGTCCATGAAATTGAAGAGAAGTAATGATTTTAAATTAAAAATTTCTTCTGAAAATTGAATGGAGAAATTATATTTCAAAGTCCACTTTTCTCAATTGAAACATACTGTGACATACTAATATGTGGGACATTGTATTGCGTGATATTACAATAGTAAACAGGGTGAATTGTAAGGATAGACATATGTAAATATGGCGGTCTAGCAACGGTAGACGAGTTGTCGTTAAGGTCAACAAACTTCACTGCTTTGAACCACGGGGCACGTCTAGTTGATAAAGTAAACTATTTGGGGATTGGCCGAGAAAGCAATGACAGTCTGGGCGCGCGGCTAGTTGAATTTGTAAGTAATTTAGAGATTGGCGAGGTATGGAATGACAATATATTTCGACGGAAGTGGGTCGAATTTTTTCTGAAAAGAAACAGTAGCAAATATGGACCGAGTTTTGAAGGGCTGAAAGAGGGGAAAATGGATTCATTCCGACTTATGCCGTGCGGATCGTGTGTAGATAATTGATGTTGGGAGTTTGGGAATTGTGAAAGTCTACTTTGCAGCGTATGGTTGTCGGACTTTGAATATTGATGAATGTGCGGAAATTGGAACTTGGAAATATTTCGAGAGCAGCAGCTAGAACTTTTGAACAGATAATAGTTTACTGAATTTAATATTTTAAGCTACGCGTAGAAAGAACTGGGAACTTTTAAAAGGCAAATTAATTAAGACTTATCAACTTATGAGGCGGTGAGGATCAGTGACTTGAATACACTTGTGCCAGAACGGAAGAAAAGAAGATGGTATTTGGACCTGGAGCCATCGACACCGGGAAAAAATGAAAATGGTTCTACGCGGCGACATCGGCCAAGAGCCGCGAAGTCGGGTACTGCAGTATAAGGTTTGAAACTGGTCATGACCGAAAGTACGTTTCGGATTGTTACCAAGTGAAAATTTCATGGACATTGAATAAACGTACAAGTTTCTGTGAATAGAAAAGATGATTTCCATTTAGTCAATTCCAGCAAATGATTAGCTAGAAATGCATATTTGCTTTTCAGATTCCTCGGCCATTCTGTACAGATGGCAAATCGAATAATCGGCTATTAGTAGGCAATAGCGATTATTTCTTATAAGACCCATCGACCCAGTTAGCCGGATATTAATATATTGGAAATAGCAGTTGAAGATTAATTTTTTCCATCTACTTTGCCGGTTACTAATTAATATTTAATAATATTAGAAGGGCAGAGGAAATATCTAATTTAAAAATTAAATTAGACAGTTTGTTTCAATACGTATTGAAAGAAAATTCAAATGAACTCTCAAAAGAAACACATGACTGCCATGCAATTACCTGTTTTTAATCTAGGCTTACTACAGTTCTCAAATTTTGTAAATATGTTTTACGACATATGTATTAAAAACATACTTTTTTGGTGTATTTTTGCATTTTTTTAAAAAATTAATGGATATTTATCTTTTGATATTTATGTTTATCTTTTTTAATACTTTAGAAATATTTACCCTGTTGATATCTAACTTCTAAGTATTTTATCTGGATTTTCATAAATTAGGTTAACGATAGAACTAATGCGTATTATGCATAACTAGGATACGGATATTTCGCACATTATCAAGAATGTTTTTATTCTGTATGAATGACGATGAACGGGTTATTTTGAATATCATTCGGATAATTTGCAATATAGCCACAGGGGGATGGCTAATGCAAAGTGATCGTCCGTGTTCGGCATAAAAATGCGTTGGAAATAATGTGTTGCATAGAAGCAATATTGTTTTATGTACATCGCGAAGGCCAAAGGCTGGAGGCTATTCGCCCCAACTCGGAAATGCGTTGCCAAGCGCCAAGTGAGGCTTAGAGTGAGATTAGGTTAGGTCAAATTAAGTGGTCTCATGTAAGTATAAATTTACGACTGACACATCGAAACTCCAAATACACACCTTGTCTCTCACTAGCCTAAGTAACTTTCCAGCAGCAGTCTGATTCCTGTTTATCAGATCATATCGGCTATTTCTGCTCCCCGTAACGCATTTTGCCTATCGTAGCCACCTCTGGTTGGCTAATGTGTTCTTCAACTAAAGAAGAATGCTCCCAAAGAATGCTTTGAAGCTGAAGAGTAAATGAATAAAATACTTCTATTTTTAAAGTCCATATTACAAACATTTTACCCTTAATCGGACGTATTGACATTTTGACAACGCATGTTTGAGTGGACGTTTTACAACTTGACAGTGCATGAAAATCCTTTCTTTAATGATACTTATATAGTATGATTATTATTACCTCAGATACAGTGAATCGAATTCGTTTGTCAATTGTCCTGTTTCGTTCGTCAATAAAGAAATCTAGTCTATTAGGCAACCCGCTTCACTTCAGGTGTTACATCTTATCGTGTTACAAACACCCTTGCACTATCCATGCCATTAAAATTGGTAGGGGAAACTGTCCTACAATGATATACCCTAAAGGATGAATGTCACAATCTATATGTTTTTAAGTTGGAACCATTATTTTTTAAATGAGAGTATTAGAAAATAATAGAGATAGGAAAAGAACAAGTCTTAGATATCAGAAAAATATTTTTTTAAATGCTCCATTGTCTCATGTTATCCGCAGTATGTGGATGAAATCTCATAAGTGCCAATGACATCCAATAATTCACCTCTTACTTGCATACACTTGTGTGTTTGTCGATCACTCGAATTCATGTAGATTCCTACCATTTTTACAAAAGTAATAATACTACCGTTAAAAATAATAATACTGATAATAATAATAATAATAATAATAATAATAATAATAATATTAAAGCAAGCCATAAATAAGTGTAAATAATTATCATTGTCAATGTCAGTTCTAATTAGTGTCAAATGATAGTGACAATAGCGATAATGTTAAAAATAAAGAAACTTTAGTGACCTTAAATTCTCATTGGGCTATAATGACAGCTTGTCATTTTACCTTCACACATTCAGGGAGCAGAATCACTGATAGATGCACGTGGACGTGCATGTGCTGAAAGTATTCAGAAAGAACGTTTACTTCTATCGTTTTCAAGAAATTTATTGATTCACTTGTAAACGTAAATTATCACAGACGAACATTTGTTGCAAACTTCTGACGTTTGATAATTTTGTTTTTCATAACAATAAGAAAATTTCCATGAAAGAAATTCAACATTTCCTGTGCTTCAGTGTTTTCTATTCTAAAGCCTACCTTGCGCTTGTAGAGTGCTGCATCAGACGGCAGTAGAGAAAAATATGAGGTGTGCCATTTTACCCTCCTATGTCATTTTAGAACAGGTTCTCACAGTAATAAATGTTGACTAGGACACATATGAGACCAAAAAGAAGTCTTACAGAAGATTTACAGATTTACAGAAGACTTACAGATCTTCTACAGAAGGTGGAGAAGGAAAATGAGAATGGAAAAACATATCCAAATTCTTATGCCTTGGGAATGGATCCCCGGTAGAACGAAGTTTGCTGGTTGTTTAAAAAATTTAGCACATATTCTGATGATGATTACAAGTTACCCTCAATGCTTTCGTTTATTGCTGTTTGGAGAAATTACAACTTGTTCCCCCATTTAAATATTAAATAACAAATGATGTGATAATCACAAAAATATGAGGTGGATGCAATTTGGGTCTGTGTTGTTTGCAAGTACGCGTAGAATTAGTGTGAAAATGTCTGTGTTGAAATTATTAAAAATATTTAAAATGCAATTTATTTGTATTACTCTTTAATCCAATACTTACATAGAGAAGTATAACGGTTAAAAGATAGATACAAATTAACAATTACTTCGCACGCCCCGGCTGATTTAGCTGTGGTCCAGCTTTGCCGCAACTCTGACCGAGAGGTCTTTAGATTCGAGGTCCCGACAGTGGCAGATTCTCGCAACCAGGAAAATCACTGGGTTGATTTCAACCGCTGTCCGGAGGAAAATTCTAATGGCCGTCTGCTTTGATCGTTAGTTTTCACCGACTTCTCCAATCAATACCAGACGAATGCGGGAGCAGTACCGTATTAAACGGGCCACGGACTGCGCGCAATTTTTCCTTCGTTTTCCTTGTCCTATCATCTCCCTTTGCACACTCGCACCCTTACGTGCACTACACTACTTCACATGAATGTAGATTGGTGTCTAAGCTTCAGCTCTCCGCGTAAGTACACATTGACCATGCCGAAATTTGCCGAAATTTGAATACGTCGAAATTCCTCTGGCCCAGAATCGCGGTCTTCTCTAGCACCCTGTTTTGATGTCCGTGCTCTATTAATATACATATCGGCACCAGTTGACAATACAACGACATTTTGTGATCGCAGTAATACATACACCTCAGGCGATGCTGCCACGCTATCGTCAATCTTTATATTATCAGCCTCTTTCAGTATTGCGTTCCAATGGCATCTGCTCATGATCCGTAGAAAATTGGGTGGTCGTCGGTCGCTGAACACACCACTGATTATCTGAGTACTCGTCTTGCTCCGTTTTAGCGGTTTATTTCCGATGCTGCCGCAGCTCTCGAATTTGCTCAGCACCACTATTTATTGAGATGACCTCATTCCTTTCAACGCGAGCTTTTCCCTGAATGGCATTTTTCAAAAATTCCCATCCATTTTCGATCCATTGAGAAACAACGTAAATTATCTTTTGTACGACATTTAATAATTTATGTATTCCATTTCATAATATATGTACCAGCGTATATTTAGAAATCGAATGACGTCGATTCTATCCTCGTGAATTCCAATTTTGAATCCAACTTCAAAATCACTTTCCTAGAATTTTCGGATTCCACCCCAGAATCGCTTTTCCTTTGCTATTCGCGCTTTTTTGTGCCGCGGTAAACAAGTGTAAGATTTCGCAGTTTTTTATATTTCTCATTACATTTCTCACTGCCCATTTATTACAAAATGAATGAAAGCAGTGTTAATGAAAATGAAATGTGTTATGAAATGTGTACGTCACCTGAAATTTTGGAAGTAGCGAATTTCACAACGCTTCAATTATTACCAGAGAAATCGAAGGACTATATGCTATTCTAGTCGACGTTTTTGGATTGGAGAAGAATACAAGCGTAATTTCTCTTATTATTAATTTTGTTAAGGTAATTTTTATGCTTGAAATATGAACATAATTTCCTAATTCTTTTTTTAAGAGAGAGCGATTAGAGACTTTTTAGCAAAATCTTTATGTTTGCTTAATTTTTGAGAATAAAGATTTGTAACTTCAGTTTCAAAAGCATTGAATAGTTACAAATAAAACAAAAAATCCGATCAAAGTCGTTTCAATCAACCCGTAATCAACGATAATCAAAGACAAATATATTTGCCAATATGTGCTCTTCGACATCAAAATTGAATAAAATTAGCATGTACATGATTCAAAACGAGACTACATTAGTAAGTACACAATTGAATACGACATGAAATTCATATTAGTAATGTACGCATAGGTGCATAATTGCACAAGTGGTGTGTTGAACTAAACGTGCGACGATAGGAACGGGGACTCTATCAGCAAGATGTCACTAACTTTGAAATAGTGAACACAGATGCTATATTATATTCTTTCCACTGGTTAGTCTCTTGTCGAGATTACGTCATAGGGGGCAAAAAACAGTTAGGAAACTTGTGTTGAAAATTTCAAAGTTGTAGAGAAAGCATAGTCTTCTACTCGCGCTTAATGGCTATTATTCACCCGTAGAAATTACGTTACTCATTCGTCGTAAACATAAACTCGTGAATAATGACCATCATTATACGCTCGTGGAAGAATATAATATTAAAATAATTCTTCTCTTTTGTTCTGGCAATTATTTTCTACAATACAAATTCTTGACGGTGACACCAGGATCAACAATGCGATCCCGCGATATTTCCTTCCTCATCCTTGTCCTGCCCTCGCACTCAGTTAATATGTTGATAGCAATGCGTTGATATTTGCATTTTCCAGTCAAAATCGAAATTATTTCATTGTTTTAGGATTTCTCCCGATTTCCTGGGCATCTAACAAAACCATAGACATCTCTAACATGGTCATAGGCTGCGAAGTTTTCTTTCAATTTCTCTACACATACGAAATCAGTAATATAGATTCTGTTCGGTCGGTACTATGAGCTGCAACCCGCCTGCCACAGCAGCTTAGCTGTGTCGTGCAGTATCCTGAACGATTTTTCATTTGCATTTTGCAGTGAAAGTTTAAACTGTTTCATCGTTTGTATATTTTTCCGAGATCCTGTGTATCTAATGAAATCATCGAACCCTCTCACATAGCCATTGGCTGCTTAATGTTCGATCAATTTCTGCGAGCATATCAAATCCAGGAGACAGGGAGAAAAAACGTTTTTTTTGGCAATGAGGCATTGGCAACGGCATTGAGACATTGTTCGAAACATTTTCATGCCTACAACTTTCATCGTATACAATATAGTGAATTCATGCATCTATTAAAAATTTAAAAAAAAAAGGGTTTGAAATATTTCTATGTATATTTATGTTCTTCCAAATTACTAACGGAATTTGCGACATTAATTTAAGGAGTTGTACCGTCTGAGGTGGCTGTACCGGCAGGTCATCAATAAATGTCACTGCAGCGCCTCTGACCGAGAAGTTCTAGGGTTCTAGTGCCGACGGTGGCATACTTTTTACATTATCTCCAGATCTAGGTCGAATTCAGCTGTTGTATGGAGGAGCATCCTAGCCGCCGGCTGCCCAGATCGGAAGTTTTCCATGGTATTTCCGATCAACACCAGCCAAATGCCAGAGCGGACCGTAACAAACAGTCGTGCACGATCTTTCCTTCCTCTCCCTTGCCCTATCCGCACCCTCACTTACATTACGCATGCACTACACTACGACACATTCAGGAGACCAGTCGGGAGCTTACAGCTTGTACCGACCGGGGCGGTGCTCCGCTGGTGGAAGATACCTGATTAGGTAACCTCCGCAAGGTGACGTGTAAGTCGGCGCCAAACTCACCATCCAGTGAGGGAAGACCATTGCCACGTGCAGTAATAAGAACATACACTACACTTACGTAACCAATGACTATAGCTGACGCTCGCGGTAAAACGAAATAATAATCTTAGTGAGATGATAGCCAGCCATGTTTTCTGTATGCTCTTTACAAGGATGGTGTTGTTTCACTGCAACAATACTGCATCTTACAAAATAAAAGGTTTTCAGAAATGTTTTTGAAATGATGTAAGGAAAATAAACTGTTATCAGAATTAAAATGTTTTATTGCCTTTTACAAAACATTAATAACAAATGTTTGATCTAAGATTGCTAATGACTACGCATAATAACAAATATTAAAGAAAGATATAAAACAACATAGACGTAAAAAATAGTGTTTTAACTGTCTCCATCTCCATATATTATTTCTTTTAATAACAACATGTGGATGCACTGTTGAAATGTAGATAAGAAAGGAGTACATCTAGCTACACTTTACAACTTTCAGAAAAGAACTAATTGGTAGAATATCTTGGGTTTCAACTCATTTTTAAAAAAACTTTTTTAGAGCAATATTTACATAAAAATTTAGATAAATTTTAAACGATTATTGTTTGTCTGTTTTCCTTTACTGGATTTAATAACGTAGCTTAAGACTGGCATGAATACTTTATTTTGTTTTCACTACGTCCATTTGAAAAGTTTCTTACAACTCCGTGTCCTAACGATACGTATATCACTTAAAATGTCAGAAATTGATTCACCACATTGAAGAATCAATACAATTAATTAGATATACTTTATTGAATATTCTTAATTAGTTTTCACTTGATTGAATCTTAAAATTACTTGAAGGGCTTAAAAGCAAATAATGCGCCAACAGTGGCTTGCCATATACAGCAACTTAATGTCATCGACGAGCAAAATTTTGCAGTGCACGGTAATCTTTATAGTATTATTATTGTGAATTCATATTCAAATAGATAGTAATCAAGTTTTGAAGACAAATACAATCATGGAGAATCAGAGAATATGATCTCCCTAAAACGGTACAAATACACGCTGTTTTCACATATTCCTTTTCAATATTAATAATATAGATATTTAAGCTCTCATTTCAAAATTAAGAGAAGTAAAATAGGATGAATTTCCGCAAATAAAATTCTGACTCATTTCAATCATTCACACGTTGTTATTCATTTTTCCTTCGACAAAATTTACTAATTGTGTACCTATTTACATTTTTCGTTATTTATTTTATGCTGTCTAAAAAAACAAAATATTCCTGTAATCTTCTAGCTTTATTTTATTAATGAAAACTTGTAGCGTAAATAATATCGTTTGGTCAGTACGCTATGATCGGCCACTTCCAAATGATATGGTACAAATACATGAATCGTATAATTCCTAATTGGCTTCGGTAAAATTGTATTTAAGTCAACACTGAGTGTCCTTTGTATTTTTCAAATGAATGCTCTCCAATATCGGTTTGAACGCCATCTTCATAGTCTGCAAACGGCGAAGTACATGTCGTGTATTCAGTTGCAAAACAAGCTGTGTCCAAGATTTCACGACGGCTATCAAAATGAATGTAAAAGGAAAACAAAGAGAGATAAGTACAATATAAGAATGGCCTCGTACATATCAGAAGTATCAGTAAAAGGCGAATGAGCAGGGTCCAGGTCAAACACTCGAGGTGAGCACGTGAGTACGTCTACAAATATCTTCATTACATTCTTAAATTTAATACTCAGACATTGAACGGCTGTTTAAGGACATTTCTCATACTCTGAGAGTATTCGGTCCATTGGAGGGCGGAAAACGTTCTGGCGATCTTCAAAATACGAGGCACATCCAGAAAGAACGTTTCGCTATGTCGTCAACAAAAAGAAAACACAATTTCATGCAAAAAAAACTTTATTTTAGCAGTTTCGACACATCTTGAACTATTTTTCTGCATAAAGATCACCAGAATCGCGACATTCTTCATACCATGGGATCAATATGTGTATCAGTGTGTCGTAGAACTGAGATAGGCACCAGTGTTTGACAAACACTTGAACCTCTGCGTCTCTCTCGTGATACGCAATCTGGCGACCTGACAGGAATGTCTTGAGGGGGAAGAAAAGATGGAAATCCTTGAGGGCGAGATCCAGGTTGTAGGGTGGTTGTTATACGGTCGGTCTCACACGTCTCGGATCACAACAGATATGCTGGAGTAGCTTCGCTGTGAAGTGTTTGAGCATGTGTACCTATGCCAGGCAAAAATTTACAACACAAGGATACAAATATTATATCATGTCATGCATGTCAAATGTCTAGTGATAATTGTTTGGGCAAATAGTACAGCATGAGCTGTATCAGCTACAATAAAGTTTTCCATGAAATTGTGATTTACTTTTGTTACGGAACTTACTTTCTGGATGGGCCTCGTAATTATTACGAAATTAATATACAGAACTTCGTACGAGTAACGAATAATTGAGAAATGTAAAGAGTTTATATGAACACAACTTTGTTTTGGAGATGCTGGCTAGAGTTCGTTTTAATTGAAACGTAGTAGCTAAACGAACTACTCGGTTCGTTGAGGTAACCCATTGTTGCATAGGATCGACAAAATACTCTCGCAGCCGACAAACACAGTTTCCGAGGTAAATTTCTCACACCTGGACACACTATTCAGTTTATACACTAACTCAAAGTGGTTCAACAGGCCGAAAATAAAGTGCTTCAACAGTATGACGCGCCGAAGTATTATTCGAGATTTTGGAAATAAGATAGGTGTAATTTTACTTTTCTTAAGACTTTTTAGATACACACAAATATAAGTGCTAGTTTCAAAGACTGCAGAGTGAATACTACTCTCACAATTTGAACTGGTGTAAATTCTGTATTTATTTTATACAAGAAAATCAACATGAAGATTTTAAAAAAATGTATAGTCATAATTTATTTTAAGATCATATTTATATAAGTTTTAGGTCATAAATACTTACATATTTCGCTAATGTTTAGGTCTTTAAAATCCTTATCCTAATAAGGGAGTAATAAGGGAGGCCGGGTCCCGGATAAAATCTGGGTCCTTGTAAGCTAAAGCAGTGTTTCGGATACAATTCTATTCTCTGCCATTAATATGAGGAAGTTTTATAATATAGTGAAACAAACTAATTTGATTTTTAAATTTAATATCTCCTCTGCCCTTCTAATATTATTAAAGGGGCCGGAAAAGATTACGTTAATTCTATTATTAAAATTAATATTCAACTGCTATTTCCAATAAATTAATATCCGGCTAACTGGGTCGATGGGTCTTATAAGAAATAATCGCTTTTGCCTACTAATAGCCGATTATTCGATCTGCCATCTGTACAGAAAGGCCGAGGAATCTGAAAAGCAAATATGCATTTCTAGCTACTCATTTGCTCGAATTGGCTAAATGAAAATCATCTCTTCTATTCACAGAAACTTGTAAGACGAAACGCACTTTCGGTCATGACCAGTTTCAAACCTTATACTGCAGTACCTGTCTTCGCGCGCTCTTGGCCGATGTCGCCGCGTAGAACCATTTTCATTTTTTCCCGGTGTCGATGGCTCCAGGTCCAAATACCATCTTCTTTTCTTCCGTTCTGGCACAAGTGTATTCAAGTCACTGATCCTCACCGCCTCATAAGTTGATAAGTCTTAATTACATATGTCTGTCCTTACAATTCACCATGTTTACTATTGTAATATCACGCAATACATTTTCCCACATATTGGTATGTCACAATAGTGTGTGCCGCGGATTGATTCCGCGGAGTTCGTAAGTAATGGACGCTGCACGATTAATTCGTGATATTTAAAGTGAAATACTTGTTTAATCACGTGTATTCAAGTGATTAGAAGATTGGCTAAACCTTGGGGAAGATATTATATATAATTTATCGATGGTTCAATAATGCGGAAACGGAGCAGATACCAGTTTTCTGATTTATTAGCTATCTAGAACTTAAGAACAATGTATTTTCTTTTTGTTGAAACTTCAATGACTCGTCAAGCGAGAGGTGAACGATTAGCGACGTTGGGTAAGCGGAAAGCGGCGGCAACTGAAATTGAAAAACCCACATTCGCGGGCGCCTACGGGAGACGTATTAGTAATAATGTAAAATGTCTTAAATTTAGGGCAATTTCTAAATTAACGTTCATAACATAACTGCTTCGAACATGCATATTTACAACTTTTTGATCTTACAGATCTTACAATCAGATACGATCAGATATTACAATCATTGATCAATTTAATTTCTTTTAAGAACATTGTTGTGAGGTATGCATGTTTCTTTGAAATTGATTTTATCAATAATATTCACACTTCCACATGTATGCTTCTCCCATTTTTGTGCATTTCCAGGGAATGTGTGAAACAATAAATAATGCTAACAAACAATGAGTAGTTTCAAAAATATTTTTAATTTTTGCTGTTTGTAGTATTGTGTCACATTTCCTTCAATAAGAGTTATTTCTTTCAGTCTGATCTGTTACTTCTACGCAGTCAATGAAAATATAATGATGTACTCAGTTTCTTCAAGTACGTTTTGAGGTTTATCATGGTAATCTGAGCTGCGATACGTTTAGACTATCTTTCATCATAAAATGTCTCAAATAAAACACATTCTCATAACCAAATTGTCTCAGAGATAATTAACAGAAGTACGAATGATTGATTTAATAAAATAACATGGCATTAATTCCTAAAACAGATTACTATAACAGAATTCAAATGAGGAGAAATAGGTACTGTAAGTTCTTATGAAATCTCCAATTACTTCCACAGTATTTTAGCCTTTGTTCGATTTTAATATTAACATTAATAAATGTACCGTTTACATATTTAATGTATTATAATTTTGTAAAATGTTAATATAGATCAAGTAAGTGATTTTGATGGTCGGTAACGATAGTTGGATCTGAACGATTGTTTTGAAGGAAAAAGTTTGATCTGCTTCTTCGTAATCCTTCCATACAGACTTACTCATGAACATTCAGGAGATTTCACTTTCCTTTATTCATGGAAACTCCATAGTATAAAATTATCTTGTAATTATTACAACAGAATACTGACTGAATTTTTAGTATTTTGTCAAACTGACTTGACCGGAGAAGAAGTCAATGAATAATGTCAAATGATATCATTGACGGAAGATGTCTCCGCTTGTTACAGTAGTGGCTGGCCGAACCTTTGTGTGTCAAATACGTAAGATTTGAATCACTTATACCTAATAATGCTCTAGTAACGGTAGAAGCTACAGAAGATAACTAATGCCTACGTGTTTGTAGCTCCGAATGTGGTTTTCCCAGTAACGTCAGCGCACGTTGAGGTTTCATACGCGTGGTAAGTCGCGAATTAGCTTTGCGCAGAAAATTATATTAATAGCGAAGGAGCGTGTTGTGGTAGCAACGCGCTGAACGATATATTTTTATGCCGTCTATTCTCCTACTGAGCGTACTGACTATATTCTAATACTCAGAGAGTCACTGCTTACGACACAGCTGTCGTCACAAAGAGCCTGAAAGGAACAGGTTACCTGCCATTAAATATTTCTTATTGACCTGTAGTGTTACGGAAGATCAACTTTTTTACATTCTTGATATGTAAAGAACTGTTGTATATATAAATATACAGTACTATATTTTGGGAGAATTCATGAAAATGGTTTCGGTTAGAATATTTAATTTATTACAGTATTATATTAGAGTATTTTATTTGTAGTTCTCGCGCAGCATTTATATTTCTCGTGCAACTTTTTAACTTCAATAAATCAATCGTATTGCCTTATTCTAAAATTCCATTGAGGTATTAGCATTTAAATGACTTCCTTAAATGTTGTCAATTTTTTTTTGCCGTAGATGCCCATGCCAGGATTTCATTCGTTATACTTCCGCTTTAAGTTATCACACTGATATCCATTTCCCCTGGTGATTTGTATTTATTTATTTTACATCAAAAGCCGTAAAAACTAGATTGGGCGGAAATACGTGGTAGACCACATACTTCCTATAACCTGGATAATACACCACAAAACAAACAAAGACTTTGGACTTCCTTTTAAATTTTCCTTCTTATTATATAGTATAGGAAGGAAATATACTGGAATCAGCTAGTCAATATGATCTCGAATATCTATCGCAAAATACATGTTTAAGGTTCTTTTCAGCAGTAAGTTCATACATATCAGTATTAAGGTTCTTTAGTGCTGTGATAAAGGTGGTTAAGATTGGTGCAGTTGGAGAGGAGCTATTTGCAATTTTGTACCCGAAAATCGGTTTTTGTGTATGAATGGATGTGTCACGCATAACTCCGTTTGGTTAGAAGCTTTTGAACTGAAACTTAATACGTCAGAAGGAAGATTGTATTTTAGCCCTAGTGCTAAAAATTGAATTTTAGTACTCTATGCATGCCCTGAAAGAACCGGTTTTACTATTGGTTGTCTAAAAATATTTTATTCATTTCAGATATAAACGCTCGTTAACGTTTTCGCTTTCCCCAGTCCCTTCCACGGTCCGCTCGAGCTGCGAGACAACTCTGCGCCTAGCCACTCGTGTCACTTCATGGAGTCTCCCAAGGTCTCCGTAACGTGGTTTGGAAGTGCACTTGGGAGTTAACATTAGTATAACAGTTGCACGGTAACTATTACAATATGAGAGTTAAGTGTCTTCCCTTATTCTTCCCCAATTTTGTCTCCAAAATTACGAAACATCCGTGGAAAAGGAAATCTCCGCTGAACTGCTCGTCCAGCCGCACGTATTGCCCCAGGGCGTCTCCCATGATCTCCCCGCACCGTGTTTTGAGGCGCTGAAGCTGTTTGAAAGTGCACTTGGGAGTGGATATTAATATAACATAAATGTAGCTTCTCTATGCGCACGTTTTGTTGAGGTCTCGTTTTGCTTGTAGTGGTAGCAGTAGAGCTGTGGGTGAGTTATTGTTGTTAGCAATGCAGAAAAATCAAATCTGAAATTCGATTATCGTTGCAAATAGTTTTTCTATAACTCAGGAACGAAAATGTATAGTTTTTCAAATGTAATCTCCCGCTTTTGTAAATATTATTATTATTATTATTATTATTATTATTATTATTATTATTATTATTATTATTTAATTGTTTTAACTTTCAACAATTTATCGTTAAAATGTTGGGATGAGGTTCATGTACTCAAGAAAGCGTGCGCAAATATTCATCTCCCCCATATGTCATATACAGTTTTTACTGTTTTTTACCAAATAAATCAAAATCAACAGTAGGACAATAACTATTACAACACGAGAGTTAAGTGTCTCTCCCTAATCTTTCCCGATTTCGTTTACAAAGTTATAAAAAAATCGTGGAAAAATAAAACTCCGCCGAACTCCCGCTCGTGTCACTCCATGGAGCTTGCTAAGGGCCCCGTCCAGTGGCCTGGAGCAGAGGGCTTTTGGTCCGCTCGGCGCGTGCGTGTCGGAAGTGGTAGCCGCAGCTGGCAAGTGCAAACAGGGCGTCGCCAACCGCTTCCTCCGGCCCTCGGGGAAGCGATTCTGTGGCGGAGTCATTCCATGTGTTATCTTCCTTGGAATTCTGCCTGGGAAAACCGGAATGATGATGGATTAGGGCCGGAGGGCGTGTGCGTGACGGATGAGGAAATTTATCGGTTCAAACACAATGTTTGCTACCCGAATTCTTTGTTAACCGTCCATTCATTTACGAAATATTTTATTGGCTATTTGATTAACAGGTTCTGGAGACCCTTATCAAAATTGATTTTTTCGTAAACATTAATTATGGTGTAATTTTTAATTAGTGAACACTAGTGTGTTTGTATCAACCCGTTTAAGCGAAAAGTATTTGTATAATATTTTTTCTAAACCGAAACTATGTTTTTGGAATGTTATGAATTTATTCATGAAACTGCTTTCGATTTTATATTCCGATAAGTTTTTAATAACATTTTATTACATTTTGAGCATTCATATTGATATCACTGTAAAGCGAAGTGATAATTGTTTACTTTTACGACGAATAAATTACGATGAATAAATTAATTTATTACGAACAATAAATAATTCTCCAAAAATTCAATTTTGTTATGTTGATTATTTATATTAGTTAAACAATTGTTTTACAAGTTGAATACATGATATTCATGAAATTTCCTATCAAGCGCGTACACTCAAAGGAATTCAATATCCGTCGTTTTCTTAATCATTCTTTTATTTTTGATGAGCTATTTTTAATGAATTGTAGTAACTGAAGTAAGATAACAGTAACCTGCATTGAACATTTTAAGATATCTATCAAAAAGAGCGTCTGTCATTGATCCCAATTGTGTTTCCTTTGCATAGTGTCATTTGTGATCAACGATCATTTGTCTCGCAGAAAATCGAATAGCGCTCAGAGTTCAAGATAATTAGTATAAAAATTCCCGCTACGAATCACTGGTATTATATGAAAATACATAGATAACAAAATAGAACCATTAGAAGTATATAGTTCAGCAAAGCTTCATGAATAAAATCTTAAAGTTCATTTATATTTTCTGGAGCAATGTCCATCTCTTTTTGTCACAAAAGTTTCTGATGCAATATGTTCATATTAATTTTCTTTATTAGTAACTTTTTTTTCCTTCAAAATTTTAAGCCTTTTCTGTACTCAAACCAGCTGGGTCAGGTTCCGCCCCTTCTTATTACAGGTGATAGGCAATCCGCAATACTGACGTGTATGGAGCCGCAAGGGTTGCTACCCTTCGCTTCATTAGGGGCATTTGAAACTGATTTCGATATGGGAACTTTACTTACATAGCCCAAGTGTATTGCGCGCTGCCTTAAGTGCGTGCTTTCAGAAGATGGATAGCCTTTGGAAGCGATATCATCCTGCTCGTAACACGGTTACACGTTTTACGTAATTCAAAATTGGTATTCCTTTTTCATAAACGCAAAATGCATAAAAGTGCAGTCATTTCAAATCGTATGTAATTAGAAATGTTACATAGCGACATTTTAAATTATAAACTTGTCTTTCGAAGTGGTTTGTGTCCAGGGGTGACCAGAAGAGGGGGGGCAACTTGCTCCCAGGCCCACTCAATTGGAGGCTCCAATTTTTTTCATTCGAAAGAAATGAAAATGCATTCACCTCTAATCCAAATTTAACGCTGTAAGTTATTTTTGATGCATGGAGAAATGAATTTTGTATATGAATAGGGGGAGAAGGGAATATTTGGTTTGAAATGACGAGCCCCCATGGATTAACTGGCCCATGCCCCAGATTTTCTGCGGGCGTCCCTGCTCGTGTCGCATAAGATGGGGAAGGTGTAAATCATTTCGTGCTTGTTGACATGAAAATCAGCCCGCAGAGAAAAGCCCAACGCCAGCCTTTGCCTACAATGTTGCGAGCAGCCACACATGCCACTTATACAGTAATGTAATGAGTATACTTAAAATTTTTAGACTCCAAAACTTCTATTTTAGGTGCCTTTCGCAGCTTATCAAAAGATGAAAATAGACTTCAATAGTCAGAATACATTGAACTGAAAATAACTTTTCAGAACAAGCTTGGCTAATGACCTCAGCAGTTGACGCGTCCGGAATGACTAATCAATCAATCCGCGGCACACACTATATTATAAAACTCCCTCATAGTAATGACAGTTATTTTAAAGAGAATAGAATTGTATCCGAAACACTACTTTAGCTTACAAGGACCCAGATTTTATCCGGGACCCGGCCTCCCTTATTACTCCCTTATTAGGATAAGGATTTTAAAGACCTAAATATTAGCGAAATATGTAAGTATTTATGACCTAAAACTTATATAAATATGATCTTAAAATAAATTATGACTATACATTTTTTTAAAATCTTCATGTTGATTTTCTTGTATAAAATAAATACAAAATTTACACCAGTTCAAATTGTGAGAGTAGTATTCACTCTGCAGTCTTTGAAACTAGCACTTATATTTGTGTGTGTCTAAAAAGTCTTAAGAAAAGTAAAATTACACCTATCTTATTTCCAAAATCTCGAATAATACTTCGGCGCGTCATACTGTTGAAGCACTTTATTTCCGGCCTGTTGAACCACTTTGAGTTAGTGTATAAACTGAATAGTGTGTCCAGGTGTGAGAAATTTACCTCGGAAACTGTGTTTGTCGGCTGCGAGAGTATTTTGTCGATCCTATGCAACAATGGGTTACCTCAACGAACCGAGTAGTTCGTTTAGCTACTACGTTTCAATTTAAACTTTGCAGTGTAAAAACACACTTGTCTGCCCCTTTCTTATCACTTCTTTTAGTACAAAGAAAATTTAACCAAACTACAAAGCTGCAAGGATAAAAGATAAACTTCTGGCGCTTCCTCCATCTCATTAAATGCTATTAAAATTAATTGAAGCACAATATCAATTCAATTTAATACTTTCCTTTTCGAATATAACGCATTTGCAACTCTCAATAGCACAAGTCAACATGTACATAAAAAATGCAAATATACATAAACTTCTCCTTAGAAACTCATTTCTAAGTTAATATTTTGCGGCAGGCCTTGACGCATGGTTAACGTGAGCTGATCGGTGGATCGCTTTTCTCCATTTCAGCCCAAATCATTTTTCACACATTTCCACTTATATGCAATTATTTCAATTATTTTCTGTAGTAATACAAAAAGTGCCTGATTCCTCGTCGTTGCGTGTCGCGAGATCGGTGAACGAAAGTGAAGAACAAATTGCGGGAAGAAGGCATTCTCTTTACGTTGTTCGAATGGCAATAGGAAATTGTGTTTCACGGGTTCAAGGGTGGTTTTATTAATAGCGTTAATCGAAGGCCAGAGACATGTTACCAAACTTCGACGCGTGTAGCTAAGCGTCGAAATGTCAAGTTACAAGTTCTCGTTAAGAAGGTACTTTGGCATAAAAGGTACTTTGGCTTTTGCTTTTGAAATTTTCCGTTGAACAGACTCAAAGATGCTTAATGTTAATTGTTCAGGCCAAAGACATTAGACTCACCGTGTTGTTGGCAGAGACGCCCAGAAGGGAGGGTATTGTACGCGCACGTTTGTTTGAGCCCCGTAATATCTATCTCCACACCTTTGTTAATATTAGTTGAATCAGTGACATAACTATCGCTGGCCCGACAAGTGTAATTACCTGGAGTCCCCGGTCCCAAAGGGTTCCTGTTTGTCTAACTGAATACACTTTAAAGGCTCCTTCTGAAAAAGATTTGTTTATTACCATAAATTGGCGAGTGTAAAGTTTGAATTATGTATTTTATTATGAGAACGCGAAAATGTTTTTCAAATTTGTAATTTGACATCACTGGACTCCAAATACTTATTATTGCTTCATTTAAAGTTTTGGGGGCCCTATTCTGGGTTTCATTATACGTGATTTGAAACATTTCATTAGAACAGAAAAGAAGACTGGCGTCAAAGGAATCAAATGTCATGTATGGTAATCCCTCCCCAGGTCCCCTGTAAAAATATTAAAAGTAAAACTGTAGCATATTGTCCATTGAGAGAAAAGTGACAAATTCGTTAAAAGCTAACCTGGGCACCGATATGGATAAATTCGTGAAAGCTAAAGTTCTCGGGGCTCGATTCTGAATTTTGTGATTATGATTAATAAAGTTTCTTTCAATTAGTTTTCAGCACACATTTCTTTTAGTTGGATAATTGTTTTTGAGAGGCGACCCAATTTAGTTTTTGAATCGAGGCCCTGGAAGGGCTATTTCTGCCAGTGAGTTGAATTCACAATAAATTATAGCAACGAGCGTTGTTGAAAAAAATCTGATGACAAATATCCTGTCCCGTGTAATAGAAACTATTTTGCATCGAAAAACGAGTTGCAGATTTGATTCAAAAGTTCTGTGGGCAAAGTAATCAAACCCCACAGTCATCTCGTATCTAGCGTAACGAGCTCATCCCTAGGGATCGAGAAAACGTGCGCGGATAATAGTCAAAACAACTTGCCGCAAGTGCCGACTATAATGGGGGCCTCGGTTTTCACTTTCTCGCCCTTACTTCGTAAAAAGAGAATCTCTTGTAATCTTGCGCCGGAAAACGGCGTATTTTTGACTCTTTATGGGGCCCTGGTTGGGAAGACCTTGTTTTCATTGAAATCAAGTAATTTTTCAAGTAACTGAAGTCAGGTAAGTCTAGGTTATTATTGTTGCATAGAGAAACTAATTGTTTGTGAATTAGGGGGAACAAATATTGGATGAAATATGGGACATCCGGGGATCAACTGCTCCAGTCCTATTGTTTTTTTTTTTATGGGCAACCCTGGTAATAATTCGTACCACGCCTTTACGCTCATGGCGTGGCACGTTATCGTTCGGTGTACGCCAATACTATCTTGTTCACTACAGGGATAAGAACCCACAAAAGTTTTTAACATCTGACACTAATACTTTATAACATTACAACAATGTCTTATTATAATTATATGTTACGTATTGACAAATTATAAATTAACAATAAATTGTGATTGACGGATTACTTAGTTATACCTCCATTCAAGTTAAATTTTAAAAGTGAAAAATTTTCTGTTCCTGATTCGTAATATTCTTTGTTGTATACGAGGTTTTGTCAGAGAACGTTGAAATCGGTGACTGTGCTTTTCGATTTGTTTTGTTGGTACCTAACAAATAGTTACGGAATGAACCGGCGCTCTCCAGAGGGCGTTGGACGAGCGCGGCAGCTGTTCAATCATCCAATCGCATCCAATCAGCGTATGAACGAGTGAATTGAAGAACGGTTAAGTTGGTTATGATCGTCAGGCAAAGAGGCGTGGAGTCAGGTGTGCGAAGAAAGAGGTGTTTTATTTTGTTTTGTTTTTGTAGAATTTTGTGAATTACGGTATATGAATGAGCGCTTTAGCTCGGACTCAGTTTAATATATTTAGGCATCGCATTGTATTCTGACAAATACTGTCAATGGAAAAGCCAGATAATGGAGATTGGATAGTCCGGTGTTCAGATGAAGAGTACAGCGAGTGTGAAGTAAGTAGCAGAGTTGAAAAATATATTTTGTGATGTTTTTTCCAATGTACTATGACTTTCCAGCAATGAGCGTGCGAAATATGATTCTTACCTTTAGCTAGATTATCTTGAGATGTAAGTTTTACCCCGTAAAAATGGCTGATCATATATTATGAAGATTCATGGTACTTTTTATACCCTGCTTCTTCTGTTTGTGTAATTAGCCATTTTTCTTCGAACATTTGTTAGTGAATAGGATGTATGGTAGATTACATTGTATCACTACTTTAGAAGATTATTGACACAGCTGTTCAAAGTTTGAAGAAAGGATGAGTTGTAATTTACAGTTGTGAATGTAATTAATAATAAATATGTATAAGACATGGCCTATTTCTTCTTTCATGATAAGTGCATTGAAAATAGCATTTTGTTCAAATGTTTCTGAGTCATAGCTACAATTCAACTTGGAAGTATCACATTTTGCGAAACATACATATAATTGATGAAGAAAATTGATTTTTTATTTACAAAAAGAAGTTTAATTTTGTGAATATATTTTGCAACAATTTGCAAGTGTATCATAATTTACTTGTTGCTTCTTTAGAATACGTATGTATTTACCTTTTGCTATGTTTTAGTTTGCATTAAATCCATTCAAAACTTCGAATGATTCTTTAATGTTTGTTTATATGCTGCTGTGTTAATTTCTCCTTTTTTTGTCTTGTTGCATAATTTGCAAGTCGCAAAAGGACTCTTTGCAGATAGCCTTGTCAACAGAAATTGTATTTTGTAGGGAGAATGGGAGCCACCTCCTGAAGAAATTATTCGGTTGTATGAACTTCTAGATCAGAAGGCTGTCCCAAATCTAGAATGGAAGTGTCCAGGGCGACGAGCACCTTCACCAGCTCAAGATGAATTTTACCATGAGGATGAAGAATCTTTGGAATCAAAGTATGCACTACAGTCTCTGGCAGCACATGTTCATATTGGCTAAGATTGACACACAACTTCTGTAAAGAAGCAGTGCTTCATCATTCTGCTTAGTGTGACAGGTTGCACAATGCAAATTGAACCTTGTATAACACTCTTCTCTAGGATATCCCCATATAAATAGAATAAGAAAATAACGTTTTGTAAATTTCCATTGTAGGCCATTGACATTACTCAAAACTCTGCATGTCGTAAGAAAAGAGTACAAAATCTGTACTAAAGGATGACCGTACTGAGAAAACAGTAAATTAAAGAACATTAAGTAACACATTCAAAATGTTCACAATATTTTATAATGTATGTTATCTGTCAGAAAAATGAATAAAGACATGTAACCTGACTCATTTAAATATAGTTTTTAGAATGTGAATAATTTTGTCAGTTCCCCCATTCCTGGTTTCAAATTTTATTTAACATTAAAAATGTAATTCCCTCATGTATATTTATTAACAGCTCAGATTTAATCATTACTTGTTAAATAATTTTTTTTCATATACTGATCCCTCTTTCTTGCCTAGTTTAAATTTAATTAATTTTAATTAAATTCTTCAAATTTGAAATTTTGTTTTTATGCTGACATTTTTTTAGTTAAGAGTTGCTTCTCATTGATTTCAAGGGGTGGCATATCAGCAACAGATGTGCATTATATTTCATGCATCCAAAGAGCTTATATAAATGCAGACTGTTACATATTTTCATTCATTTCAGACAGGTATGTTATAATTAATAGTGTATAATTATTCCTTCAAAAATGAGAATTAAACCTCATAATTAGCAAACATCAGTATTTGAAAAATAAATTATTTGAGATGAGCCATGAACATATCAAATTTTTAATTTTTTTTTTATTCAGTAAACCTTCAAACTGCCTTTGAGAATGTTCGCTCCTACAGACTATATCCTGAGGAAACATCCATTCATCCTCCCAGCTTTTAGATTAAGGGGAAAGGATGTTTAAATTATAAGCAAATCCCACCAACATAATTCTTGTAAGCCTCTCATTATTAAACTAGGAATTCTACCATTTCATTGGCTCTTGGTTTAAGAATTAGTGTTTTTTGTCAAAAATGTGAATTTTTACTCAAGGATGGGAACATATTTTCAGACAATACCAATGTCTATAAACTTCAACATAGTACTAGTGTTCATCAACAGCTCACTACAAAAATTCATAAACAGTATATGTACATTGGACATCACACCCAATAACATTAAACTACTAAAATCGATATAAAAGTTTGTGCCAAGTAAAATCTTCTGCTGCATTACTGTTTCTATACAATGAGGGACTACACAGCATCAAAAAAAGAATAGTGATTTTAACAGTGATATTTAATATATTAGTTATCATTAGGGAACGGATCTTCATGTAAATACATATTTTTACAGGGACAAGATACCTGCATTCACTAATACTTTTTACACTTAATATGACATTCTGAAGTAATTGGAACCATTTTTATTTTACATAGTTTTACATATTTTGGTATAATTGCATATTTGTACATATTTTATCTATAGCTACATATTTTGTTACATTTTAATATATTTATAGGTTGAAAATGAACATTTCACTTGTGATGTTCAAAATATATGTAACTTGAAAACTAACTTAGTTACTGAAATACTTAACAAATACGCAGTGCGCTTGTACTAACGCCTGATAATCGCTATTAATTGCCAAACTTATATCCCCCCGCCCCACTGCTTCTTGGAAACAGCATAGTCGGAATCAACGATGAACGGATGTAGAATGTGAAGCAGAAGGAACTTCAACCACGTGCTTACTCGTGTTTCATAGACCCCATGCGTAACTCGATAAAAATCAGATCATTGTCTTATCCCTTTTCTGGAGTTCGGGTGGGAGTATGCTCCCTCTACCCTCCTCTCTCTATCACAGGCTACACGGTACTCTTCACTTGAGCTCCGGCTCCTCGTAAACAACATTGTATATAATACAAAAGTATTATGTTTCAGATGAAACTAGCGATTAATTACTTCTGTAGATGTAAAACTTTCATTCAGCTTCTCTGAATCCATATAAAGTTCTGATCGGAAAACGCTTTGAAGAATGGAATTTTAAACATTATAATGAATTTTTATTTTACATATTTCTTATTTTTTCTTACATATTTTTGAAAAAATAAGTACATATATATGTATATATTTTGTTTTTTTTATTACAATAAAGTATGTTCCCTAGTTATCATTTAGTCGCTATAATTCTAAAAAACTAAATATGCCTGCAATAATAATTGTACCGGAACTTCTGTGTCAACAACCCCTATCTCATTCAGGTTTCTTGTTCAGTTTCCCTGTTCCTATGCTGTGATAGCTCCTAATTTTTATCTGGACCAAAGCTTAGCTTGGACCAGATAGCTTGAGCTGGGTGGAGAATGTTGTTATTCAAATAATCATTCTCTAGGTTCTTGAGACAGTAAATCAATTGTCATGAAGGGCATATTAAGGGATAATTGCCAAAATCTAAAGCTGTTTGCCTTTGCAAATAGTTTATATTACATAGGAGCAAATATTTTGATGATAGTTCTTGCCATAAAGCTCGTTGCTATCTGCATTCATAATTCAACTCTATGCATATGTGAGTTCGGGCAGAGATTCCTGAGCTCAAGAAACTTATATTGATTGCACTTCTCCCCATAGAACATCATATGCTTTTTAACTGTCTTTTGACAATAAATAAATACAAGATGAGGGAATTCCTCCGGGATATAAATATTATCTATAACAATACCAATTGAGCAAAGGACAGTTTTTAGAGCAAAGTCTGGAAAAAAAAAAAAAAAAACCCACAAACAAATGATCCTACTTTGCCGAAAATTGTGTCACATTGCCATGAGCAATACTGTTTCAGGAGTATTTCTATACTTTAGCAATGCAAAGTTTTGCCTAGAAAGCATTTTTTCAAACCAACATTTGAGTGCTTATTGTGGCTCAGCCATTCAGAATAGCCAAGTAGTTTATTAGACAAAATATGCTTAAAATTGTCTTAAGAGCTTATTATCCCGTTTTTCACTTTTCCTCCCTGGACATCCTGTTTAAATCCTGTTGCATGGATGGCTCATTCTTGCAGGGGCAAATAACTGAAGTTAATCTTAAGTCTGAGAAAATGTTATGTATAACTGGCGTTGTTCAAAACAATGTTCCTTTTCTTTTAACAAGTGGTTTGCTGGAAAATGAATGTTATAGCAGTATTTTTGTGAACATTTTTATCTTCAAACTAGAAATAAATATTCAAATTAATAAAAATGAATCTTGGCATTAAATTTGAAAAACTCTTATAAAATCCGTATACTTTCCTTTGGAGACACATTTGTTTAACTTTTGGAAGAGATGGGTAAAATAAAATGTTCATATTGTAGAGAGTAATAGTGGTACAAAGGGGGAGGGGGAGTTGATGAAACCTCAATTTTGCATACACATTTTTTGAATGAACACTAATGATAAATTATATAAACTTGCTAATCTTCCATGCCATAATTAGATCTTAAATGAATTGAAATCTTCCACAAAAATGTAAATATTTTGTTAGAAGTAAAATGACACACTAATATTATCAAAGGAAAGAAATGATGATATTAAAAGAACAAGTTAATGGATGAATAAAAAGTAAAAAAATTCACAAAACATCCAGTATTTCCTTTGGCGGTTTTTTAAATCAATGCTGCATTGCTCTGAACTTTTATCTTGAAATCATGGGGTTAAATAATTTTAACAAAATGTGTCATGGTAAAATGACAAACTATTTTAACTTCCTATTTTAATTAATTTTTCCAGATCAAAAGAACAATCCTTGGTTTAAAAATAATTCCAAAAGGGAACTGCATAAGAAAGTTATAAAATTTGTTAAAAATGTTTGTACTTTGTTACAAGTATTAATAATATTTAGTATATCTCTTCTGGAATATTGCATTAAACAGAGCATTCTTTGTATTCCTTTATAATTTTTTTTTGTTTCAGACCAGAGGAAAAGTCAGATTTCGATTTCATGGATGAAATGTCCTCACCCAAGCTGCCAGTAAGAAGGGGAGGTGAAGGTGGCCCCAAGGGCAGTGCTAAAAAAAAAACCACAAGTCTTGATGATGTTCTCTCTAATATGAGGAGACATCGGAAACTGGAGCAGCTTGAGAAGCAGGCCAGCAATTGTCCTCCTTGTTCTTCTCCGTCTTGAGGATGCATTCCACATGAAGCATTAAATGCATAATTTCTTTGAATTTCAACATAGTCCCCTTGTATAAAGTTTTATATAAATTCTTTGCATGTGTCAATACACATTATTTACCTAAAATTATGTTTCTGTGTGTATTTGTTTCCTGAAGTTTTCCTTTTCAGAATATTTGGTGTATCTAGTGATACAAAATTGGCTCACAATTGCTTTGAGATCCATCTCATGTTTAATGTTTGTTTTGTCTCTCCCCTTCACATATTTTGAGTGGAACAAACAAAATAACAAACAAAATTTTACAATGAATATTCATTGTAAATGTGCTTAATCTACTGATACACAAATAGGGCCTCGTAGGCATAGTGCATCATTTGTTATTCTTTTTAGCATAACTTTTCTGTTCTGCACACTTCTGTTTATTGGTTCCAATGAAAGCTAAAGATCTAAAGAGCTTAACGTACTAATGTATTTCTGTCAGCTTTGAGCACTTGAGTGTTTTAGTGTGTTAACAGTGTAAGTTACTGTGATTTTTCGTTTTCTTTTCCTCTCTCCCTTTAATTTCACCCACCTTAGCAACTGGACCTCCTAGACTTAATTGATTTAATGCTCTTCACAATGTTTTGTAGGTTTTGTGAACACCTGATTTGTGGTTCTTCAAACCTTCAATTCCTGCCACCTTTTTCTTCAATTACTATTACTATCATGCCACCTTGGCAGTATTTTTGAATGGCATCACCACCCTTCAAACAATTGTCTAATGGGTCTACCAAACTAAGATAATATTACACGTAATAAACAAACACTAATTGTCTTCTCTCAGTTATGTATGCCCTGTCCTTTGCACAAAGTAGGAATTCTGAAAACGACTATAATTTGTTGTTGATATAAGCTATACCTTAATAAATAAGCCACAGACTGCATGTAGTCTTGTCTCTCCTCTACCCTTAGACAAACACATTCTATTGGGGTAAGTACCACAACCAAGCCCTACAAGATGATGCACTTCACTATCAGAAGGTAACCATAGCTGTTGATATGAAAACTAAATCACTCATAATATAGGCTGGTACATTTACGATATGAAGCAGTTTACAGGAGATTTTGTGATTAATTTAAATCAGCACAAATTAACTGAAAGACAGGAATACATTGACAACTAAAATTTAATTTGGCATTTACATCAACTTAATATACATAATGTACCGTTTTGACTACTAATTTCAAATTACTGAATAATTATAAACTCTTAATTACATGATTGATGTTTCTGGGCATGACAACTGCTAACGGTAAAGTTCCGTTACTGTTTTTGAACCTTTTATCCCAGAAGGTGGCAGTGTTGGTCTCCCATTGGTTGATGAGATCCAACACCAACCTCCAGTTAGGCTTGCTGGAGGTAGACAATTTTGGGGCCTGGGGCAAACATAGCTTCCTGACATGTGTGGTAGTATAGTGATGGTAAGTAAGAGTAAAGGGAAAGAAAAGGAAGGTCTGCAAACCACAGAAAACCCAATTAAAACAGCCAGCCACTAGAGTTCTCCTTCAAACAGCAGTTGAATTCAACTCAGCTACACAGCTTGTGCTGAAAATCCAACACCATTGGGACTTGGAACCATAGGACCAGCAGAGACAGAATACTGGCTCTCAGCTAACTTGGCCAACAGTCCAAAAATGGGTTGGATGAATAGCTGTAAATTTTAAAGAAACCAGACTTTACACACAGCTGCTCTCTCTTCAATCTGAAAATTTGTCAGATCTTTACCGAGTAAGTACAGATGTAACAAGAGAAATATGTTGTTTTTCATTTAATATGCAGGAAGCAAATATGTACAATAAGAAAAAGGAGGCGCAAATGTTCTTTGTTCACAACTTCACTAAATTGTGGTACTTCCATTCAGTAACGTAGTTCAATCAAATTATCAAATAAGCATGAAAGTTGAAATCAGCAATATGGTGCTAATTTTTAGTGACATCATAAAACAATAGGAGTAGGATTGATCACTTGTGGATCTAATTTGGTGACTTCTGTTGGAAAATGGTCACGAATGATTATTTTCTTCTTGCTGTGATTCTCCAATGTATCAAGGTGACCAAACCAATATATTACAAGTCCAGTACCAAATCTAAAGGAATTGTACAAAGAATATTTTAATATTTACCAGGTACAATAGAACAAGATTTTGAATGGGAAAAGCAATTCCTTTCAACGTACCTGTTCCAGTAACTAAGAAACTGATCTTTTAAGAAATTTTGATGGCATTCTTCATCTCCAAATAAGGCTTTACTTTCTATCCAGTTAACTACAAAGCCATCCACAGCAAATGGTATTTCTAACTTAATGTCAGGAGTTTTATCATAACCCTTTGTTCGCATCTTTTCTTCATCTGAAAACGGAATGCCAAGTTCCTGTACAGACTTCTGAAGTTTATACTCATACTCTTGACCAGTGGAACTGGAACAGAAAATCATGGAAGCAAAGATTATCAAATTCGAAAAGTTAGAGTTTGTTTCAATGCAAACACATTGTCATTCTCCATTGTCCTGTGAAATCAAATATCCTGCTCTACATGACGAACTGAAACATTACTCATAACAAAAACAGCTGTTTTAAAATAATGTAATGACTAGGGAATGGATTTTCATGTAAATATATATTTTTACAGGGCCAATAACTTAACACGACATTCTGAACGAATTGGAACAAATTTTATTTTACATATTTGTAAATATTTTGGTATAATTATATATTTTTACATATTTTGTTACCTTTTAATATATTTATAAATCGAAAATGAATATTTCACATGCGAGTCTGAAATATACATTACTTGAAAACTAACTTTGTTACTGAAGTACACATGAAACCACGCAATGCGCTTGTATTAACGCCTGACCATTGTATTAATTGTCAAGCTTACCTCCCCCGCCCCCATCTGCTTCTTGGAAACCACATAGTCTGGATCAAGGATAAGCAGATGTATGTGAAGCAGAAGGAACTTCAACCACGTGCTTACTTGTGTTTCATGGACTCCATGCGTAACTTGATAAAAAATTCAGATCGTCTTATCCTTTTTTTGGAATTGGTGGTGGGGGGCGTATGCTCCCTTTACCCCACCCCTTTCTATCACAGGCTACACGACACTATTTGCTTAAGCACTGGCTCCTCGTAAACAACATTGTATATACTACGAAATTATATATTCGGATGAAACTAGTAAATAATTGCTTCTGTAGATGTAGAACTTTCTTCATTGAATCCATGTTAAAATCTGATCGGCAACATACTCTGCTCGGAAAACACTTGAAGAATGGAATTTTAAACATTATAACGAATTTTTATTTCACATATTTTAGAAAAAATAAGTACATATTTTCCATTTTTATTACAATAAATTCCGTTCCCTAGTAATGACACTCACATAAAATATTTTCAACTTTATTACAAAATTACCAATTGTAATCAAAACTGAAAAATATTTTGTTATATCTTAAATCAACCCCATTACAGTACTGTTGCTATTCAGAGGTAGGTTTGACTGCTGAAATACAGGTACAGAGGAAGTAAATATTCTTTCCTGTTCTACAATTCTACTTTTGGTTTTGTTTTCACAAAGTTAAATTGAATTTTATTTATTTAAAAAAAAATTATATAAACAATAGACAATAATGCTTCTGCACAAGAAGCAGTTTGAATTTGTATACAATAAAAATATTGAAGTATCAACAAAAATCAAAACAATATTTCAAAGTGTTGTATGAATTGAATACACAAGTAACTCTTAACCCTTATACAAAATCACTAGTAGTGGTTACTCCCATGTGCTTTCTTAATAAATTATCTAGTACCTTCTTATTAAACCAATTGTCCACAGAGTATGCACTGACTGTTGGTTGCATGGCTGTTTTTTGCCTTGGAGACAGTTTTCTAAAAAAGTGCATCTCTCATGGGCTAGATTTTCCATTTTACGCATGAAACATCTGGACATGTGAAACCAGATATTTCAAATTATGTAGAATTCATAATATTGTATAATTTTAGAGGTTTACTTTTAACTTTCTCGTATACGTACGTATATACGTAGTATAGAGAAAGTTATGTTTAGTATTTCACTGCGCGAAAAAACGGCGGATTTTCGACGGAAAAAAATTCATTGCCGGGCTCTGATAGCGGAAAAGTGCACAAAACCAGTTGCTAAATTAGGGGGGGGGGGATCCTCTAACACATGGTGTAGCCAGAATCCCTGTTTTTTGGGTCCTTGGTGCGGAAAAACCAAATCCGTCCATCCGTGAACACTACCAGCGCCCAAACCACAAATACGATCTTTTCCAAATTGAAGAATCCTAGGTTGATCTGGCTCTAGTTAAATCTTTGAAATTTTGGGAATCATTCTTTAAAATTTGGGGGTACTTTACATGACGTGCCCCGCACATTTTCAAACTTTTCTCAAAAATGGCTCCGAATTTATTCTTTAAATTTCTTGTAAGACAAGAGCAAAATACATTTATAAAAGTCACATAAGTCAGAATTTCACGGTTAACTCTAAATTTTCGAAAATTGCAAAAGTTTGAATTTTTTCCGGCGTCAACTACAACATTTAAGACATGGATTCTTCCTTCAAATGAAATTTGTTATGCATGCATAGTTCTTTCAATTAGGTCAAGTAGATTTTTCTTTGGAAATTTTTTAATTTGCAATTTTAAATAATTACAAAAACAAGATGTTCTCAAAAACAGCTCCAAATTTTTTCTTGAAATTTTTGGGAGGTATAGTACCAAACAAACCCTACAGGTTGACATAAATGCCATATTGCTCTATTCTCTATCTATCTCTCTATATGTATCTCTATCTCTCTAGATATAAATATATATTGATATAAAGTGCCTGAGGGATTGATGTTTTTCATTTCACAGTGGCAAATCATCACGAGGTGGGGTTGGTACATATCAGCAGTGAAATTGTTGACATGGTTACGCTGTGCAAGAGCGAAGATGAAAGGAAAATGTTGATTGAGATGCAAATTCGGAATATCAAAAGGAACTGGAAAATAAAAATGATAAGGAAGGAATAACAATGGAATAGGAATCAGAAATAATAATGATGAAAATGATCTTTCAGAAATTGTACAAGCAATTGCTATACATCGAACTATGTCCATGCCTGTCGGAATCTATGCTGGGCTGTTTGATGTACCTGCGATGGCAGGTGGGCCAAGCAGCACGGCAATGACGGACATTGCCGGTCCCAAGCCCGGAAAAGGGGAGGGGTCTCAAGTTTGGCATTGCTTCCACTTACTTGTGCCACACTGCTGACTACTATCCTGTTTTATCACTCTAGATCTCTTGCGACCCCAACCCTATTAGGTTTCAAGGGCTATGGAGTCCTTCATTTTCTAGTCTTCTCTTTCCTCTTACTGTATCTCCTTACTTCTCTACTCTTCTGCTATCCTCCTTCGCTATCCTTCTTTATTCCTCCTTCGCACTTAGGGGAGGAAGGACTCTGTAGCCGTAGAGAAGACCTAGGGCATGGAAAGCCTGAAGAAACTGGACTAAAGAAGGACCTCAAGAATGGACTGAAGAAAGTTTTTGGAAACTGGAATATTCAAGGTCTCTCCACAAAACAAAATGAAGTACTTTAAGAGATACAGAGATTTAAATTAGATATTACTGTTTTAACAGCAGCTAAATAGAAGGGAAAGGGATGTGACAAATTGGAAAATTATATCTATATATTCAGTGGAGTTAATAAGGAAGAACGAGCAAAGGCTGGTGTATCAAAAGAAATGCAAACAGCATTAAGAGATTGAATCAGAAAAATGAAGGAATTAAAATTAAAATACAATTTGCAATAACTGGGCATATGCTCCAACAGATTAAGTAAGATGCAGAAAAAATAAAATGTTATCAACAATTGACTGTTGTTTTTAGAAGAGATTGGGAAAAGAAAAGAAATAATTATATTAGGAGATCTGAACAGTCAAAAACTAGTAGATATTAAGAAGAACCTGTACCACAAATGGCTTTCAACAAAACAACAAGACGTACATAAAACTAAACAGAGATAAACAGAAGAGAAACAAAAGCAAAAAATGAGGCAAAACCAATGTGAAAGAATAGAACAGTGTTTATGTGCCTCTCGATCAAAAGAAGCATGGAGAATATTCAAAACTACGAAGAACAACTGGAATGAAAAATGTTATTTAAAAATTATACAGGCTAAAGAGTGGAGGGACTATTATGAGATGTTCCGAGAAGATCAGATGAAATTCTTGAATATAACACAAACTAATGTAGTTTAAGAAGCTGTAAGATTCATGAAAAATGGAAGATCTGCTGGATCAGATGGTATACCAATAGAATTAATAACAAGAGGTACTACAGACTTTCTTGAAGTAAAGTTTTCTAATTTCCTTGGTGTGGTCTGGTTTTAAGGTCTTGTTCCATTCTCTGGCTAGCTGCAATCTATTGTTACCCAAGTATTTTTTGTTGTTGTTGTTGAAATTTTCTCAACTTTTTGCCTTTCTAGTAGTACAACCTGATAATTACGATAATTACTTCAAGAATATTAAAGAAGAAAATAAAAAACTTGTCCTAAATAGAAATTTTCTTTGAAAAATATAAAGTGGTTTTTAAGGAAATGGCAATTAAGCTAATGCTCTAAATGCGAAATTTAAAGCTCTTTTCACAGGAATCTACTGAGTTTTGGAAAAGTTAATTTGAAGCACTTCCACTCACAAATGCAATAATGCATAAAAATCGATGAAAAATGTCCACATTAATGGCATGAGAGGTATTTCAAAAAAAATTACATTTGTGTAAATTTAAATAATAAAAATTAATGAAAATCTTGTTTTTGTCATTTTTTAAAATTGCAAATAATGCATGCACTATTATGAAAACTACTAAAATTTCCAAAAAAAATCTACAGGACCTTATTTAAAGAACTATTTATGCACAACCAATTTCATTTGAAGGAAAAATCTAGGTCTCCAATTTTGTAGTTGTAGGAAGACACCGAAAAATATTTAAACTTTTGCAATTTTCAAAAATTCAGAGTTAACTGTGAAAATCGGACCTATGCCATCTCTATAAGTGTATTTTACTGTATTCTTACAAGAAATTTAAAGAAAAAATTTGGAGCAGTTTTTGAGAAAATTTTGAAAATGCCCGGGGGCTTCATGTAAAGTACCCCCAAATTTTAAAGAATGTTTTTCAAAATTTTAAACGTTCAACTAGAGCCAAGGGATTCTTCAATTTGGAAGAGATTGTACATATGGTTTAGGTGCTAGGTGTGTTAACGGATGTCTTGGAAAAAAAGAAAAGAAAACAACAACACTTTTTCGGAATCTGGGGACCCCAAAATGTGTATTTCCGTTGAAATCTCGAAATAGATTTTCCACAGCATTGCGTAACTTTCTCTATACTACGTATATTGCTCTGTATATATGTATGTATACGAGAAAGTAAAAAGTTGCCCATATATATTATTCAAGCAATTACCCTTTATTTTCAACTATATGATAAAGAGATGGAGATGACCCTACAGAATGGAAGACAGCATATATTACAAATATACATAAAAAAGGGTATCGTAAAGACTGCACAAATTATAGACCAATTAGTGTGAGAAATTCTGTTTCTAGAATATATGGAAAAATTTTAAAGACCAGATTGGGAAACGTAATCAAAGATGTTGAAGAACAAAATGGTTTCCGGGCAGGAAGATCTTGCACTGATGAAATATTTTGCATTCGTCAAATAATAGATAAAAGGTTAGCACATAACAAGCACATGTGGTCTTTATAGAACTCACAAAAGCCTATGACAATGTTCCATTGGAAAAATTATGGGATGTTATCAAGACATCAAAACATAAATATACAATTAATAACAGCAATTCAAAATCTGTACAATGATATGACAAGCGGTATCAAAATTGGAAGAAAGGTAACGAATTCATTTAAAATATCTAAAGGTCTGAGACAAGAATGCTGTGTAGCTCCTACTTTCTTCAAAATATATTTAAATGCTGCTCTTGAAAACTGGAGATGTAAATGTCAGAATATGGGGACAGAAGTTGACAATGATAAATTTTTTACCCTTCACTTCACTGATGACCAGGTTATTCTTGCCGAGGTTGAGCAAGATATAGATTACATGCTTAGGAAACTAAATGAAGAACATACATCTTGGGGTTTAACTATGAATCCATCAAAAACCAAATATGTTGTCGCGGGGGCCCAAGGAACAAACTTAATAATTGAGAGCAGGTGTATTAAAAATACAACAGCTTATAAGTACCTTGGTGTGTGTATATCAAAGGAAGGTGGATGTGCAGAAGAAGTAAAACATAGGATCTCTCAAGGGAGTGTGGTGACAAGACAGTTGAGTAATGTTTAATATAACCAAAAAATAACAAGCAAAACAAGTAAGAATATACAAATCGCTGGTTGAAAGCATGTGTACATACGATTCAGAAGTGTGGGTTCTAAGTTAGAGTGAAGAGCAAAAATTAAAATCAATGGAAATTAACTATTGGAGATGCTGTTGTAGCCTTACATTACTGGATAAAGTACCCAATGTTAACATAAATATCAAATGAGTATTGATATTGATATATTAAATGTAATTGATGCAAACAGGTTTAGATGGTATGGTCATTTAAAGAAAGACGGAAAATCGATGGCCTAAGAAAATTTTAAAATCGTTCCCTGAAAGAAACAGGAAGCATAGCAGACTAAGAAAAACACGGGAAAATGAGATAGAAAAGGTGATGAAAGAACGAGATCTTCAAGAGGAAGATTGGGAGATCGAATGATGTGGCAAGTGGGATGTGAGAAGCGGTATCATATGTACAAAACCTCACTACGATTATGACTACGACCACCACCACCACAAACTTTGATCAGTCAGCTCATGTACATGTCTAGAAAAACAAAAGCAGAAGATGCATTAACTTTTTGCAAAATACTTGACAGGAAGGGCAATAATTAGAGCAACTACATCAGACTAATGTTTTGAAATACTGTGAAATTGCCTTTCTTTTTGAATCTGAAGCTATACTAAACTGTCAAGTTGTTCTTCCACTGCCTTCTCTCCTGTTTGCCTCTTTTTCCACTTTCTCTATCATAGTTCTAATAAGTCAGCAAATACTTGGGAAAAAACGTTGAAGGTTCCTCAGACCAGATGTTTCTAATTACGGACTAGTGATGAACTCCCTCAAGTCACAGAGGGGCTTACCTTACACATGAGAGTGAAACAGAAATGAACAGACTTGCCTTTTGAGGAAATGAAAGGGGAATGAGGTACTTGAAATTGTGTTCAAATGTGGTTTTAATGAAAACTGTCAACTGTATTTAATGGCAGCCTTTTCATTGAGGAAACTTTTAATACTCTGAAATTTCATAGTAGTATTAGTAAGTGTAAAGTGCTGCATAAATGCATGGTGCTTAAAAATTATGTAAAATAGTTATGATACGGTAATATTTATATGGCAATTTTTTAAAGATTTTACTGCATAAATGAAAATACATTTTGTAGATTATTAATGCACGTAAATCCAGCCCCTAATTGTCATTCATTAGCCTACATAACCTCAGCAGGGCCCTAAAGTTATCTTACATTTTAACTGTATCCATCTTCACACATGATGTCAAGGTTTTTTGATACTGACATTAACTTCCTTTTCAGAGCCATCACATTGAGAATGTTCGAAAAAATTATCTGTATTTTGAGAGGTCACCATCTATACAAACGGCACACAATTAGCCAAACGATCAACACCAATGTTGAAACTGTTGAAAAGTTCAATACTTACAATAATTACATCAATTATTGATAGACTTAGATATTGATGATAAGCCCAATACCTTGATAAATATTACTTTTCAAATAAATGATAACACATTTTTCATAACTTTCGACAATAAAAAAAATCCTTAAACTACTCTACAAATAACTAAATGATTTACTCACTAATTTATACACTCTGAAATTGGCCCATACTGATCATCATGTAGTATACACTGGAAAAAAAAAATCTGTTATAAAGCATCACATTTCTAGTTCATTTAATTAAAACAAAATGGGAATTACAACATAAAAATAAAAAAGGGATAAATTGTACTAACCAAATATATTTCATACGACAGAATTGGATCATCAATAAGGCTGGTGTCTTTCATTACTTGATTGATCATGTTCTTAGATGAAACTGAGAATAAAAAAAGGCATTATAAAAATTCAGAAGTTGAACTTCATAAAAACAAATGTGTAAAACCTTACCTTGTGAATCATCTTTTGAAGCCTTCTCTTCATAGTGCTTTTCTAAAATCATTCTTGCCAGTAGAGCTGGGGAAATATCAAGTTCCTCTGCCATTTGCAAGAGAACACCTGTTGAAGAAGGTATCCTTCTGAGATACCTGTTTGAAAAATAAAAGGTACAATAGAGAAACTTCTTAAAATTATTCTGAAACAGAGCTTCATCCTTTGTGAATCATGCATAATCAAATGACTATTTACATTTACATTTGAAGAAGAGTGCATTACAAAAACTGAATTCACTAACAGACTTTATTTTAGTACAAAATAATTCAACCATTTGTTAAAAAAATTTCAAAGAATTATTTATTTGATTTAGGAATTTTGGTATCATTAAACAACAAAACCATTTACTCACTGTTTGTACCAGTTGTCTACATTTTTGAAATGTTTTGGTCTTTCGCGTTTCATTTTTCGTTGGTATTCAAATGAGTATATATTCCTAATTGTCCTCTCAGAAATACTGTCAAAATAAAATACATAATAATTAATTGTAAGAATCTCACAAAAATTAAATAATTGCACTAGTTCATTAACTAAACCCACTCTGGAAAAACAGCTTTTATCTCTGCCTCCAGAGTCCTTTTAGATCCTATTGTAGATCCTTTGTATGATCGTATCATAAGGATGATCGTATTAAAATCTTCTTCCTTCATGTCAACGAATTTCTACACAATTTTCAACAAGTAACACCGTAAATCAATTTCCTGTACTCACACTAACCAAAAATTCAGAGGCAGACATTGAAGCTTCCCACCACCACCACCTGACCACTAGAGGACAGTGTATTTGTTTACAAAGGCCACATTTCACCGTACTGCCAACATTGTAGGCAACAGGGAGTATAGAGTAGGCGATTTTGGGCGAAATTCGTTCTGCATTGCTTCAACCTAATAGTTTTAATCTAACACATCTGCATCACATGTAGAGAAATGAAGTGTAACTTCGGAAGCAAGGGAAGAAAGACCATGAAGTAAGAATCACACAAAATGAAGGTAATGTGCCAAGAAAAGTTCCCGCCCTAATGCAATTTTCTGTACTAAACTAGTATTAATACATTCACCCGCCTTGTGGGAAATTTATGAAGATATTAGTGAAGACAAATATATGAATGCAGTGAGCATAATGGGTAATATATATATCACGATGTAAGATACATATTTCTTACGCCCTGGTATATGTATATTTGGGTTTTATCCCTTATCGTAACAAGACGACTCCCACGTAGCCACATTGTTTTACGAAATCGAAGAACAAGTGGCGGGTAGGTATGTTTTGTATTAATCCCGTCGGAGGCTGGACACCCGACTTACCGGTAGCGAAGCCTGAAATGTCAAGTTAAAAATATTCAGCAAAAAATTAACGTGATATAGCGTTGGACAGATTCAAGGATGTTTTATGGTAATCGCATAGGCCCAAGGTTGGGATCTTGTCGTGTCATTGGACTCACGTAGCGAAGCGTCACTGCGCCTTGAAAGTTATAAATATGGAACGGATTTTATTGTAATAAAAAATTCAAAATATGTACATACATATGTACTTATTTTTTAAAAAAAAAATAGGAAATATGTAAAATAAAAATTCATTATTGTGTTTAACATTTTCCGAGCATAGAACGTCGCCAATCAGTTCTTAACAAGCATTGGGAGTGGCTGAAAGTAGGATCTACCTCTACAGAAGTAATTCTACACTAGATTTCACCACACACAAGAATTTTATTCGAAATAAAAAATACGTTCTTAGTATATATTACAATGTTTATGAGAAGCCAGAATTCCAATGAATAGTAGTACCGTGTAGCCAGTGATGGATCGCAGGGGTGGGGGTTACCTTCCCCCCAATCGAACAACGCATAAGACAATTTTCTGTAAAATATATTTGTTAGTTTTCGATTGAGTTACGTATGTGCTGTCTGAAACATGAGCAAAATCGTAGATGAAATTACTTTTCTTCACAGAAATCCTCTCATTCTTGACTCCGAGTATGCAATAAGCGGGGTTGACAATTATGGTGAAGATATGATGATCATAGAAGCCCAGCAGCATTGCATTTGATTTTTAGGGAAGATGACGCCGTAACATAATTCAAACGCGCATCTGAAATATTCCGTTTCGACGTATAAATATATTAAAATCATCCGAAATATGTAGTTGTAGGTAAAATATGTAAAAATATGTAATTATACCAAAATATGTAAAATAAAAATAGTTCCAATTGATTCAGAATATCTTGAAAACTCAAAAAAATATTATTTAACGCAGATATCTAGTTCTTGTAAAAACATGTAATTACATGGAAATCCGTTCCCTAGTTATAAATTTATACAGGTTAGAGATTATAAATTCGACGATCTTTCGCTCTCGCGGCGCGGTAGTAATGTTCGCTGTTTTCACGGGAGTCCCATTCGTTACGATAAGGTATAATAACCAATTATTTTATAGTTATGTTCATAAGTGCTCGCACGTGTTTATTAAAGGAATTCGGATAACACATGGATATGGCGTGGAGTAACCCCTATACTGTGGCCGTTTGTATTACATTAGTCGGCCGGCCGTACCCAGAGGCAATTTTCGCTCCACACGCCATAATTTTCATTCACGAGGATGGCAGCACTGATTGGTGCCATTAGACAAGTGAATTGCGCGGCAGATTTATTTTCATTTTCATCAGTATCGTATTGAAATTGGCAAAAACCTACAAACAGTTTTGCCTAGGAACTTATTAAATTTGAAGAACTTGAAGTATTTACGGAGGAAACAGAGTAGTTGCTAGAGAATCAAAGCACATTTACGTTCTTTCGTACGACTTATCTCATTTACGTTCTTAAGCGTACAAATACCGATTTTTAAATGTGACTAACAGCTTATTCTTCTTAAACTTAACTAACATCTTATTCACATAAACATACAAAACACAACAGTCGCCTTTTAATGTTTATATGGATTCGCCTAAAAATTCCTATTAGAGCAATTGCAAAAGTAGAAATGAACACATATTGGACTACGTTTGTGGAGTTATAATCTCGTAAAAAATTAGGGGACAAAATTGTGGAAGTGATAAGCAAATACTGGGAAGAATCAAATGTAGTTGTAGAAGATTTTGCGACAAAATTTCGGAACTAATTGAAAATTCTCTTATTGGAGAAATGCTGAAGAACAGCTTACATAAGTGCATTTTGTGTATATTAGCAAAATAAAAATAGCGTAAAATGTAAAAATGCTAACTATTCGCATCATTCATACCTGCAAGGTTTTTTTACGCTGAATACAATTTTGAAATTCCAATATTTCCAGTTCGTATCTCGTAAGGAGGTCAATGCCATTGGGTGTTGGGAATTTTTGAACGGGAGTATAACATTATCAACTAGGATTCATTTGCAAATTCAATCCCAGATAGTGTAAGATATTGTTTAAACAAAGTCATGCATCAAATTCAGAAAATTTCAACCCATAAAATTACGTTTAAAACAGTTTACAGCGTCGGCGACGACGCCACTTTCAACTAGTATATAATACTAAATTACTTCCTCTAAATGTTGTGTAATCAGAATTCATATTTTATGGGCCTTTAAGGCTAAATGTACCGACACTAGTTCAATTTGTCGCCACCACGTGGCAGCACCAAAATAAGCAAAATTTACTAGACCGATAACGTCTCAAGAAATGGTCCGATATTAGATCTGTAAACGGCATTGGACTCCTTTTTAAAATAGAATTTACGCTACAAAGCCGTTTTCTAAAAAAATATTTCCAATTTTTTAAAAATTTCTCATAGTTTCGGGAAGAAATTAAAAAATGTGGGCTTATAGCGCGATGACGACGTGCTTCCTGAATCCAACGCCGTGTCAATCATGCAAATCGGATGAATAAGAGCGGCGTAAAGTGAAATTTGAAAAACACTTTCCCCACCCCCCTTCCCGCTCCACACCGGTGCGTCTCCCCACCCTTGCGGGCCCTCCCTCCACGCAGCCGAACGGCCAAACCCGGCGGCCTGCGGCGCGAAAGGAGGCTGAACTTTTATTTATTTAGTCAAAAACAGTCAAAAACTGTATGTGACGTATGGGGGAGAAAATCATCTGCGCACGCTTTCTTGAGTTTCAAAATCCCTTCCCAACAATTTAACCATTAATAGTTGAAAGATGAAAAATCATAGTAATAATAATAATAAATTAAAAAAGCGAGGGATTAACATTTCAAAAACTAGATATTTTCGTTGCAAAATTACGGAAAACTTATTTTTAACAGTAAAGGAACAAACAGATTTAATTTTTCTGTATTGTTAACAAAATAGAAACTCACCCTAAGCTCTACTACCACTACAAGGAAAAGGAAAGTTCAACAAAACGTGCGCATAGTGAAGCTACATTTACGTCCAGAAGCAAAGCAAGGGGCCATCTCAGCATTTGCTCAATGAATCAGGGAAACTGGACAAAAACCCGATCGAGATGGGGGTCACTGACCCGGAAGTACATTATTTGTTACAGGCATATTGAGTCTTTTTGTAAATTATATAATGCAAATGTAGACTAATTCATTATACTTAATCTTGTCTTTAATTGTATAGAAACAGTTTTGCAGCAGAAAATATTTTACTTTTAACTTAAATTTGTGTACCAATTTTAATTGTTTAATTTCATCTGGCAATGTAACGTACATGTATTGTATGTGGATTTCTTGTAGTGCGCTGTTGATACTGACACTTGATGAACATGATTTCTACGTCGAGTGTTGTAACTTTTAGACAGGCAAGCCAGGCAGTCGGTTTATGCTTTCGTCCCTTTCAATCTCAATATATTTTTCTCCACATATCAAACTACTGATGCGGTAACACAACCAAACGGTCTCGTATCATCTGTAATAGTCGTATTTTGTAGCTATACCGTGTGGCCCACCTAAGATGTTCCCTTCAATTTTCTCCTGAACCGTTGCCGATACTGAGATGCGGTTTCCACTAAAACTACTATATGCAAGGGGCATATATGGCCATACATAATATTATTCTATTGCATTTTTTATTGCAGAGATATTGATCCAACTTGGATTTTTTAAATGGAACCCTATAGTTTTTTAGCTCATCATAACAAGCGTGAAGAGACGAGTTCATAAACATGCATATCGTCATATGTTACATAATAAAATTTTCGAAAAATTAAGTTTTAAAAACGCACGCCGACTACTGGTTTCCTTAATCTGAACGAGAAATTCCGGGTGAAATGCGGCGAGGTCATTCCCTTCCGTTGCGTCGGTCGAGTAACGTGGGAAAACTGGAGATGCCTCGAAGTGGCATAAGAAGGGTAGGTAGAATAAAAGGGCGGTGGAGAAAGGAAATGCAGTCAGAACTAAACGGGAACTCTCCAGATTTAGAAGAAATTTGTAAACGCAGTGAAATAGTGCAGAATTATCCGGAAAGATGTATACGAACGAGGAGAAGCTGGACCTAATTCTGGTGTACGGTGAATGTGGCAGAAATGCAAAGAAAAGTGCATTACTGTATGCTGAAAGATATCCAGATCGACGGCAGCCTTCGCACATGACTGTTATGAGAATCTGTAAAAGCCTTGTGCAGAGAGGCGACTGGAACGCTAAGACTCGTTTGCGGAGCAGAAGGGCAACGAATGAGGAAGCACAGGCCGCCGTTCTTGCAGCTGTTCACAACAATCCCCATATCAGCTCTCGAGACATTGCCAGACATTCCGGCATTAGTCGTTCGAGTGCCCTCCGCAGCTTGAAGAGTAACAAGTTTCACCCATACCACATGTCGTTGCACCAGAAGCTTTATGATGGTGATTACCAGAAACGTGTTCAGTTTTGTCGTCTTGCTCTGGAACACGTGCGAGATGATCAGGACTTTTTTAAGAAGACTATGTTTACCGATGAGGCAACATTTACGAATCACGGTCAGGTGAATCTACGCAACATGCACTACTGGGCAGTGGACAATCCTCGCTGGCTTCGTGAAGTTGAGAACCAAACGCAGTGGAGTATTAATGTCTGGTGCGGTATTCTTAACGACACCATCATAGGTCCCTATTTCATGGATGGACATCTGACAGGAATCAAATACGCAAGATTTCTTCGTGAAGCATTGCGGCTGCTTCTGGAGGAGATTCCCCTGGATATGAGAAATTGTATGTAGATGCAACATGACGGATGTCCAGCCCACAATGCGCTTGTGGCTAGAAAAGTGCTGAATGAGAAGTTCCCCGGACGATGGATTGGGCGCGGTGCTATAGTAAACTGGCCGGCAAGGTCACCTGATCTTACGCCCCTGGACTATTTTCTATGGGGAACGATAAAGAACAAAGTTTACTCGCAAGTACCAGCAACATCTGAAGATCTGAGGCGCCGCATTACCGCATCTTGTCATGCCATTTCACGTGAAACTCTGAATTCTGTTCGAAGGTCGCTTTACAAGCGTCTTCAAATGTGTATATCCGTTGATGGTGCACATATTGAGTACATGTTATAAATCAAGCTATTTCTAGAATTGTTAACTTACCTTTTTCTGTATTTTAAAGTATTTTTATTTCTTTTATTTACACGATATTTTTGTACCGGCTGAGGTTTTCAGCCTTTCAAAGAGTAAACGTTTTGTTTCTGACAGCACACGCATTTATTAATTCAGAACATGTTCACTCTCCGATCTTCCTTTGCTTTCTCTACGGTTAATAATTCAAATATTTTCTCAAATCTTGCAGTATTTCATTAATTAAAAAATAGTACCTTGTGGCGTACAGATTTGCTCAGAACATGGCTGCGGGTGAATACATTGTTTCCAGGACTGAGAGGGTGTAGTCTTACAGAGCAAATCGCGGGTTTTCGTGAGCTCCTTTGCACATTGCACCACTACATTTACCGCAAGGTCGACGCAACGGAAGGGAATGGCCTCGCCGCATTTCACCCGGAATTTCTCGTTCAGATTACGGAAACTAGTAGTCGGCGTGCGTCTTTAAAACTCTTAATTTTTCGAAAATTTTATTATGTAACATATGGCGATATGCATATTTATGAACTCGTCTCTTCACGCTTGTTACGATGAGCTAAAAAAACTATAGGGTTCCATTTAAAACATCGAAGTTGGGTCTGCAATATCTCTGCAATAAAAAATGCAATAGAATAATATTATGCATGGCCATATGTGCCCCTTGCATATAGTAGTTTTAGTGAAAACCGCATCTCAGTATCTGCACCGTATCAGGAGAAAATTGAAGGGAACATCTTAGGTGGGCCACACTGTATATCTCGTTCACATATTTTCGTCTTCCTTCGAATACCACCAAAAAATTATTTAAGGCATTACTCAAAATATCGATTCCGATTTGGAAACCGATTTCAAAAAGAAAATTGAACTATTGCTCTACCACTCTCAAAAAAACCTTCCACTGCGCATGCCCGAACGTGGTCTCTCCCTCCAAAGCTCCTAATATTTCCCCGCCTGCCTGCGCTCTTTGTCACATCATAGCTCTGTCTTTCTCTCGTGGGTCGCGCGGTAATTCAACACTGCGAGCTTGGTGATAACAAACTGATGAGTGAAAAGGATCAGACGGAATGCAGCTTAAGTGTTTCAACAGTAGGGTTTGTCCAAACGATCAACAGAAAATAAGTCCTGTCTTGAAGAGTTTCGGTCTCCAGTCCCTGTTCGTCCGTGGCTAGTGAGCAGTGACAGTGTGCTTTACACAGTAGCTGCTGTTTTTCACAAAAGCCCAATTATTACAATTAATTCAAAGTATATCCACTTAAAAACGATAGGTCGTTGATCAAATAATCATTGAACATGGCCACATTCCTCTCCGTCATCCACCGTACCATCCAGATCTAAATCCAATAGAACTTGTTTGGGGATTTATAAAAGGGCGCGAGGCAGCAGAAATTGGTGCATCCTTAAAAGAAAAGTAAACGTTTTGCAGAGAAGCGTTTGCACAATACAGTGCTGAACAATGGAACAAATCCTGCGAGCATGTGTACGGAATAGAGGCGATATAATAATTCAGATAATGTGATGGACCAAGAATCGGTGTATTCGTTTTTTTGGACACTCCTGGGAGAGCGAGTTCCTCTTTTGACAAAGAAGACAGTGTTGACGAGTGACGGTCAGCGCGATCGCTGCGTCTTGCAGTCGCGTCTCCTTGTCGCCTACGCGCTTCCTTATCGCCGAGAGGGGAAATCTCAGATGCCACAGGGTGGGGGCAGCCTCCGAGTCTTTACCAAAGGTACGTCCGCCATGATGGTTTTTTTGCGAGCGGTTCAGCTATAATTGTGTAATATCACCAATATTCCATGTTCTAACATCTTATTTTACATACATCTTACTTCTAAGATCTTCCGTTATCATTCCATTACCAGAAAGAATGGGCCGAGATTACGCACGAGCTCTTTTATCCTGCGACTCGATTTTTGATCTCAAAACGGCGTTTGTCTCCTTGATAGATTTCACGATGAATCTGTTTTCCCAAGTAAAATCGCCGAAGCTAATTTTAAAACTGTTTTCGTACAAATAAACATTTGATATATTACATGTATTTGGCAAGTTTAATGGCAACTTAATCAACTTCCTCTGCTAATTATAATTTTCATAATTAAAATCAGCAGCATTGCCAAGCTTAAAATTGGAAATGTTAACAGCACTGCATGGCTTTGTTTCTATTTCGTATATACATATATTTGTATACACATACACGTTTATATGTGTATAAAGAAAACAAAGACTATTGTGTGTTGTTTCCTTAAAATTCGAATCTGCCATGTTACCAAACAAATGACCGTAGCTGACACCGCAATGGAGGCACCTGGCGATTGATTTTGAAGACAGGAAGACAATTGTTGAATGATGGCATGTGTCAAGATGCGCACGTTCTAAGCTATTAATTCACCTGAAGTAAAACTTTAAATGGCTTACCAGATGAACTCCAAAACACAAACCTTCACAAGGAGCTAATTACAACATAAATACTTGGTAAGGTAACAAATACTCTAAAAAGACATCAATTTAGAAAAGTCTGGATTTCTTTATCAGCAAATCTACCAAAAGTATATTTGGATGAAGAGGAAAATTTGCAATTTCACGACTACTACATAGAAGAGATTACAAAGGAAAAAGTTGAAAAATCTACACCGAGTACCTCAGATGAAACAATTGAGAAACTTTCTTTAAAAGTTTTAGAAGATAAGCAACAAATATCTGAAGTAAAAAATTTGAGAAAAATTGCCAATGATTTTATTATCAATATATTTGATGGAAGAAACTCAAATGCATGCCAATGGATAAATGAGTTTGAAAAAGAGTGTGAACACTGTTTTGTGGAAGAGAATTTCTAAAATTTTTTCTTTGACAATTCAGTGACAGACAAGTGTAGATTGGTACTCAAGTATGATTTTGAAAAATACATTAGAATCAGAATGGAATCATTGGAAAAAGAACACAAGCATCAAAAAGAAATAGGAGCTGTACTAAAACAAGAGGACAAAAATGGGGATAATAAGTCAGTGGCATATTTTTCAAAAAAAAAAAAAAATTAGTGAAGCTCAAAAGGTAAAAAAAAACAATTTACCTTGAGTGCTTAGATGCTTACAAGTGGCTGTGAAATATTGGCAACATTTGCTACTTGGAAGAGAATTTTTGGTACACTCCAATCATAAACCTTTAAAAAATTCAAATATAAAAGCAAGGACAGATGAAGAACTGGGCAATTTGACATACTATCTGTCCCAATACAATTTTATAGTTAAATAGAATCCTGGAAAATTAAACCAAGATGCAGACTGTTTAAGCAGGCATCCAGTTCTAGAGCCTGTTGAAAATTCAGATGACATATTAAAAATTGTAAACCAAATAAAAGACATAAAAAGGATCAAAGAAGATGCACAAACTACAAAACGATAGAAAAAACTAATATTCAAAAAGTAATTTATTATAAAAATCAAAAAGAAGAAAAAATCTTATTATCAGAAGAATTTGTAAAATTAAAAAAAAACTAGAAACATCTGATATTGTACTATTTACGGTTTCTTTATTGCAAAGGATGTTCGTATCATCCGCAAAGAGAACCGTTCTTCCGTTTCGAATCGTCGAGGGCATATCGTTTACGTAAAGTAGGAACAGAATAGGGCCTAAAATCGATCCTTGAGGAACTCCACATGCAACGGGCAAGGAGTCGGAAAGGTGCGTACGTGATGTTCCATCATTCCAGTAAGATATTTCAACTCTCTGAGATCGTTGTTTAAGGTACGAACATAACCAATCTAGAGCAATACCACAAATTCCATATGAAGGTAATTTTGAAAGTAAAATGTCATGATCAATGACGTCAAAAGCTTTTGAGAGATCTAAAAATAATCCAATAGGTGCCTCGTTTTGATTTTCTAAATCCATGTTGGCAATCTAAGAGCGCGTCGTGTTTAGTGAGAAAAGTTTCCATTCGTACGTAAAAAAGTCTCTAATATTTTTGAAAAAACTGATAGAAGAGAAATGGGCCGATAATTTTGAATTTCATTTTTGTTGCCTTTTTTGAAAAGCGGCTTAATTTTAGCTGTTTGAAAATATCTGGAAACGTTCCAGTGCATAAAGATGCATTAAATATGTGAGTTAACGGGTGTATAATGGCATACGCACAAGTCTTTAACAAAGAATCCGGGAATTCATCTAAACCGGACGAATATTTATTTTTTAGTTTACCGATTATTTTGAGAATTTCATAGGAAGAAGTTTCGGAAACGAACATTGTGTCTAAAATTTTGGGTGAACTGTCTGTTTTTGAATTTTGTGCCTGAAGACCCTTAGTGAGATCGGCAGCAATTCTCGAAAAGTATTGGTTAAAGAGATTAGCCACTGGTGCCGGATCGTTCAAATTTATATCGTTATATTTTAAAACAACATTATCTACGGGTTTTCTAGTTGATTTGGTAGTATTTTTTATTATATTCCACATTGCTTTTGTTTCATTATTTGAGTTCAAAATATCCTGATCGTTTTTCATGATTTTAGCCTGCCTTTCTGACTTTTCGTAACAATGTTTTGTATTTTTTAAAGTAGATAAGGAAATCTTGAGATACGTCATGACGTTTAGAAATAAAGTAGAGAGTACGTTTATTTTTATACGATGTTCTAATTCCTTTTGTGATCCAAGTATTACTTTTTCGTGAAATGTTTAATTTTCTCTTTTTAATAGGAAAGCATGCGTTAAAGAGAAATGAAAGCTTTGAGAAAAATAAATTATATTTTTTATTTGTGTCAATAGCGTTATAAACTGCCTCCCATGATTCTTTCAGCAAGTAGTCCGTAAATAACTTTATGTTAACTGAAGTAAATGCTCTGCACATGCGTGTTTTATTTATTGTGTCAGTATTCATGTTATTAGTAATTGTAAAAATTTGTGCAACGTGGTCACTGTAACCTAGATTATTCGTTATTATTCCATATCTAGTTGTGGTTTTGTTAATTATAATTTGATCTATTGCTGTTTGTGATTTAAGAGTATTCCGTGTAGGTACGTTCACTGTAATATCTATCTCGAAATTGAAATAATCTAAATCTTGCTTTGTTGGAGGTCTGTAGATGCAAAGTAAGATAATTTTGAGCGTAGTAAGATGTACAACTGTTATTTCAAAAACTTTTTCAACTGCATGTAAATTGAATTCTGACAAGGTAGAATCAATATTATTTCTTACATAAATACACGAACCTCCGTAAGCAGGGCCTTTATTTGATTCCCTTGCTCTACAGTAAGATCCTGCAAGGTAAAAAGTAGGAATTTGGAGTGTGTTTAGATCATTATGAGATAACCAATGTTCTGTAAAGCAAAGAACATCTATTTGACTGAGATCACACTCTACTGCTGCCTCGATAAATTCAATTTTATTTGAAAGAGATTGCACATTATGATGCATTATTTGAATCTTTTGCATGTACCTACACGGATACTTTTCTGCTGCATCTGACTGTAGTTGCTATTTATTTATCTCATTTTTACCTCGAGTGCGTGGTCGAAGGAAGTATCGTGTCCCAGCAGTGTTAGGAGGTGAGGAAGGAGGGTTACAGATGTAGGGGAATGAATAATGGGAGAGGTAGTACAAGGATTAGGTTCAGGGGATAAGGTAATTGGGTCCAAAGGGGTTCCGGAGGATGGAAGAGAACTAGGAGAAGTAGGTGGGGATGAATCTTGGATAGGATACTGCTGAGGTGTAAGGATGTGTTTGGCAAGTTCGCTACCGAGTGCATGTTTTCCGACAAGGTTCAAGTGAAGACCATGCCGGGTGAAGTGTTTTTCTGAGAGAAAGTTAAGCTCAAATAATTTAACATGTGTGCCTCTCAGATGCAGTTTTAATTTGTTGTTTGCGTGTCTAATTTCTTTGCACAGTGTTGGTTTGTTGTACCAGAAGGGCAGAGTCGAGTTTACAATGTTCGTGTTTTGGGCGGCACGTTGTAGTTTGTCAACATGTTGCTCAGGTGTAAAGTGACCACCCAAATTGATGTCATTCTGCCCTCCTATGATGATGACTGTATCCCGTTTGGTGAGAGTTTTTGTGTGGGTGTCCAATTCACTGATCACGTCGGCAAACCTCCCGTTAGGTTTAAACACACACATGACAGAGAAATTGGATGGGAGTTTCCCACTGAGCAGGGAGGAGATTTGTCGCCCATGGCTATCTGCTAAAATTAGTACCTTTTTGGTGGGCTCAGTAGGAATGTCCTTGTTTACTTGTGGGCCAGGTTGCGCAACTTTGCGGTTGTCTTTGTTTCTTTGCGCTTGCTAGCCTGTTTGCGTCGGTTTGTGGGTGGACGTGTCGATGATGGGAGGGGGTAGTGAGGATTGGGAAGGCATGGAAAATCATTGTCATAATCTAACACAGCAAATCTGTTTTGAGTCATGATTGGTTGTGATGATTGTGTTTTTGCTTTCACGGATGGACGGTTGAAAGTTTCTGCGGTGTTGCCTATTGTAGTCCAACCGTCTGAGTTTTGAACGACCTCTTCGAGCCTTCGGATATGTTCATCTAAATTATTGTTTACGTGTGTGAAGGCTTTCAGAAGGTCGGCTTTGAGAGTGTACAGAGTAGAAAGTGTATAGCGAATAGTAGCCATGTCACGAATGCGTATCAAATGCATGGCAAATATGAGAATAAATAAATAGATGAGAAATCAGATTATGTGTCAAAAATGTTTCCTAAATTATCTTTGTAATTTACGTGCATTAAATTATTTTATTTCAGTTACGTATTTATTTAAAAAATAAAAGATATGTGATTCTAATTAGTATTTAAATGTTATTGGTTAATTCCTAGTAGAGTTGAGTGTGTTTCCGTTAATAGATCTAAGCTGCAAACTAATAAATACAATTAGATTACTATACTTTACCTCTTTAAAGGCCACAAAAATTCACCACTTTGATATTCGTGAATTTTAAATCACAAGGTTCAAAATTCCGTTACTAATGTATACGAAACTTTGAATTTTGAATTTTGATGTTTTTCACAATTATCATAACACTTTCACTAGTTGTTTAACCCTTTACGCAAAACTAAATTTATTTGTACAGCAAATATGTATTAAAAGTCTTTGAACTCGTTAAAATGCACGTTTGTCCGTTACGCTGTCTTTTAAACCAATAACTATTTACTTCTTTTCCACTGCTTCGGACAATATAAATCTCTTTCAGCGTTCCTGGAACAAGTAAACAAGTAAAGAAAACAATTTAAAAACAAAACGTACCTGAAAGATGTAAGAAAGTAGTCAAAATTAGTAAAATATTGGAGCACAGTCCGAGCACGTCAGTCACGCAAGCAAGCAACCAACCCTGTGTGGTCATTAACGTGTTCATTAACTAGTGTTGTTACAGACTAGCACATACTTTCTCGTATTAGTTTTTTAATGTCTTTGGTCTGAGCTAGCGTTTCGGTCTTGCCCCATCCTCTTCCCAGCTGTCATCAATTGCCGCCCGAAGTACATTTTTTCTCAATTTTTCGTTTTTATAATGGTTTTTAAATTTTCGTTGAAAAATTTGGAGTAGTTCGGAAGTTATAAAGCATTGAAGGCTTTCACGGCCCACCAGCCCGGAAGAAAAGATGAATAGTTCGGAAGTTGTTTGAAGTACAACGTTTAAGCGTTGCTGTAAATACGAAATTTGTAACTCATTTTCACAGAAAACTATTGCATTTTTAAGAATCAGAATTTTTAATTACTAAAAACTGTGAACACCTGTGAACCCTGTGAACACACATAGTTTTCAGATAGCCAGAAGCGGAATTGGGGGCTACCGCCCCCCCATGTTGGGACAAATTTTTTTAAACATTTTATTTAGCGAATCTTCAAATATATCGTACTCGACTTACATTCTTTTTATTATTATTATTATTATTATTATTATATAATTATTATTAAACGAACTATACTTTTATTAAACTGAGCTAATAAGATACATAAATAATTTGATGAAATTTAGTTCCATATTATAAAACGCGTGGGATAATGTTAAGAGTTACTGTGAATATCCTGTATCAATAAATCAGCTTTCAATTATATTGCTTTTAAACGTTGTTTACTTAGGAATTTAACAGTTTTGTGCTTAAAATCACGAGTCTTAACATATATTATGATTAAATAAATTATTTACATAACAAATTTCCTAGCGTTCATAAATATTTCAAATGCCAAAAAATATGTGCTTCTCACGATACGTTTCGTGGATCCGCGGTACGATAAAAATCATGCATTTTTTTTCAGCATTCCTTGTAATCTATGGAAGCATAGTCGGCAAACTGAGAATTTTAGGCCGTTGTCCATGTAGTAAAACGATTTTATTAAACAGATCTTCAAAAAGAAAGAAGAAATTTGTTAAAGCCACGGAAAGTACGGTTCCAAAAAATGCGCCGACTGACTAACTTTTCCGTGATCTGTCAGTTCCAGCGTGAAAATACAGTGTGTTAGAGGCCAAAAACTACGCGTTTCCAAGTTTTGAAAAAGTAAGAATATACGAATGATGTTGAGTAAAACGGTTTATTACATTGTATACTGTAAATTTATTTTCTATTTTAATGTATGATATAATGCAACTAATGCACGATATTTATTTGATGCCAAGTGTATACTCAGAAAAAAGCGAATCTGTTATCTCAACTGAATATTTATTGTTATATACAATGTTTTATAATAATTACTCCTTTCTTTTATTATAAACGTGATTCTGTTATTTTAATCATTATATCGGTTCCATTATTATAATACAAAAGTGTCATTTTTTTAATTTACATAAAATAACATAATGACAAGTCATTTTCAAAAGGTATATTTAAAGTCAATGTTGATTTTGACTGGGATATAGTAAAAATTGTTTTTACTTTCTCGTATACATACGTATGTACGGAGTAATATACGTAGTGTAAAAAAAGTTATGTAATTCTGCGAAAAATCGATTTCCAGATTTCAATGGAAATACAAGTTTTGGGGTCTCCTGATACCGAAAAAGTGTTTTTTCAATACGTCCGTCCTTTCATGAACACTACTAGCGCATAAACCATGCGTAGGATTTTTTCAAAATTGAAGAAACCTTTGTCTTTCTAGCTTTAATTTAAGCTTTGAAAGTTTTACAAAATCTTTAAAATTGGGGGGTTCTTTACACGAAGCCCCTCGGACATTTTCAAAATTTTCTCAAAAACGGCACGAAATTTTTTCTTCAAATTCCTTGACAGAATAGAGTAAAATATACTTATAAAAGCGGCATAGGTCGGATTTTCACAGTTAACTTTGAATTTTCGAGAATTGTAAAAGTTTTGCTTTTTTCGGCATATTCTTACGAGGAGCAAACATCGAAAACGTGACAGGTCCACTTATTCTTTTCCAATAAACATGAAAAATACTGCACATATTTTACCCTTTTCAACACCGACTTTAACTCAACGGATAGAGTACTACTTATTGTTTTGTAAGACATCTCACTTTTTTTCTGGAAATAAAATTTTGAGTAAAAACAACACAAGAACTCAATTTTTGCTTAATGGACATGTCACCTTTTGACTGTTTGCTCCACTGTAAACGTGAAGACATATTTTTCCTTCAAATGAAATTTGTTGTCCCTAATCAGTTCTTTCATTAAGATTATGTAAATTTTTTGAAAAATTTAGATTTCGTGCAATAGGGCGTGCAATATTTGCAATTTTAAAAATTGACAAAAAAAGATTTTAACAAAAATGGCTCCAAATGTTTTCTTTCAATTTTTGGTGCGGGTAGTGCCAAATGTACCCTAAACGACGATATAAACGCCATATTGCTTTATTCTTTTGTTTGTTTGTTTTTTCAAAAAATTACAAAAAATTAATTTTTTTGTCTTGTCTTTCACGTAGGTAATATTTGCATTAGATGCGATTTCTTCAATTTATTATATTTATGAGTACATGTGCGTAAATGTCATAAAATTTGTCGAAAACTCAACAGTTTTTTGTTAAAATGAGCTCAAATTCCGCATTTTGAGAAACGCTCAAACCCATTTTCTCACGAATTGCTCCAATTTGTTTTTCAAACTTTTTCAATGAATAGTGCTAATTGCATTGTTTAATATGACGTTAAGTTCATTTTGAGTACTCTTTTGTGTTTTTTCTCAAAAATTACTGAAATCTAATTTTTTAAATATCTCTTACGCCGTTAATATGCACATTTCCATCGAATTGTATACATTATTGCATTTGTGAATGGATGTGATTTAAGGGAGAGATACACCTTAAAAGATTAACAATTTTCAATTTTTGAAAACATTTTGTCCTATGCATTAATTATTCAGGAATATTTTGTTGAATTAAATATTTCGATATCTGCAATAGTTTTCGCGTTATGATTTAAAAGGTATGTCCGTGCATCATGCATCTATTAGAGTAGTCAAGTAAGCAAAACTCAACTTCGTCCCTTATTTTCCAGAATTACCGTTTCCCTTATAACTCAAAAACTAATTATTTTAAAGCTATGAAATTTTTAGGATGAATTTAACAAAGTATTATCTACAACATCATGCTAAATCAACAATTGGTACCAACAGTTTTTTGATAAAAAATATAAAACTGAAAAAAACTATTAATAATCAATGTATTAAATTAAAAAATAAAATTAAATATTGTTATCAAAAAAACTAAGTCAGTGCATGAAAAACTGACCGGGAGCGGTAGCTCAGTATATCAACTAATGCCACTGCAGCGCCCCTGACCGGGAGGTCCTAGATTCGAGTCCTGACGGCGGCAGGTTTTTCGACAATAGCTTTTCAGCTAGGTTGAATTCAATCGCTGTCTGGAGGAGAATTCTAGCAGCCGGCTGATCTGATCGGTAGTTTTTCGTGGTTTCTCGGATCAACACCAGGCGAATGTCGGAGCACTACTCTACCAAACGAGCCACGGATCGTGCGCGATCTGTCCTTCCTCTTCCTTGTCCTATCCTCTCCCTTTACACACTTACACTAACATGCACTACGCTACCACATATTCTGGGAGACCGGTTGGGAGCTTAGAGCTTGTTCCGGCTGGGGCGGTGCCTCGCAGGTGGGAGAGTCTTGGATACGGGAAAACCCCAGTAGCCAAAACCCCAAAACCCCAGTAGGTCGGCGCCAGATCTCGTCATCCAGCGGGGGAAGATCACCGCCATCTCTCGAGAAAAAAACATTCACTAAACTAACGGGACTAATGACCAAAACAGTTGACGCGTCCGGAAACATGAAAAAATCAATCAATGAAGAACTGGTTGAATTTTGATTTTTCAAAAAAAGTTAAAAGCAAATTTTTCCTTGCAGAAGAAAGATATTTATGTGTGTCAGTTCATTTTCACAGCAGTAGAGTATGATTTTAATGGAGAAAAAAAAGTGGAAAAATTATAAAAATTTAAGAGCCATAAGCTGTATCATCCCCCTTAATTAATAATGAAAATTTTCGAGAACTCAATAGATTCCCTGGCGAAAATTCGTGTTGTGGTGATCTGTGAAGCGGCTGTGCACAACGCGTTTTTCACTTGGTTCACTGCTCCTGCCCATTCTGTACAGTAGTCCACATCTCTTGTACATTCATAAAGAACACAATGTGAACCCTTCCACACTGTACACATCCTCTGGTCCTCTGCAGCGGCACTTGCCTGACACATTTCAACGTCGCAGATATTTCATTATTCATTCGTACATTCAAGGGCTGTTAAAATATCCTGCATGCTGTACAAGTTCTTTACGCATTCATTTCAAACACACGTTAATATCTTCATGTATATCACGTAACTTGTAGTTCATGAATAGTGCATGTGTGACACGCAACGAGATCCGGGATCACGTATGTTTTATTTAAAGTGACAGTGGTGAATGTTATGATAAAAAGGAATTTTTTATCGTTTTGAATTAATTTTTGAATAATTCGGACGCAAACAAATATTGGTTAGTTTTATCCGCGCACTTTTTCTTGGGCCTCGCCTCGCTAGATGCAAGAGGTGTGGGAAGTGTGGTTATTTTGACAAAAGTAATTGAATATCGAATTTCTAGTTCGTTTTTCGGTGCAAAATAATTTTTATTACACGGAAGCAAACATTTCTCGAAGGGATGGGTCCTAGATACTTTGGAAAATTTTGGCAATCGACACTTTTGGAAAATTACTCGATACTTTCAATTTTTATGCCAATCCCCATCTCTTCTGATTTTACAGAATAATTTCTTAACATTCATCTCTCTCCTATATTTCTTGTCAACAACAAGGAAGCGTCCGTCTGTTTGGATTCACTTACAGTCGTTGAAATTAGCCAACGTTGTAGCGTCCGGGCGCCGTGTCCCGTTGTTTATCGCCTAGCACCTGTCATCATCTCTTGAGATAGTCCGCAATACGCGACCAATTTAGCATTGGGAAACTCTTGCTTGTAGGCTCCCAGACAATCTAGTAGTGACAGGCACGATAAGCAATGTGCTCGATGACAGCATTTCTTCCGGGGATACTCCCCTTGCTCAGCCCACCGTGGACGCATCTGACGGAGCTCGTGACTCACGAGTCGTGAGTTCAGTTCAGTTCTGCCTTTTAAAGTGACGGAAGACGACTAAGTTAGTGCATTCCATACACAAAATGAGTGAAGTGTGAAATTATTTTGAAGTGGACTCGAAAGATGACAATCGTGCTATTTGTAGAATATGTAAAAAAAAAACATTTTCGCGTGGTGGAAAATCACACAATACTAGTAATAAAAAAAACATGTTACATCGATACACCGGGTAGTATTCAGCTCCACCAAACATAAGAGGGCCAAACCAACTAATACTGCACGGGAAGTTGGAAACGTCGCAGATCGTACGAGTGAAGTGGTAGAAGTTGATGACCCATGACCAGATCCTCTCAAGATCCTCAAGTTTCAACACAAATCAACCAACACTCGTTGATTTTTTGGACACAAAAAACAAGTTTAAACCAGGAGACAACCGTGCCAAAGCAATAACAAGAAAAATTGCTTACATGATATGCAAAGATAATCAACCGTTCAGTATTGTTGAAGACAATGGATTCAAGGAATTAATTAGACATCTTGAACCTAGATACACCACGCCCACAAGAAAATATTTGGCGAATCACTATGTCCCCCAGTTATTCGAAGAAGTGGAGAACAAGGTCAGAGATCAAATCCAGGAAGCCGAGAGGGTTGTAATCACCACTGATTTATGGACTTCAACAGCCTGTGATGATTATATGAGTATTACAGTGCATTTCATAGACAAAGATTTTCAACCTCATCACATCTGCATCGAAGTAATACCTTTTGAAGAAATCAGTCACACAGGAGCAGATATTGCATGAAACAACCACACGTTAGGCACGCATTCAGGAGCTCGAGTAAAGACTCGACTCCGCGCCCGCGCAGAGCACGCAGCTGCGCCCTGGTTAGTCCATCTGGGCCCGCTGCTTTTCGCACACAAACGCTTTCCAGCGCTGCGCGGCGCTCCTTTCCTGTCACTCGGCGCGTCGAGGAGAGAGGAAACAGCGAACCAATGGCGTTGCAGCTGGCCGCCCGCGCCAATGGCCGACCACCTGTGATGGCGGTGGCCAATGGTGGCGAAGCGGCGCCCGTTTCAAACGCGCGGAACAGCAACGAGCGAATTCGCGAAGATTTCGCTTTTTGTTGCGACGTCCAACGCGTATATGGGCTGAGGTTATGGAGCTCTGGGCGCCCCGAGTCCCGGCGTTGCTCTGGATCGGGCTATTTACTCCCGGTTTGCGGCGCCAGGATGTCATGTTTGCCAGGAAATCAAGAACAGAAGTACAATCCTATGAACTTTTAAATTACAATTACTTCTCTATTAACTTTATTTATTTAAAACTTATTAGCCAAAAGAGGCTATGTTATAATTTTAAGTTAGTTTTTGGTTAGTTTATTTAAGTTATAGCCCTCACGTCTGCTCCAAAAGCATAAATGCTGGCGCTATTGTACCCCAAATTCATGAATAAATTCCCGCCTCGCCAGGGATACTGGCGAGGGGAAAATTGAAAAAAAAATAGTTTGCCAGGATGTGGGATGTGTTTGTATATATAGATTAAGTATGAAAGAGAGTGTGAATGTAACAAAACAAGAAGAAGAAAGAACACTCTAAAGAACTTTATATCGTTTTTATATTGCACTTAACCTTAATTAAAACTCATTAGCCCAAAGAGGCTCTGTTTTTAGTTTTAAGTTAGTTTTTAGTCCTAGTTTATTTAATTTATTGCCCTCACTGCTGCTCCAAAAGCATTAAATGCTGGAGTTTTATATGTATCACGAATAAATTCCCGCCTCGCCAGGGATACTGGCGAGGGGAAAATTGAAAAAAAAGGTCCGGGCGGGCGGCCTCCCGCGACCGCGCACTCCGCAAAGGTGCAAACCACGCATCGTGGAGACGTAACCCCGCGTCCCCGTTGATGTCCTAGAGATGTTTTGCCATCTTAGGCTTCCTATATGCGTCTTGGCCACCACCTATCCTCTCTGGCGAGCACCTTGGTCTGGTCGAAACGGAAGTCATGGCCGGTTTCCCATGCGTGGAGAGCTACAGCGGAGCGATGCACTTTTTTAATTTAAAGTCACGAATGTGCTCGCGTAGTCTCTCCTCAGTGGTTCTTCCTGTCTCCCCGATGTAAATGTGGCCGCAGCTACGTGGGATGGAATATACTCCGGCGGCTTGGAGTGGTGAAAGCTGGTCTTTGAATCGCATGAGAGTTTGGCCGAGCTTCTGGTGCGCCTTGAACACTGTCTTGATTTGGAATCGCCTCAGGAGATTGTCCTGCACGTGACGCCTTGTATGTATGATAGTGTAGCAATTCTCCTGTTTTCGGTGTCGTGGGGATCCCTTGGTGTAGGCGGGTCGTGAGTACGTTTCAGAGCCTGGTTGATCGTTGATTTGTTGTAACCGTTCGCGGCGAAGATCGCTTCCAGAACTTCGCGTTCAGCGGGGAGACTGTCTTGGTCGCAGATTCTGGTAGCACGGATGGCCAGGGTTTTCAAGATGACATTCTTCGTCTCTGGGTGGTGGTGCGAATTGGCATGAAGATAGCGGTTGTGTGGATGGGTTTTCTGTAAACCGCGTGCCCCAGGCTGCCGTCGTTTCTCCTACTCACCAAGACGTCCAGGAAAGGTAGCTGGCAATTCTCCTCTGTCTCCATAGAGAATTTCATTTTGGGGTGGGCACTGTTTATGTGGTTTAAGAATTCCTGTAGGGCATCTCGTCCGTGAGACATATCACGAAGGTGTCGTCAACGTATCTTTCCCACATTGTAGGTTTGAAGCGAGCGTTATCCAGAACCTCGGTTTCGAATGTCTCCATGAAGAGATTTTTCGGCAATCGGTGACAGGGGTGAGCCTATAGCCGCGCCCTCCACCTGGGGGTAAAACTTCCCCCGAAATTGAAACCCTACAAACCCTGAGCTCCCTACAGAGTGGGCCGATCTTGCGCAATTTTGCCTGGCATCCACCTTTTTTCAATTTCGTGAGAATCGTTAGCCCGACCGGACAAGAGGAAATTCGCTTGCCGTAGTGCTGCGTGAATACACCCTTTCGCTTGTTATTTCAATTTTGTGCCTGGGCAAACGAGAACATGCTTTAATTGAATATAATATAACGAAATATTTTGATGTGCACACCTGGGAAAATGTTGTGTAAGCGATATGCGTAGTTTGGTTAAATTTCCAGATTTCTTTCCAACAAACCTGAAGTTGGTTCGAAATTTTTTTTGCGTCTCTTTTCTAATGTTGGGCAAACAAAATTTGTTGTTGGGTAAACCTGGGCAAACGATTCACTAACTTATTTAAAATACCTGATTTTTTTTGTTCAACATGGATTTGTCCCGAAAATGTTTTTGCGTGTAACTTTTTTATGTGAGTGGGCAAACGGAAATATTCGGTCAGCAAACCTGGGCAAACAATGGGCAAAAGATATGCCAATTTTGGTTGGAATCCCAGGTATTTCCGGCCAGCGTGAAGTTAGCCCGAAAATTGTTTTGCGTGTAACTTTTTTCTGGGGATTAGAAAACGAAAATTTTTGGTGGGCAAACCTGGGCAAATGATGGGCAAACGATATACCAAGTTTGGTTGAAATCCCAGATTTATTCCGGCCAACTTCATAGAGGTGTTTCCGGCGGCAGGTCGGTTCACGCTAGACGTCTGACGGATCATATTCCTTTCAATGTACGCAACGACTGATTGTGGATGGGGCAACTGTATGATGAAGGGACACGCTGTTATGCTACTGGCTAATTTACGCTATTATGCTACTGACTTACAATCTGACCAGAGAGTTCGTGAAGAAAACTAATGTTTATATATTAATAACCTTTCTTGAAAATAATGCTTTAATGTCTCATTTATTGCGTTTTATTACTTTTGACCTTGACCCTTCTGACGTCTTCATGTGATATTTTATACTTTGATTTTTCTAATGTGGCAGCCGAGGGTAGTATCTCCAAGATGGAATTCTGCACGACTTTTTGAGTCATTCTCTGTCCTGCCGCTAGAGTCGCTTGATCTGCAGCTCTACTTGATGCGGTCGCGATCCTGCGACGCCTTGCGGCAGGACTGAGAATGACTCAAAAAGTCGTGCCGAATTCCTTCTTGGAGGCATTTCCCTTAGTCACCACGTTAGAAAAACCCAAGTATAATTAGGCAACATTCGGAACGAGACATTTATTTCAACCCAGAAATGAGGAAATTGTAATCTTACCTTGTTTACTTGAGTTGAACATCCAATCGCCGATTTTTTAGATGCAAAAATTTCCCCATCAATCAATGAAGTTACTAGTTTCACGAGTAAGTTGCTTCTCTGCAAGTATTTGACAGTAATGTGAAGGCGCACGATCGCTCGGTTGTCTTTGAATTTATATGAGAGATTGTTATCCACTTCATTGTTGTAAATAATCGTTCAGCTTCTGAAGAAGTCATATGAGTTCACTACTGCGCGCAATGCGAAGAAGTTTGCAGATTTCTGGAAAAATGTCTTCCGACATTTCATTTTGCAGCATTACTTGAATATTGGTACCGCTCACATTGCATTTCTAAATTCGCTTTGAAAATGGTTTTGTTTGATTTGACATCCATTTGAAAATGGTTGCACCTTCTATATAATTTTTAAAGCACCGTCATTTGTACTAGCAAAATAATCTTAACCCTCGAAATATCCCTGGGCTTTCCGATTGTTGACTTTCGTCATGCCCTCGCAACGCAAGCTCAAATGTACCCCAAAATTTGACAGTTTATGAGACAGAGAATATGCCTGATATCTCCTAATGAACTTAGCATTTTCCAAATTCCAAACTTTTACCTCGCTGGCTTTTATTGCAGAGAGAGAGAATCCCATAAAGGTCCTACGTATGGGGGTTCCTGTATTTACGTTAGAAATAATATTGATTCTATTCCCTTGGCGGAATTAAATGTGTACTCCATTGAAAATATTTTCGAAATTTCTGTTGTGCATCTTACTTCACTAAAAGTGATAATACTTTGCATTTACAGACCTCCAACAAAGAGAACTGCAGATTATATTTCGTTCTTAGAAAACCTGGAGATAACACTTAACGAAGTCAGCAATCGCTCTTTTGAATCCATTGTTGTATGCGGAGATTTTAACATTGATTTTCTGGTCGAATCTTGCGAGAAAGAAAAGTTTCTCAATTTAATTAATTCCTTCAATTTAGACATTACAATTAATGTACCTACACGGATCACACAACATTCGATGAAGGCAATTGATCAAATTATAATTAACAAAACTACTCGATATGAAGTTGAAACAAAAGATTTAGGATACAGTGACCACGATGCACAAATTCTTACCATTATAAGAAATGCGATCACTGACACAATAAATAATACACGTATGACTAGATTGTTTACTAAAAGTAAAATTAAATTATTCATTGATTACTTGATGCAGGAGTCATGGGAAACGGTTTATAATACTGCTGATACAAACGACAAATATAATTCTTTTAGTAAAATTAAATTATTCATTGATTACAAACAAGCGAATTCTTTCTCTCATTTCTAAACGTCATGACGTATCTCAAGATTTCTATCTACTTTAAAAATACAAAACATTGTTACGAAAAGTCATAAGGCAGGCTAAAATCATGAAAACGATCAGGATATTTTGAATTCAAATAATAAAACAAAAGCAATGTGGAATATAATAAAAATACTACCAAATCAACTAGAAAACCTGTAGAGAATGTTGTTTTAAAATATAACGATATAAATGTGAACGATCCGGCAACAGTGGCTAGTCTCTTTAACCAATACTTTCGAGAATTGCTGCCGATCTCACTAAGGGTCTTCAGGCACAAAATTCAAAAACAGACAGTTCACCCAAAATTGTAGGCACAATGTCTGTTTCCGAAACTTCTTCCTATGAAATTCTCAAAATAATCGGTAAACTAAAAATAAATATTCGTCCGGTTTAGATGAATTCCTGATTCTTTGTTAAAGACTTGTGCGTATGCCATTATACACCCGTTAACTCACATATTTAATGCATCTTTATGCACTGAACGTTTCCAGATATTTTCAAAACAGCTAAAATTAAGCCGCTTTTCAAAAAGGCAACAAAATGAAATTCAAAATTATCGGCCCATTCTCTTCTATCAGTCTTTTCAAAAATATTAGAGAGACTTTTTTACATACGAATGGAAACCTTTCTCACTAAACACGACGCGCTTTCAGATTGCCAACATGGATTTAGAAAATCAAAATCAACGGAAACAGCTATATTTTCTTTTCTTAAAGATGTCGCCTCATCATTGGATCAAAACGAGGCACCTATTGGATTATTTTTAGATCTGTCAAAAGCTTTTGACGTCATTGATATGACATTTTACTTTCCAAATTACCTTCATATGGAATTCGGGTATTGCTCTAGATTGGTTATGTTCGTACCTTAAACAACGATCTCAGAGAGTTGAAATACCTTACTGGAATGATGGAACATTACGTACGCACCTTTCCGACTCTTTGCTCGTTGCATGTGAGTTCCTCAAGGATCGATTTTAGGCCCTATTCTGTTCCTACTTTACGTAAACGATATGCCCTCGACGATTCGAAACGGAAGAACGGTTCTCTTTGCGGATGATACGAACATCCTTTGCAATAAAGAAACAGTAAATAGTACAATATCAGATGTTTCAAATTGGTTCAATACAAATTAATAGTGAACGAAAAGAAAACGGTTTTAATGCAGTTTTCCATTTCAAATAAAAAATTTAAAAAAAAAAAATAGTGAACGAAAAGAATACGCGTTCAGAATTCTAGCAAATTCAGTCAGCCTTCATACTGCTCGTTGTGTATACTTCGCGAATGTTCATTCCGCCTGAGATATGGCATAATATTCTGGGAAATACATCTTATAGCTCCAGACTTTTAGATTACAAAAACGAATTGTACGAATAATAACCAAATCCCACCCACGTGATTCATGTGCTCTCTCATTAATCTAGGAATTCTACCATTACCGTGTCTTTTATTTACGAATCAGTGGTTTTGTAAAAATGACTTGCTCAAGGGGGGGAATTTTTTTTCAGAAAATGCCGGAAGTCTATTCCTATAACCACTCGACGTAGAAATCATATTCATCGGGTGACAGTATCAACAGCTCATTACAAAAATTCACACACAATACATGTACATTATTTTACAACACTTTGCCAGATGACATTAAACGATTAAATTCAATAGAAAAGTTTAAATCCCAAGTGAAATCGTTTCTGCTGCATAACTGTTTCTATAGAATTAGAGACTATACTGAGCATCACAAGAAAAGTAACATTCATTTTAACAATGATTCATAATGCTTTATTTACCATTTGAACTGTGTAAATGAGTATAAACAACCTGTAACAACTATTGTACTACAGCTTCCGGGTCAATGACCCCATCTCGATCAGGTTTTTCGTCCAGTTTCCTGATCCATTGAGCAAATGCTGAGATGGCCCCTTGTTTTGCTTCTGGACATAAATATAACTTCATTTCCTGTGCACGTCTTCTAGAATTCAGTGGGAAATACAATTATTCAAATTATCGTTTCCATGTGGTATTTCAACTCTCTGAGATCGTTGTTTAAGGTACGAACATAACCAATCTAGAGCAATACCACGAATTCCATATGAAGGTAATTTGGAAAGTAAAATGTCATGATCAATGACGTCAAAAGCTTTGAGAGATCTCAAAATAATCCAATAGGTGCCTCGTTTTGATCCAATGATGAGGCGACATCTTTAAGAAAAGAAAATATAGCTGTTTCCGTTGATTTTGATTTTCTAAATCCATGTTGGCAATCTGAAAGCGCGTCGTGTTTAGTGAGAAAGGTTTCCATTCGTACGTAAAAAGTCTTCTAATATTTTGAAAAAAATGATAGAAGAGAAATGGGCCGATAATTTTGAATTTCATGTTTGTTGCCTTTTTTGAAAAGCGGCTTAATTTTAGCTGTTTTGAAAATATCTGGAAACGTTCCAGTGCATAAAGATGCATTAAATATGTGAGTTAACGGGTGTATAATGGCATACGCACAAGTCTTTAACAAAGAATCCGGGAATTCATCTAAACCGGACGAATATTTATTTTTAGTTTACCGATTATTTTGAGAATTTCATAGGAAGAAGTTTCGAAACGAACATTGTGTCTAAAATTTTGGGTGAACTGTCTGTTTTGAATTTTGTGCCTGAAGACCCTTAGTGAGATCGGCAGCAATTCTCGAAAAGTATTGGTTAAAGAGATTAGCCACTGTTGCCGGATCGTTCACATGTATATCGTTATATTTTAAAACAACATTCTCTACGGGTTTTCTAGTTGATTTGGTAGTATTTTTTATTATATTCCACATTGCTTTTGTTTTAATATTTGAGTTCAAAATATCCTGATCGTTTTTTATGATTTTAGCCTGCCTTATGACTTTTCGTAACAATGTTTTGTATTTTTTAAAATAGATAAGGAAATCTTGAGATACGTCATGACGTTTAGAAATAAAGTAGAGAGTACGTTTATTTTTACACGATGTTCTAATTCCTTTGTGATCCAAGTATTACTTTTCGTGAAATGTTTAATTTTCTTTTAATAGGAAAGCATGCGTTAAAGAGAAATGAAAGCTTTGAGAAAAATAAATTATATTTTTTATTTGTGTCAATAGCGTTATAAACTGCCTCCCATGATTCTTTCAGCAAGTAGTCCGTAAATAACTTTATGTTAACTGAAGTAAATGCTCGGCACATGCGTGTTTTATTTATTGTGTCAGTATTCATGTTATTAGAATTAATATTTGGCACTGGTCACTGTAACCTAGATTATTCGTTATTATTTCATATCTAGTTGTGGTTTTGTTAATTATAATTTGACTATTGCTGTTTGGATTTAAGAGTATTCCGTGAGGTACGTTCACTGTAATATCTAAATTAAAAGAATGAATTAAATTCAGAAACTGCTCTTTTCGTGGATTCGCTCAGAAAATCAATATTGAAATCTCCACATACAACAATGGATTTAAAAGAGAGATTACTAATTTTGTTCAGAGTTATCTCTAGATTTTCTACGAAATTGAAATAATCTACAGCTTGCTTTGTTGGAGGTCTGTAGATGCAAAGTAAGATAATTTTGAGCGTAGTAAGATGTACAACTGTTATTTCAAAAACTTTTTCAACTGCATATAAATTGAATTCTGACAAGAAGGTAGAATCAATATTATTTCTTACATAAATACACGAACCTCCGTAAGCAGGGCCTTTATTTGATTCCCTTGCTCCACAATAAGATCCTGCAAGGTAAAAACTAGATTGAGGTATAAACTCATTGAGAAGCGTTCTCGGTTCTCAGCCGGTGGCTCCTGAACCCAGGGATTCGCGAGGTTTATAAAGCGTATTCAGGACTTAATATTCTAAATAGGAATTTAAATTCCCAAGCATAACTTATAATGCGATTATACTTAGTCGAAAAGAAATACACAAAAACACAAATGCAAAACGTGATCTAACAATAAGACTCAAAGCTTCAGACTTCGAACCAAAATTTGAATTAAAATTCGTCCCCCAAATGGTGATTAATATCCCATGGAGATGTTTTAGTTTGTCTTGAGTTTAACTACACTTGATACTCATTGTATTAGTAGACGTTTTACTTTTATTTTTTATTTTTATTTGTATATTTATTTTTAGATTTTCGTTGTGAGCTATTTGGCAATATGGAAAATAAATTTTAACATCGTTTTATCATTACCTTTACTGTTACTAACAACTACCCAACGGGTTCGCCAACTTGTTTTCGTTGTTAGAGGAGTACATATAGAGAAAATGTTGGAAGTCACTGTATCACACAGTTCAAGGTTTTGTAAATATATTGTCGTTACATCCACTTGTGTATCTAAATTTTAAAATCATCATACTCAATTTCCTATCTCGATAAGGTGCAGAGGAGAGTTCAAGTCACAAACACACTGTTTGAATTATTGATAAGAAGCTAATATACTAATCGACATTCAGGATATGATATTATATCAAACATAACGGTTTACTTTTTTTAAATGTTCGTTTCACTATCTCTATGAATGTAAACATGCAATGAAAGCACATGTTTGACGTGTGTAATGGAAATTTTCAAGCCAATTATTAAGCATTTCAAAGTAAGAATCGTTAACAATAACAAGGTGAAAAGCATCACAGTAGTTATCATCTGTCTGTACTTTTGCGAATGTTTAGTGTTAAATTTTCATAAATTTTGGGTACTCAATAATACTGAAACTGCTTGAGCATTACACTGAACTATTTCACTTTTGAATTCAAGCGAACAGGATGTATGTCACCTGATCGGATGAACTTGACCGTTAAGTTGGTCAAGGAGGTTCGTTCTAAAAGTTGCCGTTATAACACGAACACTTTAATGTTAGGAGCGAAGGGAAAGAGGGCCCCCTTTTTACTTCATGAGTTTGGTTCCAGTAATTGTCGAGATTAAAATAGCATTACTAGGAGCAAATGTTAAAAAATCGTCGTGTATAGACGTTTTCACGATACTATCACTAATTCAGGGCAATAGTTGTTTTTCTTTTAATTTAACAAAAAAAAGGTTAATAATTACTCCCCAGTTACCACAAGTAAAAAGAGGAATAGTTCGTTTCTCTCTCAGTTACATTTGCTTAGTTTTCGCAACTCTGTCACTAGCGAAGTGTTCTTTCACGCCTTTGATTATGTCAAGTTGTGGCAAATAAATTATGTATTATAAATAAGTGTAAGCAATTACTTTTGCTTTTTATTGCCCGGCTAATAAGCCTAAGTTATTTTTAAGTTATTTCTTAAAGGAATTATATGAAGAGTATTGGTACATTAAATAAGAAAATTCCAATTATCTATGAGAAATTATTTGGTATAAAAAATATCATCCAAATTCTCAAACCTTGGTTACACCCCACCCCTTTACCAACGGGAATGAAATCACTATCTTCTATTTTTTTCATTTCCGAATAGTGAGTTCGGGGCTCGCATAAGTATACTGCTCTTCACTTGTAAATATTACATAAACATTTATCACACACAAGGGTAGGATTTATACATTTAATGTACGACAAACTAAATATGGAATTGCTAAGGGGATCACATCCATGGGAGTTCATAACCGGCAGCATATATAGGTAGTTTTCCTTGGTTTCTCCTACAATCACCAAGTGAATGACGGAGCGGTACCCTAACGAACTGGCCACGAACGTCGCGCGATCTGTCCTTATTTATTTTATTTATTTATTTTACGTCAAAAAAAACAGTTAAAAACTGCGTATGTCGTGCTATGGGGAAAAGTGAATTGTGTGCACATTTTCAAAATTCTGTGATCCCTACACTTAGTCATATACTACTTAAATTTTGAATTTTTGAAAAAGAGAAGAAAAAAAACTCCCATGCAATAAAATCTATGTTCAAGGATAAACAAGCAATAAATTTTGAATTTTGAAATTTTGAAAGGGAGAAAAAAAAACTCCCATGTAATAAAATCTATTTTCAAGGATAAATAAGCAATAAATTTTGAATTTTGAAAGGGAGAAAAAAAACAAAAAAACTCCCATGTAATAAAATCTATTTTCAAAGATAAAGTCCTTCCTCTTCCTTGTCCTCTTCCACTTACATGCACCTTTTATTCACACCTCTTCTTCTCTTACTAACACTTACATGCAAGGCACTACCACACACACACAGGGAGTCCGGTCGGGAGCTTCGATCTTGTCCCGGCTGGAGTGGTACCCACTGGTGGGGTACCTGAAACCACGCAAGCCGATGGATCACGCGGATCGCCGCCGGATCACGCCATCCACCTGAGGAAGATCACCGCCACCTCCCGTAATGAAAACATGACTTACTGAACTAGTGACCTTAGCAATTGCTGCTCCCGGAATCACTTACCAATCAATCCGTCGAAATCTCTGTATTTCCGAAAATGGTAAAAGGACCATACTTATGATAGAGAGTTTTTACTTCCTTTTTTTTTTTTTTTAATTTGTTGCGTCTACTTTGACGCAACGCGTCTCCAAGCCCCTCGGGCGGCGTTGAGCGCTTTGCGCTTCTCGGAGTAATCCTCCATTACTAACAGCGCTTTTTTTGGAGTAATCCTCCGTAGGACCGGTAATCCGGTAATATTATGTCTGTCGCGGTTGGTTGTCAAGAGGACCGCCAGGTAGCATCTCCGCGTACGCGCCTCCCACCGCGCGCTCTTGCGTCACTACCCAGCGGCCAGAATTAGGAATGAATAAGGATAGGGATAGGGTTTATGACACTTCATAGGGGTTGGACTAGCCCTTGTGAAGCAGCCAAACTCGTTTTGTTGGAATAAATTTCACGTGAGATTCGACGGGAATCGAACCTGGATCTCAGTGGTGAAAGGCTAGCGACTTGGCAAGGAGCCACGAGTTCAGCCACTTTATCGTATACTTACGAATATGTGTAGTGTAGAGAGAGTTATGTAATGCTCGGGAAAATCGATTCCGAGATTTCAACGGAAATACACGTTTTGGGGTCCCCTGATACCGAAAACTGTTTTTTTTTTTCAAAACGCCCGTCCATCCGTCTGTCCGTCTGTCCGTCCGTCTTTGCGACCGTCTGTCCGTCGTTTCTTTAAATTTATTGTAAGAATACAGTTAAATACACTTAGGTCCTGTATTACCACCTTCAGTTAAAGTTCCGGTTAGAACTAACTGGAAGTTAGCGACCGAAATTCGTATTACGAGCGTCGATTAAAATAAACCGGAGGTTTACCTGGCGGTTAAGTTAACCGGAGATTGAAGTAAGGGTTACTGAGTTAACTGCTGGTTAGGTGAAATGGCGGATATAATAAGTGTAGAAACTGATTCTGAAGACGAAATGCTATTGGAATATTTTGTCTATACCAGACGGCTCAAACGTGTTCGGTCCAGACGGGATAATTTCGGAGACTGGGACTGAGACGAATTTTTCGCGCGTTTCAGGATTACAAAACAAACTGCTTTGTTCGTGTTGCAACAAGTTGAAGATGACCTGGAATATGTAACAGACAGGTATGATAATGTATTGTGACATACCAATATGTCACTGAATATTGTACAATATTTATTATAAATGGCGTCAATTAAAGGGGATAAATTATGTGAATATGCTAGCATAGCAACGGTAAGCGAGCCGTCGTCAAGGTCAACATCTTCATGCAGTGACAATCGCGGAGACGGCTAGTTCATTTTGTATAGAATTCAGGGATTGGCCGAAAAAGCAGTGACAGTCGTGAAGATGGCTAGTTCGTGTTGCAAGAAATTTAGGGATTGGCTAGGTACGAAGTGTTATCTGCAAATAAACAATCGAAAAATGGACCGAGCTTTGCAGGGCTGAAAGAATACGAGAGACATTGATTCTGACTGATGCCGTGCTCATGAACGGCTCGTGCTCCAATTAATGTTAGGAGTTTTTTTTTCTTTGGGGACTTGTAAGCATCTACTAGGGAATGGATATTAAGAGAACATCAAAATTTGAATACTAAGTGTGACAGTGGAGTTTAAAATATTTCAAGTGAACGAGTTGGAGGGACATTGAGGGCTTGGGCGAAGTTGTCAGTGATTGGACTGGAATGTTAGCAGCAAATAGTTTATTGATCTGACGAACGGTGATCGAAGTGTGCTTCCGAGAAAAGAAGAGAGAAGATGGTGTCTAAACCTGAGGACGGCGGCGTCGGAGATGGATAAAGATGGTCCAAAAGCGCGCGAAGACATAAGGTTGGAATTGTCATGACAAAGATTTAATTTTGTATAGGTAAAGTTATACAATATAAACAATTGTTTTAAATTGTTTAATAAATTTCCATGTTCTTGTGAAATGAATATATGATTTTTCATTGAGCCAATTGTAGCAATGAACTAGCAAGAGAAAGATATTTGCTTTTCAGGTTCCTCGACTCAGGTAGTTTGTTTTAAATATATTCAGTTTATAATAAATAATTAATGACGCTAGTTATAGTATGTTCCCTCGGTTTCTACCTTTCCTTAGCTTTCTCTCGTCTGAATTTTTGTACTGTAGCTTTAATTGAAATAATAGGTTTATGATATAACCTGAGCTGTTAGACATTGAAATGGTGTATTATTTAATTTGACATATTTACAAATTATTGCCTTATTAAGTAACCCAATGAAAACAAATATTAAATTAGAAGGTTTATTAATACTTTACTAGTTGTCAACAGTAAGTTGACATCTTTCATTTTTTGTAACGGAGTGCTATCACCAAATTTTATTATTTAAATTATTACTAAATAGTAGTATATCCAGTCGCAATTACAAATTTGAATGAATAATATCGCAACCTCATTTTGATTTCAAAACTTCGTGGATATTACTAAAATTAAATAATATTCATTAGAAAATGATTGGTTCACATTTAAGCATATTTGAAATTGAAATGAATATTATGTAAATGATATATTGAATGTTCTGTAGTCCTAACCTGCTGTAAATTGAAACAGGGTTACGTTGTATGAAATGAAATCTACCTATTCTTTTTGTATGACTTTTTTAAAGGGTTTCATTACTAAAATTTACAAGTTTATACATCTATAATTTTTTTTGTATTATCATATTTTGTATACATTGGTTAAGAAATAAGTTATACATGAAACATTCCAAATGTAAATTACAAATGAAATGAACATACCTTTTTATACCATTCAAAATTTCAATTTCAATTTTTAAAATCAAATTCATAGTATAATAAACCCACTTTCTTTCGCCCCGCATTGGGCTCCAATATAATAATCCCTCGTTCTACTGCCAATACAACAATTTTCATTTCTTTCTGCCACTGTAATATTATCCTATTTTTATTTTTTTAAACACATCTGGGCGCCATGTCATTAACACACATACCCTTCCTTAAACCTACCTTAGCTTTTGTACTTGCCCGTTAGCTAGCTAAATTTATACAACTTCTAAATTCTTTCTGGGCGTGACTATGTGATTGCCCTATACAGGGCTACAAACGAGGTACTTATGCACACGTGCATGGGTCTGCATTTAACTACTTTAATCACAACACATTCTCTAATGGTTATTGATGAACCCGAATGTATTGATCTTAATTTATTCACTACTATTGGATGGTTTCTTTCCTCAAATAATATCAAATACATCTGAAAAAATAATGCCCTCTGATGGCACACAAAATACACATAAAAGAGAACAAAACATTTAAAATTAAAACCCAACAAATAAACAATAACCATTCACACTGAAAATTATAAAAACAATATGTACACTCATTCACTCCGAATGCGCATTCTGTCGTTAGAATCGTTGACCCTCTTATCTTATGATAACGAATAAAATTTGATCTTCGACAGATGTTTTTGAAGATAAAAAAAAACGAACAAACAAATATCCATGCTCACTTCCTTTGTGCCGGACAAATGCTGTGACACGCGGCGCACGTCACGCGTCGCCGTCCACCGATTCGTACACTCCCCGTGTACGACGAGAGCACGCTCCAGCTTCCACCAGCTCCAAGACCGTCAACTCACACTGCTGAGCAAACACTGCGAAGCGTCCTGCGGTAAAACGCGAAGCTTCCACCACGTTTAAAGTTCCCGCGACGAAGAAATACTATTGATTTCACGAATACCGGTGAAAAGAATCTTTTAAAGTTCCCGCGGTGAAGAAATACTATTGATTTCAGGAACTGGTGAAAATAATCTTTTAAAGTTCCCGCGGTGAAGAAATACTATTGGGTTACGCGAACTAAACGAAACTGCTCTGTTCGTCTTTCGATTACTGACCGAAGCATGTTTTTTATTTTTTTAATTTATTTTACGTCAAAAAAACAGTTAAAAACTGCGTATGACGTGCTATGGGGAAAAGTGAATTGTGTGCACATTTTCAAAATTCTGTGATCCCTACACTAAGTCATATACTACTTAAATTTTGAATTTTTGAATTTTTGAATGTTGTGTGTTGTATGTTTGAATGTTTGAATGTTGAATTCCGCATCATGAAATTTATAACACAAAATGTCCGCGACCGTTGCTTAACATTGCAATCGCGTAAAATCGCGTTGCGTTCACCCGTAAAATATTGTTCCTATTTCTAAATCCGTTCATCCGCTCACTACATCAGTTTTGTTCACTTGAAAATATGAACAAAAATGTTTTCAAAACATTTTTCTAACTCGGAGCTCGCGTCTTCACCACCATACAACACTGCACTTTCTCTCGTCTCTCGAGCATTGTTGTCCACTATCCTATATAGATTTTTCTTGAACAAGCGCCGATCGCTCGCCCGTGACCACAAACAAGATTACAGAATGTTTCTTAATTTCCCGTTTATAAGCGTTTTACGCCTCGCTACCGGTTCTCAATATTGTCTATTGTTTCTCCGATAATTACAGCGATCTCAATTTTTCGTTTCGATGTCTTATCTATGATGTCTAAATCTCATCGTTTTTAGTTCGTTCACTGTCGTGACGTAGTCGTGACGTCACTACGATGCGTCACTTGTTTCAATTATACTTTTAATTTTAATTCATTTTCTAGACGTTTCCCAAAATCGTGATTACTTTCGAAATTGTTCATAAATTTCGCCCTGTTGTTCTCTAAAGTTCCAGCTCGATTACTTCCAGCGTTTCTGTAATTTTCATTAAAAAACATATTTGCCCTCAACTTTACCCTAATAACAATGGTCTCCATGTTCACGCTTTTTAACTTGAAATGTACGATTACGATTATTTTCGAAATTTTGTGAACCCCTTGCCCGATTTTGCTGATTGTTCTTTCTAACAATTCTAAATATAATGGTTTATTGAATGTTTATGTTAAATTTGACTTTCTTCCGCGCATTCGGTTAATTTAGAAAAAAATTTTGCGCGCGGCGCTGCCGTCTTCTGTCTTTTTGAATATAAATCTCAACATTTTATTGTAAAGTCTTTATTCTCTGGAACACTAAAGTACCGAAATGATCGCAAATCATTACAATAGTTTTAAAGTGCTACTTGTCATTACACCTTATACACCACACAATTTTTAACATACTTTTCTATAAACTACTAGAATATTTTATGAACTATTGTAATTTGTAATTATAAAGTAATATTTTATATTATTTCACATTTCATTTGGTCTTATTTTCAATTTATGAAGTACAAAAAATTATAAAATTGGTTGAGAGTTTTTCAAATTTCATGCAAATAAGTTTCATAAAATGTTGGTAATGAATAAACCAAAATTAGTTTCCACTAATTTTGATTTAATCAATTTTTTAATATACATTTTTACAATATTAATGTAAAATATTCTTCGTTAGTATCAACAAAACTTCTTCTTTAATACCTAAAAGTGTCTTTTCATTAAATGACTCTAAACTAGAAAATTATTTTTTTTGAGTTAAGAATTAAAATAAATGTTGATATATCAGCAAACATATGCACTATTAAGAATTCTATTGTTTTGTTTCAGAAATTGCTTGTTGTCTCCTATAAACCAGTTACTACTAACATTAAGATTTTATGCAACTGCTGGTTCTCTAACAGCAGTTGGTGACTTCTCGGGGGTGCATAAAACCACTGCTGGGAGAATATAACAAAAGTCTCCCATGCTCTTGCATCTCTAAGGAGAAAATTTATTTACATGTCAAGAAACCTAGAAGAAAAAATAACCATTCGAAGAAAGTTCTCTGAAGTGGCTGCTTTTTCGAGGGTGATTGGTGCCATTGACTGCACTCACGTGCGTATTGTTTCGCCCGGTGGAGACAACGCTGAAGTTTTTCGGAACAGGAAAGGCTACTTCAGCTTCAACGTGCAAACTGTTGCAAGCCAGGACTTATGCATTCAAAACATAGTTGCAAGATGGCCTGGGTCAAGCCACGATGCCACAATAAACAGAAACTCTGTTATTAAAGCTCGGATGGAGAGGGGAGATTTTTTAATGGGGTGCTGCTTGGTGATGTAGGATATCCCACGGGAGCAACACTTTTGACACCTCTTTGCAACCCTCGCTTACCAGATGAAAATTTGTATAACGAATCACATATTAGGACACGCAACACTGTTGAAAGATTATACGGTGTTTGGAAAGCTAGATTCCCTATTTTAGCACTAGGAATAAGGCAGGACATTTCACTAGTGCAGCCCATAATTGTGGCGTGTGCTGTAATAACATTGCCATCCAGAGGAAGGAAGCAGATCCTCCACCTGTTTCAGGAATGTGATCCATTGCAATTGGCAGTTCAGGAAGGGCAGATAGCTCCTGCCGTAAATTTAGAAGTGCCACAAAGGGAAGCAGTTAGAGAAATGTTTGTGAGGTTCTTCAGGGACAGAATACATAGAAATTAAATGTTACACAACATTCATTTGTTTATTAATAATTAAAAAATAAAATTTACAGTCTGTATTTTTTTAAAATGGTAAAAATATTTTCTTTTTACTATTTTGATACCCTCTCCCTTTCCTCCACATCCATTTCTACAAGCTTTCTTTTAGCTTTAATTAAAAGTTCTTCTTCCTTAATTTGTACATTTAACAAATGAAGTTCTCTCTCTCGCTCCTGCTTGACTTCGAACTCTCTCAGAAGCAATTCTTTCTGCAGTTGGGCCACTTCAGTTCTTGCAAAAGCCCAGGAGCGTAACTTCTGCCCACTTGCAGAAGAAGCAACTGTAGACTCACCGATTTGTGGTCGTCGTTTGATGAATTTGGGGTCACAATTAGGATGCTATTACGTTTCCGCTTAAGCATTGCAGGCGTGTATGTTGACCAATCCTGAATTTCACTGGTAACACATTGTTGCACCACACTATCACCAGACTGCACAGGTAGAACTTCTTCCACCTGTATTACTGGAAGTTCGATTTCTTCTTCTTGTTCTTGTTCTTCTTCTCCTCCTCCTGCTGCTGCTGCATCTTCAATACACATTTCGTATGCATCGTCACAGTCATAAGTGGACGGCATACCTCCAGCACTTACCCCCATAACGCTAGCAACCTTTTCCAAAATAGTCATGAACCCTCCTCCGGTTCTAAGAGTCTCTCTCTCTCTCTCTCTCTCTCTCTCTCTCTCTCTCTCTCTCTCTCTCTCTCTCCCTTTCTCTCTCTCTCTCCCTTTCTCTCTCTCTCCCTTCTCTCTCTCCCTTCTCCTCCCCCTTTCCTCTCTCTCTCTCTCTCCTTCTCTCTCTCTCTCTCTTTCTCTCTCTTTCTCTCTCTTTCTCTCTCTTTCTCTCTCTCTTTCTCTCTCTCCCTCCTCTCTCCTCTCTCTCTCCCTCTCTCTCTCTGCTCAACATTTTTTTGCTTCTCTTTTCAGGTTTTCATTTTTTTCCTTTAACTGCTTTACAGTGCGTCAAGAAGCAGTGGCCGCATTGAAGCTGTATGCAATCCCATGTTTGATTCTGCAAAATTTTTAAAAAATACAGTAAAAACATATTGAAAATGTTGTAAAGCTAATACGATATCAAAAGTTTTAAATTGAATAGAGTCTTTTGATATGAAAGATAGTTAAATATTTCATTATTACGTTTTCCTTAGTCGTGGTTCCATTAGTTGTTTTTTTTTTGTTTTCCACTATTTCGGTGAACTGATCCACCAAATTAACTAACGTGGCACTTTCCTCTCTTGTAAAATTGACGCCACGCTTCCTTTTCGCAGACGTTTCGGTGGAATTTTGCATTTTACAAAAGGCACAAAACGCACACCAAAAAAGAATCAACGTGTTCACCGAACCTATGCACGCGCAAAAACAATTTTTTTGGAAATAGTAAAAGTTTGAATTTTTTGGCAACTTCTCACAACTACAATATTGAAGATAGATATTTTTCGTTCAAAGGAAATTTGTTGTCCATAATTAGTTCTTTCATTAAGATGATATACATACATTCATACATGATTCATTAAGATGATATACAGTTTTTAGTAGTTTCTGCAAAACATTGCGTGTAATTTGTATAACTGTAAAACGTTACAAAAACAAGATTAAAGCAGTTGGCCGGGAGCCGAGGTCGCTAAGGCAGTAGAGTCTTAGCGATATCGGACCGAGAGATCGCGGGTCCGAGTCCCGCCTCGGGCAAGGTTGTGTTTGTGTTCGTCCTTTCACCCGCTATCATCACTATTTTGTTTCATCCATTCATAGTTACCATAACGTTAACACCAATAGTGGTCGCTAATGACCTAAATGATGATGCGACCTTAAATAAACAAATAAAAATAAAAATTAAAAAAATTCTCAAAAACTTCTCCAAATTTTTTCTTTCAACTTTTGGCTGAATGTAATCTATACCATGACGTAAACGCCATATTGCTCTATTCTTTTGTTTTTTCAAACATTACAAAAATGTAATTTTTTCTACTTGTCTATCACGCCGGTAATATTTACATTAGAGGCGATTTCTTCATATTATTATATTTATGAGTACATTTGCTTTAAATAATGTCAGATAAAGTTTCTCGAAAACTAACAGTTTTCGTTAAAAAAAATTTCAAAACCATTTTTTTTCCAATAGATAGTACTAAATGCACTGTTTAATATGAAGTTCATTTTGGTGTATTCTTTTATTTTCTTCAAAGTTACACAAATGTATATTTTATGAAATACATCTCAGGCCGTTAATATGCACATTGTAGAGTCGTAGGCTTCCGCGGCCGGAGTCGTTGAATTCTTGGCTGTCCGGGATTAGCCGCGTCATGGTCGATGGAGCTGACGTTTCGGCCATCTTGCTGTGGCCTTCTTCAGAACAGTATAGCTCTGTGGCCTTCTTCAGAGCAGTGTAGCTCTGAAGAAGGCCACAGCAAGATGGCCGAAACGTCAGCTCCATCGACTATGATGCGGCTAATCCCGGACAGCCAAGAATTCAATATGCATATTTCCATCGATTTGTAAAAATTATTACATTTGTGATTGGAAGTGCTTCAAATGACTTCAAATGAAGCTTTTTGAAAACTCAATAGATTTCTGTGAAAAAGCTTTATATTTCGCATTTACAGTAATGCTGAATCGCGATTTTCTTAAAAAATTTTCTATGAAATTTACTTTTTTAAAAAAAATGTACTTTTGGCACCAATAGTGTAATGATCTATCATTTCGAGACCAAAACCCCCAGATGCAACTTTACAAAAAGTGACAAAGAATAAACTAGTGTATTGATTACAACGGTGCCGACAGAAAACATTTTACAAGTCCAATTTAAAATAAAGAATTATAGCGCGTGAAATTTGTGAAAATTGAACATAATCATCCGGTAGAACAGAAATTATGAAATTAAATAAAACAAACGGCATCAAATTCGGTCAACGCATTCGGAAGATATAAATTGAAATAGAATTGGAATTTTTTAATATAACATGAACAGAATATGGCCATTGTTGAGCTAGAAAAGAAAGATTGTAAACAGTTTTTTTTAAGAATTATAACAAAACGCACAAACCGATTTGGCTGAAACATTGGGAAACAATAGACTAAAACACGGGGAAGACGACAGAATTAGTGTCAACTTTGCCGCATGTTCGGAAGCAAAATAATAATATAATATTTGGAAGTTTGCAATGAACTAAAAGTACAAACAAATGACGCCCTGTTACGAAGAGAAGAAAGTCATTTGGAATTAACATTAAAAGCAAGCGAGTGGCAACTATTTTGTTCCAGAAGCCTTCTGTAACAATGTAAGTTGCTGAAAAAATTCCGATGTGAAGACAGATGTGTCGTGAGTACCGGGATGAACGCTTCGTGTGCGCGAAATTGGCGAGTTGTTAAGTTTCTTTTGAAAGTGTAGCAATTCAAATAGAGAGTAAAGTTGTGATGTTTGTTGGAACTTTGAAGTATTAGTAAAAGGAACAAAATTCGGGAGTAATTTTAATTTTTTTTTTCAAGTAGGATTTTTTTGTGATTACGGACAATCAGATGTTATTTTTTTATTGTAAGAAAATTCAACGCTACGGACATCTCGTTATCAAATATAGAAGAATAGATGCCGGGATCAGCACAATTGGACGTTCATTTTGAATGTAAATGATCGTAATTTCAAGAAGTGACGTGTTTGATGACACGCGAAAAATAGTTGGTTTTTGTTTTGTTTGTTTTGCCGACCAGTACGCAACGAATAAATACAAGTTTATTAAGCGGTGCCGGACTAGCAACTGAATAATATCATTTATGCGGACAAAAGCGGTTGGCGAGAATTGGTTTCCGAAGGCGACCGCGAGCAGGAGTGGACGGCGACCGCGCATCGAAAGGCACTGGACGGCGGCCATCAGACATCATTGCCACGAGAGCTGAGCCGCAAAACAGGGAAGTGACACGTGTGTATGTGTGTGTGTGTGTGTGTCTGATTTCTTTGCAAACACTTCATCTGAAGACGCGTTCCGTAACTGAAGGGAATTTATTGAACACCAAGTTTTGTTAATAAAATTAAATTAAGAAATAGTCAAAGGAAAATCAGGGAATGCGCATTCAATGTATGAGTGGAATTTCATATTGTTTTGTATTATTGTGGGTGAATGAGTTTCGTTGTTGTGTTTTGTTTCTTGGAATGTCTATGTTATAGGGTACTGTGTAGAGGGAAAGACGGTAAGTTGTTGCCGTGTATGATGAAAAGAGGGAAAAGCCAGAAAGCAATAATAAACGAACGAACGAAAATATGGTTCGTTTTTAACAATTGAGAACATGCGTCGTCATTTACCCTAGCACGCACAATCCAATCACCTCGCTTGGATTCCTGTATAGGACCACCATCTTATCCACGGTATTAGAATCATTACATTTTGGCTGCCCAACGCGAGTTCCAGGGTAGCGGGAATGCCGGGGGAAATATTAGATAGTCGAAAAAGGAAAGGGGAAAAGGAGTCTCATTTATAGTTCAGTTGTTCAAGATACTGATTTCTTGGTACCCAGTTCATCTGCATTTGTTGGGTTGATGTGTTTCGGGCTGACTGATGAAGTCATGACAGGTGTAGTTTGCCCGTGTTTTTGTACTGTTTGTCACCTTGGTTCCTTATTTTAAATTAATATTTTTAAAAACAACCTGGCAACAAATCGTTTCCAATCCAACAAATAAAAATTAGAACATTAAGTATCAACCTCCTTTCCAGCTTTAGCCATTTTCGACTATACATCATTAACACTTTTCATTCTTCATTTTGTTTCGTACCCTTCATTTTCTCCAATATTAACTAATTAAATAATGTTACTCAAATATTTGAGAATTTTCTTTTCTTTCTAGAAGGAGCAAAGTATTTTTCTTCTTTGTATAATTATTCAGGAAATTATTAGTTGATGACTTTACAATGACAAATACTGCAGAAAGCAGAGCAAATCAGCACTGTATCTGTAGCACTACTCTTTAGTGATTATCGTTAATTTGTTCGCTAATAAATATCACTTGCAAACATCATCATCTACATCTGTTACTAAGTCTGCTCAAAATAGCATTTACAGTACTGAATGAACTATAGGGAGCGAGTCATTCTTGTTTTCATAAAATTCTTCAGCCTCTCCAAGATATCCAATTAACTCATTTAAAACATTGATAACTCCGGGAAAGTATTGTTCCCAGCCTTTTCAATTCAATTTCACGACTGAACACGCTGACCCCAAAAATCGACTTAATTACTACTGATGAAGTAAATACTGGCCTAGGTAAACACAAACTAAACCTAACGAAGACAGTCTTCCCTGTTCACAGTGTCATTCTCTGCAGCATTTTCCCTTTCTAGACACTGATGAACATCAAAGGGATGCAAAGCCCTCTCTGCATCATATTTTGATTTGGATTCTAAACTCTCCGCTATTGCCCTTCGTAGATCTTCTTGGACCCTCTTCCTTCTCATTTGGATCCATACGTAGAGACGATGGACCATATGCATTCAAATGGCTGGGCTGCCTGGCAATTTAGTAGGATATGACTCCTTCCTTGAGTCTTGAGTAATTCAAAGTACACATAATAACTTTCCCAGACTTTTCATCATAGCATGGTTGTCAGCAATTCCTTTTCATCAAAGTACAGTACATACCTACAAAGGAAACATGAGACATCAGACAAACAAGGTAAAACAATTATTTATTTTAAATGGCAAATGATAGGTCTTTAAAATCAACCACATCAGAACAAATAAATTAGTAATGTTGTATAATAAATGCAGGCCTATTCTTTCATCAAATTTTATTTAATTAATATTTTCAAAAGAAAAAATTGTTCCTCATGAATTGTGTCATGAATGACATTAGTAAATTAGAATAGTTAAAAATTTAGAAAAAACAATGAATTTCAAGACAATACAAATAATATATCAAATGCACAGACAGTATAGTTATATCACAAACTTTGCAAAAATTAGAAAATTATCAATACTTACTTAGTATTTAGCGTCAGAACAGAAATCATAGCGATAATTGAAGATGCTTTCTTCCTCAGTGTACCGTCTTTAGAAATTAAACATAGAACATGCTGGTCACATTTCATCATAATTCCTCTGCAATTTGGTACACAGCACTTGTATACTATTGCAAAATATTCATACATATTGCACTAAAATGCGTATAAAACAATCTTCATAGCTATGACAACTATTATCCCCGCAATTGTTATTTGCAGAGTACGAATCTTGATGTAACGATGCAAAAAAAGAATAAACCTTATCCAGGCACAATCATGAAAGTATAGACCAGAGAAAACAAATGGAGGAATCACCTCAGCCACCTCCTAGAGTTATAGAAAGCCTGCTCATGGTGATCGCTGGTGGCGTGGGTGATTAATCAGGCATGGGTGGGTCTATGGACTGAGCATGTTTTTCAGTTGAATTCGTCTGATGTTGTCCATGTGTGGTGCAGTTCATACTTGTATTATGCTGCCGGTTTGATGTGCCATTTAGATGTTGATTCCGAGTGTCGAGGGCTGCGATCGAAGCCTCGAAAGTACACATGTTTTAGTTTTCCAAAAGATCAGTTTGAGAAGAAATGGACAGCTGCTTTATTCATAGAGAAGATTTTGTACCTTCAAATCCTCATGGGTAAGGCTGTGGTTCCACCCAACCATATCATTCTGTTCATCTCATTATTATTGTCACCTCAAATGCTCATTACTAAAATTTGCTTATTATTTATGTCTTACTAATGTTCTATCCACAGAAGCCAAATTGTTTAAATTAGATCTTTTAATTCTTCGCTTGTAATGTGATGCACAGACTTTTGTATTTTCTGTACAGTTGATGAATAGTGATAGTAGAAGCATTAGTAATCTGACAATGGCACTTAAGTTCTGTTCAGTTATAAGTAATGCGTAAAAATTCATAACCTCACAAAAGAATCTTGAGATTTTCTGTAACTTGTATGAATAAGTTGCTAATACATAACTAATAATTTATGTCAAAAATTACATGGTAAGTATGAAAGCAAAAGTCTCTCAATGGTACATGAATTGTTTCAAATTAATTTTTTTTTGTTCTTATTGGTAGAATTGGTTTGAAAGTGAAACTTAAATTCTATGTACATATTTAATGTTATGAACTAGCAAATTGTAGTTTGGTTTGCCTCATGCAAACATTATTATTATTGGTATTATTGTGTATTATTATTGTGTATTATTATTATTATTATTATTGTATTGTATATTATAAATATATTATTTTTCTTGTTTCCAGGTATGCCACCTTCATTTCCATCAATGACATTATTTGGGAGAAGGTGGTGTATAATGGTAAGGAGAGAAGCTGTCATCGAGACTGAATATCAAGTTAGAGGTGATGCTGTACCATCTCATCTAACATCCAGCTCACCTTGCAGGGTTTCTTTGGAAGGCCTTATGAAAACTTGAGAAAGACTGAAATGGAAATACAGAGAAAGCTACATACATTCAATAAATTCAGCAATTATAAATAATGTGTATTATATTATAAATAATTAAGTTTAATGTATTTATATTATAAATAAATATATATTTTAATAAAAACCATGTCAGAACAAATTGTTAATCAATGTTTGATATACTGTTGTATTAAAGGAAAATTTAGTTTCCTGGAATATGCTGAAGAAAATGTAAGATGAGAATGGTGGCCTCTATCCCAATGACTCCTTGTAACAGGAATGTAAAAGTCACCAATGAAGAAATGTTTGCTGTCACTATCTTAAAATATCTGAGAGAGATTGGTTCGCGATTAGCGCGTGATGGTCGTTCGGTAAGATGGTTAGTCAGGCATTTGCGCTGAAAGAGTTTATATTACAGCAGAATTTTATCAAAAAATGATAGATTATCAAACATTACAGAAAGATTGAATATATTTTCAGTAAATTCCTGATTGTATTCTCTAATAAATAAGTTATAATATACTGTATTAATAATGTTTTATAAAAATATACTAAAGAACTTTCATCATAAATTGATAATTTTTAATACAAAAGGAAGTAAAACAGGTTTCGTAGTGGAAAAATGATATGAAAGAGTAAGCGAGAATGACAGAAGCACTCTCATGACTACCTACGGCCAGCGTCATGAAACAATGAAGCAAACTATAACGCTCAAGAGTAGTGCCTCAGCCTTCTAAGCGTGACGTCACACCAGTAGCGTGCATTCAAATAAGCTAGGTATGCTGCGCCTGCAGGAAAAGACAGATAAATGTAATTGTATATTTTGAAATCACCACTCTCGCCGTAGGAACCAGAAGCGGTTACCAGATTCTGCAAAGTACGCACTGGCTCGCGTAGGCGCGCGGCCTTCATTGAGCATACACTGCTGTTGCTGACGAAGACAGAAAACAGTTGAAAGACAGAGGTAATGAAGCGCCGCGACCAGCACAACTAACGCAACGATTATTCTCCATCATCCCAGTAACAGATTCTTTATGCTGGCTCTAAACTCCATTTGATTATATACACTTACGCTGTCACTTCTCTCCACCACAAACCCTGCTACGGCATATGGGCTGGCTCTGAATTGAGCTTGCAGATGTGTTCGCATGCGTGCGGGCCGCATGGTATGGCGCCTTGCCGTAATGTACGGTCTTAATAGCGTAGTTTATTTGATCTGTGCGAGTTGACACTGTGCATGTTTTTGTGTGCACTGTCTTTTGTTTGCGCGATAAATACTGTGCTATGGCAGAAAATGCATTTTATAATTGAGGATATAAAAGTATATGTTCGGTTATTGCTTTGTGGAAAAGGAATTATTCATATAGAAGGCCTTGTTCAGAACATCAATATTTCTGTGTGTTTGCGCAGAGGAGGGCATGTCGCTGCTTTGGCACTCAAAATATAAAAGCACCAATTAGTTCACTGCGCTCAAAGAAAACTCCTCATTAACCCTACTAAACCCGCAATCAGTCTTCATATTCATGTCTTGAGAATAAAGCACTTCTCTTTCATTGCACAATCCCCTCAAACAATCATAAAGAATGATCCCGTAACGGTCGTTTGTGTCACTTGTTGAGAGCTGGCCCGGTTTAAAGTGTCAGCATTGACAAATTGATCTATCAGATGAAACGCAACATAATTACTCAGAACGAATAGAGTTACATTAAATGCCCATTAAGATGCCGAATTTTTTCAATGCAGAAATTACGTTTCAGAGCATCGTAAAATGAGTTAGTTATACAGGCTACATTAATCGAACTTCTAAATTTGTTGAGTAAGTATGTTACGATACTAACAAAATACTTAAATTTGCCAAAACATTTAAAGACACTTCTAACAAATTCGAATGATTTGATTTTGCAATTAGTAATTTCTTGAGTAGATCTATTAAAAACATTTCCACTTGGTCCCGGCGTGTTTGTAATTGTTTTTAGTTGGAAATATGAAATATGAATGGCGCAGACAATCTGACTAAAATGTAGTGTGTTGGTGAATTAGCATGTTGTGGGAGAGGCAGTGTAGAGGAAGCTTCTTAAGAGTCGTGAGTGTTGCCTGAAGCTGAATAATAGTTTTTCTTATACGGGATACAGCATTTATTACGTTCCGAAAGATAACACAGTATTTACAGCGTGTGAAGCGTTCAAAGGCAGAGGTTATGTGACTTTTGGTTCAGTGAAAATTGTGAGCGTGTATGGGGAGGATTTGCTATTTACAGAGCTTACCCAGTAGAGGTTGGTCACCGCACGCCCCTGCGTCACACACAAATAATGTCCTCCAGCGCCACGGCCTGTAAATCTGAGGTGGTGTTGATTTATATTATGAGGACTTGAGATTTGAAATTAAACGATGCGAATTTTCATCTGCAGTCGTCAACTGTCGCTTTTGGGAATGTCATGTGACCTTTTCCTCTGTTCTCATAAAAAGTGCCGGCGCCGCAAAGGCAACCTTCCCGAAATTCGACAGTTGCAACGGTTGCCTAACACGAAATCTCGTACATTTACTTTAAAATCACATGTCTGAAAATATAATTTTATACTTAAAATACTATAAAAACGTTAACGTATGTTACATCAATGCATTCATTCATTATTATAGAAATTTAATTATCTTTGATTTTTTAAACGGAACCATATATTTTTTTCACTAGCGATAGATAATCGCTAAATGAAATAATAATTCCGATAAAATCAAAGATAAAATAGAACTCTCAATAAATATTTCCGAATTATGTCTCTACGCATTATTCCCCCATGATTCCGCATTGGTAAGCAAAGCTGCATTTCGATATCAGGAACCGTTTAAAAGTTATAAAGGTGGCCCATAAAGTTGGTGGGACTCAGTATAATTCTATTCACAGAAAATTCCCATTACTAATTTTTCAATTTTCCAATTAATACGCGCATTTTACAACAGTTATTATGTTTTATTTAATTGGAACCTCATGAAAACATTCTTCTCTTCCGTAATTCAATTATATATCTCCCAGAAATGTTTCAGCGCTTAAATTTCCTTCGTTGCCCGCTGCAACGACGATTTTGAGTGGAAGCGTCCGAAAGGAATATAGGAATACGAACACCCAAGCGGGCAAAACTGGCCGCCCTTGCTATAGATTCTGCTAGGATATTATTTGATTGACAGTCACAACTATTACGATCGCGGCATTTTACAATCTTATTTTAGTCATCAATATTCCCTTCGAGATTTTGGAATTTTTGTTCCTGGAGAAGTTGGCTATATTGTCAGTCCGCTCTTAATACAGGTATTCTTCAGCTCTCCGATCGCAGATTAGACGTAACCAGACCATAAGCTCCACTTCGCTCCTATCCACTCATCATATACTGTGCTTATCTATTCAGCGCCATTCCTAAATACAGGCATACTTTCGCTGCTGCAGTTGTTGGGCGGTTCATTAAGCGGCGTTTCCGATTTCTAATAACGGGCGCCGGGAGAAGGTTACGATAATATTTTAACTGTATTACTCTGATAAAAAGCTGAATATTATCCGCTAGCTGGTCGATGGGTCGTCAGAAATAATGTTCGTATCTGTGGCCGATTGCCCGATCTGCCATCTGTACGGAATGGCGGGAATCTGAAAACGAGATTTGGTCTGGCTGCTTGTGGCGTTGGCGGATCGTTTTGTCTTAACCGGAGAGAGCTTAATGTTATTTCTATCAGTAGCAGCAGGTGAGTGGCAGGGGAATTTGCGTGATAAGCTTTCTTAGTAATATCTGGATTTTCAGACCTTATAAAGCAATTCTAGTCTTTACGTACTTTGATTAGTAGTTTCTCGAAAACGCCCTCCCCCTCCAACACGAAGCTCCGAAGTTACGAAATCCAATTACCACGAATCTACTGCTCTTTAAAAACGAATACCGCGGATTCACCGCTTCGCACCACTCAAATATTTGTTCCAGCTCCACTGTACAGTACTGGAAACATAAATTGATCGCGGCCGTCTGCGGCTAAGTTCAGCTTTTGCACGGCAGACAGCCCTTATCACCTTCAAACATCACCAAACAGAGCCTCACAAACCATCATGTAATCTCAACGCAGAGAGTGCCTAACAAATCCCCGACGCACAAGATGGCGGGCGCTGCTAGTCAGATGTGGAAGTATTTTCAAATAAAAAAATACATGGAAGAAACACTTGTATGAACATGAAAGTAAATTCATTGAAATGTAGACACATAGCCTTAACCACTGTTAACACAATTCTTTTTGAAGAAATTACATTGATATCAGATAAAATAACACTGAATTTTAGAACTGATTACGTTCTTATACGCATTAGAGAATTCAAATATTCTTGTCAACACAATTTATGAACTTTATCAAATGACAATTTACTACAGAATTTTACGATAAGAAAAAACCGATTATAATTGCATATTTTCCAATGTTCATATGTATATACATTTACCAAAAATGCAAGAGAATGCTGTCTTTCTCGAATCATTTAGGACTGCTGGGGAAACATTTTTAATAAAGAAAGTAAGATTCGAGACCAAGCTGTAATATTTAACATTAAAGTAACAATTGACTAGATATTAAACAATTAATTTGCATCTCATGTCAAAGCTGTTTATTTTGCTGTCATCCGATCAGGGACAGTTGGGGACCTCCCCGGTGAATGGCGCACATTTCGCGGTGTTTATAATTATTGGTATTTGCAAATTGTTAATCCATGGTTTTGGTTCTGGGCATCAGCTCTTCCCACTTTAATTGCAAAAGATGGGAAATTGTTTGTAATTTTGCAAATTTTGCAATTCTTTATTCTCTCATCTCAATTCCCCTTTACACAAGGTCAAATTCCACCAATCAGCAGAGCTATCGCCTTTCATTTTCATGATACATAATTATTTATAGAGATCTTCGCATCTAATCTACTCTCCACTGCTACTTAAATGTCATTCTGTCATCTCATCCCATCATTACAATGTCTTGCTCTGCTGATTAAATTATATTAACGATTTATGACTTGACAAATCGGTAGAAATTGTTATCATGAGCTTTAAGTTCAGGAAATTTAATTTATATTCTTCATGTATCTTTGAAACAGTAGTTTGGTTATTTTTGATTCGTCATGTTATAAATAAATTCTGTAGTTCAAAACTGAGACTAACTATTTGTCCTGAAAATTTGAAGATTTCATTGTGGTTGGATGGATTCGCAATTGCAAGTGGCGCAGTATATTTAACGAAATTCATTATCAACAAATTATTTTGCAAAATGCTTTTGGACAGAGCAGTGGCATCATTTTATATTTGTTCCACGGAAGTCAGTGCAGGCAACAGATATATTCTGTAATATTATTTTTAATTTTGGTAGAAATTGAATCACATATGAATTTTCAAATAAGATATATCTTTTACCTGTAATGAATATATCAATAGAATTCAATGATATCTCATTTATTAATAATTTAAAGTAATCATATATTTGACACGACAGAAGCAATCCTCAACTCTAAAACCATGCCTTATCATTAGCTCTTCTAGTAATTCCGTGGCCTATCATGAAATTTCCCCATTCTCTCCTCGCCTTAAAAGGCATGGGAGATGAGTCTGTGGGGCGCCAGTCAATGTGCTTCCTCACAGATGCTTCGTTTATCGCTTTTGTGAGAACACATTCTTGTCGTGTATTATATTGTGAAAAATAATTTAAATTCAATACAATAAACGAATAAGTTTTGTTTAATTATAATGCTACACACATTTAAATATAGAAATAAGACAATACCTTCATTGATATGCACGTTTTAGGAAGACGAAAATTCTTTCTTATTATAACTTGCTCGGTGTATGTGCTGCAGGCATTATTTGAGTGCCATCAGTCTGATGATTTGTTCGCAAATAATCGACCTTATACGTAATCGACATATAATGATAGAAATTTCTAATGTCTGGTATGGGAAATTCAGTGAGCTCAGTTAATTTTTAATGGAGGCAATTTTTTTGATGAAATGTTTTTTTTAATGCATATGTACAAATCCATATGCTTCCTTACATTAATTAACGTTGTTTCCATTTCCATTGAAGTGAAGCCATAACATCCCTCACGCTATGTTTTGGAGAGCCCAATGACCCTCAGATAGGTCGCTTGCTCGAGTCGCCATGTTATTGGATTGAACTCACGATATTGTTCATGCAGTAGTTCCCCCGAAACACGTAAATTCCAACAGGTCATCTCAAACATAGTAAATCACACCTACTTTCAAACATTAAGTAGATACCGCGGACTGAGACATCACCTGAGTTCTAAACAAACTTCATTCTCGTTCATGAGCGTAATCTGTCCGCTTTTTGTCGGAGGGGCTGGTTCATGGGAGAGATAATGGTGCAGTGGACATGGTAACAACTCTCTCTGCACCTAAGCAAGTTCGTTTACAAGTGCAGACAAAACTTTTAGGAATTAGAAACCTTTCTGCGGACTTCATGAATTGTATAATAACAGGATTACCAAACAGTGCGTCATATTATCATTATAGTTTTTAATTCCATTTTTGTCTATCATTTTGTTTGCATTTTAATCAGTTTTCTGTTTCTTATATAATTTGTTAATGTATTTTAGGAATGAGGTTTAACTGATGCCAATGTTATCCTTAATTTAAGCTAGATTGCGGATTGCGGTTGTTTCATCTCATACGTCGCCGTCCTCAGGTCCAGATGCCATATTCTCTCTTCTTTTCTCGGAAGCACGCTAATCACCGTTCATCAGATCAATAAACTATCTGCTGCTGCGTTCAGTCAATTGCAGTTAACCGCCTAAGCCTCAATATCCTTCTAACTCGTTCATGAAATATTTTAGGTTTTACTGTGCATAGTATTCGGAAATTCTGATATTCTATCAATATCTATTCCTAGTAGATGCTTACAGTCCCCAAAAAACTCCTAACATTAATTGGAGCACGATCCGTTCAAGACCACGGCATCAGTCTGAATAGATACCTCTCGTATTCTTTCAGCCTGCTCATCCATTTTCGATTGTTTATTTGTAGATAACCATGATGTACTTTTGTACCTGGCCAATCCCTAAATTTCTTACAAAACGAACTAGCCGTCTTCGACTGTCATGCATTTTCAGTCAATCCTGAATTCTATACAAAATGAACTAGCCTTCTCCGCGATTGTCACTGCATGAAGATGTTGACCTTGACGACGGCTCGCTTACCGTTGCTATGCTAGCATAGCATATTCACATATATTTATCACCTATAATTTACGCCATTTATAATAAATATTGTTCATATTCAGTCATATTGGTATGTCACAGTAATGCTACTCGCGTTTTTAATAACACTGTATTCGCCGCATATGTAATAAAATTCATCTGGCAAATTTTTTCAAGGCGCAGCAGATAACACAGGCACAGCCCTTTGAACTGTTTCTGTGATGGAGAACCCACATATCACTATATCAGCACACGCAGGTCACGCCACATGAAACAATTAGTTGTGCTACAGAATTGAACGAATTTTCTCGTATTAATTTCCTAATTTCTTTGTCTGAGGCTAGCCTTTAGGTCGTGCCCCATCCTCTTACCAGCTGCTATCTATCTTCGCCCCAATATCAATTTTTCGGATTCTTAACGGCAGAACAGAAATATTACTTTAGTAATATTATAGAAGAGTAAAATCTTGTCCTATATGGAAATTTTCGTTCCAAAATTTGGAGCTGTTTAAAAAAGCCGTTCCAGCATTACTGGAACTCCCCAATTAAACTCTTTTACAGAAAACTACTGGTATTTCGAAAAACTGTGTAGAGATATTCAGAATGTCACGTTTGGCGGGAAAGTGCTGGGTGGCAACGTCTGCTGTACGCATAAGCGATTCCTGGAGAGTTATTAAGTTTTGGCTGTATTGTAAAGGGATGCCGAAGTGCATGTGTCTTATCACATTTATTATTTACAATGATAATTGCTTTCTTTCGGTTTATTTAGGTTCTGGTTGCGAATTTCGTCGACAAATTGGATATAAGAACACACTATTTTATCAACACACATCAAGTTTGCTACCTTTTCTTTCTGAAAACGGTTCTAGGTAAATATTATCATGACCGTAGCGATAAGATGCTGCTTTATAATAAAATGAAATGTATGGAACATTTGGTTCCACATGCTCTTTCATCGATTTATGAAATGTACCAGCTTGAATTTAGAGCCACTGTGCTATTCGGGCAGAAGTGACTCCTTTCGTACATTTTGCAACATCGGTTTTAAAATATTTAAGAAAGTGTATTAATGGTATGTTGAAATGTACGCACATTAAATTTTAGTAATCGTTCGGAAAAAATCCAAGTAGTTCATAAACACTCCCCACAATGTTCGTAATTTTTCACGCAGTTAATTACTTTCAACAGTAAATTAGCAGAATTTAATATCATTTAACAATTGAATTTATTGTGTATTAATTATAATAAATACAGTAATTTAAAATATAAATCGTACACTTTATCATATTTTTATAAAATGTTTCCAATTTCTTGTGCTGAATTCAACTTTTGATGGTTGAATTTCAATATTCAAGTCACGCGCTTAAAATATTACTTGTTATTCCCAATGATTTTAATGTTAACATTTTTTATGAAACGTCTTCAATATTCAATATCAATTATATATTTTCAATATCTTTAACTTGGCAAGTTTTAATGAACATTTGATGCCATTTGCTATACAATTGGGACACGATTTGATAGTCCTGGTCGCAGAACAACCCAGTTGATTTGGTGACCTAGGTAACATTTGGGTTTGTACACACGAGCTTCAGCGGTAAACGGATTTTACGATGGTGTCTTGGGATCCTGGAATTTTTGGTAAACCATTGCATATGATGATGTGTTTGTACAACACATTCAAGCAATGCAAGTAAATGAATACATTTTTCTTGAGCGCTATGTTCTTTTGAAAAACATTGAAAATAAAAATTTTGAAAAATTTTATTTTGAAAAAACATGCTTAATATTAGAAGTACTTTACATAAACCCCTGAGACATTCCTCAGTTTTTTCAAAAAGCAGTTTTCAAATTCTTTTTAAAAATTTGTTGTAAGAATAGCGTTGAATACACTTAAATATGTGGCATAGGTTCGATTTTCAGAGTTATCTATGATTTTTCGAAAGTTCGAAAGTGTATTATCCAATCAAAAGAGCGAGAATTCATAAAACGATTTTTATTCAAGACCGGGTACAATTGCCAAAGGATTCCGTATTACCAGTAGAGAGTGTACCAAAAATGACCGTGTTATCGTTGTCGAAGAGTCCCAAAATCAGCCGAGTCATCAAATGTACTAGAGAGTTCCGCACCGTTTCACAGGTCGTCGTCATGGCTGATCAACACTCTACACGCACCGTCCTCTCGCAGGGAGCAGTGATCGCTAACACCGTCGCTCGCTGTCTGTCTGGCGTCAGGTCAGAGAACTCTCTTATAGCCCGCTGGAGCTGGCAGCTCGCCGACTAGCTGCGGAGTAGAGGCAGTGGCGAGTCCCTACCCTTGCTCAGGCGTGACGGCCCGCGCGCGGCAGCCCGGAAACCGGCCCGTAACAGTCGCCTTCCTCCCGCCGAAACAGTAACGTCCTGCTGACGTCACTCAGCGGCGGCTCGGCAAATGCGTGCGTCGGTCACGACACCCTCCGCGCCCAATTGCGTCGTATACGGCGCGAATGGCACCGTCCTGGAGCTCCTCCTGGGACGCAACTCCATCCTAGGCGGCTCTTCTGCGTCTTCGTTGGTTGGCACGCTGTACCTTGCTGCTGGGTCCGGGTCTCGGGGACCCAAGGCAGTTGCTTCCTGTGGAGCGTAATCTTTCCCTCATTACTTCACGTCTGTAATCTTGGGCGGTACCTGGGGCAGCGAATCTACCCTGCTGAGGTTAATCGGTCTAACCTGTCGCTGATGGCGTGCACCACTACTCTATGTTCGGACCAAGTATGTCCTCTTCCCTTACTTCATCGGCGTGGCCCGACCATGCTAGGAATTTCTTGAAGGAGTGCAATAGATTTGTCACCACCTGGTACTTCGGCTGTGTTCCTACAGACCTGCATGGATCCACCGGACTCGGGAGGGACAGCAATGTCGCGGCTGCTCTTCGGCAGAGTACCTCAGCCAAGGCTCCTGCAAATCCGCGCCCGTCAACGTGCAGGTGTGGCTCCGGACCGCAGTAGTGCTCGGGACCTGTGCGTCTCTGCTGCGCGCGCCTTGGACATCGCCGTCTTGAGTGTCCGGACGAACCTCTCCGCCTCCCCGTTGGACTGCGGGTGGAAAGGCGGCGCGCAGACGCGCTGTATTCCGTTGCTACTACAGAACCTAGCAAACTCATGGGATGTAAACTGTGTCCCGTTATCGGAGACCAATGTCCGATGGAAAGCCCCTCGGTCACGAAGATCCTTCAGGCGTCGATCGTATGCATCGACGTTGTGCGCTCAACCATCTCTACTACATAAGAGGGTAGTTGGACAAATAATCCACAAAAACCATCCATCTATCAAAGCACCTTAAATCTCGCCACCACTCCCATAGTTTCACTGGGCTCGGGCCAGGGTACCAAGTCTTTGTTTGGTGCACTCTGGTTTACCTGGTAAGCCTCGCATTTTGTGAGCACCTGAATAGTATATGTGTTCAGGCCTTCCCAAAAGCAGCGGCGGCGTGCCAGCTGCTTAGTTCTAACCACGCCCCAGTGCCCTTCGTGGAGGAGCTCTAACACTGTCTTCCTCAGGCTTCTAGGAATGACTACCCTCGTGTATTCATCCCTAACTAGGCGCAACACCCCCGCTTTACACGGCAGTCTGTCCTTATTGTACCACGCCGCATTGCTCCTAAGATACGTTGGCGGCTGACCTTCCCTGACGTAACTCCTAATGACTCGCGGTTCTCCTCGGTCTGTCTGTTTCCTCTGCAATCCTTTTTAGCCCACAGAAACTCCGATAAAACCTACCCAGCTCTCACCATCCAGTCTGGAACGCTATCTTCTGACTTGTCGAGAGTCTGGATCCGGCCCTCCTGGTAGTCTGGATAACGAATCAGCGTTCGCGTGCTGTGTTGTCCTCCTAAAATGAATTTGGTAATTATAGTCCGTAAGGAAGAACACCCATCTCTGCAACTTCTTTGCTGTCCTCTTGGGGATCCTCTTCCTTGGATGGAACAGCTGAACTAGGGGCTTGTGGTCCGTGATGTGAAATTTGCTACCGTACAAGTAGTCATTAAACTTCCTCAGTGGGAAGATAATCCCCAGCCTCCTTCTCAATCTGAGGAAGTAATTCTGGCGTTTGTTAAGCGACTTTTAGAAACTGGAAACACTATCAGTCTCTACAATTTATCATCTTTGCGACAACACAGCTCCAAAACCATAATCTGAAGCGTCTGCTGCCACCGTGGTGAGTCTGCCAGGAACGAAATTGTTCAGGTTGACTGTCTTCACTGGAAGCTTCACTAATGGCTCGGTGCCTCTCCTGATCCTTAGACCACACAGACTTTACTCCTTTTTGCCTCCAACTTGTCCAAGGCCGCTATCGTGGAGAAATTCCTGATAAATTTATTGTAGTAATTACCTCCCCAGGCTCTGGGTTTAACACGTCCGTCGGTGGTGGCGGCCGCGGGACCAAGCTCCACGTGCTGGCTCGTGGAGTGAAATGCCGGTGCTGTCGGTGCGTGTCTGAGAACACCGCCCGATCATAAAATCTCATTTGTCTCTATTTACCTTTGGAGCCATTCTCATATGAAGCGCACAACATCTCTTGAGTTCTCTTTGTGCTCACTCTCTCAACTGCCAGTGACGATGATGTCGTCTAGATAATTGCAGCAGCCCTTAAGCTCTGCTGTCAACTGCTCCAAACAGCGCTGAAATAGTGCGGCGGCTGAATTGATGCCGAACGGTAGCCTATTGTATCTGAAAAGGCCTAGGGGGGTGTTAATGACTAACACTTGTTGGCCTGCCGGTCCAACGGCAGCTGCAGATAGGCGTCTCGCAGGTCAATCTTGGAAAACTGTTTCCCGCCGGATAGCTTATAAAACAGGTCTTCCGGCTTCGGGATGGGGTACTGTTCCACCTACCTGCTGGATTGACCGTATAACCAGAATCGCCACATAATCTAATTGCACCATTAGCTTTCTTTACGACCACCAAAGGCGTGGCCCACTGGCTTGTGCATACTGGGGTGATGACGCCATCTGCTTGCAAACGTCCAAGTTTCTCGGCTACTTTCTCTCTAAGGGCCCACGGGACAGGTCTTGCTTTGTAGAAGCGGGGTTTGTGCCCCTCTTAGTTGAATTTTCGCCTGGAAATGCTTGCACTCACCGAGCCCGGGAGAGAAACACCTCTGGAAATTCTTGTTTCAGCTCCCTGACGGCTCGTGCCTCTTCGTTCTCGAGATTCGGTTTCACTGAATCCACTACCCCGAATCCGAAACACTGGAATGAGTCAAGACCGGGAAAATGTTTTGTAACATCGTGGCGGTCGACAACAATAACCTCGATTTCTGCGATTTCTTCTTGTAGGTTGCACTGACCGACACTTTCCCCAATACTTTGATCGGAGTCTTGCTGAAAGCGTATAACCCCTTCTGTGCTTTCTGATATCTAGGTGTCTCTAGCGGCTGATAAGTTTCCAAATTTATGAGTGTTACAGCAGCGTGTCAACAGAGCTCACTGGCACATACACAAGCTCAATCTTGACCATTAGCATTTTTGTTCGTGGGTGTTGAACACTTTATTAATCACATCTACTTCCATTTCCTGTTCACTGCCTTTTTATACCATTCACCTGTTTCTTTTCCTAAACTTCTAATATAGCCCTATCCTCTAATACTTTTCTGCATTCCTTCACTTCTCTCAAATGAAACTTTCCGCAGTTTTATGATTTCCCCTCACCTTTACTAACCCACTGCCGTTGTCTGTCTTCAAATGTATTTGTGCTATTCAGCGGTCACACCTCCACCCATTGTTGCTGCTCTGTGCAGTAGCCCCTCGCCACTACGCTTTTCATTCTTCAGAATCACTGTCAGCGCCTCTCTTTAGAGCCACCCTTCTTCCCCATGCTGGCCTTTGTTTTTCTAATTTATCTACAAACGATCTGGCAAACCATCTCTTATCTCTCTACATTCCACATCGATGCGCCCTCTGCAGTTACCACCACTATTACATTGAATCTTCTTTTCCTGAGGTGTACTGTTTTCCATCATATCAAAGTATCCAGCATGTGGAAATGTCTTTATCGGATGGTGGGCGTGTGATGACGATGTCGCGCGGGCGGACGGCTCTGTTGTCCATAAATGTAGTCGTTGCCTTTTCCGTGTACTCGAAAGATTGATCAATGACATATCTTGAGACCTTTGTTCTTAAATAGTTGAGTTTTTAACATTTCTGCCATTTAATATTTGATGTTTCTGTCTGAACAAGCCTTTACCAAGTTAATTCATGGTCATTTTGCGCCCTGCCTTGTAACGCAGTGGTGTTGCTCAACCTGATGTATTACACTCCATCGCATCGGCTGAAAACCAGGGCTGATGAAGCGTGCGCGACCTTTCCATCAATGCTATATCTGCGCTTCGCCTGTTGCCGCTGCATCTTCATCAGTAGCTGGACCGGTTTCTGCTGCTGTTGGACCGAGGCAGTAACCAATCCATCAATAATATACCATGACATACTACTCTGTTAGGAGTCGTTAGTTCCCACTCCACGGCGACGGGATTTTTCGGCGCACTAGTTTTTCAGCTGGGTCGAATTCAGTCGCTATCTGGAGAAATTCTAGCGGCCGGCTGCTCTGATCGGTAGTTTTACGTGATTTCTCCGATCAGCACCAGGCGAATGCCGGAGCAGTACCCTATCACGACAGACACACGGACCGTAGCGCAGTCGTTCCTTCCTCTTTCAACCGACCTATCCTTGCACGCGCTGGCATGCCGCACTGGCACATGTTCCGGGAGATCAGTCGAGGAGCTTAAGCTTGCGCTCCCAGCAGAGCAGAGAGCCCCGCTAGAGAAGGAAATCCTGGTTAGGGGGAAAACTCCACGTTCCCCAAATCTTAGAAGTATCACAAGTTCACTTCTGGTTCTGCCACGAAAATATTTAAAATTCCGAATATATTCCTCAAGTCCGATTATTGTTTTTACCACACGAAAATATTTCAAGTCCCAACACGTATGGGCCAGAGAATTTTATAAGTCCCCTATATGCACAAGTTAATAAAATCTATTTGCGACGAACTGCTCTTGGACACGACATGCGACCGAATTAATTTTATCACTCTATTTTAAAACCCACGTATAACCTTTCTTTGTTTCCGACAAAATGCTGAAACTTCCGTTTAAAAATCAGTCGACCTTCTTCAGCAATCCCCAAATCTCTTATATTTCCTCCTCTCTCCGCCGTCACCTCACGGTCAGATGAATGTTTGTTTATCACAGCCTTAACCGACGTCGTTACTAAGGCGCCATATTGCCTATTGTACCTAACCATTTTGCCCGGCTGACAAATATTCCGTAAATAAACATGTCCCCATATTGGTATGTCACAATATATATTTCAATGAATTTACTTTCATTGAAATATATTCTCTACAAGTGTTTCTTCGAAGTATTTTTTATTTTAAAATACTTCCACATCTGAACTAGCGGCGCCATGCATTTTCTACGACGTAATTTTGTTGCGGGCACTCTCCTGCGTTGAGATTAGCTGATGGTTTGTGAGGCTCCGCCTGCGTTGTTTCGTCATGACAAGGACTGCCCAGCCGTGCAAAAGCTAGACGGCGCGGACATTTTGATCGTTTTGTTTCCGATGCTGTGCGCATATAAAATTTGCCAGCAATATTCTATCTTTACGGCGCCGACAGGCTTGGACTGCCGTGGCCGGGAGGACGCGTTGACCAATCATGAAGATGGGGCACGGTTGTCTGCGATTGGTGCAGCAGCCCAGGGGGCAGAAGGAACGCTGTCTCAGGGGAGGGCTACAGATGGTTTACATACGAGACGGCAAAATGGCCCTTCGCCATTTCCCTGCCGAAGAAATTTGCCTGCGCATACGCCACGACGAAAAAATATTTCTAAGCGGGAGTTTTCCGTCAGAATTATTGTCCGCTAGACCAGAAAATATTATTATTTTGCGCAACATTATTCTTTTTAATTATCGACCCTTGTCAAACTACTATTTGAGATGTTCATTTCAGGCACAATTTTGGAGCCTTCTTGGCCGTTCTAGCATATTTCAGATGTTTATAAGGTGCAAGTGTAGCAAAATTGTTAAATTCATTATTTTGGTTCTAGGACATCAGGAGACTCCCTTTAAATTACAAAATAAATATTTATAAAATTTCTAATTGTTAAAATATTTATTATCAACTGAATAGCGTTTAAATGCGATGCAAGATTCCGGAATCCGATGCGCTCATGTGTTCCGTTCTCCGAGGATCATGTGTATTGTTTATAAGAAATTAACGTAGTAGACCCCATTTGTTGCGCTTACCTTCGTTAAATATACAAGCATACTGAAAAACAGTTCTTCAATGCCGCGCTTTTACACACCATACGCCCAGTACTTGCTTGTAAACAAATTCTGTAGCAATTTAATTGTACTAAATTCGTATATTTACGAGTAATAGCATAATTTATTTTTTCCTATTCCTTTGATTCTGCAATTTGCAGTCGATATATTTATCAAATGGGAAAAAATTCGTTATAAAATTATTTTCAAGGTGCAATACGCCCAAACAATTGTTTCTGCTTTTGTATGAAAGGGATGTTGAGCAACCGAATAACTTTGTATTATTAATTTTTTTAAAGTCCCCTGTTAAAACCGAGGAGTCAAGAACTGTTTGTTCCTCTCGTTTGCCGTACCATAAATAAATAAACATATTATTTTAGCTATTTTGCTATAAACTGCTGTAGTTGAGTGAATGTAATTGTTAAGGTTGTCAAATGCAAATATTCAACTTTGTGTGTTTTGAGAAGTCACATGAGTGGAATCACACATCACAAAATACTGCTTGTTTACACGAGGTATAGATGTTTCTAACTGGGCGTATAACATGTTAATATTTTCAATTCAATTTATCATTCAAAATTCAGGATCACCGTTCTAAAACTGTTAATTTGATAAATTCTGTGGTGGCAGCGGAGATTTTGTGGTATTCCATGATAAAATCTGGGATAGATGAGAGCAAACCATAATAAAGACTAAATAATTTTACTTCACATAAAAATTAGGTCATTGGCCTAATTTTATGTAGTAAATGCTTGTCTTCTTAATAATTTAATATCGACCTCCCAAATTAATAGTGATATTTTATGTTATAATAAGAATGAGTGCATGATCGTGTACATTCTCTCTTCCCTCTAGATTAGTAGGGTGCATGCGAACGGATTTTGTTGCAAATTAGACATGCGGACCTCCAGAAGTATCAATGCGAGATTTTTGGAAATATTTGTTCTTTATAAATTCAGTAAAATTGCACATTTTTTAAAATTCTAACGTTAACCAACTGAAAGTAAATAGGGAACCATTTGCCATTGCAATGTGAAATATCATAGCAAACTCTTCTTAATACATATAAAATGACTGGCAAAGGTTAAACTACCTTATTCGATATATGACATGTCATCCGCAATAAATATAATTGCAAAATTGCATTTATTTGCATTGTTAATACATTTTTTAAAATATATTAATTATATTTAAAACATTTTATGATTGGCAAACAATTTCAATGAAATTTCGTGAATTCCTAAATGGCTGAAAATAAAAACATTCTTAAAATTGAAGTATTGTATCATCTTAAAATATAACAAAGATACGTGCTTAGAAGAGCCATTTTTTACTACTAAAATCAATAAAAACTTGTTAAAATAATTCAAAGTGATTTAGCGTTATTGTTTACAGTTCTGCAAATATCTATATGAAATTTCGTGAATTCCTAAATGGCTGAAAATAAAAACATTCTTAACATTGATGTCTTGTGTGTTCTAATTTCTAGTATATGCCAGGAGAACAGAAACAAGTAATCATTCCCTCTTATCTCCTCCACTCTATTTCAGTTTCAATACCACACATATCGGCAGAGTTCAAGGTGGTTTTGTTAGGACGCTACTCTCCACTCTATGAGACTCCCGAGACCTTGAATTTTGCTCGACCATCTGTACAGGAAGGATGAAGCGGTTTATCAAAAGAAAACGGGCCATTCAAGTTATCTCATTATCAATAGTTGAAAAAGTTTACACAATAAAATTTACCTCTAAGGAAAATATCAAGTAATCAATGTGAATTATCATAGCAGCATTTGTGTTTATTATTTCAATGTTTTCAGCATCGATGGCCTGTAGTAAACGAGTGTTTTCGAGTTATTATACAAAACTCAATAAATATGTGCATTTATTGACGTTATTATTAAGCGCTGAAAGATTGATAAGATATTTTAATCTGTGTATTCATCAGGTCTGAGATTAAAACAAAAACTGACAAGCAGAGAAAATAAAGTGATTGTGAGTGATTGATGAAGTTGAATCATCAAATGAAAACCATTGTTTCTTGCTTCTTATAATGCCACCTTGTTAAATAAACATGTAATTACATGTGTTAAATATATTGTAATAGTCCCCGGCAATCCAGGCCTCGCGTTGGGCCGCCAAATGTAATAGTTCCCCTCTCTCTTTTCTGCTACTGTTACTTTGGCTCAAATCTCACTGTTATGTATGAGTATTAAGACTGTTGCGTTGCCATGTTTTGTACTCGTACTTAATGGAACCTATCGTTTGCCCCTTTTAGCTAGCTAGTTTTTATAAAATTTCTCATAACCTGCAGCCGTGGATAACGTGGTGGTCCTATACAGGAATCCAAGCGAGGTGACTAGATTGTGCGTGCTAGGGCATTATAGTAAATGACGACGCATGCTCTCAATTGGTAAAAAATAGACAATATTTTTGTTCATTCATTTTGTCACTACTTTTCCAGCTTTTCCTCCTTTCATCATATACGATAACAACTCACATCTCTCCCTCCACACTGGTACACAGAAATCCTATGACATAAACATACAAAGAAACAAAACACAACTAAGAAACTCATTCACGCATAATAATAACTAGACATGGGATGTTTAGGCACTAAAAAACGTCTTTTAGGCGCCTAAAAGGCACTGAAAATGTCAAAATACGGAGAAGAAATATCGTATGTTGCACTGTAAAATGAATAATTGTTTTATATTTTTTCCATATTATTCTGTAAAATTAAAATACAAAACAAAGTACATTCATTTTCATATAAAACTAGATTTACATATTAACACAGTCTTTTACATTTACCCACAATAATTTACGTAATATATCACTAATAGTACAAAGTTCTCAATTCAAATTTGTAATTTAGGAGAATAAAGCAGTTTGAATGCAGAGAAGGATCTCTCAACATCTCATGTGACTGGAATATATTTAGAACTGAAACATTAGCAACACTGAAACCTTCTGCTAATTTACATTTAATTCCACTTAGAATTCGCTTACTGACTTTATGTTGGCATATCAGGATTTTTTCAAGAAACATTTTTAACTTTTTCGCTTATTCATTTTCCTTGATCACTTGGAACTTTTCTAACACTATACTCTTTATTTAAATATTGACATGGAATTACGCAAAGTCAAATCTCTAGTTTCTAGTTGTTCAATTCCGCCATCCATTCCTGCTCTTTGTCTTGCCGGAAACCAATTATCGCGAACCCGCTGTGTCGCATAAATTATATTACTCAGTTGCTGAGTCCGTCACCGTTTGATAAAATTGCATGTACTCGTTGTGTACTGTTCGGCAGAACAAAAAAAAAAAAACAAAAACAAAAAAAACAACTATTATTTTCGCGTTTCATCAAACTTTGTATTCTAAAATTAATATTGTTTACATCAATTTACATTCAAAATAGACGTCCAATTGTTCCGATCTCAGCATCTATTCTTCTGTATCTTATAACGAGATGCCCGAAGCGTTGAATTCTGTACAAAAATAATAAAATCTAATTATCCGTAATCCACAATTTTACTCAAGAGAAAAAAAAGTATCCGTTTTTTCTTTTTTACCTCTTACTTAAAATTAATAAATATAAGCTTTGCTCATATTTGAAATGCCGGACTTTCAAAAGAAATTTAACTACACACTTGATCTTGCTTTTGAACCATTTTCCACGGTATATGACGTCTGTACTCATCAGGAGTTTTTCTCAGCAACCTGCATTGTTACGAAATCTTCTGGAACAAAATAGATTTGCCACTCGCTTGCTTTTAATCTGTGAATTAGTATTGCTTTCTTACTCTTCGTAACATAGCGTCATTTGTTTTATACATAGTTCATTGCAAATTTCCAAAATATTATGTTATAATTTTGCTTCGAACATGCAACAAAGTTAACACTAATTTTGTCGTCTTCCGTGTTTTAGCTCTTGTTTCCCAGTAGTTCCGCCAAATCGGTTAGTGCGTTTTGTTACAATTCTTGCTCCATCTTCTAATCTCTTCCTAAGATTCAAAACAATAGCCATATTCTGTATTCATATTACATTAAAGATTCCAGTTCTATTTTTTAGTTATGTCTTTAGATGCGTTGACCGAATTTGATGTCGTTTGTTTTATTTGATTTCATCAGTTCTGTTCTACCGGACGATTATTTTCCAATTTTCTGGAAATTTCACGCTATATTTTACGCTGCTTTAATTAATACGCTTTATTTTAATTTTGACTTAGCAAAATGTTTCTGTCAGCACCAAATTGTAATCGATACACAAGCTTATTCCTTGTCACATTTTGTAAAGTTGCATCTGGGGGGTTTTGTCTCGAAATGATATATCATTACACTATATAAACATGCAAATTAATGAAAATGTTGAAAAGTAAAATTATCAATAAAACGCTCATTCATCTTATTACAATACGAAATTGGAGAATTATCAAACAAGGCTCTTAAGCCGAAGCTGATAACCAATTCAATATTGTAATACAATTACGATTTGAATATCATAGAAAGTGAAATTAAACGCAATTTGTCAAAATTGAAGTGAACTGTAATTTTTATTTAAATTTGTCTTCTTGTCCTACGAAAAATGACATTTTACAGTACTATGTGGACAGCTCTTATACCATGGGTTTTTGTTCTGTGCTATTTGCAGGGCTGGAAATTGTTATTTTTGTGTGTGGAAGTATAGATATATGCAGGGCTTGATTTCTGCCAGTACCCGTTCAGTGCCTCAGGAATAATTATTAAATTATAATATATATATAAATAACTATTCTATTACATTAATAATTAATTTGAGAAACGTTTCAGCATTTTAAAATTTTAAAATAAAGCACTGAAATGTACCTGAAATGTAATCGAAGTAAGTTCCGTATACTATCTGGCAGAGTGTATGTTAAGTACAGTATATTAAACTGCTGCAGCACGAAAGATTTCTGTTACGCTACTCTGTAGTGAGCCTGTTATGACGATGAGACGATGTGGAGGGCCCGGCTTTTTGCGGCACGGTCCTGGCGGTCACAGTTGTGCGGGGATGAGGCACAGATGCGGCGTGACGCCCTTCTGAAAGTTGACGCTTTTGACGACTCGTACTTGTTACGTGCTAACGTACATTCCCAGAGCTGAAATTATAGGCACCTATGACACGAATGCATGTAAGTAGCCATTTCGCAGAACTAACGCGTTTTTAGTGCAGCCTAGTGCTGAGTACCAGCCACTTAGAATCAGGTTTATTTACGAAAAGTACTTCCCGCCAGCCCCCTTCTTCTTGGGCGATACACATTCTATCTGAAACACCCTGGTACTAGAGTGTTAGACCCGGTTACGCGGCCTTTCGACGGAATGATTTCGGAAGCTGAACTGAATGCTTTAATGCGCACAGTTGCTGCCGCCGGAAGCTGATGTGTGCATGCACCTGCGTTCGCTAAACTTCGAACTCGTTCGTCAAAGGATGGAGCAAGGAGAGGACGGTTGGGACCGAGCCGTGGCTCCAGGCAGGGAGTGTTAGCATGAGACATGGAGGCAGTGGGGCGGGAAGACGGGCAGGGTGGAGCAGATCTGGACAGGAGTCGGGCCCGGGAAGGTGGCAGGAGCGGAGGCAGAGGCTGGGCAGAGCCCAGGTCAGGCAGGAGTCCTAGTCCCGGTGGGTGGCAGGAGCTGGGCCGGGCGGTGCAGAGACAAAGTGTGAAGCAGAGGAGCAACGAAGAGGGCTGTGGAGGAAAGGGTAGCCAGGCGGGGCCGGGGCAAGGCATGCGCGGCGCGGGCGCGCGTCTTCTTCCCTGCGATTCCTGGGCGCGGTTCACATGTGGCCGCGTGCGGTGCGCTCGACGGCATGGCGTAAAATATGTCATATATCGACATTGACGTCGGCTTGGTGACTGAGCGGTATTTCGTTTCAACTTCTTGACGGTAGTCGAGGAGGGTAGTGCAGTTTATGGCCGGGGTAGTGGTGTTCCTTCGCACCTCTGGACTGTGATCCGGTGTTGTGTACGTCCTATACGACTATTGACAGGTTTTCCTCCATATATCTCCCACAGGAACATCACTACATTAGGAATGTGCTATAAGGTATTGCGTTGTCGACATGTATGGTAGGAGTGGGGCATGAAGTAGCCATGCCTGTGGGGACGGGAGGACGAGAATGAGAAAGGAAGATTGCATGATCCATATTTCATTTGTTGAAGTACGTCTCCGTCAATCCTCAGATGCTTAAGGAGGAAACCACGGAAAACTATCAATCATCTTTCCAATCGCCAAATCTCCTAAACAATGGTCGGCCTAATTCTCTCATAGAATCTAAGATCTGCAACCATTGAAACCCGAACCCTAGGATCACACTGAAGTCTCTGCATTGGTAGTGAATGACGTCACTGACGTACGTTGGTTAATATCTACATTATCATAAGCTCGACCACAATTTGTTGTTGTCCTTTCATTATATTTTTATTTGTTTTTGATTTATAATATTCATAATAATGGAATATTTATAATATTGGAAAACGGATCACGGAAGCCAAGAAAGGTGGACCATAGAACCCGGAACAGGCTGTTAGGCCAAGACCTTGAATGATAGTAATGATAGTAGTGATAGTAATACATAGAATCATTTTCCTGTTTCTCGGCACTTTTAGATTTTCAGCGTGATGCAGTTCCTTAGGTATTTCCTTGGTGGTGAAGGATCATCAGTCGCATAACAGTAGGAGGTGGTGAAGGGATGTGTGTGTTCCATATTGTGACATGCCAATATGTAGGACCTTATGTGCGTCACATTTAGTGTAGCGGGTGGTCGTAAGGATAGACATTTTGTAAATGTAGCGCATCGCAACGATGATGATTTGTGTTAAGGTCAGCAAACTTCATTGCTTTGAACACGGGGGCGCGGCGAGTTGATAAAACGAGCTGTTTGGGAGTTGGCCGAAAAAGTAATGACAGTCTGGGGCGCGGCTAGTTGAATTTGTAAGTAATTGAGAGGATTAGCTGGGCATAGAATTTTCTGACAAGAAACGGTGAAAAGATGAACCGGGTTTTAAAGAGGCTGAAAGAGGAATGCAGTTCAATTTCGACTTATGCCCGTGGTGCTGTGCGGATCGTGTAGACAATTGATGTTGGAGTTTGGGAATTGTCGAACATTTACATTTGAGCGTATGATTGTCGGACTTAGAATATTGATGGAAGGTGGAAATTGGAACTTGGAAATATTTCCGGGTGCGGCGGCTAGGTGTGAACTGGTGAATTTGTCGGCAACAGGACTGGAAGTATTTGATGCAGATGAATGATGAACTTTAATATTTTAAGTATGCAGTCGAAAAAGAACTAGGAACGTTTAAGAAAATTAAGTAAATCTGTCTTCAGAGGCTGGTGAGATTAGTGACCAGATACACTTGTGCCAGAACGGAAGAAAAAGAATATGAGTATTTGGACCTGAAGCCATCGGCACCAGGAAGATTAGAAATGCTTCTACGCGGCGGCGCGCAGTCAATAGCATGCGAATATGGAGTACTGCAATATGAGTTTGAGACTGATCATGACCAAAGATTTCATATTCTTAACAAAGGCAGTGAATAAACTTACAAGTTTCTGTAAATAGAAAAGATTTTCATTTTAGCCAATTCCCATGATGATGGCTAGAAATGTATGTTGCTTTTCAGATTCCTCGGCTACTCTGTGGATGTGAGATCAGAATAAATCGGCTATGTGTAAATCAAATATATCATATCATCAAAATATGGTAAGCAAATTATTACTTGTTTGGTGTTAGTGTTACGATAGAAATTATAATTAACACATTTCAGTTTCTGTTTGTATATTTGCAAAATACACTTTTGTGTTTGTATATTGCAATATAATAACACATATTTTAAAACTTTCAAAATCGCTTCTAATATACAAATCAATATAGGTTCATTCAAAACACAAATTCTCTCAGAAAAATCCTATCCCTAAAACACACACAGATCTTCTAGACAAAAAGCGGCGTCTACGCACTACGTACCACGATTACGAAGCAAATATATTAGTCAAACAGGCAGAACTTTCAATACAAGAATAAAAGAACATATGCACGCTTGACACAACACCTGCAAAATCTCATACACGAATCATTTACTAGACCAGGTACATTCAAATCCACACGAACGTTCATACTGAAATTAATCAAATCATACCAGTTAACGTTGGAAAACAGCCATCCATCTCAGCCAATGACGCCACGAATGTAGCATAAACTACAACCCCTCCCTCTGCTAAAATTTCTATTTGTACATACCTCCCACACTCTTCAGGGTGACTGTACCAACACACCTGCACCCAGGCCATTAACCCTCCTCCCCACCGACAGGTACTTGCAGCTGCTAGGCCACCCAGACCCGCGTAGTCGTTTTGTGACTTCCAGACAGCGGTGGCTGAGCTCAGCTTGCTTTTGTGTTTTTCTGTCCAAAGTGTATATCATTTCAGTAATTTCTTGTAGATTCCATCTATATTCAAATCTGCTCCACCCCGCCAGCCCCACTTCACTTCTTTTTCTTTCATTCTTTCTTTAATCTTCCCTTTCAATTTCTTAAGACGTTTTTATTATGTAACTATATTCATTCTATTTGTTTATCATTTTCTTATATCAGAAAACTGATGATGCCATCAGCTGCTCTTAATGAAATATTCAGTATTACAATAATGACCTTGCTTTCAATCATTTTAATGTGTATATTCAATATAACTCCACCACTAAATAATAATTTCTGTCTGTTATTATTTAGCTGTATAAACTATTAGGTAATAGTGAAAAATTACTTTTATAATTAATTTAATTCAACACATTATGTTTCATCTAGAAGAAGATATTTTGCTTCTTGATCCATAAAAAGTTTGTTCCCTAATTGTCATTATAGTAAATTAGCTCTTATTTGTTCCTAAAGATTGCTGCATTGTGTTTTGCGCACCGTGAGTTTGTATGTGATATTTTTGCCAAATTCCGACGGTTTGGGAATTGATTTAAGCAGTATAGTAGTATCATCAATGATAGTTAATACCTATTTGATCTTCTGCATGACTGAAAATAAATATGTGACTGCTCTCCCATGCGAGGCCCACATATTTGGATATCACTCCTTGGAGAAGCAGTGGGCTATTTCAGTGACACGACTCCTGCAACTCATAGCCATCCCGAGTTTAAATTATTCCATGTTCTTCACTCCCTAGCGGAAGAAGCCAGAAATTCGTCTTAGTGCGACAGTGCAGCATCAAAACTCACTTAACATCCCTAGATGCAACTGCTCTTAATTCTCAATAAATGTTTGTCTCAAAATGTTTACTGACAGCCAGCCATTCTTTGCGGTCATTAAGCAAGAATGTATTTATTTAATCACTTCGTTCATAAGAAAGATAAAATAAATTAAAGTACGAATCGTTTTATTGGTTACCCGTTAGTCAAATTCTTGTGTGGTTCAAGATTTTTATGACTGATTTCCTGATTGTGCGAGTAGTGAAATAAGGTGGTGTATTGCATTAAAGAGAGTTTTGCCATCGACTTTGTTCGGTGAATGTTATAATAATTTCTGTGCGATCGTCAGGCCGTCCTGCCGGATTCGTGAAATATTTACACTCTCACGTTTTTATAAAACAGCTTCCATTGCATTTTCCTTGCATTGTGAAAATACACTAGGAGCTATTTTTGAATGTCGTATGTCATTTGTAAAGAGTTGATAGATTTTATTATAAATCAAAACAATGTTTTTAGAAATTTTCAGACGATTTTAAGATGCATTTTGAATTCTAAAGTACAGATGAACCTTGGCTGTTTTCAAGCACATTATGCAAAAGTTCTTTTCCACTTTCCCCATAGCACATCATACGCAGTTTTACTTTGTTTTGGCATAAAATAAATAAATAAATAAAAATAAATACAAGAGTGTTAATTTCTGGAACACATGCATCAACTGAAACACCGCCACGCCCACAGTGCAAGGTGAGAGACAATCTGAAGTTCTTATGACTAGGTTCTTCCTCGTTCTTGAAGTACTCTCACAACAAAGAGAACATTCAATCAACTTGCAGGACGAAGATTAGTGCAATTCTCTCAGACCAGCACGTCCCGGGAACAGAGTGATGTAAGCAAACTAGTACCTACGATCGAAGTGTATTGTGGTTCCTGTATATTTAAGTTATTCCTAAGAGAAAACAGACGACATCAAAATATTGTGTGTAAATTGTTGTATTTCTTCACTTATCCTAGTCTATTATTTCCCCAGATAGGTGGCTCGTTTCAAGTAGTTTTGGATAAAATATTATTATTAATCTTGTAATTATTATTGCTATTAATTATTTCGAAAACACATAGTGTGTAGGGGTTCTGCTCTTTCGCTATCCTCAGATCTTTTAGCCCTATCAAAGAGATTTTCTTTAGAATCAATAAAATGCAAAGGATGAGTAGGAAAGGACCGAGAGTGAGAAAATGATCGCACGTTTTCCTGGTTCAGTTGAAACATTTCTTTATTGCGTCCCCATTTCCTATGTGTGTAACCATGACCAGGACCATTTCTGAAAGGGTGTGGAGGAATGATTTGGTGATACCATTGATTCTGGAACATGAATAATGATGAATCAATGAGTGGAATGAGAGGCCCAGGGGAAAGCAGGAGAATCTCGAGAAAACTTACTTTGCAGTTCTCTTTATTGGCCATAAATTCGATAAAGGGATTCGCAGATTTGAACCCTATCCCAGCTGTGGAATGCCAGCAGTCTCACCGCTTCACCGAAGTCCGTTGTATAGGGTGTTGTTGAAGTAATTTTCCTGGATGTTTTCAGGAAACCAGCAATGCTCGATTTAGGAACTGCAATCGACCCACAAGCTCGTCTTTGTTTAACGTCAAACAAATTTGAAGCAATCGTTAGGAGGACTGAATTCGCGGTCTTTCGGTCATCGTTATATAAGCTAGTCACGCTGACGTAACGATCGTTGCTGTGGATGGATAGAAATTGAAAAAAAAATGTAGCCACACTATCATGAGAATGAGAAATAGTTGTAATATTCATATTCCTATTCTTCTACCTAATTTATTCATCAACAAATGAGAATTTGTTTTTCATGAACTGAAATCATATTTTGAAGAGATACTTGGTGCATTTTTGCGGTATAGTTTGCATGTTTGTAAATAAAAAATGAGTTGTTTGATCTGCTGCGACTGGACCGCTAGAAGCACATGTTGAGAAATAAGTCATCAACATGATCAGTGGACAAGTTCAAAAATGGAGTTAAACGATGAATAAAGTATAGGATTATCGTCATATTTGTAGAAGTGTTTAATAATTGCTTTGGACCCGTCTGTAGAAGCATGACTTTCAAATTTGGTCATTTCTCAGTGTTGATAAAATCCGCACCAGTTACAGGTAAGGCTAATGGATTTGAAAGTGATTAAGATTCTAGAGTAAGTGAGTTATTAAGCACGTGAAGTTGGTCGAAAATGTAAATTTCCAGTTTTCGTATGCATGATTGTCCATCGTTTGACCACGTTTGCCTGTGAAGATTTTGCAGCCTCCGTTAAAAAATTAGAGCCAAACATTTTCATTAGCTTACCTTTACAAAATTACAGATTTGCCTCAAATAATAAAAATACAAAATTTGAGTGCGCTTTCGTTTTGACCATCGTTGACCAACTTCAATCACGAACTAGATTATTTTACCACGTGTCTCTAGCAGATGTGTCGAAAGCGTATTCCACGATCTCCAGTATCAGCTGGCCCAGATGGAATTCGGAGACTGTAATTTTTTTGGTGTGGATTCGTTTGACCATCGTTTGATCATTTTGCACTCTTTGAACCAATTTTTGCCATCCCGTTCAAAATGATTGACAAAACTGTTTCATCTGTCTATTCTAATTTACCATCCTTATCTATTGTCTCTGAATCAAATATTTTATTAAAAAATGACAGAGTCAAATATATTTTCAGAATACTCCAATGTATATGACGTGTAACATTCGACGAGTAATCCTTCATTAATGGTGTTGTTATCAACAACGCACTGCAAATGCACATACAATATATGCACATTGTTTGTGTGCTTTGGTAGATGTTAGGCAGTTGGATCGGATGAAAGTTTGATTCATGGTAGAATCTGGTTTTTAATATATAACGGTTTTTATGCAATTGAGACTATACCGACTGTCAAAGGGAAAGTAACATTAGAGTTGTCAGTATTTGTGTATTTTTGCGATTTGAGTTTACCTCAATTCTAAACAAACTGTAATAGTAAATAGTGTACCGCAGCTTCTAGGTCAATGACCATAGTCGATTTTTAATAAGTTTACAATCTTGATAATGCTCAGATGCCCATTGTTTCTTCTATGTCATCTGCTTACATTATCTATTACATCTTATACAATTCAATGCAGAAATCTGAATTAATCAAATTATCATTCTCCATTCCTTAAATTAATATTCCATGTTAAATTATATTATGAATAAAAACCCAATTTATTCTAGTTACCCTCGAAGTAGTTTTATTCATCGGAGCAAACGTTTTATCAGAACCTTGCAAAATACGCTCACTTTGTTTCTGTATTCAAAATTCAAGTAGTATATGGCAGGTATGGATCCCAGAATTTTAAAAACATGCTCGGGGTGTTTCTAAAGCACGACACATAGTTTTTATCTGTTTTGATAAATAAATGATCCGGCCATTCACCTAGTGTCAATCGGAGAAAACGCGGAAAAATACCAATCAGAGCAACGATTCTCCCAGACAACGATTGAACTCAACGTACCTATCTAAGCTAGTTTAGTAAATCCTGTCACCGACAGGACTCGAACCCTATCAGTTCAGAAAGTACTGTAGTGACATCACACGTGAGCCTAAGCAGGTATTTGCGCTGATGATAGCCTTGCTTTGGATATAAGTAGAGACAGTTCAGAAATAATATCAATACTCCCCAAAAGAAATATGGTATATAAAAATACTTGAGTTTTATTTAAAAAAACAATACTAATTATTTCTAAATATTGATACTAAAATAGATATCCTCGATTCAGAAATTTTCTATCAAAAGTGTGAAGTTAGCTATATAAAATTTTTAAATCGTTGACCATTATCTCTTATAAAATGATATATCGTTTTTGTTGTTTGCTTTGTAGATTTTTTAGGAGTGGGAAGAGAGTTGGTGTTGATTAAGCTACTGCAAAAGAGATTTGTTGGGTGATATGTTTTTAATAACATCTGCTCTTCAAAATTAATTTTTAAATAATGTATTGTGTAGTTATTTTATACGTATGAGTTAGAGTTTGCTTGTGTTAAGTGGCCTGTATTGCGATTTGAAGGTTTAACAAAGAGTTTCGTTTGACATAGAATGAAGAAAAATTGACTACCAATGTAACAGCTGCCCTAATGTTTATCACGTTTTTAGTTCGTTTTTCTGAACCAGCCCTGCGCTGATTTCAAAGTCGTATTCTCCTCAATAACATCTTTAAAAACCAGATCTCTTTTTTAGATTCTCCCTGCGGCAGAATGGATAGCAACGCCTCCCGTCTATTTGAACTACAAAGCTTGAGAAATGTCTCCGGAAGAAATTCATTGATGCAAAACTGACTTCCAAGGCATGCTACTGCGCCACACGTTGAAAATTTAATTCGGTGCGCATCGCAAAGATAAACAAGTTCTTGAGGAGTCGTCCTCTTCGTTCATCCGTCCCCTCCATGCTTACTACGTCAGCGCACCTGATGCTTATGCAGGAGCTCTTCCAAATGCGGCCTGCCAAACGGCAGCGCCAAACTGTAATGCACGTGCGCGCATTGAGCACTGCCTTGATTTCGATTCCTGTTACACTAATTACACCAAGGGTTACATATACTTCAAACAATATTGTTTTCTGCACTTAAGGTGGTATATTCGTGCCAGTCGCTAGTAAAAAAACTCGACCATTTATTACATCTAAAGATTAAAAATAGCTGCTTGTAAACCCTGTGAGCGGAGCATTTAAATAATTATTTGTAAATAGTTAAAAGAGAAATATTGAAAAGTAGCTCTAGAAAAACAATGTTTACTAATAAATTTAGTCTCTCGCATGATTTTTCATTTTCATAAGTTGGCAATACCTAATAGAGGTTAGGTTGATTTCGGCGCCCATACTTTATTTTCTTTTTGCGCTGAATATTAGATGACATTGTTTACAATGAAAAATAATTATCGTCAAATAGTATGTGGTTGTGTGTGGTGCAAAATTTTAAGTTCGAGTGGTTTTCGCTCGAACTCCTAAAGAAACAGTGGTGACAATAGCGTTATTTTTACAGCAAAACTCCAAGACCGAGAGCCATTCATTCTGTTTTTTTTTTATCAAGTATGATATATAGTATGTCACATTTAAAACCACCTGATTAGTCAATCAACTACAAAAATCAAAACAGAGCAATCAATGAACTAAAGCGATGAACTGAATCAAAATTCTAAAAAAAACTATCATCTGCTACTTTTCGAAACTATTCTGATACTTTGCGATAATTACTAAATTGTGTTTTTCATAAATAAATATAAATAAAATGGAAGTGTCGTTATGTAATTTCAAAATAACTGCCTTTATAAAATCGTATCCGCTTACTAAGATGATGTAAAAAACAAATCAGTTGGTTTTACGATTATGTCAGTTCGTCGAGATAATCTCGAGAACAGTTAAATCGATTTCTTTGGCGTTTTCACCGAAAAGTAGAGTATTTTTGTTGGGTGAAGCTTAAGATAATTTTTCTATTACTTTATTACTTCCTAGAATATAAAAAAGAATACCTGCTAGTTCTTTTATACCAATATACAGATCTTTGCTGATTTTAATGAAAGTTTGTCCACGTGACCTTCAAAACAAGACAATAGTTACTGCGTACCTAAATTTTCGTAAAAACTATTTGTCTCCCTGTACTCTCCCTTAAACAAAACGTGTGTGCTCTTAGTGAATATATTGAAAACTGTGAGGAAATCCACTAAAAATGAATAAATCTTTTCAGAAAGCCCATATAATGTTCTACTAAAAGTGTTTTGATCCATTTCGATAGCGCAATTAGACTTGGAGTAGTTGAATGTCTTATTGTTGCTGTAAATTTGAAATTGTCAGTACGCAACAATGCACTACAGTCGTCTGTAGCAACGATGGGCGTAGAAAACATGGTGGGGCCGGGCGGGAGGGGAAACAGAGCGTGGATAGACGAGGGAAGGGCAAGGCGCGGCAGGGCAGGAAGAGGAGAGGATGGACGGAGAAGAGTTGGGTGGGTGGACGGGGCAAGGAGAGATCAGGCGCACCGGGTAATGGAAGGGGAACGGGAGGAAGTGGGTACATTATGAGCAGGGCATATCGTTTACGTACAAAAGTAAGAGGATAACACTCCCAAGATCGAACCTTAGACCCTAGAATATTCTCATTAAGGTGAGAATTGAAAGATAAATAAATAATGTCCTTTCTCGTGCTAGTACAGTACTTCCACTCTTTGTGATCGACATATTAAGTTACGAGCATATCCAATCTCGAGCAATACCAGGAATTCTATAAGAAGGTAATTTTGGAGGTAAAAATGTCAATGATGACAAAAAGCTTTCGAAAGGTCTGAAAATATTTCTCAAAAAATACTTTATTTTCACCCATTGATGAAGCAACATCTTCAAGAAGAGAAAATGCAGTTTCCGTAGATTTTGATTTCCTGAAACCGTGTTGTGAGTTTAAAAACGTATCTTTTTTCCCGAGAAAAGTTTCCATTCGTGTATAGAAAAGCCTCTCAAATATTTTTGAGATAACTGACAAATGAGAAATTGGGCCTGTAATTTCTGAAATTCATTTTGTTTCTTTAAAAGTGGCTTAATTTTTGCTATTTTGAAATATCTGGAAATATTCCGTTGCACAAGGAAGAATTGAAAAATGTGAGTTAATGGGTGTATAATGGCAGGTGCACACGTATTTGGCTCAATCTGAAATTCATCTAAACCATGAATATTTATTTTTTAGTTTACTGACTCTCTGGAGGATTTCTGTTGGAAGAAGTTTTGTAAATAAACATCGTGCCGAAATGTTTTTAAGAAGGCATAAGCCGTTGAATTTTGTGATTTTAGTCCGTTCGTGATCAACCGCAATTTCTAGAAAAAGTGTTATTGAATATATCTTTTCGTAAACTCTTTCTGATTACTTGTTTCGTTTCATTATCCCTAAAACAACGTTCTCTACAAAGTCCTGATGACGTGGTCGTATTTTGGCGATGTTCCATTGCTTTAGTTTTGTTTCTGAAACAAACATCCTCATTATTTTCATTATTTTTGTCTCAACTGTTATTTTCTTAAAATTTTATATTCTCGGAAGTAGACGTGGAAACCGGGTGATATTGTTATGATGTTTAAACAGCGAGCGTACGTTTGTTTTTGCTAATGATGTTCTAATTCCCTTGTGTATAAGTAAATATTTTTTCGTGAAATTTTTAATTTTTCCTTTAATAGACAGCATGCGTTAAAGAGAAATGGAAAGACCTTAAAGACGCTTTGAGAAAATAAATTATATTTTCTATTTGTGTCAATAGTTATAAACTGCATCCCATGACTCTTCCAGCAAGTAGTCCGTAAATAATTTGATGTTAGCTTTAGTAAAATGCTCTGCACATGCGTGTTTTATTTATTGTGTCAGTATTCATATTAGTAATTGTAAGAGAATTTGTGCATCGTGGTCACTGTAACTCTAGGATTATTCGTTATTATTTCATTTCTAGTTGTGGTTTTGTTAATTATAATTTGATCTATTGCTGTTTCAGGGATTTAAGAGTATTCTGTGTAGGTACGTTCACTGTAATATCTAAATTAAAAGAATGAATTAAATTGAGAACTGCTCTTTTCGTGGATTCGCCCAGAAAATCAATATTGAAATCTCCACATACAACAATGGATTTAAAAGAGAGATTACTAATTTTGGTCAGCGTTATCTCTAGATTTCTAAGAAATTGAAACACCCAAAGCTCGCTTTGTTGAGATCTGTAGATGCAAAGTAAGATAATTTTGAGTGTAGTAAGATGTTAATATTATGTAACTGTTATTTAAAAACATTTTAACTGCATATAAATTGAATTTCGACAAGAAGGTAGAATCAATATTATTTCTTACGTAAATATACGAATATCCGTGTTAGTGCCCTATTTGATTCCCTGCCTCTACAATAAGATCCTGCAAGGTAAAACTAGGAATTTGAATTCATCATACCACCGCTAAATTTCATGGTGAACATCAAAGCGGTGCTGCTCATCAAGACAACATTGGTCTCCATGCTATAATTTGTTCAACATCCGCCGCACGCGGGCGCCCAGGGAACTTCAATCCTAGAAATTCAGGAACTAATGTCAAGCGGCGCTATGAAGGTTAGTACTCAGCAAACTGCCAGTGATGCCAAGGCGTAACAAAAGCAGTGAGCGGAAACCAAGAAACTGCTGTCAGTTCAGCAAATAGCGGTAAGAAACTATTCAATAACTTCGATGAAAATGAACATCCTCCTAAAAAACTAGTCAACAGTGCTAATAGTGTGTATTCGGTGACAGTCTATTACAATTATCTGGTACCATTAGTCTACACATACATATCTATTATATGATCACTTAGAAAATTTAAAATACTCTGACTCCAGATTTAATTATATAAACTGTAATCTAAACAAGATGAAATACAAGATTCCACCAATTTTTGTGAATAATATAACGAACTTATCCCAGTTTAATAGAGAAATAAAAACAATGTTTCTAATCAGTTCACCTCCAATATCATAAATAAAGGTAAATGTTCAAAACAATAAAGGTAATGTTCAAAACAATAACTGACTTTAGAAAAATAATTAAACATCTGTTAAATACTAAAAGATATTTTCACACCTAAATATATGTGAAATCGCAGCTAATAAAAAATGTTCCATAGTATTTAAAAATGTTCATCAATCATTATCACTACAGGAAATCAAGGACGTCAAAGAGAAGTGCCCTTTGCTAATCAGTGTTACTAGACTGCAAAAAGAAAACATTCCTATTCCAGCTGCCCATTTTAACGGCCAGCAGAGCATATACATAGTATTACAAATAACGGAAATTTGCAATCTAAAAGTGAAAGGCAAAAAAAAAGAAGAATCAAAGGACCAATATTGTTATATTTCAAGATTTGAAAAACTGTGTACCACCAAATTTCGACTTCAAGAAACCTGTTTTGTTTGTTTATGGATTTCTTTTCCATCTCGAGGCCTGTATGTGATCAAAATACTTCAAAATGCCTGGTATACCACACTTGCCTAGTAAAAAGGTATATAAATTGTAAATTCATAGTATGTATATGTATAAGTAATTACACAGCTTAAAATAAGCTAAATTGCATGGCCATGGAAACAACTATGATACCAATTTATTGTAACAGCTTGTATCCTTTTATTGTTCATCACTGAGTTTCATCAATATTAATTTTATTTTTATTTAATTTTATATTTAAATTAAAGATTTAGTCTTGTTTTCATGTAATTTACATGATACTACTTTATTGATGGTACTCAGTGATAATTTATAACTTGTCATACAGTGTAAAACCAAGTTGCATACTCTGGAGTACTATGCAAAATGTGTAAATATATATGGTAAGATCCAGCAATGCTATAGTTCTACCATTTGCTGCCAGATGGCAGATAAGTCGCTGCATTAACACCTTCAATTGTCTTATCAGTAGCTGTCACTTTTCTGATAGCCAAGTTCAGCCTCCGTCCGCTAGAAGCGCTATGTAATATTTAAGAGTTTTTCACTGTTTGAATGTTCCATGTAATGCCGCGATAAGAAATAGTTCTAGCGGCTTCATATCTTCATTAGCAATCTATAAAAGGGCTCTGCGCCCTCTTTACGTTGATATACCATGCCACGCTAGACTTTTTTTAAGCTTTTGCAATGTTTTCGAAATTCGTTATATTCAAAATTTTGATTTAGCCCGGTCTCTCTGGACCGTTAAATGTTTGACTGTTTTACATAAAGTGTATGGTTCTCTCAATGTATGCCCAAGTGGGCTATTGGTGTGGCTAAGGCCCGATTTTTTTGTATACATGACAATGGTGTGTTGTATTGAATTTGTTGGATTGCTATTTGTAGATTGAATGTTTGTATAATTTGTTTCTCTTACAGTGCATGTTTTGCAAGCCCTAGAGACTGTATTTGCTGTAACACATGCTTCGACGTATGGCGAGGCTCCTGCCTGAGCTGTGCGCTTATACAGGTTGAGTCTGATTTGTTTTGTGGATGCCAATCATATGTTAATACTATTGTATTATTGCAGACTTTGTTTGACAGCATCCTGTCTGTGCTGGTTATATGTGCCAAATGACCAATTGAAGAAGACTGTCCATGGTCTCGTGGGAGACGCCTTTTTCGTCTACCGTGTCGTAGTTGCGTCGGCCACAAGGCCACATTCTGGCGCAACAATTGTTTTCTTTTTGTTATTGAAGACATATCAGTTGAATGTCTTGTCATTTTGTTGTAAATCGTCAGTTTTGCCGTGTTTCCTAAAGTGGAATATTCTACGCAAATTATGACGACATAGTTCTGTATTGCTGATTATGTGGAACTGGTATCTATTTCTAAACTTTATTTTTTTTAAAGAGGTCTTCCTTGTGACCTGACATTTGTAAATTTCTGTAATTCTATGTAAATTATAATCTTGTTTTATAGAGGCTCTGTTTTAAGCCTGACAAATTTGTTAATGTGTTTTCTCACCAATGTAAGAGAATATTATTAAGAATTCCGTATTTACAGGTAATATCTCCAGTCCACGAGTCAGCTGAAAATTTTGTAATTTTTGTAATTGTATTTTGTGCAGTTTCAACTGCATTGTGTTAATTTATGGTTAATAAGCACAACATTATAATGTTCTGTGAAACTGACTAAAACGTTTATTTTCTGGAGAGGTACTTATCCTTTGATTCTCGTGAGTTACCTGAACCTGTAGTGTGAGTTGTAAAACTCCTGATTTCTTTGTTGATGAAGGCAGACGCCCTAGGGATTTTATGTTAGTCCCGACCCTTTCCTCTAGGAACACGCGTCACAAGCCGGCCTTCTACATTTCCTTCATTTGCTCTAGGATTTTAGGAAAAGAAACAAAATAAAACTATTTTGCCACATCTCACTTATGATCGTAATTATTATTTATTTCAACTTATTTATAAATACAAAGTGAATTATGTCGCATTTTATATATCACTGATTTGAAAGATAAATAAATACAATGCTTCAGATGTTTAGACTTTGGTCATACCCGCAATAATTGTAACCACAACTTAGTCTGTATCTACTGGTCGGTAAATTATCCAAATAAAATTCTCACCTCTTTTTGTAAGAACTGCAACGGGTCGCATCATGCAGACGTTTGTACTGACGAATGCCCGTACTACAAAAAACTAACTGAACCACATTCCCTAACGGAGCTCATAGTGGAGACCTACGGAAAAAACGCTTCTCACAGCAAAAATGCGGAACCCCCACCCAAAAATTCACAACCAACCAACCTCAGAACCAGATCCAACAATAACCCCACCTCGCTTTCCTTCCGACAATTTCCCATACATCCTACACACAGACGGCATCCCCAATTTCACTTTCGACCCAACAGCAACCTCCAACTCTAATCCACCTTGTCAACCCAACCAAAACCCTCCAATACCAAACAATAGAAACCCCAGTAATAGCAGTAATAATCATTAATCATGAGTTGTAATGGAATTACAACTCATGATTAATGATTGTTATTACTGAAGTGAAAGTGAATATACACTAATAAATTCCATTACAACTCATATCGTAAAACAATTTTTGATCGTGATTAGAAAACGTATTATAATTATGTGGGTAATATTATATAAAAACTTGCCTAACCCTATAATAGCCTACATGAATAATATATATACAATTCAATTCTCAGAACAGGATACTATCCAATAGTATGGAAAAATTTCAACATAATCTCCGTTCCCAAGCCCCATAAGTCATACCCAAGCCCCATACCAATCAGTCTTCTCCCGTATCTATCCAAGATTCTAGAAAAAATAATACTAAAAGGATTTAATAAACATCTAAACATAGCCCAGACCATACTGAAACATCAATTTGGCTTCATCAATAATTTATCAACCTCACACCAGCTACTTCGAATATCCGAACACATCCATACTGCCTTCCAGAACAAGCAACACACAATAGCCACCTTCCTAGATATTTCACAGGCGTTCGACAGAGTTTGGCACCCAGGCCTAATATATAAGCTAAAAACCATAGGAACTCCAAATTACCTACTACAAATCATTAAAAATAGAACATTTACAGTAACAGTAGAGAAGCACGTTTCCAACCCCGCAAAATAAAAGCAGGACTTCCCCAAGGATCCCCCCTTTCACCCACCCTTTTCAACCTTTACACATCTGATATACCTACCGAAGACGCTACGGGCACGTACAGCCAAATAATCAAGAGACATTGTATTTGTAACACATTTTTAACCTGGTCACTGTTTTTTCCGCGGCAATTATAAAATTGCGGTACCGCAAAATCCACAGACTCATTTCCTAATCTGTTTAGTCTGGGCTAGCTTTTCGGTTTTCACCACTCTCTTCCTAGCTGCTATCTACTGGCGTCCAAAACTCTTTCCTCAATTAATCACTTCCCTTATAGTTGAAATGAAACACGACTTTAAGAACACAATAGAACAATGAAATCAGTTTACCAGCAAACTTTCATTCAAAACTTCCGAGCAGTTTCTCAAGAAACTTCCTTTGAGCTTTTCTGAAGCTTCTTTTCTTTCTATCTCAATTTTGAGTTTATTTTCACAAATAAAGGAGTTTCCTAAAACTTCACAAGAAGCACATTTACTCACAAATGAAATAATCTATTAAAACGCCTTAATGTAAATATTAACGACGTGAGAGACGGATAAAAAGAATTACACTTGTGTAATATTTGAAAAATCAAAAGAATACATCAAAATGCTGTTTATGTCATGATATTCTGTGAATTTAGCGGTCTCGGCAAAGAGAATTTTAAAAAGGAACCGTATTTGAGAAAATCTCATTTTTAATTTTTTAAAAAATATTACTCATATTTAACTCAGAACTGCAGAAAACTTGTAATATTTTCGAATAAATATACATGACATTTATTAAAGAAATTATTGTGGAGAGCAAATTTCATTTAAAGAAAAAATATCTATTTTCAATACCGCAGTTTAGGAAGAGCAAGTTGCAGTTGTAGGAAGTTGAAAAATTTCTAACTAATTTAGATTTAGATAATATTGTTTTTTAAAATTTTAGAAAAAAAAGGGAAATAAGAATACATATTGATGATAGTTGTATGTGGTTTATTGTTTTTATTTTTGGCTTACTAATCATTATTTTTTATATTGTATTGAAACATATTACTAATAAATGTATTGCTCGCGCAAGTTTTCTTGATACACGAGCTCCCTAGTCTTCGTCCAGCGCTTAATAGCATGACCCTTTGAGGCACTTAGGTTCGACTCGGAACGGTACATACCAATTTACAATGCTGGCATCAACCACCTCGTACTTTCAAAACAATCGTAACATTTCTTGTGGCACGCTTTGGCGCGTTAAGTTCATGCCCACAGTTGGTACGCCCTTTTATTCCGTGACGTAACCACAGCCTTCATCTCCCCGCAGCCCCCGCTGTGGAATATCAAGAAAACTTGCGCGTACAGTAAATCCCGCTAGCTCGATCGACGGGTTCTTATGAAATAATTGTTGCTACTTACTCCGCAACCAATTACTTAATCTGCCATCCATATGGAGTGGCAAGGAATCTGAAAATAATTCTGAAATGTCTACTCAAGGATTGCATATAATGGCAAATGAGAATCAGCTTTTTTTCAAACTATGAATTATAATTTATTATACATGCCAAAGTTATCATTATCGTTGATCATTGATTATTAATCAAATATGATCATTAATCAAATTATCATTGATTATTACAATTAATCGTTAGATCATGACCACTTTTCTCGTTATTGCAATTACAGCATCATAGAACCTTTCATCCTTCCTTGTCTCTTCGCGCGCACGTCGCTCGATGTCGCCACGTAGAGTAGACAATCTTCCTTCTTGTTGAAGTCCACGATGATCAGCGACCAAGTCGAAACTTCCTCCAACCACTTCACAAGCACTGCCTATACTCTTTGTCTTGCGCCTCAGGTGGGGACCTATTTCAAACTGATTACTTTTCCCAGGTCGGAATAATATCTCTCTAATATTATTTTCTATCACCTAACCTGGCAATTCTGAATTCACTGGTAAAATTTCTAAGTCAAGTCCTGTAACTCCACTGCGAAAATATTCTAAGTTCACTTTCCAGTTCACGCATGAAAATATAAGTCCGAGTTTGCAATGGTACAACACGTAAATTTTACAATTTCCAGTTGCACATCTAATGTGGAAATATTCTAAGTTCAAGTTCAATGTTCACTCTCACGAAACATCACAAGTCCCGATTTGATAATTAACTTCAAGAAATTTTTTAATTTCCACAAATATCATTCGAACTTAATAAAACGCGCAAGCGATCCGCTTATCACCACGACTCGAGACGGAATGCCCTAATTCCCAATCTGGCCCACCCTTCAACGCTCGCTGTGCTTTTCTCTCTATTTTTTTTTTTTTTGCGTTGCTACGGTGCATCCTGCACTTGCCTCCAAATGAACTCGTTGTTGTTTTGCGGTGCTACGGTGCACCCTGCACCTTCTTCCAAACGAACTCGTTGCTGTTTCGCGTTGCTACGGTGCCTCCAGTGTGTTTACTTTACAGCTCTCCCGGTAACTAAGGTGGCCCCCGCACCTGTCTCAGGACGAACTCGCGTTGCTACGGTGTCATCTGCGTATTTGCACCATAAAAAAACACGTCTTAGGAATTAACGGTGTCACTCTATCTGCACCATAGAAACCACTCTCAGGAGAACTCGCTTGCTACGGTGTCATCTGCGTATCTGCACCATAGAAACTCACATCGTTTGCAATATCTACATTTCGACCTTTATTTACCTAAATAAAATGTATTTATTTATTTATTTTACGTAAAAAAACAGTTAAAAACTGCGTATGACGTGCTATGGGGAAAAGTGAATTGTGTGCACATTTTCAAAATTCTGTGATCCCTACGCTCCTACGCTAAGTCATATACTACTTAAATTTTGAATTTTGAAAGGAGAAAAAAACAAAATTCCATGTAGTAAAATCTATTTTCAAAATAAATAAGCAATAAATTTTGAATTTTGAAAGGAGAAAAACTCCCATGTAATAAAATCTATTTTCAAGGATAAATAAGCAACGAATTTTGAATTTTGAAAGGGAGAAAAAAAAAACAATCAAAAAAACTCCCATGTAATAAACTCTATTTTCAAGGATAAATAAGCAATACATTTTGGCTGTTATTACTTCCTGCCGCGACAACATGGAAACGATAATTTGAATAATTGTATTTCCCACTGAATTCTAGAAGACGTGCACAGAAAATGAAATTACATTTATGCCCAGAAGCAAAACAAGGGGCCATCTCAGCATTTGCTCAATGGATCATGGAAACTGGACGAAAAACCTGATCGAGATGGGGGTCATTGACCCGGAAGCTGTAGTACAATAGTTGTTACAGGTTGTTTATACTCATTTATACAGATCAAATGGTAAATAATGCATTATGTATCATTGTTAAAATTAATGTTACTTTTCTTGGGATGCTCAGTATAGTGCCATTGTGTATAGTGCCACCAAGTATAGTGCCACCAAAATGTCTGCCATTTTTGGTATGCCACAGTATATTATTATTACTGTATTATCTTCGAAGAAAAAAACACTTTTTTTTGGAATTAGGAGACCCTAAAACATGAATTTCCGTTGAAATATTGAAATCGAATTTACTCAGCATTGCATAACTTTCTCCACATTACGTATATTACACTTCATATACGTATTCGTATGTATTCGAGAAAGTAAAAACACAAGGCTTAAAAGGACTAAAGTATTAATAGGCCTGTAGAATTAAAATACAAACCGACAATAATTGCTAAAGGTTTTATTGTTTTTATAGCTTAATTTGTGGCAAAATATGAATCCTAGGTTTTCCTCTTCGGTGGAGTCTTGCTCAAGTGGTGGAGATAATAATGTAACCCCAAAAGGAGCATTTTCCCGGTTTTAGTTTACATCTTGCAAAGGACTCACAATATCAAAAACATGGTTCTATTAAAAATGGCAGGGCATTAAATTCTGCATTGAATGAGACCAGTCGCATATTATTTGACATATTATGAAAAATTGTTGTAATTTCTGCTGTTTGCTTATATAATCTAAACAAACCTCTCTGTCAATAAATTAGTCCGTACAAAAGTTGTAGAGAAATAAATTCTCCATTTAATGAGATCAAAAGTTATTTTTTGGACTACCCGTTTCCATGCAGGTCACCTTAAAGTTAGAGCATTTATCATTATCAGTGATGATTGTTTAAACTTAATTTCTTCAATTAGAGTTATGTGCACTGAATTAAACATATTTGTTTACACATAGGCACTCGAATTAATTCAAATTTGGCGCCTAATATCGAATATTAACAATTATAATCATCTTTCGGGATGAGTTAACAGTAAATGGGAAACATTTCAAACGCCTTGCGCTTGCTGCCAATATATTTATTTTCCCTCAAAAACCACCGACTGCATTACAGAGAGAAAAAACATTGTCTAAGAATATTCGTTCGAACTACTTCAAAGATGGTCATGAGAGTGCACCACCTTTCCGGACAGCGGAAGCAACCGCACTAGCAGTCTTCCATTGTCGACATGCGAGGAAATTGGTTCCTTTTTACTAAGATGCTGGGGGCGCACATTGCTTTGAAAGCCAACAGCCGAGCCATATGGTTGGCGGATAGCCTCGCTCGTGAAAACCGAGGAAATATGGGAGTGTCGACTACACTGAGAGTTGAATAATCTATGTGCGATTGATGTCTAGTTTTAGAAGCTCCATGGCGCTCTATTTTCTAAGCCCGCGGTCTTGGCGCGTCAGAATAGAGCAGAAACTGCGTGGTGCATATGAACACATACACGCACAAATAATGGGATAATACAACAAAGGTAATCGATTTCCTTTTGTTCAGGCACAAGTGACACGGATATTTTCTTCAATACATAATGTTAAAAGCAGATTCTAATGACAATCAGTTTCGTCAGTCCTAATACTTGTCGTTTTCAGAATCTTTTCTTTGACGAAAAGTCAGGAAGACTTTTTTCCGGATCTTCTGTCCAACCTTTGCACAACATAACTATTTCGATGCATTAACAATATTAGTATAGCGTTCCATTGTATAGAGGAATTACTCTAAGAAGGGACCGGTTTGATAGGTCGGAAAACAAAAGAACGTCATGCAGGGCGATAACAATGCAAGAGACAGCGAAGAACCCATTTGCAAATCAGCTAACTGTAAGCGAACTCACTGACAAAATGAGTTCTTGGATATAACCCGTAGTTATGTTGCCAACAGGCGCCAAGCAGAAGCTGTCAAAGCGGCCCCTTCTTCTAGTAATATCTCTGTATTAGACTTGTACTTAGTAAATACCGGTATAGTAATACAATAAAATATTACAATTGTAGATTACATAAAAATATAACATTTAAAAATGTTTCCTATATAATATGATGAGCTCCACTCCTTTATAGCGTTCATTGTTTTAATTTCTTGTCATAGAGTCGTTGTTTTGTGGTGTATCATTCACTAGTTCCGAGTAACATTTCGATTCGAGGGATGCTAGAGTGCAGCGTGAAAATGCAGAAGTTTATTGAGTGGTTTCAATCCCATGATTCTTTCCCTGTTACTAATTTTGTTATATCCATCACCACAGGAACCGTCAGAGATGACTCAATCAACTGTCACAGAGTCTGTTAAATTGCCACTTCATCAATGCTCGCCCAGAGTGGTCAAACCTTTGACAACAAGATTGTCCGAAAAACGTTCAACGAGTATACAAGAATTCAAATCCAAGATGCCCACTGATGGAGAGGATGTACCGGTGAACCCTGAAACCATATTCCACCGGATAGCTTTCCTCAAGAAATCGGATGAACAGCTTAAGGAATTTTTTCATTATGAGCTAGCACCCTATACCCTTTCTCATACTGTTGGAATGAGGAAAATTTCCAAGTCAGTGACATATGACTTGTTCACACTACTAAACCTAGAAGGAGCCGCTTTTGTTTTCGATGGTGAATTTCTTCTCCATCACCACTCTGAGCATTATTCCTCAAGATTGGTGAAATATTCCAGTTGATCCTAACCAACTACGTTGACTACCTAAAAAGGCACCACAACCGAAGTGCGAAAAGTGCGGTGTTTGATGGCTACCCAGAAGCCCTGTCCATCAAGAGCATCTAATCTGCTGAGCGTCTCTGCGGAAGCAAAAGACACACTACTCCTGAGGTCATCTTTACCGAGGTGGCGACCATGACTCAGGAGCAATTCCTTTTCACTTTCAGAAATAACTTGCTTACTGAGAGTTTTAAAGGTGAAGGCTACTCAGTAAACAAGCAAATAAAGGCGCAGACCACCTGATTGTTGCGACGGCCCTTAAGGTATCACAGGAGCACGAGAAGGGTTGTGGTAGTTGGTGAAGATTCGGACATTCTCATCATGCTCAATGTCACATCGTCAGCAAACATCTATTTCTCAAAACTTGGAAGAGGAACGACCCCATCCAAAGTATTTGGTCACAAGAGCTTCAAACTGGCAGACATCAGAAGGCCATTCATATTTCTCCACGCCACAAGTGGATGTGGCAACTTTAGCACTCTTCAAGCAGGTCAAGAAGAAGGTGATCAAGCTGTTGGTCGAAAATGAATGTCTTCTAGAAGAAATCAAACCTTTCATCGAGTTTACCACTCAACCTGCAACTATTGCTGAAGCTGCTCTACGATTTTTAACAATCCTCTACAGGTAGGGCTGAGTATTCGATCTGTTTTCCTAAGTCATCGCGAAATACAAATTCAACCTAGCATCCCTATCACCAACATCCGAAGCGGCCCACCAACATTGCTTAAGAACTTACATACAAGTACAAGTGTGGTTAAGGCACCACTCCTCTCCTTTGGAAATGGCAGGCTTCAAATTTTGTCTTTACCCCTTTACTATCTCCAAGGAACCAGCTATACAATATCTTCTCTCCACAATTGTCTGCAAATACAAGGTATGTTCAAAAGGTTATGGGCGTCGGAAGGCTGGGATTAAGTGCTTAATGATTTGTGGCAACTGCAAGGGGAACTCCTGCACTAACTACCTCCAACCAGAATAAATTGACGAATGAGAGGTTGACGAAGACCTGGACTGCATGTATGAAGCGATGAAAATTAGAGACTTTGGGGAGTCTAGTAATGGGGCGACAGTTTCCGAATCGGAAATAACAGACCATCAGGTTGGAAACATCTTTTCGTCTGTCTTCTGGACTGTATATGACAATCACGGTTGTAGATCCTCTCATAGTTTTGTACCCTAGGATTAATTCCCTTTCATTTACAAAGTTATTAATCCTGTTATACAATTGGTTTTTGATCCAGACTGCTATTCCAGCAGTTGCTCGTGTTTCAGAGTTTACTCCACTAAACAGTAATATATAATTATTTCATTTAGTTGACTCTTTTAATATCCTTTTAGCGACAGGGATGGCAGCATTATATATTCATTTGTTTAAGTTCTTTTTGAAGTTCAATCTCTTTGTGTGAAAGATTTCTTACATTTTACAAGCCAATTTTAAATTATTCTGCTATTCCAAGTCGTTTTTTTATATCCCTGGCTACAGTCGTCAATATTTGGTCAGTCCGTGATTTTTGTACTTGAGACTATTAGATTCGGTACTTTTTAGTAATGCGTTTCGCAGGACAAGATGTGTGGTGGGGCTGTCACCTTTAGGCTTCACATCTAGCTTGATTTTCTGTCTGGGTTTCTTCCCATACACTGACTGACTTTCAGGTCTAGAGCGATCAGTCTTCTCTGAAGGACGAGTTCAGTATCTCTTCCGCCTTTATATACGTTAGAATAGTTTCCTCTTCGGCTTTTGGTAGCTGTTGGATTCTATCTTCAAATAGTAGGGGTATAGCAAGGAATATCTTAGGTTGGGATGAGGGATTCACCAAGCTCAATTAAATGGTACATTCGAAAATTCCTTTTTTATCTTTTTAATGAGAAACGTCTTTGTTATCATCTCACGGGTTACTTACAATGTACATTTCTGATAAATGCGAGTTCCTCAAGAGCAGATACAGATCCTGCCGCAGGAAGGGTACGTGTGATTTGAATTTGTTTCGGGAATAGTGTCATTTGTGTTTTATTATAATTTTTCTGTGGTACTATACACAGATTAATTTACATGATACAGTAAAAATGTGTAATGAGTCGTAATTAGCTGTCATTTATATTTCGTCCATATTTGACGTAAAGACAAAGTAACCACAGACATTGCCTACTAAAATATAAAATCATTGGCAATGTTTTGATGTCATAGAGACTGCTAGTCATATGGACGAAAATCAACATCGAGAAAGAAAATGTACGTTCTTGAGTGAGGACGTAAACTTTAATCGAACACTTCAATCACAGTGGCGTAATTAAAAGGAGTATTTGAAGTAACAGACTCAATGACGTATTGGTGGAATGTTGCCAAAAAGACAGTACAATGAAAAATTAAAAGGACTGTAATATTTGAAAGAGTGGTTATAGTGAATTGTAAATATGTAACTGGGCCTAAAGGAAGGACTTTTGTTATTTGAAAGGTAAAGGAGACATCCCTACACACTAGACAGTATTTGAGTAACTGCGAGTGTGCATATGTGTGGAGCCGTCACTCACGGTTAGACCATTTCTTCTACACCAATCGAGAGATATGAGTTGTCATTCGTCGCATCTCGGTCTCCTGATGGGGAATTTATAATTAGTTTCTGAATTCGGCCAGAACATTCTAATAAATTTCCCCCAATGCCACCTAAATAAACATATGTAGATGCGTTGTTTAAACCCCGCACCTAGAGACAACTTTCGCTCCATGACGCCATAATATTCTTTCACGAGGATGACAACACTGATTGTTGCCATTTCTTAGTTAAGCAAGTGAATCGTGCTGGAGATTTCATTTCATTTTCATTCGTATTACCGTATTTTTAAAATTAATTTGCAAAATACTACGTATAATATTACCTTGTAACTTATTCAATTTAAAGAACTTCAAGTGAACATGGAGAAAACTAAACTGGGAGTAATGCTAGAGAATGAATGAACGTGAACGTGAATGATCGACTTCTCACATTTACAATATTAAGGGAGTAGATACTGATTTTCAAATGAATGTAACTCACAACTTATTCTTATTAAAATGTAAAAACACTTTATTCATAAAACATACAAAAACGTCGCCTTTTAATGTTTATGTAGATTCACCATCAACACGATTAATAGAGCAATTGCAGAAGTAAAAGTGAACACACATACTGAGTTTGTGGAGTTTTAATCTCTTCAAAAATTAGAGGACCAAAACATGGAAGTGTTAAGTCAATCCGGGGAAAAATCAAATGTAGTTGTACAAGATTTTGCGACTGAACGTTCGAAACTAATTGAGAATGATATGATTAGAGAACAACGCTGAAGAACAGCTTACAGGCGATCTTTCATGTGCATTTTATGCTTTTTAGCAAAAAGTACGTTATGTACAACGTTTACACAAACAGCTAATTTGTAACTCGACAAAGGTGAAAGAGGAACCTTTCTATTTGGCGTAAGTAAAATTCATATTTAGCCATTCCATTCACATAAAGAGAAAGAATGCAGCAAAATGAATGGTAAATGTCGGAAGTTGCCGTCAGTCTCGAGTCCTTGCTCAAAAGTGAGTTGAGCTGTTTATTCTAGATACCAAAGTGCATCGGTGGGTGAGGGGTTAGCTTACTGGCCTCTGAACCCCCAGTGTGCGGATTCCATTCCGACCGAGGTAAGCGAATTTTCGAAGGGCGGAAAATCCACGGTAGTCATGTCACTCTTGTGGCATGAAAAAGAACTCTGGCGGATGCCTTTACATCCAGACCTAACGTGATCTCACTTTCTCTTAACCAGACCGCTCGGATATAGTTAACTGAGGCCGACATCTGGTGGAGAAAGTAAGAGTCAAATCCCCGGCGCGTTTAGGGGACCACCCGCGAGGTTGCTGCTGCTCTATAAAGGTCCCCAGACCTTCGCCGGGGGGTAGGCTTCCAAGAAAGCCTGGGTCGAAAACACGGGTGTAACCACGAACCCATATAAATAAGTCTAGATACCAAACGTATTATTTTCATAAATGCGTCTATTTCTGAATGTACAATTAATTGAAAATTGATAGTAATTTAAAACAACAAATCTAAATAATTCACTACTTCTTATAGAAGAAACTACTTCTTATAGAATACCTGTTCCCTACAGTATTTTCGTGATCGTTTTGAGATATGCCATGCCTGAATTTTTCTGATTGCGAATTACTGCTTTAACTTTTCTTAGCCAAGCGAAGTCCAGCCTAATTCGTTTTCCGCCTTTTGTGTGCACAGTGTTGGCAAGGCCGCCCGCCCGCCTGGCTGGACCACCGCCCAAACGACAGGCTGAGCGTGAGCGGGCGTGGCTTTGGCTTTCCGCGAGGACAGTCCCTCGAGCACACCCTCTGCCCCGGCCCCGGCCACGCCTTCCATTGCGCCGCGAAGCGGTCGCGGAAGTACAATGGATCATACACTGCCCAAGAGCGGGCTTACGTTTTACATGGGACACAGTCCATTAGAAAATTATTTTAGGATGTGTCAAAATATCATCTTTTTGTTCAAATCATTGCTCCCCATTTTTCCCCATTTCCTTTCGTCCTAATAAAGAATATATGAAATTTGAGTCAGTTAAGATAAAAGGAAAGTTTTCCTGAAAAGTCCTAAAAGTGGAAAGAAGTAAGCAAAATAAAAAATAAACGTGATTTTTTTCATAATTTGTATATGCTTACAAATATGTTCAAACTGATTTATAAATGTCCCTAAGGACGTGTTTACCCAAGTGAACTCAAAACTTAATTAACTGTACTTATAGTCACTTATAACTTGCGGGAAAACAAGCATAAAATAATAAAAAATGCTCTAATTTTGATCTTTTGTTTTCTAGTACCATCATACGATAGTTACTGTACGTTCACAATAGCCGTTTAAAATTTTTTAAAATGTGGAAGTAGGAAAAAAAGATCCAGTGATTTGCAAATGATATAATTTTATTTGATAACACATAACGTAACATTAAGTAAGAAAGGTTCACCAGAATGTTTGTCCTACAAACTTGAAAATGCTCTTATAACTGCGAAAGAAATATCGAGTCATCTCTTTAATCATATTACATTTTATACAAAGTTGAAAGAATGTTTAATTTACTGGCGTGTGAAAACTATCATAGGTCTAATGGTATATTTTTGATACAAAGAAAATCGACACCGTAAAAACATTTACCAAAGGACAGGAATATTAAAAATTATATTTCAGCAAATTGATTAAAAAAATTGATGTCTTTATGAAAACATCGATATCGCATCCCTACGAATCTGGGCTCGCATTCTATCTCGGACACGTTTTTATTCATTCATCTTTTCTGGATTGACTGATTCCGGGTGCGTCAACTGCTAAGGTTCCAGTAAGTGTAAAGCATGATTTTCCTCTGAAGGTGGCAGTGAGGTTCCTCCTCAGAATGGTCAGATCCGGCGCTGTCCTACCGTCGGCTAACGGAGTTTCTCTCAACCAGCGGGGCACTGCCACAACCGGGACAAGTTCTAAGCTCCCGACCGGTCTCCCGGTACGTGTGGTAATGTAGTACATTTAAATTTGTGTATAAATAAGGGGTGACGATTGGATAAAGAAGAGGAAGGAAAGGTCGCTCATGGTCTGAGGACCGGACTACTTCGGGTACTTACGGTACTTCTCCGGCATTCGCCTGGTATTGAGCCGTCGCTAGAATTCTCCTCTTGACAGCGACTGAACTTGACCTAGTTACCTAGCTAGTGTCAAAACTTCTGTTACTATCGGGACCCGAACGTAGGACCTCCCAGTCAGAGGTTCTACAGTGACATCATTTGATGCCCTTAGCCACTTCTCCCGGTGTTCATTCATCTGTCTTAATGATCCTGATATTAGTGATAGGAAAATTTGGCACTTTAATTTTTTTAAATTGCATTTTAAAAAGGTTGTAGTATTTTGTATCATTATAAAAATTAAGGTTTAACTTTTTGTAACATTTAGTGAGAAAATTATTATTAAGGGAGGAATCTTTGAGATAAAAAATATAATGATGCATTTTAGATTTTTCCATTAAAATCAGGAAATAAGGGAAACTAGTTTAATATTTCGCCATTTGTGAACTTCAACGAAATATAAAAGTATATGAAGCGTAAAAAGCATAATAACCTCTGCCTCCCTTAACCTTCCCGTACAGCGAACTGAGGAAGCTGAGACCACTTCAGGTGACCCAGAGCGCTCAGGCTTTCAGGGTCAGTTATATATATATATATATATATATATATATATATATATATATATAGAGAGAGAGAGAGAGAGAGAGAGAGAGAGAGAGACCGTTCCCGGTGGCTCAGTGCATCAACTGATGTCACTGCAGTGCCTCTGACTGGGAGGTCCTAGGTTCGAATCCTCACGGCGCAGGAATTTCGACACTAGCTTTTCCGCTAGATCGAATTTAGTCGCTGTCTGGAGGAGAATACTAGCGACCGGCTGCTCTGATCGGTAGTTTTCCGAAGTTTCTCCGATCAACACCTGGTGAATGCCAGAGCAGTACCCTAACAAACGGGCCAGGGACCGCGCGCAATCTTTCCTTGCTCTTCCTTGTCCTATCCTCTCCCCTTCCACACACACACACACACACACACACACACACACACATACACATACACACACACTTATACTAGCATTCACTACACTTCCACACATGCCGGAAGACCGGTCGGCGACTTAGAACGTGACCCGGCTGGGGCGGTGTCTCGCTGATGGGAGATACCTGGTTGGGGGAAAATCCCGATAGTGGACGGCAGGTCAGCACCGGGTCTCACCATCCAGTAGGGGAAGATCACCGTCACCTCCCGAAGGAAAGACTTACGGGACTAAAGACACCAGTAGTTGACGTGCCCGGAATCACTAATAATCAACTAATAAATCAAACAATCTACTTATAAGGGAAGGCGCGGTCGCTAGTCGCGTGGCGTTGTAATGTTACCTCTTCGGCGACCTTACCCCTGGTCGGTAGGCAACTCATCCATCATTTGTGCTGTGCGGGTGCGCGACGCTCTCCAACCCTCTCCATTCGCCTTGCAGCGGCCAAGCGCGGGCACCGGCTGCATCGCTGGCCGTGGAGTGAATCACCACTTGAGCAATTAATTACTGCGGTCTGTCGTTCCATTCAGTTTCGTGAACGCTTCTTCTCATTCAATCACATTGTACCGTCGTTCCATTCTCAAACCTATCACTCCCAGCGGTCCACCGCCTCAACCTGGAAAAGCTCCCGGCATGCCGTGCATGTAAAAGTTCACGTGCAGCGCATGTAAGTGTAAGTGTAAGGGGAGAAGATAGGACAAAGAAAAGCAAGCAATCCGCAGCCCGCTTGTTAGGTCACTGCTCCGAAATTAGCATGGTATTGATTGGAGAAACTTCGGAAAACTTCTATTTGTATGTGTGTTTGTCTTTGAAACATTTAAAAAATCTAACATGTATTGCACGACGTAACACCTTTGCTATCATTGAGTAACAACAGGGATAAGAAGAGAACGAAAAATATTTACTCCAATCCGATAAAATGGAATATCGGGAATTCAAGAAGGCTTTAAAAATTTGTAAAAGTTGAAAAGCACCCGAAACAAATCATGTAAATATAGAACTATATAAATATCATTCAGAAGATCTAAATACATGTTCTTGAGCTTAATAAATAAATTTTGGCAGCACAGAAAAATCCCAAATGATTGGAAGAGAGAAATTATTAGTTCCTATCTCTAACAAAATGGTAGAACGGACTGCGAAAATTGCACACAAACAAGTCTGTTAAACACAACATATAAAATACACTCATAATATTTAAAAGTATATTAAGAAAATTATAGATAGCATCTTATTAGAAGAATTCCGGAAGGGAAGGTCCTGCTCAATATATTTTCACTAAAACAAATGGTAGAGAAACGAATAAAATAGGAAGACAGATGTGGTGTATATCGATTACAGTAAAGCGTTCGTTAATGTTAATAAATGTCAATATGAGATATTATGTAGACAAGGGAAATATCACTACACTTAATTAGTACTATCTGAAATATGTAAGATACATATACAAAATACACAGATTAATATAAGTTTAAAACAGGGAGCTAGTATTCAGGAAACCATAAATAAAGGTGTTAGACAGGAGTGTTCTGTCACCAATTCTTTTTTCTTTTTCACCTTACTTAATCAGAAGAGAAAGTATTGTAATCGTGCGCCGAAAAGGGAGAATTTTCGACAGAAAAACCCTTATTACTAGGCCCTGGTAACGAAAAAGTGGATAAATCATGTTCCTATACATCACAAATTACTTTCTCTAACACCTGGTGCAGTCAGAATCCATGTGCTGTCAGAATCCATCCATTGATAGCGAAAAATCGATTGACGGCAAATCGTCTGCCTGTTCGTCTGTCTGTGGTTAACATTAGCGCATGAACCGCTCAGCGGATTTTCTCCAAAATTATAATTCTCTGATAGACTTTTATGGACGCGAGTCTCTGAGAGTTTGAATTGGATATTCTTATTTTTGATGGTACTTTACATCAAACCTCAATTACATATTAAAATATCTCTAAAAATGGCTCCAAATTGCTTTAATAAAACGTTGTCATCGAATAGTCTAAGGACACTTAAAATGACACTAGGCACGTTTATTATAACTCATTTTTTACGTATTTTTATTTTTGATAATATCGGAAAATACTGCATTAACTTTTCTAGAAGTATGTTTCCGCGTCTGCACAGATTGGCTGCTCACATTATTAGTACGCTCGGCACCACGTACCTCGGCGTACGTTGACTAAAACTCACTGTCGTTCATCTCTTTCAAACATTCAGATAAAAGCCATATGAGAGTAATGTGCGTTCAGAACTAGATTCCAAACGAATTACACACCACAGGTAAACCCAAAAAGACATTGATGACTGAGTCGCAAGGGATCAACAGGTCTAATATCCGAGGGACAAGAAGACGAGGAAGAAGATATTACGCAACTACTGTCAACTCTTCTGCGCATAGGGAAGACTTTGATTATGATCATCACCTTTATTGCTTCTCATTCAACGTTCATTTTCTCCAGTCTCTAATGATTCAAGGATAACGAGTTGAACCACATGTATCCGTCATCCCGGCAAGAAGTTTCTCTATGAACGGTGAAGTTTTTGGCATCCGGCAAAAGTGGATATTCAAAACACACTAAAGCTATTTGCTGGCTTTCTCACTATAATAAAGTGTTATTCTACCAGATGATCGAACAACATATCAACAAACATGCTCGATGAGTAAAAAATGTCATTCTGGGCACATCTCGATTGTCGGAGTCTATGTTCTCTCTAGAATGTTTGAATAGTCAACGTGTTTTGAATATTAAAATGCCTAAGAAAACTTGACACTAAAAGGCCTGGTGACCCGGTCTTTATTTCTATAATACAGTGTTACCGATGTACAGACATTACAAAAAGCCGTCTCTAAACAGGAATTTATTTTCCACACAAGCCAGTTTTACCCGATTATTGAATTAAAAAAGGTTGTAACCGGGACAAAAAACAAAAACAAACGATAACAACAGCAAAATCGAAAAAAAAATCGGCTATAATTGGTAGATTATTCCCATCCCCAACATACTCTGCGAGAGCACTGGCCACATTGCTAGGTCAAATTCAGACGCTATCTAGAGGAGAATTCTAGCGACTGGCTGCTCACATTAGTCGGCATTCCGTGGTTTCTCCGATCAAGAACAGGCAAATGCCGGAGCAATATCCTAACAAACGGACCGCGCGCGGTCTTTCCTTCCTCTTCATCGTCATATCCTCGCCCTTTACTTATACACACTATTCTTACGTGCACTGCACTCCCAAACATACCGGGAGACCGGTTGGGAGCTTTGAGCTTGCCCGGCTGGGACAGTACCCCGCTGGTGGGAGATAACTGGTTGGGGGCAAAATCCCGTGAAGCGACAGGTAGGTCGGTCGGGGCCGGATCTCGCCATCCAGCGGAGGAAGATCTCCAGCCTCTCACGCGATTAAAACATGTACCACATTTACGGGACTCGCGATCTTATCAGTTGCCGGAATCCGCCCGAAACCACGTACTACGGAAGCAGCCCGGCATCACTCAATGACGAATCATTCATTCCGTCCGCGAGAGCAGAGGCGGAGAAGGGCGGGTGGGGGGGATGGAAGGAGGGGTGGGGCAGCGAAGAGCGCGGGAGAGGCGCCGTGCGGCGGGCAGTCATGGCTGCGACGTCGGCGGCGGCGAGGGCGCGCGCCTGCTGCTGGTGCTGCTGCTGGCGGTGGCGCTGCGGCGAGCGCGGGCGCGCGCGCGGCCCGGGGAAGTGCTCGTCTGGAACGACGAGTTCGACGTGCTGGACACGCGCGTCTGGAACCATCTCGTGACGGCGTCGCGAGGCTTCAACGACGAGTTCCAGTACTACAGGGACAACTGGCGCAACAGGTGAGCGTCCTCTCACATTTGAGACGTTTCCATTGAAATAATGGTGAAATGCGCGCACATGTTCTTGAGTTCTCGTTTTGCTACACGCGAGAACAATAGGGGGTTTATATCTTTCGTCAGCTGCCAAATCAAATCAAATCAAATTTGTTGTACGTTTGCCGATGGAAATGAACTAATATTTGTTACACGAGACCAAACATTTTGTGATATCAAGAATTGTCAAAACGTACGTTGCTATCTCTTTTGTCAATTCAACTGAATATGGTGAAAAAGGAGGGGTGGAGATTTCGGAGGTCAGAAAAACGAGCTCATATATTATCTAACATTTTATATTCCCTTGGAAAATTCATTGAGATACCACTATTTACACGAGACGTGCAGCGTATGTCATAACGTATGAGTGAATTGTCATATCATTTGTTGTCTGTACTGGAAACCACTTGCAATGTAGAGAGAGATACTTTCTACCATTCATAAAAGACAATTAATATTGTTTAGCCAATAGTGTAGGATATATTATTGACAACCGAAAGCTTAATTTATTCCCCTGCTGAATACTTCACCACACAGTGAAGGATTACGGTTATGAGTTAAAATAATAATCACTTAATTTGTGGTTAAAAAACCGACTGTTCTAAAATACTATATTTTTGTGTGTGCGATCAAGAGAAAGTTGTTCTTAGTGCTTATTACAGAGAGTATATTTTACTGCATTCTTTATAATTATTCTTTCCATAAGAGGAGTATCCTTTAAAAATATAGTTTCGTTGATATTGCAATGATATCATTCAAAGTATGTTTCTTAAAATTGTACAGTATTGTATAATAAAATATTGATTTTTAAGACACATTACCTACGTTTCACGTACGTTTCTCCCTTGCTGAACACGTATTGTTTGGTTTTCCGAAAAACCTTAGTTTCAGAAGTTATGAGGGGGAGGGGGGAAGGAACTCGCAAATTCTGTGGTGACCAAACCACACTTCTTCGATCGCGCTTTTCGTAAAAAGTGGCGCCTTTTTACCAGAGGGAACCTTCGGCCACAAATTACCTTTTAAGCGCGATGTTATGAGAGCGTCGGATCCCACCACGTGGATTTTGTTGTCAATTCTTTTCATTTTATATTCTTATCGAAACTTGATTACAGTTCGTTTTTATACGAACTTAACTCCTACAGCTTTCTTTTTCTTCTTCATATTTTTGAAACGCTGCAACTTCATTCTCGAACGAATCGACGAAGTCAATTTTAACACTCATGACAGAAACAAGTACTTCTGTCTACTGTTCATTAATTGGAAAGTGTTACTTTGGGATGCGCCTTCGACGAAGTTGCATTATAATAAACTTGTTCAGTTTCTACACTGGTGTCGTAAATAATCATTTCCCTTCAGATTCGACATATTGGACACTCTACTATCAAATAGCTCTCTAGATATTTGGCATTACATCATTAGATACGTGCTCAAAATGTTAAATATTGTTCTAATTTAAACATAAAAATATTTAATATATAAATATTTTTATTATGTATTATATATAATACATAAAAATATACAAAAAATAATATTTACCTATGTGACTGTGTGCCTTGAACTGTAACTAGATATAATGCCACATATTTTACGAAATATAGATTCTGTGTAAAAGATGCGAGTAATTAACGTCTTCGACAGTACATCAGCACTTTCCTATTTATCGCTGGACGGTCGCAAATTTCTGCTTGTACCTGGAAATTAAGAAATTTCATTCAAAATTCGGTGTTTTGGAACATATGTATAAAAACAAGCAGTGTACTTTTATAAAGGAATTTATAACGTTTTCAGATATGTTTCACACTTGATGGAGAAAGCAACCTCCTAAAGTTTCTGCGTGTGTATCAGGGTGAAAATCATTACATGGGCAAACTTCTAATTGTTTCCGTTGTATTATGTATTAAGTGATGTAGTCTATGGAAAGAGAGGTTGTACCTCTCAAATGTTACTAAATGTGTTAATGTGTTGAACGGATACATCCACAACTTTGAGGAAAAAAAGTTCAGTTCACTTGCCAGAGATGAAAGACGGGCATCATTTCTGCAGCCTGCAGGCAATTAAAAAATGCAATCATCCCTTCTCCTTTCTCATAAGCACTGATATGTATTGTATTGTATAATAGTTATAGGCCACGAATGGAGATCACGTGAATTTACACGTAGTTTAGAGATATGTTCTTTTCAGAAATGTCACACGAAAATTAAATCGCTCGCAGTAAAGGCACTATAACAAATCTGCTGATGCTTAAACAGTGGCAAACAAATAATTCGTTCCATCCTAATTGTTTATTATACAATAAACAATTAGGAAGGAACGAATTATTTGTTTTATAGACAATACCGTCAAGTAATACACATGTCAATTACTTCCTATTTTTAAAATTGTTACCTATTTTCTGACGACCTGTTTACTTATCTTGCGATTTGCTGAAATAAGGATTGATGAATATGAAATTACATCATTTTTAAATCTGAAGAAAATGAAGAGTTTCTCTAAAAAATACAACACGCCACTCATGGTAAAATGTATGTTGTTATCTCCCTCAGGCTGCACGGTTCATAATTATTTTGAAGTTATATTGCTTTATTTATTTATCAAAGAAATTAATGTGTTCGACGATGTAGTTCTCTAAGCCCTGGTATAGAGGAATTTTGCTAAAAGAATTAATCATCGGACCTGCTCCTCCCCAACAATAGTACACTCTCTGTTCCTAACAATAAAGTGCATAAAGGAGAACCAGTACATTACAATCTCGAAGACGTTTAAATAGTCGATTAAATGGCTCTTCCCTTGCCCAGCTTTCATCTTATTTCGGAAAATTGGGACAGGAAAACCTCTAGATCCTCCAGAAATAGAAATCAACTTCCTCGATAAATTAATTGTTTTGTTTACCCCTTCGTTTTCTAACGCATTACGAGTTCGGTATTCGATTTATTCTTCGATTTATTTGATAACTCAATTACTTTATTTAATTTACTTCGATTTATTTGATAACTAAAACTTTTTCTCTCCTCTCTGAGAGATCCAAACTCTCTTGTAGTACTCAACACGTACGAGAACACCATCAGCTAATGATATTTGGTGCGTGAATAATCATTATTTAAAATAAATATATAAACCATTCTTGAAACACTCGCTCGCGAACTTCGGAAACGAGATTAATGCTTTCCGATTGGTAACTGACCCAAGTATGCGTTAATATGAGGCTGACCTTGAGACCGTGTGATGGAGGCGTGTCTGCATCTAACGCGCACAGCCACCGACAACGGCAGCGGCAGGAGCGGAGACGGAGGCGGTGGTGTTGGTCGAAAATGCGGCTGGTCGAAATGTCCTGTTAATGCTGCGTTGGTGCATCGACTCAGAGTAGAGGATATTTACAGTGAAAAATCGTATCTCAAATTCGAAACAGTAAGAAAAAATTGAATTAGGGACTGAGTTTCATACATGAAAGTGAAGTGTAACGAAATAAAATTTTAAGATATGAAAGAATTTAAATTATTGAAAACGCAGAGATGATGTTCTATGAGATTATAACGAGTACACACTTGAAATATTTATCATTGTATAATATGTCAAATTCCAAGACACAATATAGGCCGCGCAAGACAATGATGGCAGCGAAAAAATAAATTTAGTTTTAATCATTTCAGTCCTGATATTTGCTCAAAATTCTTATTATAAATATACACCCATAATCTGATGTCAAACAATGTGTGGCAATAAAACAGAAATTCTAACAGCAATACTAGTTTCTCTTATATCATTTTCTAATTTTTTTATTTCAATACAATCAGAAAAAAGGTACTTTCATTTTTTCGATCAGTTCCAATTCTCGATGTGTGTTTCGTCTTCATCAACAGAAAGATTTCAGTCCAAGTACATTTACAACTTCGTCAAGATGTGAATATCAATTCCGGGTTTTCGGATTTTATGATTGTAAACGCTTTACTAATTGTTCGAATATTCTTATATTAATTTTCCAGGAAAGTTCCTCAAACATTGAGCTGTAAAAGATAAGAAAGCTAAGAAAAGCAAGCGGAAACATGGTCCCCAAATTAACAAGTATTGTTATCAATCGTATCCTGGCCGCAACGACATGAAAACTGAACTTCTTGAGATAAAATATAAATCAAAGAATACTGTAACACCACTTCCACCACTTTCTGCAAATTATAACAAATAATATTAAGCAAACGTTTTATGTACTCTATTGTGTACAACGGGAAAGGAATTGTTAATTAGTTTTGTGGCACATCAGCAAATATTGAAGTACGTCGGCAACTTCGATTTCATTGAATAAATGAATACGTTGACATTTTTATTTTCTTCCTCGCTTATTAAGGTTCGCAAATTGCCTTATTTGTGAAAGATGACGAGTATCTTTTTTCTGAAAAAGTTTATTTTGTAGTTATTGCAAATTACCTCTCAAAATATTCAAATAACAAAATAAGCTTAATAATTACTAATTCTTTTTATTGTAGAAGTTATTCATGTAATGCATGCACACTCGACAACTCTGTTGTGTCCACCTTGCGATTCGAGAGGTTGAAGTATAAAACTCAAGAGTCTATTCTTGGGACGTAGCCTCAAGGGGACGGTTTGCAATCAAGAAAAGAGATTTGATACTAAGCTTTCCTGGGTAATTACTAAACGTAGTTGCTATAAAGATTGACACTAAAACATTTATGAACAATTTTCGAGTATATATGCCGCGCGAGATGCAAGTATCCACCACCATATTAATGTTTTTTTGTGTAAATTACATATGACTAAAATTAAAAGTCTCCAATCAAAATATCTCCCAAATCCAAAATCACAGTTTCTGAGACCTAAATGTGTACTGGCATCCACATTTGGTTGCTTTGATGAACTTACGGTTAATGAAATAGAGTGATGAGAGGTAGGGGAAACGAGAAAAGTTCCAAGAACCCTATCCACCACAAACTTCACATGGATCGTCCATGAAATGAAATCCGGGCCAGCAATGGAATGTGAGCTGTCTTATCACTACGTATCGCACCGCCCCTGGGTAATTATGAAGTGATGAATAATGATTTAATGAGTCTTTCTTACACATGGTGATTTTCCTTCGACACCACCATCCGAAAGTGAAATCAATCGTCTCTAACGCGTTGAGACCAAATCGCAACCAAAGCGAAGAATTGTTACGATGCTGCTGCAATACAGATAATCAGTGTGAGTGAATAAGTATTTCGCGTTGCCAGACATGTCACCTACTTTGAGTATTAGTCTCGCAAATGTAGTGCATGTGAAAGACGGCCGGTGGTGGTGTCACCCCTCCCGCTGGAACGTGAGAACCGACGCAGACCTCAATATCAGTTTGCAGAATTTTTATCACCTCAAAATACCTCCGCCAGCGGGGAGCAGAATTAACCAGGACAAGCTCTAAGCTCTCAGCTGGTCTCCCGCTGTCTAGTGGTGTAGCTCGTGAGCGTGTGTAAGGGAAGAGAGTGAATAAGGATGAGAATGGAAAGTTCACGCGAGGACCGTGATCCGTTTGTTAGAATATTTCTCCGGGAATCGCCTATTAATAAAAAAATCCACGGAAAACTACCGATCAGGGCGCCTGGTCGCTAGAATTCTCCCCTAGACATCGGCTGGTTTCGACCGTTCTTTCTCGTCGGGATATTCGCGATCTTCGGAACCCTACGACCTCCCGGTCAAAGAGCTGTTACTTCCCTAACCGGTCATCTCTCTAAAACACACCTGCATTTTGTTGTGTTAAATTCACTTTTTAGACATTTCCGCCGCGAATTTTGGCGGCGTGTCCCTTTGTGCGGCGGCGGCGGCTTCGTTGCCACGGCCAAGGCGGCGGCGGCGGCGGCGGCGGGGCAGCAGGCCTTGGCTCAGGCGCGGACCTCGCCCGCCGCCGCCGCCGCCTCCGAAACCGGTGCTCGTTACTCTCCGCCGCCGCCGCCGCCACGCCGTCGCAGCCGCCGCCGTCGCGGAAGCGGGCGTGCGAGTGCACGGGTCGCGGGGGCGTTGCGTAAGCTGCTGCAGCGCCGTCTCCAAGGGCTGCCAGGTGGACGTAAACACACATCAATGTGATGGCATGTGTCTGAGCACGTTGTTGAGGTGAATGAGTATGTTGAGTTGAATAATATGTGATGGTATATATGTTTGTGAACGTATACGTATGAATGTGCGTGAACGTATGTATATACTAAGTAGATGTAGGTATACCTGGATGGATGGATCGATTTACAGATATGCGTAACTGCAAATATGAGCATATACGTATGAGCATATATGCTATTTGCATGCGCTCATTTTCATCTGTATTCAGAATGTAACTTGTCTGGGGATTACGGTAGTGATCTCAGAATTTAACAAACCTTGCACAAAATACACTTCTCCCTTAGATCGTCACACACAGTTTTAAGTGCTTTTGAAGTTAAATGTATATAGTTAAAGTGAATGAAACAGTTTAACGATAGGTGACGTATGAAGTTTGTGTAGGAAACAATGTAACATGTAAAGATCGAAAAGTAAACAATGTAAGATGCAAGGTTGTTTTAGTAAAGAATGAATTATCATGGGTATCCACATTTCAAGTAATGTTAACTTTATTGTTACTGTTAGAGTAAATTAGAATACCCTACATGATTACCTCTAAAATTCTTTCATACAGGATCCACAATGCGAAAAAGCGTCCGTCAATGGTTATTTCCTTCTATTGAGGAGGTCCCTTTGGCACGAACCGTTTAGTAGAAGATTAAAATAACATACTAGTGGAAGGTTTTGGAGGGTTAGGGTATGCGCTGGCGAGGCGCTATAACCCACAAAGTTATAAGTTCGAGTCCCGGAGATGGCAGAATTTCGAGCTGGATTAGACTTTGCCTCTGCAATCAGTGCGCCTTCTCTCGGAAGGTGGCTTTCACATGTGCATAACCTACCAAATTTCGAATATAATACAGAGTTTGCTTATTATCATGCCGTGAATAGTCTACATGATTTTTTCGTACTTATAACAGGGTCTTGTTATTAACTTTTTTGAAGTGTGTTCCCTGAACAAATTGCGTTGGTTCTAACTGAAAATAAGCCATAGTAGTGTTCAGGAAAAGTCTAATGCGTTCAAATGTGGATTGAGGGATAGAGAAATGTAATCAAATACACAACTTGCACTTATTCATGTATTACAAATATGCGTATTCTCACAGAATGAGTTATAGCTAGACGGTGACTTACTAACTAATCGTGTCCTCGTTATCACTCAAATGCAGATATTACCGCTGGGATCGATACATATACCGTCGAGCTACACCTCCGTGAACCCCGCGAGCGAGGGTAAATGAGATTCCGAACGCGCCATGCGTTGTGCCACAACGTCGCCCTCTCAGCGCGCGACACATGTGGGTTCAAAATGGCTTTCTTTTCCAGAACGACAAATTAGACACGCTCGCACACTCTCTTACACACACATATACGCGAAAGAAGATGTATTATAAAGAAAGAAGAAGTATTATAAACATATAAGCGATATTAGTACAATGGTTTCGTTGACGCTGCTTTTCCATGCGATACCTCTTGTAACAATTTTAAAATGTTTAACATAAAAATGTAGTACTCCCAACCACTGGCCTAGCTAATTGGTTGCTTGCAAATCCAGTCTCCGTCAAAAGTTCAGTCTCGTTTCCCGGTGAGTGGTGCCTTTTCTGTATAGTTCTCAAGGTTGCAAGTAAATGAGGGCGATTAACTCCATTCCAATGAGTAAATCATCCGAAGTGGAGGTAAGTGGAGAACTCACTCCATGTTAGAAACAAAGAACTTCACAACAACTTCTTAAAAAACAGGAGAGCATTGATGGCTTCTCTTCGAAAAAAAAAAACAAGACTTCTGAAATGGCCAAAGGACCACAAGGTCATTTGTTTTAGCATTAAAGTCCTTTTCTGAGAGACAGAAAAAATGATGTAGAATTTTGCCGAGGCTATAAGTCATTAGGAATCTTAAGGTGTGATTGACATCTACTTTCTTTCTTTCTTTCTACTACTTTCTTTCAGTGAGTTATGTGACGCTTATGGTTCGTTCGCGATTGGATTTGTGTGCGAAGAGCTAACGCAAATACGATTTTCGAATGAAGATGGAGAAGTGTCGAATTTGAATCAAATTTCTTGGTGCATTCTGCTCAATTTCTAGATTGCACAAATTGTCAAAAGTGTTTTACTCTTATATCAGGAATTTATTTTCGTGTGTCCTTGCGCAAATTGTGATAGATCCTAATCTCCTACCTTTGTATTGGTCTCAATATTTCTTAGACCTTTAGGAAAGCATGTTAATAATGAGAAACATTGATGGTAATAGAAATAATCTCTCAGCCTCTTAGGAACTTTCAAAAATTTCAGGAGACATTCAAATAATTTCAAATAAGTACGCGCCATGCGTACTTATTTCGTCGCCACCAACTTGAGTTTGGTTTCGGGACGAGACTTTGCAGTTGGTGTAATCGTGCACGGAAATTAGTATAACACTGTTTGAAAATATAACGATTATTCTAAAGAACAACAACTTAATATTGTTCAGCTTTTCCTTCTCCTCCACCTCCTCTTCATAACGTTAGTCCCAGAAATGACAGCGTCCGCAAGGCCTCAACGGCATGTCAGAGTGGATCAGGACGGGAAGGGATACCCCACGGCACCTCATGTAAGTGCGGGGTAAATGATGATTTTGAAGGTAGAAAGGGAATGGGAAGTAAAGATTGCATATGGAACGATTTGTTGATTAACCTGTACTAGATTTAACTTCCGTATATGACGGATACTCTAATATAAAGGTTATAACTTCGAGAGGAGTTTGCAATTTTGATCCTATCTATAAATAGCGGGAGTCCGGAGAATCTCACTGCTCAGTATCGTTGTATGTCGGGACGCAATATCACATTACGGAAAATAATGATATGAATATAAAGATTTTGTGGGATGTTTAATTTGTTTTTGAGTTATCAATAAAGGATTTTCATGCGTTCATTTCTTTAGGGTGAGTATTGGAGCTTCAAATCTAATTGGGAATTAAATCTTGAATGTGAAGAAACAACAAATGGTGTGAAAACGGAGAGTTTAAATACCAGAAATTGAATGGAATTTACAAGTGTTATTTAAGGGCGCACTTGCAAAAAAAGTTTCAGATTTTGTGTACAACAAGTGTCGATAAAAATGTGTAAAAATCGTTGCATACCAACTTCTTTGCAAATGTGTTTTATTATAAAAACCGGGTGGTCTTTTAGGGTTGTAGAAAACTGTGCCAACCCTGATCCGCTGTCGTCTGACGAACTACGTAGAATGGCGCGTAGATGGCGCGTGAAGGTGCGAGAGTGCGTGCGTTACGCAACCGCTCCCGCGCCGCGCCTCCCTTTCGCTGCGCCGCTCTCTCCCAAACCAGAAGCGGCTAACAGGCAGCTGGCCAGGCAGGCTCTTCGGCGCCCTGGAGCGGGACCCACTCTACCCCGCCCCCGTGTCCCGGGCGCTTACGTAACACCATCCGCGACAAGAGACGTCCGCTAGGAATTGCTTCCGGCAAGGGCGGCTGCAGAGCGGAGCCATGTCCCCACTTTGAAATGAAATTTTATAAGAATATTTTAAAAAAATTAATATGCTTCAAAATGATAATGAATTTAATAATACAAATTATAAACGAATTTTAAAAATTATCATCTTTAACATTCAGTGTTTCATTAATTTTTTTAAGTTTTTTAAGGTTTTTATCCAGCCGACAACCGGTTATCGTTTACGTCCCAATGACACGCAAATTCGATCATACACTAGACCCCAACACATCTGCGGGCTCCTCTGATATGGGGTTAGCAAAATGCGAGGCCCTCCGCGACAACACATTTATTAGAGACAAGGGTCAAACAACCATCTCGGGAACCCGTGACCCTTCGAACCTAAACGCTGAATTGGTACATGCGTCGACCATTGTGGTCGGTCCATTCAATGTTTAAATTCTTTTTTTTTTAGTAGGAAACGTAGTACTGATACGAAGATTAATTGAAGGACTCAAGGCAGCAAGAGAATTAGCCCCACCAGCCACAGCAGTCCTCCCGCTATTTGTAAATGTCAATATATCGATTTTCAATTATCAAACTCTTCCTCTGTCTGTCAATGTTTATGAAGAGCTTGGATCAAAAAACGATATAAGACATTCTTCACCACTATTCTTTATGAATAACGGAGTGTTTGTGGCTGGTGAAATTTACCATGTGACTGTCCCTAATCCTTTATTTATAAAAAATGCAGTATTTTCTCAAGCCGCATTTGCTTTCAGGACTGCGAGTATTTTTTGAAAAGAAAACAAACAGCCGACCTGGATGGCCGAGGTGGCTAAGAGCGTGAACCGACTCACCGCTTCGGTCCGAACGGTCGCGGGTTCGAGTCCCGCCTTGGGCATGGTTGTTTGTCCCTTGTCTTTGTATGTATGTGTTGTCGCGGAGGGCCTCGCGATCTGCTGACCCCAGATCAGAGGAGCCCGCAAGTGTGTTGGTCTAGTGTATGGTCGAATATGCGTCCCATCGGGACGTAAAGGGTAACCGGCTGTTGGCTGGATAAACCCTAGAAGGGAAAAAAAAAAACAAAAACGGCTAAGGACGTAGATAAATGGAACGCATGTGGATTGCGATGTATAGATGCATGACTACTATGTTAGTAGCATGATTAGGTTAGCGCTTTTTCCGTAAGTAAACCCTATTAGTAAAATATCTGTAAAAGACTATAAAATGTACATTCGTAAAACATTAGATATCAGAGAACAAAAAAGTATTTAGAATCCAAAGAATGTAATGTATCGAGTAAAAATGCAGTTCAACAAAAGTGTCGTCTCGGAATAAAAAATTATCAAAAAACTGCCAAAAGGAAAAACTGAGATAACATTAAAGGCGTGTAATGGTAGATTTGTAAAGTAAACAATCTTTTTAAATTTTATCTTACAGTATGCATTATTTTTTCAATGTTCTGAAAATCGTTTTTGACATTTTCATGTAATGCATTTGCAATTAAAATTACACACCACTGAACTGAATTTTATGTGTATGTGTATGTGTATGTGTATGTGTTGTGTTGTGTAAGTTCGTATGTGTATGTGTTGAAATGAAGCTACGAAATCATTAACAGGACAAATAAATTGGTTATGCAATGTTTACCCAATTAATTACGTGCATCAACGTAGACCTTTCGTCGCCCTTTCGTGATGCAGAATTGTACGGCGCGGAGCTGGCGTTCGTTGGCAGTCCAGTCCGTTGCGTGTTGGGGTAGCTTTGGATGAAAATGCGCCGGCTTTGGCTAATTTCTGTTCGTTACATCATTTCCTGATTCTCAAGTTTTCATTGCAATTAACTTCGTTTCCTCAGTTTTGCATACCATATTAATCGGATGGCTTTTATAGAAGAACAGTCAATGTCATTAAGAGGTGTATTCTGGAGAAGTTATTTCAGTTACAATATGGTGTATTCCACAGCTCTTAAGCACAGTCTTTATAAAGAAGATTTCAAATACCTATGCCTTGAGGCGTTGATATAAGAGTTATTAAACGATGTTTACAATGTAAATGTATTGGAGTTTTTATTAAAAATCACGAAACAAATGTGTTACATTGCGTCACAAATGTGTTGCAATTGTGGTTTAATTTTTAATTAAAACAAAACGCAAACATCCACTCACAACTTGTTTTATTAGCCCCTGAAGGCCTTAAAATTTAAAATCTTTATCAAGTTAATTCAGTTAGTAGTTACCAGTAATTTTAGGCTAAAACCCCTACACAGGAGTGTGTTTCAATAGAAAATATTTTGTTATTTCATATATTCCTTGATCTCAAAAGATTCCGGTAGTGAAGGTGTATATGGATAACAGAAATTTCTAAATTCGATGGTAGCATAATTTAACAAACATAATTATGGAAATGGTAATTGAATGGATTTTATTTAAAGGGAACCAATAACATTTGATTGCGAACTTAGAGAAAGCCATCCTGAAACGTCCTACTTCAATGTCACGTTATTGACCATGTAGAACACAAACAATATATTCATTACAACTACAGTTTTTATATTTGTGATACCCCCACGAGTCAGTCCATAAAATTAGATCTCCTGTCTTCCATCAGGAGTAAGAATATAATGTTGGCAAGTAGAAATTGACTTCCTGGGTACCTCATCATGCAGTACTTTCAATCCAAACATAAATGGAACAATAGTGCTACCTTGCACGTCAACTGCTATGGTCATTAGTCCCGTGAGAGTAGTGCATGTTTTTATTGCGGTAGGTGGTGGTGATATTCCCCCGCTGGATAGCGGTATTCGGCGCCGCCCTACGCGTAGGATTGGGTTTTTTCTCCACCCAGGTATCTCCCACCAGCGGAGATCCGTCGCAGCTGGGACAAGGTCTAAGCTACAATTGATTTTCCAACATGTGTGGTAGTGTAGTACATATAAGTGTATGAGTGAGAGAAGACGATAGAACAAGGAAAAGGAAAGAAAGGTCGCACGCGGTCCACGGCCCGTTTGTTAGGGTACTACTTCGGTATTCGCCTGGTGTGATGGAAGATACCAAGAAAAACCACCGATCAGAGCAATCATCCGCTAGAATTCTCCCGATAGCAGCGGCTAAATTCGACATAGCTATCTAAATAGATCCTTCCACCGTCGGAACCCAAACCCTAAAACCTCCCGGTCAGATCAAACATCAATGAAACTTATTTCTTTTCCTGAGTGGATCGCAGTAATATATACTTAAATATGTCTTTTGTAAAAAATAACGTGTTAAAATTCTTGGTGCGGGAAATGTATTCTACAGATGTTTCCAAGTGTTTACTTTCTTTTGCAGTTTTACCAACATTCATCGCTTCTTTGTCTTCTCTTGCACTCACATATTATGGCAGCTTGTAACTTGCACATTTGAAGCGTTCTCAATATTTCCTTCTCAGATTTTTTCTCCTCATAATAGTGGTACGAAAAATGACACATTTATTGCAAGGTCTTTCTTCAGATTTTTTCTATTGGTAATAAAATGTTTGTAAATGATCTTTCTATCGACTCACATGGAGTGTAGTGAGATTAGACTCTCTATGTGAGATAGTGATTTCTGAGTTAGAACTCTCAACGAGAAAGTAGTGAGGTTTTTGCCCTAGAAACTTATCAATATCGGCCTCTAACTTATGAATTTCGTCTGGAGAATTTCAACGTACTTCTTTCCTGTGAGTTCCTGTGTTCCCTGTTACACAGATCAAATTTTGTTGAGATCTCTATTCACTCGAATTTCAACAAATCCGCAATATCTTGTGAGCAGTTCTTTGTTAGTATTATTTTGTTAGTTGTGCAGTAAACAGAACTAACAACCACCTGGTTATAAATAAAGAATATAAGATGATGACCATTCTATTTGATAGCTAGTTCAATCGCCCACATCTAGCAACACAGCCAAGATAATCTCTTGATCACATTAATGCAATATATTTCTGCGTTTGACGAGTTAAAATGTGTGTATATCTAAGAAATGTTAAAAATGGCGCTTGTTTCCTTTTCTATAAAAGCCGTCGAATTATCCTACATTTTATTATCTCATTCTTTTAAAGGATTTGTAAACTTGGCGATGTATACACTATTTATTACGCGATTTTTTAAATTAAAAATTCTGTGGTCGACTTGCTATATACGCAAGTTTCGGAAGGTTGCTGCAGGCGAAAATGAGAAACAAAGGAGGACTTGGAGTAGAGTAGCTGGCCTCTACTCTTTCGGGAACATTTAATCTATCAACAGATGTCGTGAAAGTCGAAAATCCGATCTGTTTTGATTGTCTTCCGGATTGCAGACCACTGATTGCTTACATTTTAAAAGTACCTTATATTAGTTACTGGATCATCGAATATCTTTAATGTGAAAAAATACAAGACTAACTGAATGAATAAATTAAAAAAAGCTCTTAAGAAATGTTTCTTTTCTTGTAGATTCTCTAAACAAGCTATCAATATCAATGCAATTAATACTATTTTAAATTATCTTTTTAGTGGCATGTGACAATGATGTCATTTTTAATATTTTCAATTTTAGAAACCTGCAATCCTTCTATCCTTATCCTGCAATCCTTGAATATTAAAACAACCATGTTCGGCTGTAATCTGTACATTCCCAGTCTAATAAAAATCACCATTTTCTTTTTAATACGGTCTAGGCCGGTTGATCCACTATCACAACCCCTTCCTGGAGTGGGACAGGTTTCAAATGAAATGCTGGTGTCTCTTAAGAACTCTCTCCAGAAAGAAAGCACCGAAACTTAATGTTGAGTAAGTACGATTATGCCTTCTGTGAGCACTATCGTGTAGCGAGGCCAATATTGCAGTGAGGGTGTGACTGGATAAATGTCGAAACTGAGACGATTTACAAATCGCAACAACTTTCCCACCTCCAATTAATTTTGCTTAAATAGACTGCAAAACTTGTATTAACGTTATGATTTGGTAATTGATTGTAACGTAAGAGCATCAACCATACGGAAACGTTACGCTAAGTTTTGACGAGATTTTAAATAATGTGTCAGACAGTTAGATGAACTCGTTTGTGCGCTTTAAAACATAATCTCGATGACGTGAAATACCATGTTTGTAGTGGTATGTACTAAAGAAGATGGTAATTTTATCAGTTATTTTGAGGCCGTAAAATTAGACTACTTTATAACAAAAGCAACAACGCAGGATAAGGGATCAAAATATTTAACATTGTGATTCATGAATGAATGCTGGCGACATTGAAGATGGAAATGAAATGCAGTGAAAACAGTACAGGTAGCAGTCAAAGTTTAACTCCAGTTGATCACTGCCATCAGTAGAAGGCAAGTACGGTTTTAAAAGTTTTGTATCGTTGCAAGTCGTACCCGAGAGTACAGTGCTTCATCGATCTGTTTTATAAAAGAGTAAATAAATATACATACAACATTCACATTTCAGTCCTACATAGCTTGGTAGGGACCGGAGCTGCTTGGCACAAGATGGTACTTCTTAATTTTTTATGGAATTCCTATATCGTTTTAACAAGTTTGAGTATATCAACGGTAATTACATTTATTTGGCTATCGTAAGGTATTTTTTCTTTTGTTTATGAATGTTTGACAGTCCAACTTTAAGTAGTTACGTAATCGAAATACGATGTTCCTAGTTGTGGTACAAACCGTGGGGTAAGTTGGCGCACTACTTCCGTGAGAGTGTGGAGTACTAAATCAGTGTCAAAATGAGCCATTTACAATATTTTATTAGTATAAATAAATGCAAACAAGTTTATCACCGTTTGGTCTTGCAGAACATTAAACGGCGAACAACTGCAAGTTATTCGAACGCTTTGTATGATCTACTACAGACGAATTCCTGGCAATCCGATGAATAGGTACATTTAGCGCTAAATATATAGCTATTTAATTAAACATTGTGTTAACTACTTCCATATTCTACGAAGTTGTAAGCTTCCGCAGTCAGCCATTCTGAGGCTTGTGAAACATTCCCTTACGATAGAATGTAATATCCACACGCATGTGCTACAATTTCATTGACGCAGGATAATACATGGATAATGTAAAACGTGTGACACTTCATTCGCTAAGATCACAAAAATGAGTAAAGAATTCACAATATTAGGAAACAGTGTCGCGCCCTCACACTGGTGAGCGCGTCACATTCGCATTTCTTCACTGTTATCGCCTTCGTTTTGAAAAAGGTTTCTCGTTCGTTACGCCATCTATCGATCTCTGGCAGAGTGTATCAAAAGTTCCATCACAAAGCGAGCGTTTCTTATTCTTCGCAGGTGGGAATACGGGTAGGGTTTCTCAAGAACTAACTCTCACAATGTATGGTATCATGACGCACCTGAGCGGCTGAGATGGCTCAGGGCAAAAACTGTTGCCACAAGAGCGTCTTTGATTCAGAGGCTGTTCAATTAGAGACTCGACGGTGGTGGATATTCAACACAAGCTATGTAACAGGGTTGAATTCAGACGCCGCCTGAAGGAGACATTTACAGCGTCCGGTTGCTCTAATCCGTAGTTTTAGCGGACTTGCGGGCTTTCTCCAATCAACACCCGGTGATTGCCGGAGAAATACCCTAAAGGCGGGTCATAGGCCGCGCGATTTTCCCTTTCTCATCTGTTCCTCTCCCCTCATACTTACATGCACAACACTACCCTTACGCAAACATATCGGGAGCCGAGTCTGGAGCGTGTCCCGGCTGTGGCGGAGATACCTAAAAGAGGTAATAACATGCAAGCAGACGCATAGGTTGGCGCCGAATTTCACGCGTCAGTACCGGAGGAACTTGGCTACCTCCCGCCTGTAACATGAAATACACTCACGCCCCTGTGACCAAAGTGATTGACGCGCCCGGATACACGAAATACTCTTTCGCTCACTTACTGTGACGCCCCTGACTTTGAGAGGTCCGAAGGTAATTTTGAATCATCCTGTGTAGGGGGCCATGCGGTCGCCGTGGAGGGCGGGGGGGCGGGGCGGCGCCACTCTCGCTCTCACAGACGAAAGCGCCGAGCGCGGCCGGTGGAGGGGGAGCGGGCGAGGACGTTGCCAACGCCCGCGCACATCACGGGCCACATCTCGCCGCCCGGTTCACAGACACGGCGCCCGCGGCCTTCCGCCCACGCACGGCGTGCGAGTCGTCAATGCTCAGTCGTCGTTCAACAAACCCGTTAAGGAATATCGTCATTATTTGTTTGATTAGTGATTCCGGGCGCCTCATCAGCTACAGCCGTAAGTGTAATGTTTATTCATCACGGGAGGTGGCGGTGATCTCCCGTTGAGTGGCGACATGCTACACCTACCTACACATCCCCAACCTGATATCCGTCTCCCAGCACGGGGTTTCCCCAACCAGATATCTCCCACCAGCGGGCACCGTCGCAGTCGCGACATGCTCTAAGCCCCCCAATGATCTCCCAGAATGTGGTGGGAGTAAGAGAAGAGGATAGGATAAGGAAAGGAAAGATCACGTGCAGTTATGTAGCTAGTATCGAACATTCTGCCACCGTCAGGACTCGATCCCTAGAACCTCCCGGTCATAGATAATGCTGTGGCATCAGTTGATGCCCTGAGCCACCTTTGCCGGCCTCATTTTTTGACTTCCTCTGGGATTAGGAATGTAACGTCGGCCACAGCCACTAGTTCGGCAGAGTCAATAGGGGGCGATTGAAATCTCTCGCTTACCCTGATTTCTGGCGTCAGTAACATCCTGAGTGTTGAGATGAGCACCATGAGCATCGAGTTGGGAGCTCCGAGCCGCCTGGACCTCATCCCAGGTGGACTTCTGGCTTCGTCGAGGCAGCGCCCGATACTCATATGTAATTGAGAAGGGATTTTGTTCCGGCACATTGAGAGTCGCGCAACCTCGACTCTCGTACCAACCTGAAAATTAGGTGGCTCCCAGCAGGCGGAGCGGCCAATAGGCTGAATTGGAGAGGAGTTCCTGGGATCGGTGCGTTCCGGCGTATCCGGATAGCAGCCCAAAAGTGTACTTACACACCCACGGGGCGGGAAGGAGAATAAGAACTATCGCTCAGGGGCTCATCTCGGAGTGTGTGAAAATTCCGCTGTAAAGGAAAAGTTGTGTAGGATTGTACTACGCCGGCCGCACACACCCACTTTCTTCGTAAATGCTCGTAACAAAAATGTTCTTCCCCGTCAATAGTACTGACACACTACACCCCTCCCCTCCTTTACAATTGACATAACAAAAATATATCAATAAAGTAAAATATAATAAATTCGAAATAAACGGTCAATTAAAGTGAGAAAATGATTAAAATATAAATTAATTAAATCATTTAAAAGTGCGCGCACTGACGTTACATTATGTTTTGTGGATTATCTTGAGTTAACATCGTTTACGCGTTGAAACTTGTTTTCCGCAGTTAAATTAGACACTTATTTCATGTTCTACGAATTACCACCCCATTAAGAGATGTGCAATGTTACATTCTCTTGAATCATGGCTGTGCTGATGGCACACATGACAAAACGAAAAATCAAGCGAAAACCCAGCGAATTTTCGTTTGGAGCAAGCAGGCCCACAGTATGTCATTAGAGATCGCTTACACTGAGCCAGTCGAAAATTCGCCCACCATTTTCAAATGACTGGCGTTCAGTGGTAGATGCAGGAGTGGGGGCATGGGGGCCATTGTCCCCCCAAAAGGACTAGTTTCCGTTTGTTACTTACTTTTATTTGGCAAAATTGATTTAAATATTAGTTATGTTAGAATCATGTAATTATTAAAAAAGAATATTGTGTAGTTCCATACATACACTTCAAAAATAATATATAATATAATAACAAATGTTTATTATTCAACAAAAATCTATGATGGCCCGCTCCAAAATGATCTGCTGGAGCCGCTCCTGCTCACGCTCTGGTGTCGTCGCTACATCCGCCTGTCATGCGGTCGTGTAACGCCCGAGTTCCCACCGCCCCCCGTGTCGGGTCGCGTCGCGTCGCGTTCGATGCCAAAAGGCGCCGCTTTCGCCGCTGCGCCTCCGTCTCCTTCCACGCCGCAGCGAGTTCGCTCCCCGCATCCGCGTTTGCACGTGCGTGCGGCGCCAGGAGGGCCAGAGCTGTTGTTTCGAATCCCCGCGCTCTGGAAACTGCTCCGTTACAGGTTCAATTCAGAAACGGTCTGCATTGCTGTTCTGGGGAGACATGGAGTTTTGAGGGGTCATCGTACATGAGCCCTCGAATAAAAATTTTGACTTCTATTTTCGGGTCTGAGATCGACAACAGAACAATCTTAAAATAAAAGTTTTGAAATGAAGAATTTGTAGGCTTAGTTATGGGAGACATCGCACGTGAGCTCTCGTTCCATTTTCGTGCTTGGAGCTGACAAAAGGACAGCCTCAATAAAACATTCTTATATGCCCCTATTCTATTTTGCTGAATTTTGGATAATGGATTTAGAAGTAAGACGTGTGCTTTTTCTTTTATGAAGATAAAGGTAAAGGGTAACCCACCTAAAAAGAGGCTATATAGAGATTATTTTATTGTTTTACGTAGAAAAGTGTAATATGAATGTTCCACGAACAAACATTAATACTTTGAGAGGCCATTCTACTCAAAAAGTTTATCGGAACTTATTGATATGTTACATTTCCTCAAAGGACACTTACATTTTCGAACAAACACAATAAAATAAAAATTCAGCCAATTGAGAGAAACCTACTGCAACCGTAGTCACCCTCCGACTCTCTCTCTCCACCTGCTGCGCCTATTCTATTTCCGTTTATTTATATTTACGCCCTCACATCGGGCGCCTAATGTAACAACTTCTCTATTTCTCCTACTTACTCACTATCCTCGTAAATCATGCTCTCACACGGCGAGCACAATAACCTAACTATTCATGTCTTTTTCTGTTTACTGGTCACGTGAACTATCTTTGCCCTGCCCTAGCTCTAACTTACAATTGGGTGCCACAATACCTTTGCTTATCGGTTTCCCGTACCTCTGCTAGCTCGAATCACTATTTATATCCTACCTGGTCGTGGTCCGCGCGCTCACTCCATACGGACTTGAGGCAGGGCCCGTTTCGTTCGTGCCTGGGTCAAATTTTATACAACTACTAAATAATAACACATGGATCTAAGGCAATTATGAGCCATGTGGGATGCTCATACATTTAATGTCGGATTTCCTTTCTTTATATCCCAAACATAAATACAATATGCCCCTCCGACTTGCGAAACATGACCACACGAAATACATAAACAACACAAGAAGAAAATACAAACATGTACACTGAAAATATAATACAAAAATCTCATACACACACCAGAATGCGCATTCTGTCGTGACCTTTCTGATAATCATATTCTTAACCTAATATCAGGACTTAGTCTTCGACAGAGTTGTTTTTTTTTCTTTTTTTTTCTTTTTTTTGACTTGCGCGTGAACACACAAAAAAATACAGCAATTGCACAACTCGTGCCACTTCCCTTTTCGCAGCGATGTCACTTCCTGTCAGCGCCCATCGTTGCTAGTTGTAATGTGCATTTTCCATGCATGCAGTCCCCGTTCAGCTGCCACCAGATCCCAGATGCACTCGTCCATTTAAAATTACCAAATGTATTCACAATTATTGTTCCTTGCGACTAATCGCGTCTTCCCTAAATGTTCTTTCGATTTTTCCGCGACGTATTTAAATTTTACGACGCTCATGTTCCCTGCGCCTAACTTGCGTGAATAATGTCCATGCGGATTTTCACGTGAATTTCGAAACAATTGAATTAAATTTTAGTTCCACTTCATCTAAACAACTAATTTTACATAACCGAATATAAATTAAGACCTTTTGCACAATACTTCGGCGAAATTTCTCCAAAAATCTACCATAGCATCAAACGCGTGCGATCATCATTATGTCCGACCTCATTCTGTCTGTAACACATTTTACATTGTTGGTCCACAAAAATCCAAGTGACTGTCTTCTTTCAAACACATGCCCATCACCATAAGAAATGTGCGAAAACGTTTACATTTTCACTGTTTTCGGGCGTCTTGCGTCTTACTATCTGCTTCATAATTTTACTAACTTTTATTTTGTAATTGTCACGTTACCGAATTCCCTTTTCCTGTTTTCCTTTTTCCAAAAACCTTTATTTTTCGTCTTCTCAGCTCGTGATGACGTCATTTACATCTTCGGTCGCTCTTTCAATTCTTTCTTAATCCTCTATGCTATGAAACTGAATAATAATTTATTCTGAGCCCCACATAAATTCCCCGTGACTAATTGCGCCCTGATCTAAATATTTTTCTCTATAATTTCCGAACGTTTGGCCAAAATCCACCCAGGCATTCACTGGATATTCAATAAAACCCGTCTTGTTGTATACTTCCAGAAGTACAACAATGGGTGCCATATTCTCAACCTTCGCCGGGTTATACATGCAATTTACACAATTTATGATATTTACGGAACCCGTGGCTCGAATAATGTGATTCTTGTTTTAAAATGTTCCTGAATTTGGGTTCTATTTACTGTTCATAACGCCTATTTCCGCCTTTTATGTTTTCTTTTTAATTTTTTGGCCTGTTGTCTATTGTTTATTTTATTCCTTTTCTTCATAAAATTCCTTGTTCCATGCATTCTTGCGGGCTAGTCTCACAAATCATTACACTACTAAAAAGTCTGTAGACCACTACCAAAACTCATGTTTTACTAACTGATTAACCCGGTTGAAAATAGGACTATTTTGGGGTAAATAATTGTTTACCTTTCAAAGATTGCTTCAGTTTACATTTCCTCTTATTCTTCCCCCTTTCATGTTCCACAATTTCTATCACAATTATTATGGCTAAACGCTTCCTCTTCGGTATGAGATTTAAAAGATCATAAATGCTATGTTAAAATATCAACAATGTATAATTTTCGTAAAAACAATATTGCAAAAAGGGGAAAACTCTCTCAAAAATCCTTTATAATGCTTTTTCCATTGTTATTTATCTTTTAGTCTCCTCTCTAATTTGTATTACTGTCTTAAATCTAAAATCATATTTACCTGCCTTATTTAGCTGTAGATTGCACCTAAGTAACTTCGTTATGCAATATCTTGCATATGCCTTTGTACGTACGTGAGATAGTATGCATAGTAACACAGTATTAGACCCATTCTTAACCTGGATTCCAGTAACCGCAGCCATGACTAGGAAGAGAAATCGAGGTACGCAAAGGTGGAACAGCTTCAACCTAGATAACTTCGCGCTCTTTTCCACATTATCGAAGTCAGGGCGTGGCTATACCCGTAGCAATTTGCAACCGAGTGTTGCTAGGGAAAATCATTAGTTAAAAGATACATATTAAACAATCTTCTGTGTTATATCTGCTGTTAACCTCCATTGTTCTATTCATATATAAACGTTGATTAGGCTTCCGAACGGAAGGTTTTTGAACAACCCTCTGATGAATATAGTTTATATTATAGCACATCGAAGACTTTCGTTTTCGTATACTATAAAGAGAGAAAGTGTTCCCACGCATTCGATACGTCTCTCTCCTGCGATTTAGACAAGGCATAACATAAAAAGTGGTGTTGCCTTGGCCCCTAAAAACTCTTTTCGTGCTTTCTTATGTTGAAATCTAAAAAGTTGTGACATTTCTGGGCCTTCTTTTATACTTTGGGGGATGATCTCTTTTGAATACCTACCCTTTTTGACACGGATGGACAGATTGAAATAACTCTACTTGTAGGCAAACGAATTCATCAGTTTGTTATTCTGGTACATGTAATAGTACGGATTTAAGTGTCTGTTTTTTGTTAATAAAATTGTACAAATATTAGTTTGTTTCTTCACGCATACTACTGGATCTACATGAAGCCCGCAGTTCCTGATATTGCCGTTCCCCTGCCTGAAATACTCGCACGTAACGTCTTCCTTGCCCCGCCCAAGCTTTGCCTTCCTCGCCTGCCTCGAGAATACCCTGTCCGCCCTTCGAGTCCGCACTACTGCCCCGCAATATATGAATGCAATACCAAGTGCATGAAACCAAATTTTCTATAAAAAAAATGTATAAAAATGAAAATTCGAGATGGAAAAATTTTTTCAAAAGTTCTGAGTTATGACGAACCAGTTTAAAAAGTTCATAAAAGACGGCGATTTGATTAAAATTTGTTTGCAAGACAATTATTAATTGCTATAATGTAAGCATACGATTGTGTAATTGATAATTTATTACATTTCCTTTTTAAAAAAGCTGTGGTTAAAAAAGAGGTTTCTGACTCTCCATTCCATTCCTTTCCAAATCACCATTGTGTAATTTATAATTAATAAATTTAATTTATTATTTTTTTTATTTTCTCACCTTATTGGAACGTTTGAATGAATTCCACAGATATACAAAATCAAAGCACAATATATCTATTTTTTTAAAGAATTTATAATACAATGTTTCCCATGAACTTCCGCACTATCCTTGTTGTTGAAGTAACGACTGCCTTCTGCATGAGTTTGTACAGGTCTTCATTCAAACCTAGTTGCTTAAGGCCCCAAATCAGACTCCTAGAGATGACTCCGGTGCTTGAAACAATTATCGGGATAATGTTGACTCTTTCCATATTCCACTGTTTCTCAACGGGTTCAACAAGATTTGGATATTTACTGATTTTTTCAGTGTATTTGCTTTGAATGTTGCCAGTATTTGGGACAGAAACATCAATAAGCATGACATGTTTCTCACACTTGTTAATCACAACCAAATCCGGTCTGTTGTGAATCACTGTCTGGTCTGTTAAGATAATTTCTATCCCAATACAAGCGCCACTCTTCGTTCTCCAGAACACTTATAGGTTGGTACTTAAAGTACGGTACCTTATCTTCATTCAGAAAACGACATTTCTGAGCCAACGCTTGATGTAAAATTTTGGCCACCGAATCATGTCGCTGTTTATACTCGGTGCCACCAAGTGTGTACAACCCGAGGTACCATGATGAATTGATTCCACTGTTGGACAACCATAACGACATAACTCATTCTGCACATTGCCATCTCTAACAATTCGCTTCAAATAGTTACGCGTTGGAATAACTTACTATTAACTTATTATAACTTCTTCTTCTTCTTCTTCTTCTTCTTCTTCTTCTTCTTCTTATTATTATTATTATTATTATTATTATTATTATTATTATTATTATTATTAGCCGACCTGGGTTAACGAGGTGGCTAAGAGCGAGTACCGACCCAGCGCTTCGGTCCGAAGGGTTGCGGGTTCGAGTCACACCTTGGCCATGGTTGTTTGTTCCTTGACTTTGTATGTGTTGTCGCGGAGGGCCTCGCGTTCTGCTGACCCCAGATCAGAGGAGTCCGCAAGTATGTTGATCTAGTGTATGGTCGAATATGCGTCCCATCGGGATTTTACTATTATTAAAATTCTTATAAAACGTATCTGCAGTGGAATTGCTTTCCTGAAGCAAAAGATAGAAAAGCGTTAAAATATAAAAGAAAGTTTGTACAAATCTCGAAGTGGTAGGTTATTTATCTTGATTTGCGGAAATCTCATGGAAATTAAGAAGTAATATCACTATCTAAAATGGCACGCATTTAAAACAGTAAGAAAGCAGGTCGAATGTTTGGAACCTGTGCATTTAAGCATTAGTAAGTAGTACGTACTTTTTTGAATACAATAGTCAAGAACGTGATGATTGTAAAGTACTATTGTATCTACGCGTACTACATATTAAATGGGCAATTGTGATAAGAAGTGAAAGCGGCGCGAAATCGAGCTCAGTATTTTCTAGTAGATAACCCAATATTTACAATGACATTCATGCCACTTTCACTAAGAGATTTGTGAAGAATTTATCTAAAATATATGAAGTATTATCTTTCATATTATATTGTTGATTAATTCTAGCACTGTTTTGGTGATAATTATTGTAAAAATTATTATAATTTTACAGTTCCTTGTTATCTCTTATTTAAAGTTTAGTTATCCTCAATGCTTGATGTATAAATTTTAGGTCCCGGAACGCTCACCCAAATTAATTATTCATTTAATAAAATTAGTTACACATATATAATATAATTTAATAATAATTCCCACGGTACCTGAACGCCGTTCCGTTGTGTTCCACCAGAAATCAAACCCTGGTTATACTTACTATTTTAGTGATGAGTGAAAAATAATTTATCTGTTAATGCCCACAAAGCTGCCGAGGCGATTAATAGCTTTCATAGATTTGATTCATTTTCCCATTTGGTACTCAATTGCCAATCCCACAAGGTGACAGAGTGGAGACAGTCTGATAAGCATATTTCAAACCAGAGCATATAACCAAGCTTTTTTAAAAATTTAGATCTTAATGAGGATGAACCATGTGACTTCGCAAACCCCTCAAGGTTTTCTTTGGAATTCGTTTTCAAAGGGTTCCAAAGTCAATCAATCGAACATTCGTGCATCATTAACGCATACCTCACGTGTATTGATGGTTGAACCATTCAGTGCAACAAACAATATCCGGGTTGTGTGAAATCCCACTTAACTCACCTTGATTTCAAATCTTCAAAATGAATTCTCAATCTTTACAGCGTCTCTCACAGCATCCAATCGAGCATGTGAGGTTTCTGAGTTCCTTCCCGGTCTGGCTCGCTGGTTATCCCAGTTTCTCAGAATGCACAGAGCAAGCCTTTGCATGCGTCATTCCCGCCAGGGTGTTGCCTAGGTCAACACGGTCCGCGTCCCGCCCCTCCGCCGCGGGCTCACGGCGGACCGGAGGCTTGACAAGTTAACAAGTTGGCGAATATTCCAAATTTCCAACATTTATCCCTTTTATACCCAAACATTTCTGGAATTTACTGGCGAAAAAATTGCTGGTTCCTGCCGACTCTTTCAAAGTAGTCCCCGTGAGAATGTATGCAGCGATCCCAGTATTTTGTTCATCGGCTGAATTAGCTCAGGGTAGAAGCTTTTGCCACTGCAACGCTTTCGACTGGGAGAACCTAGAGTTAGAGTTCCGACGGTGGCGAAATTTTAACCGCTAGCTAAATAGTTGGGATCATATACTACCTGGAGAATTCTAGGAGCCACCTATTCTAATTGGTAGTTTTCCGTGGTTTCTCCTGTAAATACCAGGTGAATGCCGAACTCTATTAATGGGCCACGGACCGCGCTCAATCTTTCCTCTCTCTTCCTTGCCCCCCTCCCCTTTAACAAACACACACACACACTTACACCATTATCATACACAGTGGAGACCTGTTGAGCGCATTCATCTTTTATTGCTGGTGCGATGCCCTGCCGGTGAAGATTTCGTGAGTCCGTAAGCGAACATGCAGAGTTGTTCAATCCATGTCATTGATTCTCTCGGTCCAGCGGTTGAGGAACACCGCCATCTTCCGGGATTTCATTTTCACAACTCGTAAGAGACTAATGACCATAGCGCACCTTAAAACCCAATAAATTAATCAGTCAATCCATACATCTATGGAAGTAATCTTGGATGAGTGCGATGAGGACTGTCTGTAACGCGTGGATTGCTTCAACCTTGTAAAAGCGGCAAATTGAAAACTTTCAATCGCTGTGGAAATGTAAACGGACAAGGTCGGGCGAATTGGCAGGATGAGGAATAATCGGAAGATTTTTGCAAGTTAGAAATCGTCGAACGACGAATGTCATGTCATGTCATCAGGTACTTTGTCATGGTGGAGAAAAACAAATGTTTTTAATTTGTCAGGTCAAAATTCGTCGAACTATCACGTATGGCTCTTACATTGCATCCCAACGTCGAGGAAGCCTATAATCTCACGAGTTTTTTACATAATTTCTGGTGTTGTGCATGTTGACGGTCGTCTGGAATCACTCAGCTACTGAGTCGTTGGTACACACATTCATTCTGTTATAATAGAGCGTTTTGCGTTTAGGGTTGCCAGATGTGTTTTCAGAAAATGGTGAACCGGATAGGTTGAATAAATAGTTAGATAAGACAGATATATTTTTGAACAATGACAATTCCATGTATTAATATAACAATCATCTGCTTTAATATTAAATGATCTTTGAATAGTGATATAGTAGTCAGTAATGTAAAATTAAACATATTAACATCACAATTACCTGATTTACTACAATCATATTTGGATAACATACTTTGGATTTAACTTATTATTTAACTCAGTCGATTAACTATTTTAGACAATACCTTTTGCTTGATTGAGTAGCTTTTACACCGTTATCAATCTTCCTGAATTATTCTTTAACTTCCTTACATTTATACGGAATGTTAAAAAAATGTACAACCGACTCAACTTCCATTCTGTTGCATTCGTCGATTCAAACATTTTTCATAACACTGAAAATTATTTTGGAGAAAGCATTGGAGTCCAGAACTGATGCACAATATTCAAAAATTTGTAGTTGTAAAATCTGTAGATTTGGGGCTGAAACTAAGACAACAACTGCGCAGACCTGCGCGATAATCAAGATTCCCAACAACTCAGATAGAGTTTAAAAGACGGTCTTTTTACATGTTCACTATTATCATTCACAGTTCACTCAAATAGTGAACACTTAGCAACCCCATCTGCGGTATGTCAAATTATGCCCACTTCGCGCACACTGTGCAATTTCCCCCGAATATTTATTTCAAAGCATCAAGGAGACGAGTCGTATCTGACCTAAAAGCATATCATCTTGTTCCTCTTAATATTATAAAGATACAATTCGTTTATCGGTTCAATATCAGAACCAGGATATCGTTGCATTAGTTCAGTCTGAAATTGTCTCGCGGAGGTGCCTTTCGACCCAGTGTAAGCGTCGAGTGAACTCGCGCCTGCAGTGGGCCAGTGGAGCCTCGAGTGTGGGGGTGGGGTGGGGGTGGGGTAGGGGGAGGGGGAGGGGAAGGCGAAAGCGCTATTCATTTGCGGCGGCCAGGACTCTGAGAGGTCGGCGGCCGGCACCGGCGGGTCCGCCAGTCATCAACTCCCCCTCCCACACATGCACACACGCCCGAAGCTCCTCCAGAGTCAACAGACTCCGGACCCAGCATAAATACCAACATGAGCAAATAATAGACACACCAGGTGCAGCGTAATTCTCACGACGTCTTGTACTGGACAGTCCGAGAAACAAGTGTGGCTCTTAGACGGGTTCGCTTCTGAAAACTGTAAATCTGCTGTGTAGAAGGATTTTTATTTTATAAATGTATGATCTACCTCACACAAAGCTGATGTTAGGTATACATAAATAATATCTGTATTTGATAGTTCACTTTTATAAAGCTTTCGAAGATTCGTTTAACAAAGGATCATTTTCTTCCTCTATATTTTTTCGAGTTTTCACTTTCTCAAGATGTGCAAATAGTTGAGTACCTTCTTCCAAAAACAAAAAGCTCTCCAATGTGTCATTTACTCGTATGTATGGTTTCAACTAATTCACACATAGGTAAAGTAATGTTCAAAATTTGAACAGGAGAGGGCTAATATTCTGCAACGTCCTCTCTATCTATACTTTTCAACACACTTTTTCACCACTGGTTCCATTACGACGCAAATTTTGCAACCACTGACATCTCTCAGAAATAAGTGTTAAAAATCGAAGTCAGCTCTGTAGAGTAAAACCGAAAGCTCCGTAGGAAACAAATTCTCTTTCAAGGCAAGTAGATTAAATATTTGATAACTTCGGGATTCTGTGATCTGAATTAGTTCTGGTTTAACTGCCTGAAAAGGTCATACGAAGAGAAAACGAAGATTCTGCAAAGTCCGGTATACACGGTACAGTTTTCATGCAGATTGGACGTACAGAAAACGTGCAGTACAGACTGAACGTTTTCTATATGAACATGTATATAATTTTTCATGCAGAAAGCCCACAGTTTGACTCAAGCGCCTCTAGCGGCAGAATGATTCACTAACGGTGATTGGACATTGCGATTTTGTGTTTAGGTGTGACAAAGTGTGATTGTCTGAAGTGATATATTGTTATAAACTTCCTTTTTCCCAATTCTGGACTTCCTATTTTTGTTCTCTATGCTCCTCATGGTTAATTAATACCAAATAATGATCATAACCAGAACGCATACAAAGAAATACCACCACTGACAGTATGCGCGACTTTTGGCTTTTGTACTTATAGTTTGGGATCTTGAAGTTTCTGAATAGAAACTGTATGAGAATCTGCACGAAAACTGTACCGTGTATACCGGGCTTTAGAGACAAGTTGTCACTACAAGCAAGGAGGTCAGAGTTGAATTCCTGGGAACTGTGAGATGATTTACAGTAATTTCATATCGAACTGCTTGAATAGTGGCAGACGAATAGACAACGAAGATCGTGAATACGCCAAGGGTCATTCCAAGGAAGGAGATTAAAAGATCTTCTTTGCGGATCCTATGATGATCAGAAGTAATTAATATTAACTGCCTGAAAAGTAGCAAACAGGAACACGAAGATGCTGAGAAAAGGCAAATCGACATTATAAGCAAGCCGATAAAGGCTTTGTTTGTAGTTTCTGAGATAATCGAAGTAATTAATATTAACTCCTGAAAAGTGGCAAAACAGAAATATGAAGATGCTGAGAAAGGCAAACTGATATTACAAGCAAGGAGATAAAGCCTTATTTGTGGAAAATGGCGTTGGTTTCCCCGCTGCGTCCAGCTTCAACTCGGTGAAGGCAAGTGAAAGTGGGAGGATGGCAGTGATAAGGCTTCGTGCATTCGCATGCAACTGGTGGGCGCAGGACCGTGAAAATTTCGCTTCTCGGCGAAGCAGATAGCGCCCCCGACGGATGAGGGGGGGGATGCGAATCCGCGTGTCAGGGCCGGAGGAAAAGCTCTCTTAGCCGAAGGAGGTTTTTCTCTTTTTTGCTTCGTGGGCTCCGTGTACTTAACCCACTACAGTCGTTTGCTCCTCACTTTGCGAGTTGCTTATCCTGCCGGGTTGAAACAGAGCACCGTAGTTTCACTTGGTTTCTCTTCTTCTGCGCTTCTTCGAGAAGCACTCGTTCGAGTTATCGTGATTTGTCGGAAGAGCAAAATTTGGAAACGCAATAAGTTAACTTTTTTTCGTAGACGAAAGCGCCTACGTTCTTTGTTGATTTTTAATCCCAAATTTTTTGTTATTTACAACACAAACGCCACATCATTATGATAAAGTAGAACATACATATATTTCAGTTTATACGTGATCTTTGAACGGAAATAAAGCTAGTGGAAATGTGCGGCGTGCAGAAACTTATCCTCCTCTTATAGTGTTATTACTCAGTTTTTTAAATGCATGGCATTATTTAAAGATCTAAAATTGAATGAATGTGTTCAGAAAACTCCCAGCCACAAGAATCAATATGCTTGAAAAACAGCTTCGTAAGTTGGGATATCATGTCTTAAAAATTTCAAATAGTAAGGATCCCGAAAATTAGATATTTGTGGGATGTGTCTGTAGAACAGGTCTACGTATTCACTATACGGACAATTTCTAGCTGGCCGGACGATTTTTTATCACTAATTTCCTTGAAATTGCAAAATGTTACAGGTTTTAATGAAGATCAGAACTGCAATTTCTTGTATTCGAGCTTAAAAATTAGCTTTTAAATGCACTTTCTTCCATTCTATCAAAAAATTCAAGAAAAAATTTCAGCCATTTGCCAGAAAAAATCGAAAATGTCACAGGGGATACATGAAAAGTACCTTCCAATCTTAAAATATTTTAATGAACTCCGGCACGGCACATGAGAAAATAACACCAACGTCACTTCCGCTCTGACTACACGAGTGTCAATAAAAACAGAAAAGCGGTGGGAAACATCCGATAACTCTCTGGCCAGAGCAGACAACCAATATCCGCAAACGCATGCTCAATTAGAAACAAAACAAGTTTACTTTTAATGCGTCTTGTTTGAGTTGAGGTACATGCAAGTGTTTTGCATCTTCATATTGTCCTCTTATTATCCTCTTATCCTCATATTGTCCACAACGTTACTCTGAAGGTATTTTTGAGACATGATACATCAATTTAATTTATTTCACATTTGTATGTTTAATTACAAAGTAATTTTCTCATCAAAAATATTCGATTGCAATTTATATTAAGAAAATCATCAACAATAACAATATCAGTTACATTTTAAGGAGTTGCCACTAGTTTTTCCTTTCTCAATTCAGCAAAATCACGTATTCCAAATCACGTACTAGATTTTTTATATAACTCAACAATCTATACCTATTATCTAGGGCGGGTCAACAATAAATTAGTACATTCGAAGTCGAATGTACTCTAACAAATAATGCTAATAAGTAAACAAGTTACCCTATATTTGCTTATGTCAATGTGTAAATTTATCCACAACAACGAGGCTCTACATACTACTTCGCCGTTAGAACATTCGTCTCATACGTTAAAACGGACGTTGTGAATGAACTTGTGGTCAGACCTGTTCCTCCGTGAGCTTCCTATTCGAAGTACTTATGTTGCCAAATCACTTGGCAACAAAGTTCATATTAATTTTGGATTTTCCGTGAAATTAAAATATGTGTTGTTTTACAGATTATATTTCTGGGTACTTAGAGTTGATACGTGCACTTCTCGTCAGAATCTCTTTCATTCACTCTTTCTGAAGACCCTCCAGCTCTGTCGCTGGCGTGAGATAAGCGATCTCACAGTACTGACACAGACTCGAGATTCTGCGGGATGGTGTTCAGCCCATCATCCGGTCCTCAATATGAGGATGGTACGTGATGTGGCCCGTTTTTTAAGGTACTACTCGTCGAATTCTCCTGGAAATGATTGGAGGAAACAACCGTTCAGAGCAGGTGGCTATATCCAATTCTCATCCGGGTTCCTGGCATCATCCGACCTCGTTCCTTTCCCGGGTTCAAAACTCCATCCTCGTGAAGACTCGACATTGGGACTTCCCTATCCACAAAACTTCACTTATGACCAGCACCACAATGAAAAGTTGAAATCCTAAATACTTTCCGGAGGATAGAAACTGATAACCTCCACCTTAACTTTTACCACCTCCGCCGGCAGCGAAGGTGCGAATTCAAAAAGCGTTTCCGGGTGTGGAGATGGGGGAAATTTCAATTTTCCCTTCGCCACAAATATTTTCGAAACTATATCTTTTGAAAACGTTAGCCTGGTATCGAAAAAAGTACATTCATAATGCCTTCTCTTTAGAATACGATGCGATCAATACGTGGTCCTTGTTCGTTGTGTAAATTCTTCCGCCACTGCGTGTGCGCAGTGAGGCTCAGCAGCACGCGTCCACCGCGGGCTTCCTTCGCCTTCGGTCGCAGGACGCTGTCGCGACGGCCCGGAGTTCCGCGAGCCTTGGCTCGTGATCCGTTGCCTCCAAGTCTGCCGTCAACTGCCATCTGTGTCCCCCTCGCCCCGCCCCGCCCCGCTTCGCCCTGCATTGCCCCCTGTTCGCTCCTCCCTCACCCCGTTCCACACCCCACCCCGCAACAGGGCACGCTACTGTCCCGGCCCGCCTCCGTCCCCGCTCCCCCCCCCGCCCGCCCTCCTGCTCCGCCGCTGCTGCCTCTCCGCTCCGCGTCTCGCCACGTCGCCGCGTGCCGCTCGCGGCCGTGCCCGCCGTCTGCCTCGACGCGCAGAAACAAAGGCGCAGCTGAGGCGCGCGGAGGCCGTGACCTTAGCGCGCGACTCCAAGCAACGAACCCGGGGCTGCGACGGACGCGGCGGCGGCGGCGGCTGCTGCTGCCCTTGCGTCACGGGCGACCTCGAGCGCGCGGTGCGGCGCGGGGCAGAGCCAGAGCGGCCAGAGAAGAACGCGCGCGGCAGGTGGACAGCTGCACGCGCTGTCACACGCCCCAGTTTTCAAACGGTGACATTTGTTGTTATCGTCACATGCTCGACTTCTGGGAACTTGTTATTTTCCGAACCCAAATCGGATTTGGAAATATTGTTGGTTATTCCAATCACCTATTACGATGATGACGTTCAATTTATATCAGCTTATTTTAATATGTCCACTTTAAGGATCAAAACCGCCTCTGCAATAACGTGTATTAGGTTACGCCGCTGATATCAATGATAGAATAAAATCCATATTAATAAAAACCATTATTACATTAAAATATGTACGCTACATTCTGATATATTCATGATGACAAAGACACATTTCTCCTCAAATAGCATATCCTGTTCGACGTCAGGATGTCCCAGAGACGTATCAATTGATGTTAGTGCAGTGGCTATGAACGGGAGATCCTAGGGTTAGAGTCCCGACGGTGGATGGACTTTCGATTCTAGCTACATAGCTAGGTCAATTTCAGTCGCTGTCTGGAGGAGAATCCTACCGACCGCCTGCTCCGATCGGTAGTTTTCCGTGGTTTGCCCTATCAAAACCAGGTGCATGCGAGAGCAGTACCATATAACAAATGCCGACGTAGATCGGCGCGGATCTCACCATCCAGTAGGGGAAGATCACCGCCAACTCCCATGATGAAAACATGCACAACACTTACGAGTCTAATGAATTTAGCAGTTGACGCGCCCGGAATCACTAATCAATGAATCAAAGCCAGAGGCGCGCCATATTCTGCACCTCATGTGAACCGGGACCTGTGCTACAGCTGCGCTACATTGAATGGCAGTGGAGAGGCGGTAGCTAAGACCTGTCGCGGCGGCAGGAATTTTCTGCGTGGAGTCGCGCAGATTCGCCCTTACCTTTAGATGTCGCGGCCACCGCGCCGAGTCATTACCGACTTCACCCACCTCCTCTATCGCGGAACGCACCACAGCTGCCGCGCTTGCCCCGTGCGCAGGATAATTGAATTGCACCTAACGTCTTCAAATGACGATTAGAGTCTACAATTTTCCTTTGTCGGTTTCATTAAAGCACACTATATATCCCAGGAAACTGAATGTGCAATTACTTGCTCGCCCTTGACCGGTAGATCCGTTCGCGTGCGACCACGCTTCAGCGGGCGAGGCGAAGCGCTGCGAGACAGAGTAATGAGACGGTAACGCTCCCCCGCTCCCCCAGCGTGACTTGGCCCGCTTCCGCCCCACATCTCTCCGCCCCTCCCTGCCCCGCTCGCTCCGCCCCGCTCCGCCCCGCTCCGCCCCGCTCCGCCCCGCTCCGCCCCGCTCCGCCCCGCTCCGCCCCCCCGCCCCGCTCCGCCCCGCTCCGCCCCGCTCCGCCCGCTCCGCCCCGCTCCGCCCCGCTCCGCCCCGCTCCGCCCGCTCCGCCCCTCCGCCCGCTCCCCTCCGCCCCTCCGCCCCGCTCCGCCCCGCTCCGCCCCTCCGCCCTGCCGCCCGCTCCCCCCCGCCCCGCTCCGCCCCGCTCCGCCCCGCTCCGCCCCGCTCCGCCCCGCTCCGCCCCGCTCCGCCCCGCTCTTCCGCAGACAACAGCGACGCCGCTCGCAACACTATTCGATACATCATTATGGTGCATCACTACGGACGAATGAAGAACAATATTTGGAGACTTCATCAACGATCAACAATCAACTCAGAAGATCCTGATGCTATTACTTTTTTAAAAAAATCATTTTACAGAAGATGTTGATCAACTCTATACTCAAAGAAAATGCTTAAGATTTGTCGTACTCGGAGTTAAATTTAACCTTTTCATCTCTGTGGGATTTTCCGAAATGTCTTCGAAGAACATAGAACAAACTGATGCCCTTTTGTAGAAGAAAAAATAAAGTGTGTATGTTACCTACAGAATTCCCTCGAAAAAAATTTTTGTATGTTTTAAGTTTATGTAAATAGTTATTAGAATTTGTATTTTGGAAAATCCGTCATCAATTATTTCCTCAGAATATAAATTTTGATATTTTAAGATATAGATTTTGCTCTTGTACAGTGTAATATCTGATAAACATAAACTAGAAAGTAAATATGGGGGGATAATTCATAATGATAAAAGCCTCGATAGAATGTATTGTAAATTTAAAAACCAGTAAATGATACAGGTTTAATAATTACTTAACTTAAATCTCCACCTTAATATTTATGGAATTGCTTTGAGAAACAGTATAAAAGAGTTTCCGGCAAGTTTTTGTGATGTACAGACAAGCTTAAATCAATAAGAGTTATGTAATGTGAATCAGGAGTCCTACACAATGCCTTTCATCAGTGTTCAGCGTGTATATCTTCTTGTACCATCTGCACGTTGGAGACTCGAATCATTGGTCGTACGTCTTCGTGTTGAAGTTTGAATAGCAGATGTGATAAATTATTCAAAGCTCATTGGTGGGAGGGTAACTGTCCTTACGCTCACTTTCAGTGACGCGGATGTTTCGGGTTACTTGAGGGCAATCCATTGGGATTCTGTGGGAGACACACAGACACTTACTGACGCCTTGAGGTAGATTGTACCCAATCGATTTTTTCTTTGTTTTTATTTCTTTGGTGTCAATATGGCTTCATTTAAGTTACTAAAATCATAAAATTGTGTCGTGTGTTAATGTAGATTTTAAAGACATCACTCAGTATTCATCATATAAATTTTAAGCCAATTTCAAGAATTCAATTACGCAAGATATAAGTTTGTTTGATTTTTTGAAAAAATAACGGTGAACTTTTGTCAAAAGGGATCAACTTGTGGTAATTGATCACTTATTGACAGTCAAATGGGTGTTTTCAATCAAAATGTCAAAATTTTGGTTGAGTAGAAAACTAGTTTCTTTGAAAACAATTGTTTTAAATGTAGATATTTCTATGCATGCAAAACATGACTTTCATATTATATTCAATGATTCTTGACCCGTTGTAATTATATGTCTAACGGTTCTTGAGTTTGGATCACAGGAAAGAAAACAGACACTTTACATTGACGCCGTTTCGGCCATACATTTGGCCATCATCAGGGCTACAGAACAGATACCATTTATACACAGAAATATGTACAGTGCACCATTCCATTAGAGCTATAATTAGTTACTAATGAACTACTACTAATTAGTTACTACTCTAATGAAATGGTGCACTACATATTTTTGTATATCAATGCTATCTGTTCTGTAGCCCTGATGAAGGCCAAATATATGGCCGAAACGTCGGCAATGTAAAGTGTCTGTTTTCTTTCCTGTGACCCAAACCATTAGACATATGACTTTCATATTGTGATGTCTTTAACGTAAGATTGTGTCCTCGTCTACAGCCTAATTTGTCTTCAGTCTTGGTAGAATAACCTATTGTGCCTGGGAATCATTAGCTAAAAAATGTTACAAGTGCTTTATTGTGAAGGTGCTGCTATACCATTGATCTTAGAACGCAAACTTCAAGATCCGAAGATTGATATGGCTGGCTACCCATTACACAGCGTTTAGTTCCGCTAAGGCGCTTTGTAGCTAGGGGACCCCCAACACGCTGTCTGCGCCGAGGAGGAGATGTAACTCCTTGTTAAAGACACTTGGATTCAAGTACATTCTCGTAGCGCCCGCACTATCATTATGACTGCTCACGCCTCCCGGAACACAAGAGACGGCTTCACGCTGGCTTACGCGTCGCAGACACAAGGCAGCGCTGAGTGGATCTGTGGAGGCCAGGGGCGCCATTATGTCACGCTACACGATTCGATGCGTTACAATAGAACAAAGTATCAATACGGTGATATTTATCTAACATTATACGTTCATTCATTCGGTATCGATTGGTATCGATACAATCCTTTTACTAATATGGAGAATTGCAAACATTTTACATAAAAACGAAACATTTTCTTGAATAATTTGCTTTTATTATTTATTATGCACAGTAATAATTCATCTTTATTTCTATAATTATGATTAATGTTGGAATAGATGTTTAGCGTACAGTAAATATTTTACCAAAAAAATTAATTAGGGAGGTCCCGGGTGAACGTGTCTGAAAATCGTCTCGATTCCTTCAATTTCCTTGTGGAATGTGGCAATGGCCTTGTGGAATTCGTGATGGACAAGAAGAGTTTGCACACGTCTTTTGAGGGTTCCTTCGTCACCTCAGTCTGTCATTTTACCAATATTCCTCCTTCATTAATTTCATCAACATTCCTTCATTGACTCATCTCATCAAAAATTCAACCTTCCATCGCAGGGTAGGCCAAAATGAGTTGATAAAAGGAACCAGAATGTAGTAGTTAACGTTGCGTATTACCTTTCAGGTAGATGGATAGGGAAGAAAATATATATTCTTTAATACTGTTATACAGTGCCTCTCGTTTCATTTCCTTAAAGCAAATCCGCTGTGGCGCGCTTTGGTATTTTAAATTTCCAATCAAAGAATAAGAAATTGTACATTACGCCACTGAATGCAGTTGTTATTTTTCTCTTGAATCCTGCAACTCTCTTCATTCCAATGAGGCATATCTGGTAACTCATTCTAAGCACTAACAGGTTCGTGAGGTTGGGAGTCAACAGAATACGGCATTGCACGTCACGAGTCTTATTAAAAGTAGGAACACATGTTTATGGCGGAGGTGGATCCACAAAGTATTCCGGGAGCCAATTTTGCTTGGACCACATTGATAAAAGTTTTTTGAGTTAATAAAAAAATTTTCTCGAGAAAAAATGTAATACTGAAAATGGAAATATGTATTTTTTCGTGATGCAATTGATGGTATTCAAGTTACAAATTAAATAAATGTAAACAAATAGATGTTTTGAGGGAAAGTAAGTTAAATTATTAAATGTGGATTGTGAGAACAAAACGTTGATAGAATTTTTAATGGTTAAATTAAGTGTATTTTACTGAAAGAGTACTTCGCATTTAGAACAGTGATGAAAATAGTAATGATTTCCAATAAATTGACTTTAATTATTACATCCTGAATCCTTCACTGCTTTATGCTTATACTGAATTCATATCTGCAACCCTTCTGAAGGAGGCGTTCAATCCATAGGACCTTTTCCACATAGAAAGCTACCCTGACCGGCTGAATAGCACCGACAAGACGAATATGTGCCATCATAGACTAAGGAGGTTCTAGTTCTTTTCTCTACGGTTCCTCTATAGAGGAAAGATCACATGCCAGTCTTTCCTCTGTGGTTTCACGAATCCAGAGAATGAGGAAACCAATGAGGGGACGGACGTGACAAAAAGAAAAGGAATGTGGACGAAGAGAAGAACAAGGAGGTGTCTTGGGGGTGACGGTGCCAGCGCTTCTGCTAGAGTGGAAAGGACTCGTCCTTTCAAAGGGGCGGCGGTCGGGAGAGGGGAATTCCGCCTGGGCAGCCCTCGCGGGCCCCCGAGGCCTCGTGATGCAACGCCTGCCCTGCCGCACCTCTCACAAGGCGACGACGCGTTGTCCAAGTGCACAAAGCTCCAATACCATGCATGTATCGTGTAGGTACGAATATAACGGGTCAAAAGTAGTGTTTATTCATACGTAACGAAATGAATGTTACGCTGTTGTAAAAAATTCTCGAAAACGTCCTAGAGATGCGATAGTAAAAGGTATGCACTCGTGAAGAATATTTCAGATCGTAAAATTGAATCGTCTCACATACATGTCCCGCAGTTGAAAAGAATTCAATATCATCACATCCGAATTGTGGCATCGTGTTTACTAAAGTAAGTCGGTTTTTGTTAACTAGGTGTTTAAGTCCTCTCGGTCAATATTCACATACTTCTGTGTTCTCTTGATGCTTCACTACTGCGAGGAACGTACTGTTTGGTGCAATTTTAGTACTTAATTGTCTTTTTAGTGGAATATTGCAATTCTGACTACAGTGCGCCGCCTTCACCAGACTCTCGCAGCGGCGACGGCGGCGGCGGCGACGCCGAAGCAGAGTGAACTCCGCGGCGCCCGCCTCGGCCTGCAATCGGCTTGTGCTTTGACCTTCCGCCTCTAGCCGCAAAGGGCGCACTGTGGCGAAAGGAAACCGGAGAGAACACTCCAGGGAATATCAAGGCATTTCAAGAGATCGTTTACGTCGCCCAAGAGTACTTGGTTTTAAACAATCGTGGTTCTGCACTAGACCCGGATTTACACGGGGGCGAGGTTCAGAGTGTGCTTTGTACAACAATATAACAATTTGGCCAGGGATGCGAAAGGCAATGGGGGAAAGAACGCAAGGGAGACATTCAGGAGAAGATAATAGAGAGCGAAAGCGTGGGAGGGGCATACGTGAAGGACAATATGTGAGGAAAACATATGGGAGACGGCCGGTTGGGACGAATTATGGTACGAGGAAGAGAGTGTGACGTGTAGCATGAGAAGTACATAATGCGAGGAAGAACACGAGATGGTACGAATGCATGAAAAATTATGCGAGACCCTGAATGTGAGAGAGAGGATACGAGGGTCAGAACATAGTACCGACAGCTTCTTCGCGTTTTGAAAAGTTTCATTTTCAAATTCAGATGTTTCTGTCGATCCTTCTCATATTAGGAAACCTGAGGGCACCTTAAAGATCGTCAACCGTCTTCTATCTTGCGTTGTAGATGAATATGTTCTTAGGAGCCATTCAACACGAGTCATCGGGGTTACTGAACCAAGTCTACCGTAAGAATTCGGGTTTCTCATGGCTGATATTGCAACAGAAGGAAGCAAGCTTCCTGAGGTCACACCTTCTAGCCCAAATACGGACTGTCACTGAATTAATTGTGCAATTCCTTTAAGGACGTGCAGATGAGATTGTGATATTCACATTACTGATGTTTTTGAATACTGTGCTTCTTCTCTGCGTGACCAGAACATTGATAGGATAAGTTTAAATATCCATTACCGGCGTCGTATAATACGCCCGATTTTACTCTTTAAGTGTTGTCAACAATCATCGTAGACGCGGCAAAAGTTATGGCGTATTCAATTTTATAACCTTCGCAATAAGTACTTATTTCCAGTTCCAAAACGTTTACGTACAATAACTGCATAAGTAATATTTTTTAAAAATAGAGTGTGATAGCACAAGTTATGTCAGTAAACTTTGAATTACGTACTTGTTATATAAATTTGTGTTCCATTTTTTGCAGTTTTTAATCAATAAAAATGATAAATTTGGACAGTTATATCGCTTGGATGACTGACTAGTTATTGCTTTTATTACAACTTTTTATAGCCCAATAACTAATAGTTTGGAGCATTTCATTGCATTCGCGTAGTAAAATGTTGCATATCACTGATAATATTGGCATAGGCATTATTTGATAAGACAACAAAAAATATTTGTATGTAGACTGCGCCACTGGGACGCATAACTTTTCCGAGAAAAATATCAAATGCCCGCGAATTAAAAATTTCAATATCTTTGTGCTCTCTTCACACTTGAGTGATTCTACACTACTCACACTACAGTTTATAAGTCTTCAATGGCTCTTGAACCGTTTGAGAACTGTCTTCACGATTATATCCTCTTCGTCATCACACTCCTTTTTTCTGTACTAGAAGATCGTTTCGTGCCCTCAATCTCTTTCATTCTTAATGTTACAAAAGTCACCTACATGACCCTCTTCCTGTAAATCCTCAATGCAATATGAGTTTGCTGCACTGAGCAGATTTATACCTACTTCTTCCTGGAAGGTATATTAACTATGTTCGCTATAATCGATGTTGAGAATTCAGTATAACCGAATCTTCTAGTGCTTGTTATACATGTGAATCGAGCCCAGTGATCTCAATTCAGTTAGATCGGGAGCGGTAGCTCAGTGCATCAACTGATGTCACTGCAGCGCCTCTGACCGGGAGGTCCTAGGTTCGAGTCCTGACGGCGGCAGGATTTTCGACACTAGCTTTCCAGCTAGGTCGAATTCAGTCGCTGTCAGGAGGAGAATTCTAGCGGTCGGCTGCTCTGATCGGTAGTTTTCCGTGGTTTCTCCGATCAACACCAGGCGAATGCCGGAGCCATTACCAAACGGGTCACGGACCGCGCGCCCTTCCCCGGGGGTCCAGGTTTGGGGTTGCCTCTCCCCTTTACACACACCCTTACATTAACACGCACTACACTACCGCATATCCCGGGAAACCGGTCGGGAGCTTATAGCTTGTCCCGGCTGGGGTGGTGCCCCGCTGGTGGGAGAGTCCAGGTTAGGGGGAAACCCCACTAGCCGACGGTAGGTCGGCGCCGGATCTCGCCATCCAGCAGGGAAAGATCACCGCCATCTCCCGAGAGAACAAAACATGCACTACACGAACGGGACTAATGACCAGAGCAGTTGACGTGCCCGGAAACACGAAAAAATCAATCAATCAATTCACTTAGCCAAAATTTATGCATATCAGAATTCTGTACATTCAGAGTATACTTATTTATAAATAGTACTCGAATTTGTACGATTATGAAATACAAATATTTGAATTATTCTAACATCGTTATTTTCAACGAAAATATATTTCAGTCCTTTCACCACGCCTGTCACTAGAATGCAACAGTCTTTTCCTCACCCCCTTCTTCCCCGTGGAACGGTAAATAGTAGTCAATGACCGTCCCGTTGCAGTGCCCTACGTGCTGCCAACCGCGCAAACTACATCACTCTGCTTTCCTGATTTCCACTGCCCAATTAAAATTGCATTGGTTATTTGGAATTATGTTGAAATGCATGACCATCACATTAAAATAATGTGCCATTTTATCACGTCTTTTTTTCAAAAGCTTCCAAATCCATGCTGTGATAATAATAAAATATATCTTTATGTATATTTTTCTTCACATGAATGGTGATTAATAATTTACAATGGTGCGATCCTGTTCTACATCGTCTTCAGCTTTTTCTCACAAAATTTCCATTATGACAATGGAATCCTGAGCAACATTAAACTCAAGGAGAAACATTTCATAACAATCACAATTTAACAAGAACGACTGAGTGGAGAATCGCCCAGTAATTAATTCGCATAGTTTCCTTCTGTGGTGTATTTTTACCTCCTCGGCCAGCTGGCGGCGTAAACTCTTCTTTAACGGAGTATCCCACGGTTACATGAATCTCGTTATCCGTCATAAAAATCGACGGCAGTCGCGTCCTCGCGCCGCAGCTAGTTTTGCGTCCGGTCGAAGTAGTTACAAATTAATAGTAAACGAAAAGAAAACTGTTTTAATGCAGTTTTCCGTTTCAAATACACAATTCTGTGCTCCATTGAAAATGAATGGTGTATCATTGACTGATGTTAAGGCAACATAATTCAAACCTTAAATGGAACGTACATTTAAATGAATTGAACACAAAATTAAGTTCATTATGCTACGCGTTCAGAATTCTTGCAAATTCACTCAGCCTTCATACTGTTGTTGTTATATTTAATTTTCCCTTTAGGTCTCTCAATTCAGTCAAACCTTAAATGGAACGTACATTTAAATTCTGGGAAATACATCTTATAGCTCCCAGACTTTTAGGTTACAAAAACGAATTGTAATAAACCAAATCCCACCCACGTGATTCATGTAAGCCTCTCTTCATTAATCTAGGAATTTTACCATTACCTTGTCTGTTTATTTACGAATCAGTGGCTTTTGTAAAAAAAGACTTGTTAGAGGCGGGAATATATTTTCATAAAATGCAAATGTCTATTACTATAACACTCGACGTAGAAATCATATTCATCAGGTGACAGTATCAACAGCTCATTACAAAAAATTCAGATACATGTACATTATTTTACAACACTTTGTCAGATGACATTAAACGATTAAATTCGGTAGAAAAGTTTAAATCCCAAGTGAAATCGTTTCTGCTGCATAACTGTTTCTATACAATTAGAGGCTATACTGAGCATCACAAGAAAAGTAACATTAATTTTAACAATGATACATAATGCCTTATTTACCATTTAAAATTTATAAATGTTTATAAACAACCTGTAACAAGTATTGTATTACAGCCTCCGGGTCAATGACCCCCATCTCGATCAGGTTTTTCGTCCAGTTTCCCTGATCCATTGAGCAAACGCTAAGATGGCCCCTTGTCTCCTTGGTTTCATCCTTTTGCTTCTGGACATAATGTAACTTCATTGTCTGTGCACGTCTTCTAGAATTCAGTGGGAAATACAATTATTCAAATTATCGTTTCCATGTTGTCGCGGCAGGAAGTATTATTCCGAAGGAGAACATGGATAACAGCCAAAATTTATTGCGTTTTTATCCTTGAAAATAGATTTTATTACACGGGAGCTTTTTTATTCTTTCAAAATTTAAGTAGTATATGACTTAGTGTAGGGATCACAGAATTTTGAAAATGTGCATACCATTCACTTTCCCCATAGCACGTCAAACGCAGTTTTAACTGTTTTGACGTCAAATAAATATTAAATAAATAAATAAATAAATAAATAAATAAATAAATAAATAAATAAATAAATAAATAAATAAATAAATAAATAAATAAATAAATAAATAAATAAATAAATAAATAAATAAATAAATAAATAAATAAATAAATAAATAAATAAATAAATAAATAAATAAATAAATAAATAAATAGAAATAACGAAAACAGATACCTATCAAACGGTCGGAAGTTGCGCAGTTTTCTTTAAAGTACTGTGCGCACTGGAAATTGGATATATATATATATATAATTATATACAGGATTGGGGAATTCCTGAAGATCGTCACATCTAAAAAACTGAAAATCAAAAGACTCTCCTCCCAATAGAATTAAAAGAGATATATACGAAATTGGATCAATTATTATAACAACTGGCCTTATATTTAAAAAAATTGTTAATTACTTTGCAAAATTATATCTCCCTCATCGCATACTTTTGCCCAAAGTTTGGAAGTCAGTCGTACTTGAAACGAGGAAGATATAAAAAGAATGTAGTATAAAGCCGAAAATTATGATTCTCTGACACTAAATCGCGGATGAGGAAAATCTACGAAGAAAATCAATATTAACTGCATTATTATTATTATTATTATTATTATTATTATTATTATTATTATTATTATTATTATTATTATTATTATTTATTATTATTTATTATTATATTATTATTATTATTATATTATTATATTATTATATTATTATATTATTATATTATTATTATTATTATTATTATTATTATTATTATTATTATTATTATTATTATTATTGTGTTCCAAACTTATGCTTCGTCTGGCTGTCGCCAAGTGCGGCTGTCCACACGCGCGCGCGGCCGATTCAAATGTGCACCACGTACATAACACTAATTCTGAATATGAAACATCATTTGTCATCTTACGTAATTTTGTTAATTGACAATTTCTGAAATTAAACCCAACAGTTTCATTATTCTTGTGTACATTTGTATCTGTTCACGTACAATCCTTTATTACAAGTCTTCCCTTATGCAAACTTCTCACATTGTGGCGCGGGATATTGCGCAACCTCGAGATAATGGGAGGCGGGCCGCGTGGCGGGTGCCCGCGAGCCAGATCGCGGAGCGCAAGACCTTGCTCGCCGTTACGCAACCCGCCCCCGCTCCCACCCTGAGCGCTTCCATGTGCACACAGAAGGCCGCGGACGCCCCCGCCGTACAGTGCCAATCGGCACCCGATCGCTCGGGCGAACTGATGAGTTGCTTTTGTCGGCTTTCTTTGGGGATGCATCAAATTTTTGGATTGAGTGACTCTGGGTGCGTCAATTGCTAAGATCATTAGTCCCGTAAGTGGTCTTGGATGATCTTTCCCCGCAGAATGGTGAGATTCGACGCCGATTTACCGTCGGCTAACGATGTTAAAATCAACCAGGTATCTACCTCCAGCGGGGCACCGCCCCAGCCGGAACAAGCTCTAAGCTCTTGACTGGTATCCCGACATATGTGGTAGTGTAGTGGATGTTAATGTAAGTGTGTGTGTCTGAGGGGAGAGGATAGGACAAGGAAGAGGAAGGAAAAATCTCACGCGATCCGTAGTCTTTGTGTTAGGGTACTGCTCCGACATTCGCTTGGTGTTTATCGAAGAAACCACGGAAAACTACTAATCAGAGCAGCAGACTGCTAAAATTCTCTGCCACACAGCGACAGAATTTGGTCAGGTTATCTAGCTAGTGCCGAAAATCCTTCCCCCAGTGGGACAAGAAGTAGCACCTCCCGATTAGAGGGGATGCATTGGAATCGTTACATTTACGCAGTGCGCGTTGCGCATTACAAAAAGGTTGTGGGTTCGAATCCGAAAGAAAACATTGATTTTTTTAGTCAGTTGTGACACGAGGGGGAGAAATCATTCCTAGATTGTCCTTTTCACTCTTAAAAATCTTATCTTGTCCTTATTCCTTAACCTTACCCGGTAATCATAAAATCGATATGAATTATGCCGCGAACTTGGGCAATGGCGCTATCGAGACTTATCCCCCTAAGCATGTGAAAAGGTGCAAGGGCCCCCGGTTACTGGGGAATGGTTCTGACTCAGAGGACCCAAGGGCTACCTCGGTGCTGAGGCTTGGGAGGAAAATGACGGGGTGCCTGAGCGGCGTTGGTTGCAGTGTCCTTTGAAGTATTCAGATCTTTATATATCAGACGAGTAACGAGTCAAGTAAATCGCTAAAGTTGACCCGGCCATAAATAAAAAAGGAGTAAAAATAATTACACTCAACCATAATCACAACCCCACATCAACTCTTATAGTCTGATTCACATATCAACGCCTTCCGCCCCCCTGAAATTGACGAATTTAATTCATGATCAGGTGTTGACGATAAAATCACGAATGATGATAAAGAGATGGTGGACAGAGGCAAGGGTAACGAGAAAATTACACGAATCCGCTTTCTCCTCTACAAACACCACAAGGATTGACAGGGAATTGAAGAATGGTCCAAGCACTGGACAGGCGCTCTTTCAGACTGCTACACTATGAATCACCCCATACTTTTGTGTTTATTTGTACGTTTAGAAAGCTTAGAAAAAACTGTCACCTAGTTCCAACCCAGATAAAATTATCTTGTAACTAATTAGCCTACAAGAAAGTGAGTTTAAATTCCTTAGAAAAGTTTGCAAAAAATACCAGAATTTTTTCTCAATGAAAGAAAGCTAAACCCAATTAATCGTTTGTAATCCAAATATTACACAGACACACAGACACAACTTCCTTGTGGGTGTCAATATGTAATGGACTAATTTTTCTTTACTAAACACCAAATTAACTATGCTTTTTTGCTCTTTATTAGCTTGATGTAAGTACTAATGAGTTAATTCATTAGTCTGATTTTCCTGTGGTCTTCATTGAAAGATTATTTAATTTATTTCATTACGACTTACTTGATAATCTTCTAGAAATTTTGATTGAAATTCATTTCAGATTGACATTCACGTTCCCAGACATTCCATAGCCTCAATTTTCTTTCGGGAAATTTTACCGCCACGTTTGAAGATTTGACAAACAAATGTACATAATTTAAAACGTTAATTATAATATATAATGGGATTGAAATTATTTGTGTAACTTATCGCACAAATTCGAGGGAAAAATATGCAGTGGCAAATTATGTAGATGTTGAATTGGTAGTAAAGAAGATTTGCTGTTGTCGTCTACACCACAGTAACAAGAAAAAATCACATATACAGAAAATTCAGAATTTAAGCGAGGGGAGTTTGCTGTCCAGCTACAGCAAGTGCAGCAAGTGTTATGCTGGTTGGCAATAAGTTGTCTGTAATTCATGTTTGTGGGGCGCGCCGACTGTCTTTTCGATATGTAGCGTTCATGTCATTACGTATGTCCTGTGCCACCACTCCAAAGAACTACTACATTTGCAGTTCTTAAAGATTTTGGTGTAAGTGCACTAGGAATTGTTGGCCATTTGCTTCTATCATATCTTCTAGATAGCTTATTGAATTTAATTGTATGCATTCCATTTCAACGATTAATTTTGAGTAGACATCCCTTTTCAGAATGGCAATCATGATCCATGATATTATTCTATGATAGGTCCCTCTTTGGCTTAGAGATAATTTGATACTAATCTCGCAAGTTCCAGACTATTGTGTCAGTCCTCGGTGAGATGTGACATATATTTGCCGCATTATCTCTTTGAAACATTCTCGTGGGATCGTTAGTGACGAAAACGTCTGTCAGAAGTGGTACTTCGAAAAGCAGTAATTAGCGTCGTTGGCTTCCTCTAGATCATTAAATACACTTTTAGTCGATCACGATCAAATAAGTTTAGTTAATAGCACTTGTATTGCATGTAGCACTTATCTTGTATGTAGAGTTAAGGTAGTTTATAAGTTAATAGCCCCCCCTTCAACTAAAATTGTAAACCAAAATAAAGAATAAACCAAAATCTTTGCAAAAATTAGAGCCTCATAATCTGAGCAAATCTGAGCGCCTTTGTCGAATCAAGGTTCCTTAAGTTAGAATGGAGGCGCTTGAGATAAGCCAATGGTGAGCTACTTAAAAAGCTAAATTGAGATATTTACCTTTTTCTTTCGGTTGAAGATTGGCAAGATATTGTGAAAGTAGTGTAATAAATGCAGTACTGTAATGCAATGCATATACTTTTATATTCATATTTAATATTTATCTCATGCACAGAATTCTTTGATCTTTCAATTGCTTCTTCTGTAAAAGAATCTAATTCCGAGCTCCTCAATTTTTCCACGTAATTGGAGCATAGTACCCACTGTGCCGCCTCCACCTCGTGGCTTCCGCTCTTCTCCAGTGATTACGTGGCTGGTTGCACCCCGCCGCATGCACTTCCAACAAGAGGTGTTTTAAAGCTTTTCTTGTTGCTGTGTTGACGAAGCTTGGTAAACGATTGAATATTGTGGACAATGGTAGGTGTAATATGTCTGTGGACGTAACGGGTCTCTCTAAAATATAAATTAACGAAAAATACATCCTTCTCGTTCATATATTTTTCGGAATACGGTTGTCTTTTTATAAGTTTTCCTATTTACATTGTACTTCCCAATTTCAGATTTTAATATGGAAGTACCATTCGAAAATGTAGAAAAAGTAGTGAGGAAAATCTTAATATCAGAAAAATTGTCTAAAGAAATAGAAAACACCGTTGAGTTGTACATCATTGAACGAGATGCAAATCTCCGAAATATAATATGGATCAACTTTCATTAAAATACTTTTCCACGCGTTTATGTTCCTTCATTTTTCTTTCGGATCACTCGTATATCATAAACTCCGTAACTCTCTCTGATGAATTACTCTCAAACGTAATGTTCCCAAGACATATCGTTATCTTATGAACGAAAAGAAACATGCTAGCTTTGGTCGCCATTGATCTGTATTTCATTTTATTGAAGTAATTTGACTTTATATATAAATAGCTTTATTTTATACTAAAAATCGACGCATAGATTACACATCAGAAATTCAATTCTCATAATTTCTTTATTGACCGAGGTACACAATTTTTATTGATGAACTTATATTCAGAATTCAAAATTTTGAGCAATTCGAAGCACTAATAAAAGAGGGGGGAAAATATGCGACTGACACTTGTTTGAAACAATCAGTGTCGGTGCCCAATGGGAGATTTTCACCTATTCGAGTCCTGTCATTGTTAATTATCATGCAAATACCTTGACGTCAAACAAATGCCAATAACGTACATAATAACGCCCATCTCCCGTGCAGTATCTAGTAGTAAACGCAGTTCTTTGAGAAATTGTCAAAATCGGCTGGCGAGAAAGCTCGCTAACTGCTTTGTTCTTCCTGTTGCTGTTAATAGGTTTATTGCTTATAATCTCCATAATTTGACCATCATTACCTGTAGTTTAAAATCAGAGCAGAAAGATAGTTCTACGACATTTGTTAATGATTTGGAAAATGACTAAATTTAATCATTTTTTCTCGGCATACACTGTTGGAAATATTCGTGGAATATTACAATCTTCAAGGCCTTAATATAGCTATCCAAAATCGCCACACGTGATTGTTTTGACTTTTATCGGTTGTAACACATTCTACACACAGTCGTTGCTGCAAAGATTGGAACAAATTTTCATGTATTCACTGCGTTGTACTTTACATCGCGATCATAAGTTTATGGCCTTTACGGTGAAGGAAAATCTACGAAATGTTGTTTTCTGTAATCTATATAAATACTCAACATTTGAAGAGAGAAAGTATGTTGGATTCGTATGCAGCAATCTCTGAAAGTACTGTCCGAATTCCAATGAAACTTTTTTATGGCTCCATTTGAAGGTCTGGAGCCCTTTGTGCAGCCACAAGCATTCGTACATTAACAAAGTAATGTGTTCAGAACGTTTTACTTATATAGGTGCATCAGAGACATGAGTTTATCAATTTATCTGCGCGCCACCAGAGGGTGCCAAAATTCCTGATGCAATATCTACGGTTGAGTTCATCCTAGGACATCGCATTGCAGGGCGGGACAGGGCGAGACGGTTTACTTCGGGACAGGGAGGAGCAGAATTGTGCGAGACGCGAGAGAACAAGGCTAGGCGAAGCGGAAAGGACAGCACTGGAATGGAGACTTCCATCATATAGATAGAATTAATTCATTTCCCTTTCCAATAGAGGCTTGAATTATTGTGCGCGCGTGTGTGCGAGCCTGTTTTCATCATGAAAGTTTTAAAAGAAATTGGGTCATCATGATTGCAGTCATTTTCTTCTCTTTGTTTTATGTAAACTCGTCAATTAGCTTTTAGTCATTCGTGCAGAACTCAGCGTGAAACGCACACGTGTGTCGCGACCAATGCAATCGCGTGTCATCTGTCGCCGGCGACCTCGTGAAGAAACTGATGGATGGCATGGAGAAATCTGTTTCCTAAACTCTCTGAATACTTAGTAGCCAAGTAAGTTGCTCTTGTGAGACTCAAAAACTGCCGCCACCTCCAGAAAGGAAGTTTTCACGTTGACGAAACTGGCTGTGTTAAAAGAACATTCATAAGGACTGAAGCTTTCAACCCTTATTGAAATTATATAGGCATTATTTAAATGTTTAAAAACTAGACTGAATATTACTGATTGTCATAGGTTAGTTCTTCGGTATAAAGTTATTGAAAAAAATTGAAAGAAGGTGCCACAAATGAGTCTTTTTAATATTTTCAATAATTTTCAAATCTAGAAATTTACGACTTCTCCATAGTGCCTTTCGTGGTTTGTATCTATCAGCTTGTTTTCAATGATTTGAACACCTTCGAAGAATGAGAGAATTGATTCTATTGTAGGTCTTGAATATACAGTTTCCTTACAGTTTCTGAATTCATTTTCTTGGGTGCGTTTTGCTGTTTGTTGCTATGTCTTGCTTGTTTTCTATTGTATTTTGTTAGTATGCACTCTTTAAACTAAACGTGCGTATGCAAATAGCGAACATTGAGATTACTTCGTGTAAAACATGACCTCGAGTTGGAGGGCAACTAAATAAGATTTTATCTTTAGCAGTGTGCTGAGGAAAGTCGAATCTCGAAGAACGATTTGCACGATGTTAAGACTTTTTTGCTTTTTCGAGACGTTCAAGCTTATTAGATCATCGTCATCATTGCTATCATCGTGAGGTATTCTGCTTGAAAGCAGTTTTTAGAGACCTTCATTCTCTTCCATCCACGACCTTCCACACCTACTTTGATCTAATCATCCAAGATATGTTTTTTTTTAGTAGTTCCTCACAATTAATAAATCAAAATAAATTTTCTATATATTATTATATTTACTACCTAGTTATCTATTGCCAAACTTCAGTTTATTACTTTTATATAAATAGTAACACAATTGATTTAAAAAAGAACCTACCTTCGTTTTTAATTATAAAGTTGCTAGGAGGGGGATTTTAATGAAATATGTTTCAATAAAAATTATACTATGAACCTATAGTTTTCCTAAACTTTTTTAAAAAGGTTTTTTTTTTTATTTTTAATTTTTTTTTATATTACTTTTTAATAGCTCTTCAGTTCAATTTTACTTCTAATTCATGGCTCATATCTTCAACAACCTATAAATCCAAGGGTAAACGCAGCGACCTACCACGAATCATCACACCAGCTGCCACTTTTTATGCCACAACAATTTTCTTTCAGACGAATACATACCATTATATCCACCGCCTTTCCACGGAAATGTAGTTATAAATGGACAATAAATATCACAGCTATACATTCATAAAACAAGACATACCTTTGGGCTATTTTGGAATTTTCTTCGAATAAAAAAGATCATCTATAATGCAAAAAAAAAAAAATTAAATTAGTGAACTTATTAAAAACTGAACAGATGTTCTGGAATTTTGTTTCAGTGAAAGTAGTGTATCTATTTTCCGTAACGTGTTGCTCTGTATCAAATAATTCCACTTTTCTGTTTGCATTGTAAAATTATGTGAAATACACATTCACCCATAAGGTAACATCTCGGAAATAATTCACTCACATAAACAGAAAAGGTCATTTTAGCAGGTATCGAAACGTGACAGCAAAACTGGAAATTTAATTATCATTATTATGCCAATATAAATTCTGAATTTCCACTACTTTCTACTCATCTTTGTGGCAGAGTGAGTCTGGCAGAGAGTGAGTGTTCCAGAGCCTCCGCTACGTTTTGCGCGAAGCAGGAAGCTAACCTTCGCTGGATGGTCATGCACAGCCTGTAAATTATACCTAGCGGCCATAAAGAAGAGCTGCGCTCTGCTTTTGCTCTGGGCAGAGAGAATTTACATGAGGCAGACGCACTTCGGGTCTGCGTAAACGGCCGTGAGATTATCTACGATCGCTCCGACAAGGAAGCGGTGTTCACCAGCGTGCCTCGTGGCCCATGAAAGAGACCCGCGGCTCATACGACTTCATTATGTTCGAGCGTTGCCGCTGCAGATACCGCTTCGCAGGGTTTCTGTGGACCCTTAAGGGGTAGCAGGGGATCCAGCTCAAGATTCGAGGTAGTGATAGCGGTTATTGCAAAGACATTATTTAGCCTGTTTCTCCTTCGGTTTAACCGAGCAGTTATAACCGTTTAAAATAATGGATTATTGATCTTTTATCGTTTTCTTGAAAGTAAATGTTGGTATACAAAAATTATTTACATCGCTATACACTAATAAAATACTCAACAAATACACTTTTGCGTATGCATATGCGTACGTATGCACTATTTTTCAATTATATAATGCATGTTCATGACAAAATATAGTAAGTAAACAAATTTTAATAGGCTCTAAAAGGATTATATTTTTTCCAAAGCCAGTCCGGTTATAGGATTTTTTGAAAGATCCAGCTATAGTGAAATACAAACTCCCAGTCTCTGGCTCCAAGTACTAGGACAAGTAAGTGACAAGTAAGTGATCCAACAAGCAGAAATTGCGTCGTGCGGTTCATGCCATCGTGAAGCCCTTCGGTAAGTTTACATAAGTACGCAAATTTCAGTTACTGAGAACAATGCGTTTAGTCTTCTTCCAGAAACATATTATATTTGATATTATTTATCTAGATATCCTGCATTCATTTTCCTCTCTTTGCAGTAAACTCAGAATTCAATAGGAAATATCAAAGTGGATCTCTCATAATAACTGTTGTTTTTGACAGAGAACCAAAAGTAGAGAGAGAACAAGATAGCCAGAGAGGCAGAGAGAGGAGAGAGAGAGAGAGAGAGAGAGAGAGAGAGAGAGAGGAAGGAAAGACAGAAAAAGAAGACAATAGCCAGAGAGAGAAAGAGAGAAAAAGATACCCAGAGAGGTAAATGATGCACTGGATGATTTATTTTTGCTCATCTTGAACGGGATGTGAGTTTTCCATGATGGATCCTCAGATTATTTTTCTGCCTGCTCCCAAAATAATATTGAGAACGTTCATTTTTATTAGGCGCACCTTCTGACTCCAGTTTTCCTCTGTTCTGTTAATAGAGGAACTTGTTCTTAGTCTGGTCATCTTCGTCGATCCATTTTGCGCCGCTATGAGGCTTCTAGAAAATGTCCAGGGGAGGGGAGGGACAAGGATAGGGAGGGTAGCCAAGGACAGGGAAGAACACATGCGTGGATTCCCGTCGCGATGGTTAGTTGTTTGCAAACTTCCCGGTCCTCTCTCAGAATGCTGTCGTGTGCCATTTCCGCCTACGCAGTTCCTCTAGGCAATTTTCCTTGTTTCTTCTGAGAAAATAAAAGATCAGAGAGGTCATTGCACTTTTCGTTAATTAATCATCGCTTGAAGAAAACTTCATTACTAAAACAGTGGTGTATAAGCAGTGCAGGAATACGCAGCAGTTCAATGTCAATGTGGATTCAGTAAAAAACGTGCAACGTAAGTGAAATCAAAGAATGCTATTTCAGAAGGTAGCATCTACGAATGTTTATTTTGTCGAGACTAGAACTTTCACCGTGCGTAATTACATAAGAAAAGTTTTATGTAAATATGAAAATCCAAGGCAACAATTTATTTAGTCTCGAAACATTAATAGCATTACTGTAAACTTACTGGTTTACGTCAACAAATACCGACTTGCAAAAAAAACTGTAACGGAGAAAATCTGCAGTCATTTTCGATTTCAGCACACAAACATTAGAATTAGTCAATAAATCCTAAGCAGTGTTTTTATCGCAGAATAGTATAATCTATTTTTTTCTTCATTCATTCCTATTCACTCATATCTGCATTCATTCAATGGAAGGCGATTGCAAATTATCCTGTCCATGATAAGGAAAGGCATTCATGCGCAAGTCTCTTCCATCACTGACTGCGAGTTCGACAGTGAACGTTTTCACTTCGCCAATGTGGAGTTCTCACCCTTACAAAATCACTGGATCTCGGCCAAAACAGTAAGTGCGTTCTGAGACTTCCAACTGTCGGTCGCAGATGTCCTCTCAGAACAGGCTGATTCACAGGATTTTAGTTTTTATCACCTTAGAGGAAACAGAAGGAAAATAACCATTTAACTGAAATGGATGTTCTCACCTGGATATTGACTGTAATATTCTCGCTAGTTTGCATTTAATTGCAGCAGTTATGGCGGCAATTATTGCTTACTTGTATTGTAATTCTCAATTCATTCACTGTTCTTCTCATTATCAGCATGTAAGTGTATGTATGTATATATTTATCGTACGATTTTATTTACAATTTAACTCATTCAATTTTGATTGATCATAAGGTGTATTATAACTCGGGTGCTTTAAAGGATCTGAACTTTGATTATTTGGAAACGCTGAAATTGCGACATCGTTTCTATCTTAACTAATGCCATTAATGTATTACTGTATTTCATTTGGTTGGTGTTCTCGGAGGAGGACACTATCACAATAGATCGGCGTATATGCATCATATATCTCGTATTCGATGAAAATATCGTGCATTCTTTGATAATCCAAACCCTTTGATTAGCTTCTTGTTATCCTTTGATGTACCAAATCGGCGAGAAGAAACTATGTCCACGGTGAAAGGATTAACCCTCGTTTCTTCTAAGTCATAATAAAAAATATAATTGAAAAAAACCGTTATAAAAAAGAAGAAAGAAAAATAATAAAGGTAAATCTAGTATCATGTAAATTTCAAAGAAAGGAATTGGGTTCATACCTCGGCCCTGGCCTTTGACGGGGACCGGTTTGAGACCGAATGGCAACTGGTTGCGCCCAGGGTCTTTAGGCATACAGAGCACTGCCACATGTCCGGAGCCACTTCACCAGCAGAGCTCGGTGCTTTTCATGCTCTTCTTTGTACACTCTGCATTCATTACGTTTACGAGCGCAATAAGTATGTTTTCAAGCACGTTTTATAGCTTTCTAACCTGCCGGAGAATCCATTCCAGCAAGGGAAACGGTCTCATGGAAAATTGAAAAATATGATTCAACGACCTTTCGAGCTTCCAATTAAATCAGTAACTGAAATATTTAGGGCACTAATTATAGCCGAGACCATATTAACCAACAATAAACAACATTGCAAAAAGTTATATTTTACACGTGAAGCGACACGAACTACAATATGAAGAGACAAACTTGTGGTTTCCATTACTAAGTATTATCTACTAAGCAGTTTATTTCTCTTTCATAGCTTTGGCAATTAATTGATATATATTATGGTTAATTTACTGAAGATAATTCCCACAATAAAACAGAGTTGTCCATGAAGCCGAAAGTTTGAATTACTTATTCATTGAAATCAAATCATTCAGATTATAAGGGAAAATTATTCCTTTCCGTATAACCTACCATTACATCACATATTGCATAATTCGCTCTTTTTACTTTTAGACGATACGATACGATAGTTTCCATGAGATTTGTATTCATTAAAAGTTGTCAACATTCTAAAAATATAATTTGCGTTTTCATGAATTAAATTTGTTTTATTATGTTAAGTTTTGGTCCTTGTATTTTAGAACAGACCTTTGCTATTGGAGTTGTATATATATAAATAATTCTAACACATTTTTTTTTGCTACCGTTTTAAGGACTATTTTCCTCATCGTCATGCTAGAAAATTATTTAAAATTACAATGCGTAATTTCTTAAATAATGAAATTACTTTTTTTAAAAAAATAGGAGACAACATAAGATTACTAAATATATTCATATGGAGCTTACCTTGCGATTAAATTCATAAAATTTTGAAACTCTTAGTCAAGAGTTATTTTAAATAATTTTTGTATTAAATGTTATTTAAACTTCACCAAGTGATATACAAAAAACGGAAATTTATGCAAGCATGGCAGAGACAATGGGTGAGGAGGATAAACAACTATTAGAAAGTGGAAGTGTATTGGTGGAAATAACAAAATTTAATATAATCAATAAAAACGAACAAACACATAAACACTTAAATAAATTTGTTTTAATTTGATTAAGAATATAATATTTGAAAATTTTGAAATATGCTTTCGGTCGGAAAATAACACTAAGAATGTCTGCCACCTCTTAAACTCCGTCCTACTTTACGAAATATCATATAGTACTCTTGACTACTCTCCCCAATAAACTATGTTATGTTTACCTCGGTAAAATAACTTATATATCTGTAAAAAACATGATTTTCTCACGCGTTCTCTCTACAACGCATAACAACTCTTGTTTGAGATATTGATACACTAATTCAGTTATCTTCCATCCTACAAAATGGATGAACTAGCATCTTTATTAAGCATGCAATGTAAACTCTTCAAAACGAAACTCAAGACTCTTAGCATTTTATTTGATTAAGAAAGTTTTCGTTATGTAGAAGTTGTTTCATGTACGGATTGTAATGTAAATTAATCTATGGTTTATGTTATTGGAAGATTTTAATTACTAAGTGTAAGACGGATTAGCACTATTTCTTGGGATAAGAAATTCCAGTTCCTTTCTATACATTTTGCCCTACACTTCTTTAAAAATCTGTTAGACTGAAGTACAAATAACTGGGAAAGCCAACGATGATCATGACTCTGGGTAAAGCGGGTGGTACCTGGAAAACCGGGCTGCGGAGGGGAGAAGGGCGACCAGCGGATGCACCTGGCCTCTGGAAATCGCAAGGTGCTCAACCGCATCCGAGGAGGAGGTGAGAGGTTACACCACAAACCAAGTCGACTCTCTGTTGGGAAACGACCGTCACACACTAGTGTTTTACCTCTTGGTTATTATTATTTTATTATTTTTACTTGGGGAGTGCTATAGAACTTTACTTTCCTGACCCATGGTTTTGGTAGGTAATTCCAAAAGTTTCTGACCCGTCGAACTTTCACAGATGATAGAAAGAAAACACCAGAGCTACTTTTCAATTTAATCGTTGTTTACTTTAATACACTTATCACATATTTTGATTAACATTTTTATACCTGTGAAAAAATAGTCTTAATCTTTGTCCGCAAAACAGCTTAAAACTGCTTCTTTGGCTTAATTGGCGTCTGCAAATTTTCTTCCTCTTTAGTTCTTTGTTTAGTTCTGAGAAAAGGTAAAGACTACTTGGCGCAAGATCTGGGCTGCAGGGTGGATGCTGCAGGGAAGCCTTGGCAACAACAGCCGTGTGAACTGGAGCATTGTCATGCAGTAGCCACACACCACGGCTCAACAGTCCAAGTCTATTTTCTTTTATTGCGCTTCGGAGTTTGTGCAAAAGATAAGAAGAATTATACTGCATTGACGACGGCGTTCCTTTTCCAAAATACTATTAAGAGATTCCCCTTGCAATCCAAAAATATTGTTGCCACGGTCTTCTTTCCTGACTGGACCATCTTTTCCTTTCTCGGTGGTGCTTCGCCAGGTTTGTGCTACTTCATCTACTCTCGTTTTGAAAGAGGATCGTATTAAAGAACCATTCTTTAATCTCCAGTGAGAATGGATTCTAAAATTTTTTTCATCCCCTTGACAGAACAGGTAAAACTATCGGGGGCATGTCACTCGTTGTTTGTTGTTGTTGTTTGGACAGCGGACGGAAGTCGCGGCACCCGTCTTGCCCTGGCCTTTCTCATGAACGCTCCGAAAAACAGTTGTTTCCGAACATTACAATCTTGCACTGATTTCTGAAAGTTTAAGAGTCTATCATTGAGCAGTTATTCTTACACTAACGACGCATTTTCCGTGGTCATCATTTCCAATGGCCGACTATTGCGAGGTTAGTCTTCAACAGGCAATCTACCCAGGCGGAAGTGCTTGGCCCATTCTGTTACGGTGGAGTAAGATGGAGAGGATTCTCCATTCACAGCATCCAGTCGTTCCTTGATTATTTGGGGAAATGTCGCTCTTCACACAAAAACCTTATCACACCTCGACACTCAATATCAAACATTGCAGCAACTTCACTCACAACAACTGAAGTTCGTGATGGTATGAGAAGCCAAGTACACTTGAAATACATAGTGACAACTGCTTGCCTTAAATAGGATTAGAACACGCGCCTTTGCCGCCACGTACTTATATGATGATTCAAGCCCCTAGACTCCTAAGGTCGACCCTCCTGATACCCGAATACCAATCCTGGTCAGTGCATGTGTAAGTTTTAGTATACATTGTGAGTTCAAGGCAGTATTTCTCCTAAATCTCTCGTTTACCCAGTCTCTCTGTTCCGCAATTGCTCTATAAACATCCTTATTCTATCAAAATTGTTATCCCAAATACCAGGATTGTTAGGTTCTAAAAACTTAAAATTAGTTTATTGGATCAATGTTTTTGGGGTTTGTGGTTTTAAAATATTGATTTTGAAAATGATTTTTCATGTAAAATAATTAAAACACACATTGCAGTTTACTATTGGTATTACTGTTTTATTGTACTAACTAAAATTTAATTAATAATGAGTTTGCTCTGAATAATGATATTTCCAGGAGTAAAGCTACTTCAGTGTTCCATTCGAATCCGCTTGAATGCGGAAAATCTGTGTTAGTTGTGACACGATGTTGAAGTGGCGAACATGAAATTGTCGATTTTCGTTGAGTGGCATAGAGCTTTAGTCGACTTTTTGACGACCTGTACTGTCGCTGTTAGACTGCTGAACTTCCACCTCTGAAAGTCGTGGTTCAATGGCGGTCGATCCATGCGAAATTTGGGATGGACAACGCTGTGTTGCGACAGATATTCCTGTCATTTCCTGGTTTGCCTTGCTTCTCATTCTACCATTACTTCAGCTTTATTTATATCATAACATCATAATAACCAACCAATAAAATCATTTGTCTACTCCATGGGTGGCTGAACGAGTAGGAATTGGCATCATAATACAGGCGACGCATTCGAACAAAAATTATTGGAATCGCACACAGGTTTGTTTTCCCAAAACAAATCCTATTAGGTTCTCAGCGACCAACATAATAAATAAAACATAGATGCAATGGTATATTTCCTCCAGCTAAAAGTCGGATGTTTTATTTTAAGAGACTACTACTACTTCAAAAGACTGCAATTTAAGAGATTGCTATCACTTCAAAAAGCATTGCAACAGGTACCCCCCCCAAAAAAACTACCGGAACGGCAACGTTTCCAATTGTCTTCCCCCTGAAATAACACTTGTTAAGATGTGTAGTAGATATAAGGTATTTTTAGTAAAGAAAATTTACGTATGTTACCTTTTGGTAAGTAAATTGGGTAAACACTATCGATATTTTGCAAGTATGAGCATATATGATAAGGTAGGTTCAAACTAAGGGCTCCAGGGATTATTTATCACCTTATCACCAATTAGTTCATCATTACAGATAATTCCCTATGCGCTAAGATAATTGAACCATATTGATCTTCAACATCTCCTTCTCTCTCCTTTCCCTCTCCCTCTCTCTCTCTGTCCTCTCTCTTCCCTCTGTCTTTCCCCTCTTCCCCTCTCTCTTTCCCTCTCTCTCTCTCTCTTCCCCTGTCTCTCCCTCTCTTCCCCCTCTCTCTTCCCCCTCTCTCCCTCTCTCTTCCCCTGTCACTCCCTCTCTTCCCCTCTCTCTCCCTCTCTCATCCCCTCTCTGTCTTCTCCAAGGAGTTGGAGAGCGGAGCGACCGCATCCTTTGGCTGAAGTCTCGCGAAAGCGGCGAGGAAGACGAGTGCCCCCGAGTGCCTGGGCCGCGTGTGCGACGGGTCGCGTCCGGGAGGCCGCCACGCCGCCGCAGCCGCGTCCTTCGCCCCGCCCCCGGGCCGCACGCGCGCCGCACGCCCCGGGATGCCGCTGCATTCGATCCGCGGCCCGCACAAAGCAAAGTTCGCGCGGCGATCTTATCGTCTTCCGAAAGACCAGGTCGACCCACCTCCCAGAACGTCAAATTCTCTGCATTTTCCCGGCCTTTGTGATTTTGGCCCGAACAATTCTTTACTTGCATCTTTGTGTGGGTGGGCAAACGAAAATTTTCGCTGAGCAACGATGTATAAAGTTTCCTCAAATGCCAGTTTTTGGGCTAACGTGGAGTTGAACCAACCATATTTTCGGGTCTAAATTTTTTTGTCTGAGAGGGCAAATGAGACTTTTAGGTGAGATAACCCAAGCAAACAATGTACCAAGTTTGGTTAAAATCCCAGAATGCTTTCAGCCAACTTCACGGAGGTGTACGACCGTTGTTCGAACATCCGTGTACTTGTAGCACTGCCGGAGTGTTTGAAGATCATGGGGACCCACCGTCCGGCCAGGTATGAGGGTGGAAGATGGGACAGGATGGAGAAGGAAAGATAGTGAGCGACATCGGTGATTCCTCAACGACAACCAAAACGGTTCTGCTGCATCGTTGATCGGGACCACATTCGTTGACCGCACATGCTGGAAGACTAGTAGGATGCTTACAACATGCCCCTCGTGCGGCGGTGCAATGCCGAGGACATACCTGAAGCCCCCCGCCCTCTAAGCCGATGTGAAGCGCGGCGCCAGATCGCACGTTTCAGTGAGGAGGAACACCACCACCTCCCGGGATATACCATGTACTGCGCTTACAGGACTAAATACCTAAGTAGTTGCCGAGCCCAGAATAAATAAATACTGATTCACTCCCTCGAGCCTAGCTCGCACATCGGTGTACTCGCAGTACTGCTGGAGTCTGGAGATCATAGATGAGGCATCAGCCCATCGCCAGCCCTCATGTAGTAAGGATGAGTCAAAAACGCAACTGTGCGGAATTTGGTCCTTTGTTTAAAGACTCCGGGCTGAAATTCGATGAGAGGAGACCACCGATCGGAGCAGCTGGCTCCAAGACTAATCCCAGTTGGTGCCATCGTTCGACCCTACTTTGTCGAAAGTCCACTACAGACATGAATTCGAATCTATAGGATCTCCCAACCCATGAATCGTCTTTCAGCTATTCATTCGATTCTGTAAAATTATTTCAGCATGATGTGGGACCCATCAATTAAAAAACAAGCTCTTCTCAATAATATAGTGAAACCTACTTAAACGGACACCTCAATTAAATAAGCACCTCCAACCATGGCCATTTTTTGTTTAACCAATTGATTACTTCATAAAATATGTGTAGTATTTCCTCTTTCCAGTCTCATCTGTCTGAGCAGCTGGGCACCTTTCGAAGATTGTCATTTATTGCGTGGTCATCTCAAACGATTTTGAACGTTATTATAAGAAGTGGAAAGGGGTGAAAATTATTGTTGATTTAAATTTTCGTACAATGGGACTCATTGTCATATTACTTCAAATAACGACTTTCAGAAACGCTTATTTAGCAGGGAGAATTACTTTCTATTTCAGGTAACAGCAGATCATTTTAATAAACATATCTTTCGTTCGTTTCCTCCATTTCTCAGCGTTCCTATACTTTGCTAAGTTGTGCTTCTCTTCTGTGAGAATCTGTTCAGAACTTGAAAAAATGCTACTTGCGAATCCCATGAAAAGGTCATTCGCTAACTCCCTCGTCAGACGGCCCCGCTGTAAAGTTTCTACAGGATATGAATTGCATCTTCAGGAGTGGTTTGCTTGTTGATTTGCCGACGACGGAAAGTGAGTTTCTCGACTAAGGAAATGGTTCGCAAGTAAAGGGTATGTTTTATATTGACCGAGAGAAGACACATGATCCTAAATACCGTGCTTAAATTGCACTTTGACAATTATAGAAATTAAAAACATTGACCATTCTACATTCCATAATACTCCGTACAATTATGCTTAATTTACGCTTCCAGTAATCTCATAACCCTGAGTAAACGGCAACCCCAATAACGGCCAATTTTTGCCGGAACCATTGGTGACCGCTTAAGTCAGATTTTACTGAACTTCAATGAAATTAAAACAGTTTACGATAAATAGTATCTTTAATTATTCCATTGATATTTGAAATTACAAATACAATTCTGTTGCATTAATACAATTTGTATATTCTATTTCAAATTTAAAATTCAGGATATGCAAACTACAATTAATTCATTGTATCATTACAAAATTATCAATTATTAGCGGACTCGTTCGCTAACATTTCCGATATAGGATACCCGACTCAATAGTCCTGTACTTCCTGCGTTGGATGAATACTCGCACCGAAAACTCAATTTCCATCAATAAACAAATAACAATGTGCGACCCACAGATATCAACATTTTATTTCGTCTGCGCTTTCAATGTGCTATGCGTATTCATTCAACGAAACATGTAATTTAGGATTGTTACTAATCCTCCCCATCACACACACACACACACACACACATACACACACACACACACATCTCTAAGAGAGAACGATTGATTTATTTCACCTAAAATATTGCATAATATTACAAAAAGGTCCTGTCGCTTTCTCCGCATTAAATGTTTTCTTGTCAGATTTTTTCTCTCATTTTATGAGCTCCACTGTTAGTAACTTTCTCCAATGAAAGTTACCTTGAAAAGTCGAGGGCTTCATTTAGTAGTATCATCATTAAACGTACAGCACTAATTTAATAACACGGAGACTCTTGGATTAATAATTTGAAACCTTGGCATTCTCCTTCGCACAATATGCATGCCTAACTATTATTGTGTAAGCACATCGATGTGTAGTTGTTCTTACATTTAGACTACAATTCATCATACTGAGTGTTAAAACTTTTATATGTGCCTACACAGAGATTAAAATTAGGTTGGTTTAATGCAATACGTAAAAATAAAATATATCTTCAAAAATGTATTACACACTGTTTTTACTGATTTAACTCTTCATAAAGATTATGTAATATCCTTTTAACACACCATGAAAACTGAAACTTCCTCGATCTTGTCTTGAAAATTAGGGAATCAATTTCGTGACCTACGTTCTATAGTTAAGAAATTGATTTTATAATTGGGAAAAATTTGACAACAATATCACCTTTCACAAACATCAAACTCCTGGACGTAAATGTTAATTGAAGTTCAAAATCATTTCTAAATGCTTTTCCGATCCGCATACAGAAATCCTACTACCAACGACTCCCTGTGTTGATTCCTAAATACCCCAGGGTTGAGCACGAACGCAAATGGCGAGCAAAGGGCAGAAGATGCGCTCGTGTGGATACCCACGCGGGCATCGGCGATAAGAGTCACAAGGAGATGCAGCGATTAGCGGCTGTTCCGTTAAACGCGAATACTTTATAGCGCCAAAGTCTTGTAAACACTCGACGAATACAATCTTCCACTCATACATGTTTTAACAACTTATTTGAAAAAAGTTAGATGTTTGTTTGTATGAATGCTCGTTACTTTTCAAAAGAAATGCTGAAATCTCTGCATGGTTATTTTAAAATTTCTTTCATAAGAAATCTCTTTTTCAAGGGTGTACGATGTTGGAGATCAAATTTTGATTATTTGCTTATCCTTGTTCAAAAGACACTGATATATTAGCTATTTGCATTTCCAACTTAAATTAATTCAAGCGGATATAATAGCTAAAGATCGATGCTATTTTGCCATAAATTTAGTACATTTTAGCGTCATAATCTATAATTCAGTCCTCTTACAGTTGCAAAAAATGTTTTCTTCTCTGGGGTGAGCAGAATCAAACTTCAGAAGTGATCTCGCCGATCACAATTTGAAATGTTCTCTCCTTTTGAAAACTTCTCAAACTATTATTACAAATAGGAAAAACTAGTAACGAATGCAGGTTATTCAAACAACTTTCTATATAATTGTGTTAATGATATTTGTTAATAATAGATTTATCAATTTTATATTTAATGAGAACCGTCAAAGGTGCTCACTCATATCACTGTAGTGCCTCTGACCGGGAGGTTCTTGGTTTCGAGTTCCGGCAGTGGCAGGATTTTCGACACCACCGCCAACATAGCTCGGTCGAATTCAGCCGGTGTCTGGAGGAGAATTGTAGCGGTCGGCTGCTCTGATCGATAGTTTTCCGTGGTTTCTCTGATCAATACGAGGCGAATGCCGGAGCAGTAGCCAACAAATGGTCCACGGATCGCACGCGATGTATCCTTCCTCTTCCTTGTCCTTTCTTCACCCCTTAGTTCCGCACATTTACACTCAAATTCACTACACTGTCATATTACACACGTTGTGAGACCAGAAAGAGCTTTGAGCTTGTCCCGGCTAGTGGGGAATACCTGGTTGGGCAAATCCCCGCAAGCCGACGGAGGTCAGCGCCGGATCTCGCCAAGTCAGCGAGGAAAGATCACCGCCACCTCCCGCGATAAAAAAACAACAACACGCACTTCACTTACGTGACCAACAACCTTAGCAGTTGATGAGCCTGAAATCACTGATCAATTTAATGAGCCCTTTTAAGAGTGTATGTGTGTGTGTGTTTATGTTATTCTTAAACCAATTTGAAATAAAAACACTCGTACTATAATCTTGCTTGTCTTTTGTTCAGAAGCTATCAGCAACGTTTCCGTTCTCAGATTGGCTCGTCGCAGCTGTGATATTGAGTGTCCATGGCCGCTGCGGCAAGGCGAGGGATACCGAGCCTATTTCTGCTTTACTCGAAATGAGCCGCATTTCAATAGAGCTCCGGGCGGATATATTGTTCCCAACTTAATGCTTTGACTCTATTTTGCTGTGGTCTCAGAGTATTCCCAGATTCGAATAACGGAGCGTGAACTTTTCACTGTATTTATTGTACTTCGTATCATACATTATGTTGCAACAAAATGAGATGCTCGGAGAGGCTTAAACCAACTCTTCATTATGCCGGAATAGAGTTGTAAAGATACGTTATTTTTTAAGTTTGCCTTTTTAACTCACCACGAGAATTTAATTTTTTATGAATTACAAAATTTAAAAGTATTTTAAAATATGTTTTTCTTATAATTTATATTGTTTCTTCATATTTAATTAATTAGTTGATTTTTAAATTATTTAGTACATTAATTCATATATTATTAATATACTAATCTATTAAAAAATAAATAAATTTTGCCAGTTAGCAACGCAACATTCGTTATTTTATCATTTTTTGACCTCTGATTGTTAGGCGAAAAGCTGCTGCTTCAGGCTCCGCTCTCAATTACGCCAACAACAAAATGTTGCCTTGTTCGCAACCGCATTAATTATACATATCACTAATGATTTCTGTATTGGTGACTGATGTTAAGATAGTATTTCCTGTATTATTGTTTTGAGATCAACGTGTTTTTCGTTGATTGTGAAAGGCAGGAACTATTCTTACTAATTGATGGATTGTGACAGGATAATCTTCACAGGAGTTCTTGTAATGGTAGTTAATAAGAAAATAACTGCCATTACTCAAAATTCATGTTTTTCTAAAGATTTGTGCCAATTTTGAAACCCATGAACAATTTATTCGACAAAAACGTGCCCACTAATTCGAATCACGAAGTAATACTCTGGATTACAATATTCATACAATAATACAAGAGGTAAATGGAATAAAGCGAGTAAAGTCACAATACCTCCTGGTCACTTAGAAGGACCGTGCGTTCATATTCGGAGGGAAATAGACAGCTACTGAGGACATGATCATACAGTGGCATGAACACTATTTAATAGGGCACCTTAACATCGCGGCGGTGATGGTGTAACGGTTAGCGTATCGGACTGATATAAGTTTGCGGGTTCAAACCCGATCGAAGCCGTGGATTTTTAAGGGCAAAAATCCTTCGTACGTCTTCCTTCGGAGGAAGTAAAGCCGGCTGTCCCATGTTAGTACATTTACTGCATGTAAAGATCCTCAAGCCTAAATGACGCCTCTGCGCTAAATTCAAATCGCCTGTTTCGTCGCCCAAGTAATACCTTCTTTCTCCCATGATTGTTGAAAGGAGTGTAACGAAATTTGCGTGGTCAGACGGAAGAGCATGCCTCAGACTCGCCACGTAAAATAAGGCAAATTCAATTCAATTCAACATCCTTTGTGACATTCAGTGTGCCTCTCCAAGTCATCGGAGGTGGAGTCGTACAGGGGCTGGTGGTGTTCCGCGCCCTCTCCGTCCCAGGTATGTGACTTTAATAGCTGCGGGAGCTTCTCCGGGTTCTAATTCCTGCTAATCAAATGGAAATTACTTAAGCAGTTTGAATAATTTCGGTTGGTTCCTTCTAAGTGCAACGTTTGTTTCAGGAGGATTGCGTATTACGTAATGTTTGGATACTGCTGTCGAATCAATAACTCAGTGATGCAAGATATTTGAAACAACAACTGAAAGAACAATGGTTGCAATGATAATGGCTTGAGGTGAAGCACAACACGTAATTTCACGGCTGGCGTTGTATAAGCGTCCGACAAGAGGGGACTCGCTACCGCAACGCAGCGCTGACTGCATCGCATCGCGCCGAAGGTCTAGCGCTGCGCCAGGCGTCGCCTCGCCTTCTCTCACGGCGGCGCGGCGGTTTCAAGGTGCGTGAGTTCGATATCCTTGTCAGTAGACACGCGGAAGGGAAGATCTGTCCTGAGTCTCTCGCAGAATTCATCCTTCGCTCATCACGGACATGTTTACTGTATCTCAATGGAAAACTCCCACGTGCCGAATGTGCAAAGGACCCAGTTGCTTTTACATGCAATTCGAGAGGAAATCATTTTTTAGATGCCTAATCATCATGCCTATCTAACAAAAATCGTTAAGGCAAGACGATTAAGCTTAAAATTCTCTCATAATTCTCGTCGGCATGTCGTGAAGATGCGATAAATTCTAACATTCGTGTTAGTTGCCTTTAAGCCAGAATTTCTAACATGCCATCGACATCTTTTGAATCATTGGATAGGAATATGAAGGATAAAACATATGGGGAATAAACTCTCATGAAACGAAAAGAAAGGTCAAGTGGGAAAGAATTGTTTCCACGGGAATGACTCTCTAAAGAGATCTAATTTATTATCCCTGTGAATAGAGAGTTAGATTAAAAGAAGTTCAGAAAATATCTCAACATTTATTATTATGGGTTGTTTTCATTTTTGTTTTTTAATAATAATAATAATAATATAAAAAATAAAAATAATTTAATAAAAAAAACTTTAATCAAAACCTTACAATAATAACGTCAATACAAAAATATGTCTAATACTTGCCATAGAAAGTCTCTTGTAAGACTTTGGATCATTATGGCATTTTATACAATACGGGTACTACACGTCTGCTATACGCTTTGTTGGCCGAATACAATAAAGTAATTAACATAACAAAGATGAATAGGAAATAGACATTTTAATGTAAAACAAATTAATAAATAAAATATTTGTTGAACAATGATCGATGGATAAATGTAGTCTGTATATCAGTCCCTCCCCCATCCCTCTCTTCTAAAGCATATGAAGCTGTCGTGAAGTGTGGCGACGGCCTGATCACGAAGAAATAGAATAGGCATCGCAAGGGTTAGCTCACGCTTAAGCTCTCACAGTATAGTATTTCCATTACGTACGATCTCATGTTTCAGCTTTGTCGTATGACCTTTTCGAGAATCAGATACGACCCGGAAGATTAAAAGTTGGCAATGATGCTTGAATCAAGGAGAGTAGTCGCCAGGCCTGAGTTTCAAAGAGGATCTTGAGAGTAACTCCGATAGAGACAATCATTTTGATTTGCTTATCTGCGTTATGCGTTGATCTAAGTAGACAAATCTCACGATCCGAGTATACTTAAATTATAAGATTACTTTACACGATAGTCATTTATAGTCATTCAAAATTAGAGAAAAACTAAAGTAGCTTTAGGATATCCAATTCTAAACATTATAGTAAAATTTTAAATTTGTCGATCAAATACAAATTAATTGTAAAAAGTCATTATAAAGAGAGTAATATAGCATAAGATAACGATATAAGTCAATAACGAAATCCTAAAAGCTGTGATATCAAATCAGAAATAATTGCATTTAATTCAACAAATCGAACCCAGAAAAAATAAGAAATTAAGTCTTGTATATGTAAGGAATATAAGATAGCACGTCGAAGGATCTATAACATACTATCACAATTTATAAATAATTCAACAATGGCAGTGACAGTTCTCAGAATCCAGACTCTGAACTCTTTTCTGGTTCTTTCTTAAGACGAGCTTATCAATTGTACATTAATATGTTGCAAGGAAACTAGAAAAAGGAAAGTATACTTAAATTATTAAAATTTTCCCATTAATAGGTTTCAATAGTAATATTTTACTGGTTTGAACCCAGATCTAAATGCATTATGTGAGAGTACAGAACAATACTTCGCGCGGAGATCCTCAGGTAATCCTTGAGTTCGCGAGCTCCTCGCAAATTCTTGTTCAACAGTTTTCTGCTTGCAAGATAAGTCTGTTTACCTGACCCAATTTTCACGTAATAAAAGTGAAAGCACAATTAGACGAAAGTAATACATCCGACTGAGGAAACAGATCAGCTTTCTCATCAGGTTTAGTGAGATGCTCTAATAGCACCATCTTCGTGAGTTCAACAGTTAAGGATAAATATATTAGGATGTTTTTCTAAACTGTTTTCATCTCAGTCTGACTTATCGTCTGAATCAATTACACGAATGTTACAGTCTGAATCAATTTCAAGAATGTTTCAAAGGTAATCTCTAATCATATTACCTCGTAATTCAAATCGTGGTCATACTTAATATTGTGACATACCAGACTGTCACACAATATTTTGATGGGAATTAGGGACAGGAGTTTATTAATTTCGTCGTAAAAAGTGTAAATGTTGAGGGCATAGGCATGCAGGCAGGGCGTTCCTTAGCAACCAGGGAGGCGGAAGTAAATAAACATAGCACGGCAAGTAACGGACCAAATATTGTGATATAAGGGCATGTAGGATTGGTAGTAAACTAGTAATGGGGGTATGACGTAGAAGGAAACTGGAGATTGTTTTGGTAAAACAAGAGACAAGAAGGTCTGAAAGTTATGGAGGGTTGAACCTCGTAATATTTGAGGAGAGGAGCTTTAGACCGCGTACCGTGCACATCGAAGAGGTCATTGTAAATTATGGATGCGGGACTTGGGAGGAATTTTGCGGGAAATAATTGAGCAGTGAGGACTTATATTTTGTGTGCGTAATTCTATTTGGAACTTTGAATAATTCTGACACGGGGAGTCGTAAATGAAACAATAAGTTGAGGAGGACATCGACCGGCGACGATTATTTTCGTAAGAACCCAACTGGCAGAGCTAGTAGGATAATTATTTCCCTTTAGATATGTTTGCGGGAAATTTAAAATCGCAACCCTTTCTGGGCGCTCAAAAATGATATAAATTCGGAAACCGGTTGCATAAATAATTTAACAGAAACGGAGAGCGTTTCAATATAATAAAACAATTTTAAAAATATAATCACGTGTATAATGTTTACATTTTTTAATTGTTTATTTATTTATCTCTAGTTAGAGAAAAAGAAGCAACGAAACAATAAAAAATAACTCGTGAATATTCCTGTTTCCTTTTCTCCTATTGAACTCGAAAACGCTTTTGTAATATAGATTTTCTGTTTAGTCTTTCCTTAAATCTTTGAGACATAGATTAAAGGTATGCAGCGATACATACATCTAGTTCTTCGACCTAATTATGAGATTGCTAACTCCTTTCTTCGGTTCTAAAAATTATTTCCTTCCATTTTTCTTCACAAGAGGCCACTCTCACTTCGAGTGTTCCACTTCGAAAAAATCACAGTACTAATGGAAATGACGAAAGTAGTCTATTTGTTCAACGAAAGGCGGATGAGAAATCGGAGAAAACGTTCACCACTTAATTTGCAATGACTTTTAAAAAGGTGCAGTACAGAGCTGAGATTTCCATTTATGCTTGAAGTAGTAAAAGCCAATTCTCAACAACCTTCCATGAAAGGATGAAGAGCAAACACGACATCAATACTCACAACTGAGATTTGCATGTACGTGACGTAGGTATTCCTCCGTGCATATGCAGACACCTCTTTTTCCACCGTTAGCTTCAAATAACACTTCTGATTCTTTCAAGTTGACCCCTACTTATGGTTCTTCTAAGTCTCTTTAGTTTCAATGCGTTCCAGTATTGAACGCACATGTGGCTATTAGTCACTCTATCAATTGAAAGTGAGGCGCTTTTGGTATACAAACAAAACAATCCTTCAACTTTTACCAATGATGGTTGTAAATAATTATGAGGAATGCCCACAGTTGGTGGGATCCCCGGTATTTACACAAAATTCACAATTTTTATATAATTTATTCAATAATAAGTATAATTGATCACTTTCTGCAGTTTATGGACGTAGAACGTGGTTCAGCTTTTCTGCCTTCAAAGGTCAGGGTAGTGCAAACATCGTTTGGATGCGTTGTGAAAATCAAATGAATGGTACACAGCTGTCTGAAGGGTGCCATTGCTTAATTTTTACATTTCTATGGTTGGCCGCGTTCTGCATTACGTCATTCAATTGAGCGATGCGTTGCATTGGAAAAGAAATCTTTCGTTTTAATATTGGAGGTGTACGACAAATTCGAAAATGAATTTGAAGTAGCTGAAACTTTGCGATCACGTTGAACTAAGAAAGAGATGTACAACTAAAATCAGAACAGTTCTTCATATTCACTATACGGAAAGTAAAAATCGCCAAAGCATTGTTTCATGTCGTTCAGTATTTCTTCTCGAAATGTAATAAAATAAGGAATATTCACAAATTCTTAAAAAATATAATGATTATTCACTGTGAACACGAGTTGAACACATCCCACATCATTGAATCACAAAAAATGACAAAAAAACTTAATTTTGCAGCAGGGTTTAATCTGAACGGAGCCTTTAACTTGGCATTCGGAGACTAGTTTTCTCTCTTCATCTGGGCTATTTGGTAACTATTTTTAAGCAATTTTTACTAGTAAAAATATACAATTTTGTGAATATACTTCTTATCTTTACCAAAAAATTACACATTTTGAGATTCATTTTTCTTGTGCACCGAATAAAAGACATTATTATTTACATTTACTTGAAAATTTCGTCAGCAATTTATATCAGCGATGATCGATTGAGTGATAGGACACTGTGTCTGGAGATAGCAAGCTTTCTTCAAAAAACTCGCATGAAAATCTTAGAAATAAAAATATAGCAAAATGAGAAGGAATTAATTGTGTGTCATTATTTATACAATTCCCCAAGGATGTGGCTAAAAGTTCCAGTAAGCTTTGCTGTCTAATTAATATAGTTTGAACTAAAATAGTATAGGCACAAACGTACATAGCTTCCACCGTATCTGGGACACCTCGATTTCAGCAAACGAACATCTACTAAAGCCGGCAGTTTCTGTGAAAGTGCTGTACCAACAAGGCTCGAGTGCGAATGTGGAAGGCGATGTCCAAGAGAGGCCGCGCCCTTAGAGGCGGACCACTGACACGCTGACCGCTGCCGCTCCCGAACCGCTGAGTAAGCCACTTGCAAACGCACCACGCTGCCAGGGGCATTGGTACAAACAGATTGCTCATCTGAACGGAGCAGTCAAGATGTACCCCTCCCCCAGATCACATGGCGAGGGTGGGTTCTCCGTGAGAGAGACATTTAGAACTGAACAGTGAAGGTATTCGATTGTATTCGTACTTTAATGTAACATTTACATGCATAATTATGCTAAATAAGAGTTTTTATTCTAAAAAATTTCCTATGCAATTCTGAGAATCGTCAATGATTAGTCACCGAATTGTCGTACGCGCTTTCTATTACGTTTGTCTCAAGCCATCCTTTTAGTCGTAGGACTGGTCCTGCACGGACAAGGAATAATTCGCCTAGTCTCTCGCTCTTCTATCGTGAGTGGGGACCAAATTTCAAAGAAATGTTTATTTTTTTCTCAGCAGTAAAAAGTATGCAACCTTGATTTTGGAATAAAACGCCCAACATCCAATTATGTGAACATAATTTGATGTGTTTTATTGCACATTTCCCCGTTTTCATAATGAGCAACACATTTTTGCAAATTACCAAATCCTCTGCACATTTTTCTTGAAAACGTCTAGCATTAAACATTTCTTTCAATCCGTGAATTTACTTTTTTATTTTGTAACGTGATTTGGGATTTTGTAGTTCATTGCAGCTCGTATGAATTTTCTGTACTAAACTGCGCGAGGTTTTCAACAGGAAAATCATGAGCGTTTCGGAAGTAAGAGCCGTTTGTTAATAGAAAGCCATTGGCAGCACTGAGTGGAATTGCACCGGCACATCACTTTCTTTTGTTCCTCAGGCAGTTACCGGTCCGTCTGTCGAAGTTAATTATCAACTGTTAACCCGTGATGCGCAAGAATAATGGCTGCGAAAATTGCCGATTCCCCCTATTGCGAGATCCGTTCAGTTATTGATTTTCATACGGCAACAGGAGTTAACACGATTGAGATTTATTGCGAATTGAGTGATGTGCATGAGCCTAATTTCATGTGCGAAGGAAAAGTAAGGAAGTGGTGTGCATTCAAATGTGGCCGTACGAATGTGCATGACGAAGAGCGAAGTGGTAAACCTAGTGTTGTGGCGGATGATCTTGTAAAGCAAGTCTACGAAAAATTTCGAGCTAATCGACGCTTCACAATGTATTGGAAAGTTTCCTAATATGTCTCGAAGTACCCTGTTCAGAGTTGTCACAGAAAAGTTAGGGTACCATAAGACTTCTGCAATCATGGCTAACTAGCGCAAAAACAAGAGGGTTGCATCTGCATAAGCATTTCTGACCCGTCATGCCCAAGATGGTGAAAAAATCTTTTCTCACATCGTGACCGGAGGTAAAACCTGGGTCCATTATGTCAACAATGAAACAAAACAACAATCGATGCAGTGGCTGCATTTAGGTTCCCCTAGACCGAAAAAGTTTAAGCAAAATCAGAAATAGTTCAAATCAGAAAACTATGCCAATAATGTTTTGGGACGAGAAAGGCATTCTCCAAATGGATTCCTTGGACCCATACCCAACAACTTGATTTAGTTTCATTTGATTAAAAAACCGTATACAGCATGTGGGGGAGGCGTAACATCTCATGTTTTATTGAGCTCCAGAGTCTCTTCCCAACATTTTAAGTATGTTTGGTTGAATGATGAATAAAATTTTCAAAGAAAGCTATGTTAGCAACTTTTGAAAACTACACATTTTCCTTCCCGAGTAATTATTTGCATCGATAAACGAACTTCATATTTTATTTTTTGTATTACTAACAAAATAGTAACATACCCCGACACTACTCCTACAACAACTAGCAAAAGTTGAGCTCAACAAAACGTGCGTATAGTGAAGCTAAATTTATGTCCAGATTCAAAACAAGGGAACACCTCAGAATTTGCTCAATGGATTAGAAAAATTGGACAAAAACCTGATCGAGATGGTGGTCAGTGTCCCGGAAGCTGAAGTGTATTACTTGTTACCGGCATATAAGTCATTGCAAAAATTACACAATATAAAGGCAAACTAATGCATTATAAATCATGTTAAAATAAATATTATTTTATTTTAAATGAAAAATCTATTAATTACTATAATTTCCGTTTTATTTCGGTTTCAAATAATTAAAACAGTAATTGTTTGATAGTAAGAGTGTCTTTCAAAACGAACGTATTGATCACTAGACATGAGCTTAAAGAAACTAAGGTCAGCGATTTCGTAAACTCATCTCTTACTTTAATCTTACGTCAATCAACTTTGGCTATAGATTACATTCCACAACGTTCTCCTCCCTCTGTCAGCATGAGAGAAATTTCTTATTTGTACATACGATTTTAATAATCCCCCTGGACATGGTGAGTGAGAGTTATGACTAGAGGGCGGATTTTGATGACCTACAACATCGCCAAAAATGATCAACAAAATGCTCTTAAAATGTTTTAAAAATACCCTAAAACCAAAGAAAAATGACGTAAAAATGTGCTCAAACCATTTCGGATGAACAACTCACGCTGTTGAATACGTTACTGATATGATTGAGGTTTCTCCTAATCGTTCAAGTGAACTTAGCTTTCAGACTTTTGGTTTGGACTGTTCTTGACCAGAATATCTGTTTTTAGAAATCGGCTGAATCACCAATAGTGCTAACAGGTGTCACAGGAACTTTAGATTACGTACTCGTAATGGCTGACATTACAACTTCTGAGTGAAGAAATCAATAGGCTACTCAGGAATTCTGTGGAGAACATTTGTTGCATCTCGCAAATATTATCTGAATCAAGTAGCATTAAAGTGATATTAAAATCGATGAAATCAGCGAAAAATGCAATAAAAATTATGTAAAAACGTAAAAAATGACATTAGTCGAAATCGACGAAAAATGCTAAAAAAATTATCTATAAAAATTTTGTTCTTTCCTTTTGTCATAACATAAAATGAATTTCTATAGTAAACGGCATTTCTCTAAAGTGGAAAGGGAAAAAATGACTTTTCATTAAAATCCGCCCCCTAGTTAGGACAATTAGATCGGAATTATACTCTTCCAGCGTTTAATATCAATGTCAGGAATGTAGTTTCGTTTTCAAAGTATGTTCCATTCGTTTATTTTTTGTTACAATTACTAAAAGAAAATTGCAGCCGTGGCCCTGGGTGCAGCGGGGCGAATCGGAAGCGCGCTGGGCGAGGCTCGGCGTCGGCGCCGTGGGGACGCGACGGGCACAGCCCACGCGGCCGCCAGGGGCAGCTGGTTTCGCATGCCGCAATTTAGCCCATCTAGTTTAGCGAGTAATCGTCTTCTGACAGCAGGTCGTTTTCCCTTCAGCAGTTTTTCATTCGTCGCGCTGAAGAAACTGTTTACTGCCCCCTCCCCCACAATGAAGATGGACGCACACTTTGAGGCGAAAAGTGGCGGGCGGAGGCGTTCCAGGAAACGTACGAAGATGTAAAATGTAGCAGAGAAATGTCTTCTATACCAAAATAAAAAAGGAAGATAAGTAATAAATAGAGGGAATCTAGATAAACAGAAATCTTTAGTAAAAAATCGAAGTAACCCAATTTATTTAATTCAACCTCCAAAACCCCTTTAAGGGTAAAGTCCTCCTGCTTCAGCAGAATGAAAAGTTGTCCTACACATTTCCGTTGTATGAAATTTCCTTTACACAAAATGAAATCATACATAATTACACAATTTTAGACAAAATGAAAACTTTCTCTTTGCCTCAAACTCTTCCGTCAATGTCTTCCACTTGTCTCAGTCTCTCGCTTCCCTTGACCACGTGTTTCCAAGCTTGCTCTTAAATACATCACTCCACCTTCTGCGCTGCCTACTGGATTTTGCCAGCACGTTCTAGGGTCCCGTACAATTGTTGAGTGATCACAGCGCTGTGGTTGTTGCCTCATGATGTCCCCGCATCAACTCCATTTCTTGCTGCTTGAGTAGCTGCATACAATATTCCAGTCCTGTTCCGTATCTCCTCATTTCGAATTCTGTCTTTGAGATTAAATCCCAAATTTATCTTTACATTTTTCTTTGACTTCTTTGTAATTTTGGTTATTTGTAAATTTGTTAATGACTAAGTCTGAGAACCATAGGTGATAACACAGAGAACGCATTAATCCATTACTATCTTTTAAATGCGAAAGCTTAGTTCTGAGTCTGTTAGTACAAAGCAAGGTTCCAGAATTTATTCCGAGCTAGAGATTTTTTTCTTTGATTTCCTGATTGGTTCTGTTTAGCCCAAATAAGTAAGCCAATCCTTGCTGCTTCATCGATCATTGGTAGCACGGGTTGGAATTTTTCATTTAACGCATTTCCACACGTGACATTTACATCTGATTGTTATGGCGACTCCTCACATTCGGTTTTGGACGAGTAGCGAGCAACTACTCGCCGAAACTCGAGTATTGTGGATGAGTTGCTTGCTTTTTCCCGAGCGACAAATATGTTCGCCCTATCCACCGCTTTTGGACACGAATATTCACCGTAAAATCACGAAGAAACGAATATGCACCGCGTATATCAGCTGCTCGAGATTCGACGAGCAGTAGCTCGCTCATCGGCGAATGCTGAATGTGTGGCGCCGCCATTAGAAATTCGTCATTCAATGGTGTTCGGCACGTACGAGAAATATCTCTGCTTGCATCAGAACGTGATCGGCGTCTCGTCGGTACGTAACAAGATGCTTACCAATGAGGGCCAAAAGTCACATACGTCACTTCGTGATTGATTATTTGATTTGTGATTTTTGGCGCGTCAACTGCTAAGGTCATTAGTACCGTAAGTATAATGCATGTTTTCATCGCAGGAGGTAGTGGTGATCTTCCTCCGCTGGATGGCAAAATTAGGTTCCGACCTACTTCGGTTGTGAAGATTTTCCCAACAAGGTATCTCCCACCAGCGTGGCACCGCGTGCGGGACAAACACTAAGCTCTAGACTGGTCTCTCGACATTTGTGATAGTGTAGTGCATGCGAGTGTGTGTGTGTGTGTGTGTGTGTAATTAAAGGGTGAGTATAGGAAATATATGTAACTTCGTTATGTGAAATATTTCACCATATGTTCATAGGCAAAAAGTGATCGTCTGCGTTCCCTACATAAGCTCTAAAAGTTGATAACAACATTTATTCTGATTTAGCATCTATGATCATGTGCATTGTGAGGTTTCTACCCACGTATCCTCTCATGCAAACGTAAGTAGACATTTCTTTCAATTTCTTTAATTTGAAAAGTTCAAAATTATAACACACATAAGCTCTAAAAGTTGATAACAACATTTATTCTGATTTAGCATGTTCATATTAAGTAGATCGGGAAAGTGCAACCCACGAATTCATGTAAATGAGTGAAAAATAATTTTAAAATATTTCTCATGTTTATAACTCTACTTATTTGTGATAATGTCTTAAATACTTTAGCGGTGACGGCAAATTTTCTTAATTATTTTGTGGGCGATGTCTACACAAGTGAACATATGTTAAAAAACTTTTTAATTGCAACATATTCCATTTTGAAATAAATAATGATATGGAAGCTACATGAACTGAAGTTTCCATGAAAAGTAGATATCGTTACCTTTGTGGATGTAGTACATGTAACGCTAATGCTGTGCCAAATTGAACCATGCATTGGACCTAGCGGGAGAGAAGGCTTCTTGCAACCTCTTGTGTTCCAACTGTTGTTGATAATGGACGGCCCTTTTAGACTACGTTTAAGAGTGTGCCATTTTGTTGGAACAACTTGAATCATCCGTCGGCATACCTTTCTCGTATATTTTGCAACGATGGATTCAACGTTTTCTCACTCCGTGAAGTTTGTTCTTTTCTCAGAAGGAAATAAAAATGTGGAAAGTTCTATACTGAACAGCGCCAACATACACCACAATATTCTTGGAGGACACAGGGAAGGAAGTCAACGAAAAGCTGACAGCTACAATTGAAATTTAATTTCTTTCAGCAAACCAAGTTGCGTAAACCGTCACGGAATTTCCGGATCTCCCGTTTGCAAGTCTGCGGGAAAAAAATACCAAATAACTAATTTGCCTATGTACTACAAGTGACGAGGAAAAGAGTTGAATATGTTAAGAGTAGTTTTGATTACTAACGTTATTTACTTGTGACGTATTAGTTTCTAGGGAATTCAATAAATTTGATGTTGCCTCCATTGACGATATTTGCAGAGCGGAGATAACTGTACGCAATGATCTAGGGCGTTGACATGTTGTTTTAGAGAGCCGACTTCCAAAAATCTAGACATAATCTAATGCTGCCACTTTGTTATTCATGAGTAAACTGAGATGCAGAGAAGGGTACAAAATGAGTTAAGCATTCGTAATCTTGGAAGAGAGATCGTCGAAGACAGTTTTTGTGTCTTAGTATGAAAGAAAGTTGCTCTTAGATTACACTGCTACGGCAGTCAATTAAAGAGTTCTAATGAGGATATATGAAAGTCACACTCTTTGATTGGACAATTGTAAGAGGATATTAGAAATATACGGAGAAAATATTAGAAATTGTAGAAGCTTTATAATATTCGTCAAATCACATTTGCTAGTTGGATTTGGCTTTACAAATTTTCATTACTTCACTGCAGATCTCTATAAATTCTCTATTATGGTAAAACGTAAATTTGCGAATCGTACAAAGCTGTGTTTAGGTTCAAAACGTAAGGAAATGCCTTATCTTGAGGTGCATTTTTAGGGGTGAAAATGTCTTGAATATCGATACATTGATACCTTAATTATAGTCAAAATCAACCCTATGATGAACACCAATATTTCGATATATTGATAATTTAAAATAGTTTATAATAATATAAGTAATAATAATTTACCATAGAAAATTTAAATAAAGTAGTTAAACTCTCAAATCATTATTAACTTACGAAATCCTAAAGCTTATTAATTAACACCTATTAATACACCTAATCAAAAATAGTGGGATATTAAAGAAAAGTTCTTTCTAATGAGTTCTGTGATGTATATGAAAATTTTCGTTCCAGAAGAATTATGATTTCCAAGGAATTAATTTCATTTAATTTAGTCAAGGAACTGTAAAAACTGTATGCGACGTATGAGGGAGAAAAATAATCTGAGGGATAAAAATAAAAAGTTCCAATCCCCGTTTCGTTGAACTACAAAATATATTCTCCACTTTTATACTACACATAGTTGAATGATGAATAAAAAGTACCAACAAACGAATGTTAGTAACATTTGAAAACCAGTATGGGCAATTCTCTCGAAGGGTAATGTACTACATTATAAAAATGATTAATGTTAATAGAAGTTTGCGTTGAAGAAACTTGGAAGCAGCTAGTAAGTTTTTGTTTTGGTTGTATAAATCGAATAAACCACGGAAAATTACCCATCAGACACCTGGCTGCTACAATTCTCTTTCAGAAGCGGCTGAATTCGACCTATACAGCTAGTGCCGAAAACCATTCCACCGCCGGGAGTGGAACCCTAGAACCTCCTGATCAAAGACACTGCAGTGACATCAATTGACGCCCCGCGCCACCTCACCCGGTTTCGCTAAAAAAAATGTATGTATTTGATGTTATTGGGTCGGTAGTCCGACTACCGGCGTTCCCCTTGCCTGGGCCTAGTTAAATTCCCATGCTTGGGGGTAAGGGCGACATAAGGCGAACATGGAGTATTCTCTTCACCATACCTAGCAAGATCCACCTGTTTGAGCTTTTCTTTGTCACACAGCTACGGAAACTGAGACGATTTTGAAGGAAAGCTCCAACTCTATTTTTGCCTCGACCGGGAATCGAACCTGGGGACTACAGGCCGGGAAGCTAGTATGCTGCCCATGAACCACCCCAGAGGCTGAAACTAAAAAAACAATATTAAAAAATGCGTTTAAGCGGCGGTTTGCAAGATCAGCTGCTTCGCCAGCTGCTTGCAACGAGTCGGCGCCAGTTGCTGTTGCGGCGGCGGCGGCCGCCCTGCCCTGGGCATCGCGCGGCGCGGCGCGGAGTGGCGGAGGCCGCGCGGAGAGGAGCGGGGCTAGGCGGGGAGAGGATGGAAGGGGCGGGTCGCAGGGTCAAGGGCGCGAGCGGGGGCAGTGGCCGAAGGGGCGACAGCCTCGCACCCCGCCTCTGCCTCCGCCCACGCCCTCCGCCTCGGGTGAAGCCGCCTACCGCCTCCTCTCCAATCCCACTACTATGATTATATCCCACTACCACGTTAAAATGGTCGATCCTACGCAAACACTACGCGTGTTTGGCATAGCGACTCGGCGAGTTATACGTCTCAGCTGAACCTACAGCTGATTTTTGCCTACACTAAAAAATTGACGGGTGAACAGTATTGGATTTTGACATGCGGTTAGGCGGGGAAGAGACTCAAATCCGTAGATTTATTTATAACGAAGAAGTAAATTTTTCAACATTGTATTTGAAGAGTTCAGATCAATAAATATACCACAGGACTTCAACCAAGGAATACGTATTTTTAATAAAGTAATAAATCGGTGAGTTCCAGGAAAGGATAGTCGAGCTGAGTGGACAATGTCTTTGCAAATAAAGGATAAGTTGAGTCCAGTCGACTAGGATCAAGTTGGGGAAATTATGTTGCAAGAATATTTGCTTCGTAATTTGTGTGAACAATTGCTATAATATTGGATTAAATTCACATCAACATGTGCATGCAGCATAATCAGTTGCATATTCACACTCGTCGATTGAACATCTGCTTCCTTTTATGAATAATATGATTATTAGTGTTATGAATACTACATATGTAAATTTAAATTTGACGAGTACAAAACACATGTTTAAGGAAAGTCGCCATGTAGCTACTTTTTATATAGCACTGATCGTCATAAAATGGATGCGTTTGAATGTTTGCTGCAGAATGTCAGGATTGGGGGAGGGTATTTTCTTATAAATAATGAATGTTATTTACATTTGGAAATTCTATTGTCTCATTTATATGTAAAAATATTAGATAAAATTGTACTGTTGATTTTATTAATTTAATATGGGAAGTCTGAAATCAAGAGCGAATATTTTCTAAGCTCTGCATGAATAAATGAAGTGTTTTGGAAATCTAAGTTACGATCTTATCTTATCTTTCTTATCTTTCAAGTGAGACTGAATTTTGTTTGTAGAGGGTTTGTTTTAAATTATCCGTATGCTTTAGTATCCTAATGCCATTTAGTATTCATAACTTTACAAGTTTCAAAAACTTGCAGATCACCTGATGAAGAAAGCGAAAGTGCTTTTGAACGATACTGTGTTCGTAATTTTAAAAAGGAATTAATGAAATAAACGACAAAAAATGTGTTTATTGTCCTTAATATCAAACAATATTTACTTATACGTGGACTAGTATTTGAATCAAACATTATACAAAAAGTATTACATTTAAAAAATTATAGGTTTTGTAAATAATATTTCTTCTTGATTGTCAATATATGTTTGCCAATAAAAGTATCCAAAGCTTTTTGTGACAATAATTTATTTCAGCAATTGCCCAACGTTTCGTAACTAGTTTTGTTACATCATCAGGTGCTTAGTGAGGGAACTACTATCCCATTGAATTACCTCTGCAGTAGAACAATCGAGGAAACATTACGAAATTAACTCACTCTCACTCAGGGAGGGAGTCCAACAAATCGAAAAGAGTCCCTCGTATGAATAAAAGGAATTCATTCATACTTCCTTTCACCGTACTCGTAAAATAAGCGGCTTCATTGGGATTAAAAAGTTCTTTTCCAAAATTTAAAAAAATTGACAAGTCTTTTTCTTGTTCACCATCAATATGAACTTCTAATTAATGTTTTGAGAGACCTAGATACCACCTATCTAGTTTTTTCCGCCCCATTTCCCTTGTCAACTTAAGTACTCTTCCGCCTCCGCCTTCCTACTAGCTACTTACAGGGCGGGCTGCCAAAGATGAGATTGAATTATGTTCTGTCAATGTCTGAAAAGTCATTCAAATACTTTAGATTTCAATAGTGTCTGCTATGGCTTCTAACATTATAAATCATACATTGAATATAGAATATACGAATCATATATGAATATAGAAGACGGCGCAGACAGGTAGCGGTGAGCATAAAGGCGACCGTGCGGGCGAGCGCACCGGTGATGGAAAGATCCTTTAATGGAAACCGGGTAAGGTGCAGGAAGTTCACTTGATGAGTTGAAAGTTAGTTCAACTGAACATCACTTTGGTGCCTATCGGAATGGAATTTGTAGGATGTTCTGATCGGTGGTTTCGTGGTTTTCCTGATCGCTTCCAGGAGAATACCGGAGCAGCCCTCTATGCAATGGGGTCCTGACCGCGTACCGTTTTCAACGTTCTTCTCGTCCATCCCCCAATGCGAACAGGCACACCCAAGGAAAGTTCTCCCGATTCCTTACCTGCCCACTCACGATCGGCATTCGCCGCCGAGGAAGAAGACAACATCTTATGGGATTAAGTAAAGCTGTTTATTATTATTATTATTATTATTATTATTATTATTATTATTATTATTATATTTCAAAATACACTTCGATTCTTTCGATGAAGCGAGATTCTCGTAAAAGGGCGCCTCACTGCGGACCAGAGCTCCCCCCCTGTCGCCTCCTCCCTGCCAGCGCCCGCGGGGAACAAACGCAACAAGCAGCGCTCTTTTCTTTTGGCGCCGCCTCTCCTCCGCCGCCTTCTCTTTGCTCGCGTGGGAAGGCGGGCGGGCGGGCGGCTGCTAGGCGGCGCGCGCCGCGGGCAGTGCGGTGATGCGTTCGCTGCCCTGACACCTGCTAACCCCGGGGCCGCCGCCGCCGCCGCCGTTGTGCGAATTTGCGAGGGGTCGTTGCGCTCGTCGCTGCCCCGGGCGGCGCGGAGCGGCGCGGAGCCGCGTGGCGGCCGTTTGCTCAGCAGCCGACAAGCAGCGGACGCCGCTCGCCGCCCGGACAGGACGTTGGCCGGCACCTTCATCAGTGTAACGTCTCAATCGTCAGAGCGTCACAATTACGTTATCATCGACTTCATGTCGGTCGCTTCTTCTTTGATAAAATAAAGGCCTCTCTCCACAACACAAAGTAATATACTATACATATATTTTCAAGACTTCCGTCTCACAGTTCACTAGTTTCAACTTCTTAACAAGGCAGTGGCATCGTCCGACCCAGCTGTCTTTCTGGGTTAGCAAATTTATTAGAATTTTTTTTCACAGTGTATCGTAAAACGATGGGATGCATGTTAGAGACAACTTGAATCGTTTGTCTTCAATATTTGATCAACTTTCTATGATTACGATAATTGGAGTAGTTCCGACGGAAGTACCGACAGCGAAATCCGCTGCTTTCACTAAGTTCCCATGGTTCCATATCCTCATGATTTGCATTTGTTTGACTAGGACTGTCCATAACGATGCTGCATTACGGAAATAATAGCTAGCAGCGTCACACTCCACAGTCACATTTGGGAGCAAATTCCATCAGTCGTATTCACATTGTATCATACACGTGACTTCACCCGATAATTTTGGCGAAGAATAGTTGTCCAATACAACTCTATCGCAATGTTAGAATTGGAGCATGCGCTCGCGCTCTAAACTAGTGGTGCTAAAACATCACGTACTTTCATGCAAAATTTCGGACCCGAAAAGAACTCAAATTTTCAAAAAATTGTCCATGACCTTATTTCAAAATCTACCTTTAAGGAACAGATTTCATTTAAGGAAAAATCTTTAATATGTTAGTTGTAGGAAGACTCCGTAAACATTCTAACTTTTGCTATTTTCGAAAAATGAGGGTTTTTAAACGAAAATTAAACCTGCACCATTCTCCTGAACGTCTTTCTTACTATCCAACAACAAAATTTAATTAAAACGATGGAGCAATTTTTTTGAAACTTTAAAAAATTTCCCGGGGTCTTCATGTAAATCCCCCCCCCTCAAAAAAATTAAAATATCCGTTTCAAATTTAAGGGGTTCCGAGATCAGGCAGATCGATTGGGGAATATCAAGTTTGGAGAAAATCGGCTGATCGGTTTAGTCTGTAGCGTTGTTCACAGACTGTCAGACAGACAGAAATGTTTTGCCGTCAATCGATTTTTCGCTATCAAGGACCCACAAAATATAAATTCGGACTACACCACGTGTTAGAGAATTTTTTTTCTAAATTTAGGAACCGAATTTATCCACATTTTCGTTACCAGGGCCCGGAAACAAGAGTTTTTTTGCCGAAAATTCGCAGTTTTTTGCTCAGCATCTCTCGGGTTAATGAGCAGCTGTAGCGGATTCGCATTTTTATTAACACTAACTCTAAAGCACCGGCTCGCTAGTTTCCTCTGCGAGGAAAACTGCATAGCTGGCCTTGCCGACTGAGAGTCTTCGAAAAGGCAAGGTCTTTCGGGGTATGAGATATTTCATCCAGGAAAACGCAGTTTCGTTTGGTTAGCGCAGTCGTGCGGGTATTCTAATGAGTTTCATCAAAGCAGCCAGCCTCCATTCCTCACAGTAGCACCAGAGAGCTCGTGGGCAAGGAGCAAACGGCTCTCCCACGATTCAAAGGATGGTTTGATGTGATGGGGAAGGAAGGAACTGAAGATCATATTATTTCATTCGTAGAATAAAAATAAGAACCGTCTTAAAATATTTCAATATTCAATTTAATATAAATATAATTATTTACATTAAATTTATTAATGATAAATATAAGTCACATTTAGGGTCATTTACGTAACGTTTCTTCAGTGTGTACTTTCATATTGTGGTTCACAAATGTTAATTTCAGGTCAAGACCCTGAAATCTCTCTGGTCTTGCCGCTTCTTTCTCAAGCATGCCCATAAGAGACTGTATCCATTTTCTGAAAAGTATTAAGAGGGATCATTATCCTTCTAAACTGACTAGGATAGAAAAGACAACTGACGCATTCAATAAGAGCAAGTTTCTTTTGGTTACCTTCATTTTTTTCACGAGAACCATATGTACCATTTCGTGTTTCAGCAAACTCTTGTAATCTGTAGTCAGGCAACGAATACTTATTTTAACGAATTTCTAACGTATGAAAGGAGTCTTGTTTTGATTTTATGTACAGTTTTATGGATTTTAAAGTAGATAAAGTCTTTAGAAGTTCCCTTCCAATCTTTCTAAAAGAAAAAATCTTTATCCACAGCAGACAACAAACTATATTACTTATTGCCGCAACAAATGTAATCAGTAGATTGAGAATTTCGTTTCTGCATGACAACTTACATTTTTATATTAAGTTTATTTTCTTTGAGTTTTTTATTATATTGATTTATGTTCTGTCAAAAATGGCAGTATTTACGATTTATGACTAAAAATAGTGTGGTGTGTGTATGTGTGTGCGTATGTGTTCCTCACTCTCGATTGTGAAAATGAGAGAGCGCAAGGTAAAACACCAATACTAAAGTTCCAAAGTAACGGCAGGTTGATGACAGCTAATAAAGAAGCAATTTAACTATGCGCAGGTGATGCTATCCAGATGCGAATGTAAAAGCGACAAAGTCATTAAAATCTTTATAGATGTGGATTAAGACTTCCTGTGTTTCCCATTTAAATATTGAGCCTATAGTACAGAATATATAGAAAATTCGAAAAAGGTGCGATAAAAATAAGGAAAATCTTCCATTTTCACTTTCTTAATTCTTTGCGATGGCATTTTAATACAGGTTTTTACTAATTAATACACAGTTTCAAAATTATTGAAAACAAATACTGCCGAAGATGCAAACATTCATCATAAAACATACGTACGATCATTTTCATATTTGGTGTCTCACTATTACATTATTGGTTGTTACAAGAGCATAACAATTAACAGAGCATAAAATTAACAATTTAATAAAAATATTTTTTCTGCCCTTGTCATTAAAATTTTGATTTTAATGTATGGCAGCACCACCAGAGTTTTGAGGCCTTGATTCGTGTCATAGATTTGGAAGGGTGTAACGTGAAATATTGAAAGTCTATTTTAGATTATTATGTAAGCATTTAAGTAACATTCCTAGTAAAACATTTTCTAAAGCCCGTCTAAACTTTTAAAAGTCGAGACTGCACAGTCATCCCAATGATGGTGTCAATAGCAATGAACATATTCAATTCCACAAAGCAGTGAAATTTAGTAACATGAAATAGTTTTGTGGAAATCGTCAACTTTTGAATTAATTTAATATAACTTTAATGTTATCGGACTTATTATATATTAAAATAATTTTTTCGTTTAGTTTACTAAATATTCTCATTAATTGCATAAAAACGTACTAAACGTATCTATGTTAACAGCACGCATTCAATTACAATTTCACCGTGCAATTAAAAATTCGCACCTACCAATCAGAATTCATAAACAAGCGAAATCATGCAATTAAGAATCTATAACACCGACGTAGGAAAGGTATTTGCGGTCGGCCATGAATCATGAACAAAAACCTACATCACATATTACGTACCTACAACAACTACATATAAACAACGAATGAATGAAACAAAATTGGGGAAGTAAACGTTAAGGTAGCTGACTTATGGAACAATATAAAATATTTAACGTGAACAAATTAAATGTTTTACAATGTAAAACATTTGGTCTTAGGATTACGAATGTAAAAAATGTGTGCTAAAAAGTATGCTAAATGAAAACTGTGTCAGAAGTGACTAGATTTTTTTCAATATTTATATATGCTGTATGCTCTCTTATACCTGTCTCATTTTTCGTCGGAAGTAATGATTTCATGACTTCGTTGGCTTCCAATATTTTATCTGTATATCTTCAGCTCCTTCCATTTGCAAATATTTCGTGGAAACAAAAACAATGGAAGGCTCACTAAAATATATCCTTTTCTGAAGCAATAATTCGTCATGAAATGCATTCCACGGATGGAAAAGATGTGCTGGAATTTTTAAAAATTTGAATTATGCGTAAATGGAAACGAAAAAATATTGAACGTAACACGTGTATATTTGCACATGCATGGCATATGTAGGCATATAATTGCACTCATGGTATAAAAGAAAACCCTTTCCTATCGTCGCTTCTTTTCTTGAACATACCATTCATGCAATTATATACCTCTTTATACACTCGTTTCGTTAATTACTATAATATTGTGATCAGTCTTTATCGTATCGGAATGGTGATTAAAATAAGAAAATTGCTGAATCTCGTGAAGACTGCATTCGGCCATGAATCATGAGGATAAGGATACCAATTTTCATTTAATCAGTTTCGAAAGTTATAAATTTTAAATAGTATATTGTGAAAGCTGGAGTTTTGGAAACTCTTAATTTTTTTAATCCACCTTTCGACGATTCACGATCCAATTGAACTCAAACCTTTTCATTGCCTCTCTGTTACCCGAAGGAAAGAGTATATTGCTTTTTTACCTACGAGGATTGTGAGATTCTTCAAAACATGTATACCCGTTAACGTATTTTTACGATCAAAGAATCAAACGGCCGGGTTTCAATGTCATAAATTGTTAAAATCGCTTCGAAATCAATATGGCTGATACAAATAAGATAAAAAATTGACTTATTCCACGCCCATTGCTCAGTAGACCTTAAACAATATGACAGATTTTCTTTCGATAAATTTTGAACTCAAAACCGAACAAGTATTATGCAAGTATTAACCACAAAGAAATTGGACGTTTCAAATATTGTCGTAACGGTCATGAGTAGGGCCCCCACTCCGCGTACATCAGCGTCGTCTGCTGCTGAATTTCTCCTCCTGATTCAACGGCATCGCCCTTTGCCACGCCAAGCGCACACGCCTTCGTGCGTCTTCGACGGGCCACCGCGCATTGCGGTGGTTTTATGGATTGATTAGTGTTTCCGCATGCGAGAACCGCTAAGGACATTAGTTCCGTGCATGTTTTTTCGTCGGGAGGTGACGGTGATCTTCCTTCGCTCGATGGCGAGATCCGGTGCCGACCTACCGTCGGCTAGCGGGGTTTTCCTCAATCTGATGTCTTCCACCAGCGGAGCACCGCTTGTCTAGACCCGCTCTAAGCTCGTCTCCGGCTGGTGCAGTAGTGCAGTGCATATAAGTGTGGGAGTAAGAGGAGAGGATAGGACAAAAAAGGAAGGAAAGATCGCGTACGGTCCTTGGCCCGTTTGTTTGGGTACTTCTCCGGCATTCGCCTAGTTTTGTTTTGAGAAACCACGGAAGACTACCGATAAGAGCAGCCTACCGCTAAATTCTCCTCCAGACAGCGGTTGAATACCACCTAGCCGCTAGTAGCTAGTGTCGAAAATCGTGCCACCGTCGGGACCCGATCTCTAGGACCTCCCGGTCAGAGGCATTGCAGTGACATCAACTCATGCCTTGAGCCACTTATTCCGGTCGTGGGGTGGAGCTCGGAGAGACTTTCGCTGTCTTGTCCTCGCAGGGCGGTCGATCGCTATTGGTGCTCAAGAGAGAATAACGGGTGACACGAATGTGAATTGTGGGGGATATCTTAGAAGATACTCTTAATCTGATTTATTCTACCCTACATTAAATACAGAACGTTACAAAATAGCCTTCAAACCCCAGAAAGTCATCTGCTAAACAATATTATTAATCGTGTGTGATATTTCGGTTTTCAAAATTATAAGCTCACGAAGAATATTGACATGTCCCTCGTCTACAGAGAATGACAGATCAGAGTTAAGAATGGGTAACCTTGTCCGCGCTAAAATGAAAAAGAAAAAATGAAGGGATGAGTGTTGACTGGCGTGTCACTGTCCCCCGAAATCCGTCTGTATTATCATGAACTAAAGCTTCACATCTTATGCGTACATTATCGAGCGGCAAAAAAATTCAGCATGCCAATCGTAGAATTGGGGATCAATTATGGACATTGCTTTCTACAATAAGTCAGTTTATATTTTGAATCACCTGGACATGTCACATTCTGCAGTTTTAAATGCTTTCAAGGATTGGATCTGTGGAATGTCGTTCCTCACGGAGGCTTCTGTGTGTTGCAGCTACGTGCGCGATGGAGTGCTCTACCTGCAGCCGACGCTCACAGCTGAGGAGTTTGGAGAAGCGTTTCTGTACAACGGCCGCCTGCACTACCCCGACTGCAACCTCTCGCCCTGTGTTTCGTGAGTATTCCCGCTGCTCCAGGTTTTGCGATGAATTGTGCAGCCTATTATCATAGACCCCTATTGTGAAGTTGAAAAAACATATACAGTTGACTCCAGTTGTAGTGAACATTTGGAAACTAACATTTTAAGTATGCTCTTGGCTGTACGAAGCATTTAATGTTTCACTATTCACACGCCGTCGTCACACACTTCAATGCCTCTTGCGCTCTTCTTCTTGTCTTTGTCCTCTTCGTCATCACACTGCTTTTTTCCTGTTCTGAGAATCTCTGTCACCGCACTCGTTTCATTGCCAAATATGATCAATAAAATGCTCTTAAAATGGTTTAAAATCACCTACAAGCGAAGAAAAATGACAAAAAGAAATTATCAAAACCAGTTCAGATGAACAAGTCAAGCTGTTGTACGTATATGTTGCCCATGTAATATTTTTCTTCTGTTCAAGTGAACTCGACTTGCAATTTTTGGGTTTAGACTATTCTTTGCCGCGAAATCGGTCGAACCGATAATGGCGCTGATAGGCGTCACAGGAAGCTTATATACTCACAACGGCAGACATTGCAATTTCTGGGCGAAGAAATCGAAAAGGCTACTCAGGATTTCTGTGAGCTACGATTTTTTCGCTTAAAATATTTATAACCCCTCCAGTTTTAACAATCCATAACAATCCGGTTCTCTGGCTAAACAATAACCAATGCGTCAAATACCTAGGAATCAAATTAGATAGAAGATTAACATGGAAAGACCACATAGTTGATATTGCAAACAAAACTTATGTAAAAATTGTCAAACTTTACCCAGTAGTAAGTAAAAACTCAGCTTTAAGATTGGAAAATGGAGTAACAATTTATAAATCTATAATCCGTCCGTTGCTCACCTATGCATGCTCAGTATGGGGAGGCGCTGCAAACACACACATTAATAAATTAGAAATAATCAAAACACATTCCTAAGACTGGTTACCAAATCTCCCTGGTTTATTCCTAATGCCCAAATTTAAAGGGAATTAAACATTAGTGGCATTAAAGTATACATAAATAAATATCGACAAATTTTTATTTAATGTTTGAAGCTTGTCCCAGCAATAGAACTTTCAACCTTGGCCGTACAGCTTACGCACCATCCAGGATATTGTCACGCTTACCACAAGATCGCTTAAAGCCACCATGAATTGCCGGTCATATATTTATAAACATTATGTATGATTGTAAAAACTAAATATATGTATTACTCACAAGTGTGGTATTTTCTCAATGTTATATTCTTGTATTAAATGTAAATAGAAACCTGTAAATATATCAAAAACATACGCTCAAGTAAGTGTACTTGTGCCCGATGTACTGAAGGAGACTTATGCTCTTCATGTAATGCAGATTTTGTAAATAATAACCCCGAAAGGCCTGGATGGCCGAACGGGTAGTAAATAAATGAAAAAAAAAGATATCTGTGGAAAACGTTTGTAACAACTTGAAAATATTAATTGAAGCAAGTACCATTAAAATGATATTAAAATCGATGAAATCAGTGAAAATACTTTAAAAAGTAAAAAAGGAAAAGGAAAAAATTAGTTATTAGTCGAAATCGACGAAAAATGCAAAAAAGTCTTATAAAAATGGGACACTTTCTTTGACATAACATAAAAGTAGTGTATATATCACCCAAAAGACATTGTAAAGGGAATTCCTTTTCTAAAGGGAAAAGGAAAAAATTGACATTTCATTAAAATCCACCCCTAATCATAGTGATATGATGCAATTGAGCCATTTAAATCGCTCGTCAAACCGCACAAGAGTTGACACGACTTTTTTAAATGTACGATATTTTTTTTATTAAATGTGCACATCAAAAAAGAGACACGTGTTTTTTTTATTTGCCTTAAAATTGATTATTTGTGTAGTTATGCCTATATTAAATTTTGGAATTTATGCGTACAAAAGATAATCAATTGTTACTCTGAACGTACTTGATATAAAAGTTCCTGATTTGTTTTATTTAATACTATGAAATGTGTACTTTTTTTAAAAATTTTTTTTTAAATTTCAATATAAACTTTATGAGATTTTTTTAAATAAACACGTATTCCTTGTTCAATTTTCTGTAAAATACACTAAGAACAATAGTGGGCACTCGACACATACAGTTCTAAAAAATCGATTGTAAGTATGAGGGCGCGCTCTTGCCTATCCATGTACCAACGAATTGAGTTCGGTCAGTCTTTGATCCAAGAGCTGAAGAACTATAAAAAGAATGACGGTCTGCCTGATTAGAGTTTCAAGAGTTATCAGTATTTCAGATGTTCACACTGCTCCCAGAATGGATGGATGAGAGCGAAACGAATTCAAATACAAGCTATTCCACGTCAAATTGCACAAGTATTGACACGGCTTTTTTAAAATGTATGATATTTTTTTATTAAATCTGGACATAAAAAAACGAAACATGTTTCTTTACTTACCTGAAAATTTGTTATTTGCATAGTTGGAATACATTAAAATGTTTTTTAATATATTCCAAATTCTTAAATTTTGGAATATATGCGTACTCCGCAAAATATGATTGATTGATGCTTCCAATGTACTTAGCATAAAACTTCCTGGTTTTTGATAGTGACAAGTCAGAATACTGTATGCTCTGTTATTAATAAGTGAAAAGGTAAATATAATTTGGCGAGCTGGAGGTGAGCCCTCATCTCTGGACTCTATCCTCGGACATAGTGATATACGCCAGACATGGCGGAAGCTAACGAAGAAGAATATGTACCTAAAGCTGTTGAATATCAACTACAATCTATTATTCAACAGCAGGAACTACAAATTAATAGACATGGCGGAAGGTAACCAAGAAAATTGCCAGCAACAGCACCAGCTACAGGAGGGTCAGCCTGTTCAAACCTTATGGTATGCAATCTATCACAAATGACGGGGCAGCAACCTCAACTTTAGTATTTCAGGGCAGTAGCTCTTCAATACACTGCCCATAAATCCAAGAATCATCTTCTGTTGGTACTAATACTAATAATTATGGAAAGGAATCCAAGAAACGGAAAATGATGCAACCAGGTGAAAGTGAAAGTGCAATTGAGTACAATATCCCAGTCAGTTCACGTTATGCTACTCTAGAACAGCTAGATCATGAAACAATGTATGTCTGCGAACCGGATACAGTCCAAATTAAAATTACCTCTATAAACATTCACGCGGTTGATAATTATGCAAAACTATGAGAAGACATCAAAAATATAGCCGAAAATGACTTCACTACTAAGACAAACAAAGACACGGTTAAAATAATGTTCACCACTATTGACGACTTCCGAAATTTTAGAAATTTTTGTGATGAAGAAAGAATTCAATACTATTTATATAGAGATCCCACCGAGCAATATTTATCTGTGGTAATTAAAGACTTGTACGTCACTTACTCTGAAAAAGAAATCAGTGATGAACTAATACGGAACAATTTACCAGTAATCAAAGTGTGTAGATTGTACAATAAGGAAAGAAAATCCATTCCAATTTGTGCAGTGGACCTAACAGACAATAGAGAGGCTCGGAATGTATTCAACCTAAAAAGACTTTTATATAGTGTAGTTAAGAGTTCAACAAAGAATGAAATCTAGAATTATAATGTGTAAGAAGTGTCAACGATATGGCCATTCACAAGCTAATTGTGATTTCGAAGCAAGATGCGTCAAATGCGTAGGGAACCATCATTATTCCGAATGTAGAACATTAAAAGACGCACGTCCTCAGTGCGTAAACTGCAACGAATTTCACGCAGCTAACTATAGAGCGAACATATTATCAAAACATGTAAATTCCTTAAAGATTCTTCTTCAAATCTAAACTTCAAATCAATTAATTATAACTCCAATTTGTCAAAGAACACCCCTACCCCACCCATAATCTCCCGCCAACATTTCCCATCACTACCACAAGTCCTTATTTAAAAAGTAGTCAAACAAATACGCAGCCCCGAATATTAACTGGCCCAATATAATATCTTCCATTGTCTCCCAAGTTATCAATGCGATTATTCAAGTGAAAAATATGGTTGATTCAATGGTTTCTTCATACCGAAGTAATGGTAAATAAAAATGAAATAAATAATATATTAAATTGGAATGCCAATAGTTTAAAACGACAGGAAAATATGTTTAGAGTATTCTTACACCAACATAATATAAAAATCGCGTGCATGACAGAAACACACCTAGCGCCTGGCGACAGGTTTAATATTCCAGGTTACAACTCTTATCGCAACGATAGACTGACCTCTAACATAGCGTCAGGCGGAGTAGCAATATTCATATCAAAAGATCTTAAACATGAACAAATTCGAACACCATTTTCCGCAAACCTTGAAACAGTCGGAATTAAAACAAATATCAATAATAAATCAGTAAATATAATATCGGCTTATAAACCCCCAATAGAACTTTCCCAATAAACTCATATAAACAAATATTCCGTACCAATAATTCAACCATTCTTTTAGGAGACCTTAATAGCAAAAGTACTACTTGGGTTGTATTGGGGTTGAGTCCTTTGCGTCCTAGGGATGGGGTGGCCCTCCTGACCTTGCTCGTGAAATACAAGAGACCACTTGTCAAGGGATTTGAGTAAAATTTCCTGAGCATCAGTCGCAATACGCATCATACAAAGAGAAGAGTGCTAGAGTTTGTTCTGTGAATCGTGCGTACACTGTGCAACATGAGTGGGATCCCTAAGTCACAGATGTTTCAATCAATTGAATCTTTCTGATCACGATTTTAAGAAAAGAAAATCTTGAAGTCGCCTAAACCACGATTTACTAGTGAAACTTGATTTAGATCATTAGATTGGCGTATTTGTGATTCTGCGAAAAAGGAGTCATTAGATTGGCGAATTTGTGATACATGTCGGAAAAAAGGTAGTTGGCTTCCAACGATAGTTAAACTGTCTACGAAATGAATGTTGAGAAGATAAATAAGTGTTTTAATGCAATAGGAGATATCTCCACGAAGAAAAGAAAATTGCAACAAAACGGTTACCCCTAGAAATTTCGGACAGTACAAAGGGCTATCACAGATAATTTTCTTCACAGTAAAGATCTTTCACCGTCAATTGAATAATCAGACAAGAAAAACATTATTACGAAACATATCGATTATTATAACTCAACAGATCAAAAACATTTAAAATTTAAATTTTGACGCTTTTTGAAAGTTCAAGATACAACAAAATTAAACGACACTTTGCAGCAACCAAACACGTGATAAAAGTGGCTAAAAAGTTGGATGAAGAAAAGGAATTTTGTCCAGACATGAAGGTAAATTTGGTAAGGCATTAGTTCATAAATTTCATAGGTTCATAAAGTTCATAAAGTTTACGGTAAGCAAGTACAAATATTTGAAGTGAGTAATGAGGGACCAGAAAATATCTGTATAACGTGAGTCGGTCATTTAATAATCACACACAATCGTTATGTTGTATCACCTCAAGAAGTACTTAAATCACTGCTTCATCCGACAAACCCATCGGCAGTAAAACAAGAAACACGTCTGCGTCTGTTGCAGCAATCTACTGCACACGGGTTCTTAAAAAATATTTCTTAAAGTTGCTTAGATCACACTTTGATTTTTTTTTAGTTGTCAACCATACTCTAGTGCGTTTATTAATATTTTTAATTTAGTGATGTTTAGTAAATTTGATCATGCAATATTTCCGAAAATAATAAAGTTAGAAAAAAAATAAAAATACACGTGTTAACTTATTTCATCCATATAAAAAATAGAAAATTATTGAAAATATGAAGGTCAAATTTTGGTCTTTTTTGTTAGATTTGGCGTGGAATAGCTCAATTATGAAATGAGATATAGGGGAAATGGAAGAATCCCAGTATACCTGCGCCCAACTCTCTGTATCTACTGTTTCGTCTTCCATTGTTCATGATGAATCGGTGTTAAAATTGACGCTCAGAACAAAATGTTTTTCACACAAAGAAATTAAGTATGTTAACATTTGACTTAAAGTCAAACGAAGTCATTCGTATAAGGTGCGACCCATCGAAGAGCGCATTCAAAAACGGCAATTGCAATGTCTGTCGAATGAGCACCACCTGACTACCGCACCAACTTCTCTGGCGACCACGACCAATCCAGTGGAAGTTCCAGCGAGCCCCAAAGAAAATCTGTCTCAAGAACATTTAGGGGATCTGAAGGGCTGCCATCAGGATGTCAGGGACCTCGTCACCAACCGCCAGAATTTGAAGCTTTCCTACATAACACTCAGAGTCCAGAGGCCCTACAGCAGCGTACTGGTGATGGGGCGAGCTACCCTCCTCCAGCGCCAGCTACAGATCGAAGGGGAAAAAGAAACAGATCCTAACCTAACCGAGCCAAGGGTAGTGACTTTTTTCACTTAAAAAATTCATTTCAAGAATTTCAGATGACGAGAATAAATTAATAAATTGATTATAAAATCATGGGGTAATTAACCAGCACCTCTATTTTGCCAAAATATATATCATTCCTTCATAACGATGTGTTTCCTTCACAACCAAACACAAGTATTTCAAGAACATTCATTTGTTGTCTACCTTGCTCGTTACTAAATAAATGACATGTTTTATAGATGCATTTTCATTAACAAGAAATCTTTGCAAATTTCCACCATAAATTCCACATGAATCGACCAGTAATGCAGATATCTCCCCGGTACTTAGTTATGGAAACCAGCACTGGCTGCTACGCGGCGGATAGCCCGTTTTATGTGTCGGTGATCTGAATTTCCCGTTCTATAATTGATTATTCAATGTGTGCATCAATTACTATGATATTTATTCCCGTAAATACACTGGATGTATTTGCATGTGTCGTATCCCTGAAGGTGGCGGTGTTCCTCCCCCGCTGGAAATTGAAATCCGGCGCCGATGTACTTGTTGGCTGCCTCTGTTCAGATGCCTCCCCCAGCGAAACGCCCCCCAGCCGTGTCAAACTCTGACCTGATAGGTGTAATAGTGTAGCGTATGTAAGCGTGGGAGCGTTTGTAATGGGGAGGAAATGAGAAGGGCAAACAAGGAACAATCGCGCGCGGTCTGCGGCCTTTTGTTTGAACAATGTCTTGGCATTCGCCTGATATTGAAGAAGAAATCCCCGTTGTTGAACCACAAAAGTTTAAAACGTCCGATGAGAGCAGCAGGTCCGCGCAAGTCTCCTCTCAGTGGTAGTGAGAATGTGGAGAGCTCGCAGTGTGTGGTTTGGCTCCTCCATCCGTCTAGCCCGTGCGGTTCCTGGTCCTCCAAGGCAGACGTGGACGCGCAGCAGCTGTTGATGCATCCGGGCAGTGGGCGGGGCGGGGAGGGGCGGCCTTGGCGGGCGGTCATCGCTCGCCGGCCATTGTCTTGGGCGGGGGCGAAGGAGAGGACGGCCGCTAAGTGCATGCTGCCATCGTCCCCACCCACCCTCATCCCCACCTCCTCCATCCACTCCGCACGGCCCCTCTCTCGGCCTTCGCATCGGACGGTCGAAGCCCCTCTGCCCTCTAGATTGCTCCAGCAATTTTCTGCGACCCTCGTGGCTGGCGACCCGAACAGGAACGAGCATTATGGTGGGGCGGAATAAGCAAATCCTCTTTTCAGTTTTTCTTTTTCTAAACTCATGTACAAGGTGGTCCGAACGTATATAATTCTAACTGTAAGAAAAAGATTCTTGGATCTTTTCTACCCAAAAATAATAAATTGAGAATGTAATTGTCAAAAATGAATGATAAAATCGTGATTGATATATTATGAATATTTTAACGGCGTTTATTTCTTAAACACTGTAAAGAAATCGTCTGATCCCAACGCAAATATTAGTGGTACCTCAAAGAAAGAGGTAACTTGGTAACTTGGAGGTAGTCTACTAGGCAATAGGTAGGTCTACTAGGCAATAGGGAAGTAATATTAACGAAGCGGCCTTCAAGAAATTCTTCAAACATTCTAAACGCCATTACTCGAAACTACCCATACTCTGAGCAGCTTCCCTGTGGTCCCAGCCACAAAAGTATCTTTTCGTAAAATTGCTCTAGCCATCATCAGAAATTTATTCTGGACCCTTGCGTGCCGATACGGAAAGCTCTGGCCATGCTCCTTTCTGGCAGAGGTCGTGTATTTTAAAACATTTTGGTACTATACACAATAAAAGTGTCTCAAGAAAGAAGCTTCCGCGGAAAGATTTTTCACCCTGGAGAATTCACATCGCATAATTTAACGTCTCACCACATAATGTACAGCCAGATATTTCTCATTTTTCTCTATTTTATCGGTTTCCTGCTTACTTAAATGAAAAGTCCCTTTTGATTTAGAATTGATGTTTAACGGAACGGCATGTTGAGTTTAGACATAATGGGTAATATAAGCCTGGGTAAAGACATTCTGCTGAAACATATAATGATTATGAATATTGTCAATGTACCTATAAGTAAAAGAGGATTACTCAAAAGAACATTTGAAGCATAGAATTTCAGGTGATTGGCCGATAGCGATTCGAAAATGTCGCAAGCCTTGTACTGACATTCTTTCAGACAAATCTAAAAAGGTGGATGTATACGATATTTATTCGGGGAAGGTTAAAAAAATATGCTTTTTATGTGGTTCGTCTAGTGCACCAGAAAAGTCTCTCCACAGTAGCATCTTGCTGGTGATTACAACAGAAATGTTGGTTGTATTATGTTATATTGTGTTGATTATATTATGTTAAAAATCATAACAGACCCTGGAAGTGTTGACCTCATCCCTTATTTCCCTGTGATCTGGTTGCTACCAACATTAGTTCAATTTCTAACGTGCGTCCCTGACTCAGATAAGAGCGGGGAGACTTTCCTGGCGCACTTATTTGTGGAACTATCCCTAAGGTCAGCAACCGTTGCGAGTCGGGAGCTGAGGCTGGTTGAACAATGCGGTGCTCGCCGCTTCCTCATCACGAATGCCCTCCCCGGGCCTCAAATCCCATCCGCCTGCACAGATTTCTTCCGGGCCCTCGCCAAGCTCACGAGAACGGAACGTGACGTCACCGCCGCGCCATCGCAGATAAGGGGGACGCGGATACATCTTCTCGATAAGTGGCGCTTTCGCACACCTCACGGCCAGCAAGACTTCTTAAAGAAAGACCGGCAACGTCTTTGTGGTCGCTTTGGGCGTTGAGCCGGGTACGGAAGACGTGCTTATTTGGTGCCAGGTTAGATATAGTTAAGTCAGGTCAGGTCGGATCGCGCCTTTTGCAGTGGTGGGAATAAGCAGTAGCAACGATATTTGTAGTATCTGTATCTTACTATTTTTCTGTCATAAAATTTTAACAAAATGCGAACATTTTCAGAAGTTCAATTGTTTTGAAATTTTGGCTATGGAACTGATGTATTCAGTAGGCACAACGATATTTATTTGATGAAGGAAAACAGGGCAGAATCGTAAGAACTCGAACGAATAAAAGTGAATAACAGAAAACATAGTAATAAATAATAATAATTTAAGTTATAACTTAATTTTTTAAGTTCTGTAATGGATACTTCACGGGTCGGTGCAGTTCTTTGGCAACAGGTTGCTAAATGTGTGTCGAAGAGAAAATGTACACTTGTACTTCAGCTGTTTTGTCGTTTGTATCTTCCACACGCTTGATTTGCAAAAACCAATCCGGTAGAGGTAACTCACTCAATTTCATTTTCATTTCAATATGACTTTATGACTCTAACAACTTCATTTTGTTTCAGTTCCTTGAGTCAGCACTGTCCACAATCAACAATGTTACTATAATCATTATTTATGTTCCTAGTCTTCTAAGGAAGTCTTTAAGAATAAGGCCATAAAATTAACTAGTATGAGGTTTAATGATAGCTAAGCCGAGTAGTTAGCCGGCCGAGTTCGTAAGATTCTTAGAGAACGTGACGTATAATATATTTTGTAATACAAAAATGTAAATTGTAAATAGAAGAAATAATACGTTGACAAGAATTGGAACCATTCGTACATGGGCGTTTCTTGACTTCCGCATTATCGTGGTTTTATTCGAAAAGTGTTCGAAAGTGAAGACATTTTCATTTCTGACATGCTCTACGAACCGGAAGAGGTAATCTCTCTTTTAATGCCTTCCAAACCGAAAAGTTCTCAATAAAACCAGTAAAATTATTTTTGATATTAATGTAGACAGAAAAATTGTCGTGCAGTCAGAGAAAATTTATATTAGCTTTTCGTAACAAGAGGTCAAAGGTTTTGAGACCCAAAAGTTTGTGGTGGTGCTTCAGTATGTTAAAAAAAGTGCATTATATGAAAGCATTTAATTGTCCACATAAGTTACGCATTTTCTAATAACTTAAATTTCAAAGTCTTATCAATGGAATTCTCTTTGAATATATTAGGATACATTAATTTCATAAGCGGTCAGTTTTCAAAAATAACTTATTCTATCTACTACCAACCAAAAACGTGTTGACATTGAGTTGGCAAGGAATGGGAAAGCAAGGGTTTTGCAAAGGGAAGATGTCGACGGTTTTCAGAAGGATAGAATTAAGATTTTTTTAAAAAAATATGGAAGGCTCTGCACACTAGCTGAATTGAAGGTTGCTTCATCCATTCTAAATGCCAATTACAACCGAAGGTCTGACACGATAACTTCAGTGACGTTTCTGAGCATTGCTATTTGTTGAAAATGGATTGTAGTAGACGCAAAACGGGAAGGAAGCAGTTACCGTAGAAGTTGAAGTCTGTTTATTTTAGACGACGAGAGAAAAACAAATCTGCGAGACGCTTTTACTCTGCTTTGTAAACACGGATCTCTTCCAGACATACTACGTTATTATGAAAGCTCTTCAACGTTGCATTTTACTGATGACCTTATTCTGGAGAACTACAACCGGCACTCCCGCATCAGATTGCTGGGAATTCCTGGCATGACTTACGGGCTGTCGCCTTCATTAATGAAACCTTCAACTGTGAAGTGATGGTTCACTCGACTAGGCTTGCAAGATGTACCCAGCAGTCGACTCTCAATGTCACTTTCAATTGTATGCTATTTTCATTATCCACTTCCTCATGTCAGAATTTTTTATCGTACGATAGAAGGTCACAAACTGAAAGTGCATTTCCGAGATCTGGAAGTTTCAATGTAATTATACAGATAAAATGGATTAGGGCTATGTTAAGTAAGAAGGGCCTGCGTATTTTGTTTTACTTTTTGATAATCTCATTCATCCACCACAAGGATTATGTCTGTTCCATAATCAATACAAGTTATCACTCCATCTTATTCTTGGTCTTCAAACATTTCTTTTGTGGATTGGCAGATATGTAATCCAAAGCTTCATTGAGCGGTCTGTCTTTGTTAATGTCTGTAAGTACCCATTATATTTTAATATTTCCACCCTTTCTAAAAGATTGCAGATATGTTGCTATTGATTTCTTTCATAGTTTCCTTCATAGTCTTTCATAGTCTAGTGTGACCATTCAAATATTCGACATAAGAATTCGCCGCCGCCGCCGCCGCCGCCGCCGCCGCTGACGACACCAACTACTCCAGCAACAGGGGAGTAGAGGAGGTAGGGGGGGGTCTCCCTACCGTCCGTTGTGACGCCACGGGGCAGGAGGGAGGCGAGAGATTTTGTCGTTGGTCAGTCGTCGTGGAGTGAGGTTATCTTGAGAAAAGAGGTATTTGTACTGTACAGTTTATTTATACATTATAGATTGTGATCAGTGCTTCTCTTGATAGAATATACTGTGTTGGAAAGACACAGCTTCTGTTAAATTGAAACTATAAACATTCAATAGAGATGGTTAAAAGAAGACAGAGTGCAAGAAGCTTATGTCAGTGCTGATGTAATAGTCTCTACATTGTCTATGTTCATTTTTGATAAGCAGATGCTGGCACTTACAAACCCAGTTAGCTTGTGCAATGGCACGTAGACCAGGTGATCTGCAACAGTGTGCGCAGCCTTCCCAATTTGAAAGCAGGGCAGGGTAGGGCAGTCTTGTTGGACGAATCGTGGTGCATACCATTTTCTTCCGAACAAAACAAGCTTATTACAGAATGTTATTATATTTATTATGTTACTTTAATGTATTGCAAATTATGCATTGATTAAAATTAAGAATGTTATACTATGAGACATTCATATTTATGCTTCATCTTTGCTTGTATCATTCTCTTAAAGTGTACAAGACTAGATGATTTATCATGTTGTACTGATCATATAGAAGCTTTAGTATGATATAAGAGTCAGAATGTGTTACATTTCTACATTTATTTCAACACAACATTTAAACACTTGTAATTTTAAGAATAGGTTCATGTTGATCACTGAGATGATAACATGTGTTTGTTATTTGTAGTTTATTTTCTAGTTTAAATGTCTTTGTGGTGTTGACACGGAGACTGAACAGTGTTCTGAAGAGACAGTCACTGCCTTCATTTTTTTGTCCTCAAAGTCAGATGTACTTTAAGGGTCATTTACAAGAAACATAACCTGCAATGAATGGTGCACTTAAAAAAATTAATAATTCAATTTGTGTTTTTAATTCTTAAGCACCAGTTTGATAGTGCAGTAAGGAATGTGATAATATTGATTAAACATTATATCACTCTCATGTCATTCTTTACTTTTTGAAGTCTGATTAGTGCGAATGTTCAATTCTTGCTTCAGTCAGAAAGAAAACTAGTAAATGGATAAAATGATTGTCTCCAGAACAAAACAAATTTTTGTTTATATTTGAGGAAAACTTGTTGTTTTTTCTTGGGTTATTTTTTGTTTTTTAATATTGTACAATGTTTGTTCGTTTTGTTATGGGTGCTTATGGAATGACATTCTGTATCTTGGTAAATGCTCAAGGTAACGTACAACTATAAATGTTCTGTGACTACGGCGTTGTGTTATTTTTTTTACAAAATCTTCAAAAGGGAGAGCTCCGAATCCATGAACATTTCACACCCAGGCTGAGTAAAAGGTCACACTAGTAAAGTAAAACCAGCAACACTTCTTAGAGACTATTTCACACGTTTCAATCTTCCTCATATCTGTTCCCTTTAGTTTTCGCAGCCATATGTTAATACATAGTGAATGATTTACGTAATTTTAATTAGGTCTTATTTCTTAAGGTTCTTCGGATTGTTCCACACATTCATTGGAATCTGTTTAATTGTATATCTACAACACGATCATTTAAATATGACTCAATGCAACCTAAATAGTTGTAAATATAAAAATTCAATAATTAAATATAATACAGTAAACCCACGTTAGCACAAACTCGCTTAACACAAATTTCGCAGTAATATGAACAAAACTTAGACCTCGGCAAGGGATTATGGTAATAGGACATTTATAATACTCGGAATTTTTATAACCTGAACTCCGATTATTTTGGTCCCTTAAAATTCGTGTTAATAAAGGTTTACTATTTTGTTACATTCATCAGAACTACTCGTTTATAGACAACTTTCCAGCTTCTAGGTATGCGTAGGTAGCAAAATAGAAACGAGTGTTGCATGCGTCACATGCTTGTGAATTAAGTGTCATGCGCTTCACATGCACTTCTTGAATTGATTCGTTTTGTACAGTGATGTAGCGTGTGTACTTGCAGGGAGGCGGGCAAGGACATCGTGGTGCCGGTGCAGTCGGCGCGCATCCGCACGCTGGGCTCCTTCGGCTTCCGCTACGGCCGCCTGGTGGTGCGCGCGCAGCTGCCCCGCGGCGACTGGCTGTGGCCAGGTGAGCCCTGCGCCGACACGCCCACCCGACACTCATCCTACACACACCGGGAGCGGTGGCTCAGTCCATGTCAATGCAGCACCTCTCACCGGCAGGTCCGAGGTTCGAGTCCTGACGGTGGCAGGATTTTCGACACTAGCTTTTCAGCTAGGTCGAATTCAGTCGCTGTCTGGAGTAGAATTCTAGTGGCTGCCTGCTCTGATCGGTAGTTTTCAACACCAGGCGAATGCCGGGGCAGTACCCTACCAAACGGGCCATGAACCGCGCGCGATCTGTCCTTCTTCTTCCTTGTCCTATCATCTCCCATTACACACACACACACTTACACTAACATGCACTACACTACCACATATTCCGGGAGACCGGTCGGGATCTTAGAGCTTGTCCCAACTGGGGCGGTGCCCCGCTGGTGGGAGAGTCCTGGTTAGAGGGAAACCTCGTTAGCCGACGGTAGATCGGCGCCGGATCTCGCCATCCAGTGGGGGAAGATCACCGCCATCTCCCGAGAAAAAACATGCACTACACTAACGGGAATAATGACCAAAGCCGTTGACGCGCTCGGAAACACGAAAAATCAATCAATCAAAATACACTCACGCTCGTTTCATCTCTCCTCCCAACTCTCCTGACACACACACACACACTACATTCACTCGGACTCAGTCATCGCTCAGCTAATACTCGAGATTCGCCTACCATCTCTCCCAAGACTTGCCTCTCAACTCAACCAAGACACGCCCCTCATCCAAGATTCCTCCCCCCATTTCACCCAAGATTTACCCCTACTACACCCAAGATTCACCCCACACTTCAACCAGACGCGGCTCCCACCTCACCCAAGACTCTTTCCCTACCTCGCTGAAGACTCGTTCCTCACTCACCCGAGACTCGTTCCTCACTTCAGCCAAGACTCGTTCCTCACCTCACCCGCTCCCCCTCACCAAAATTCCCCCCCAACCCCACCCAACCCGCCCCTTACCGCCCCAGCCTATCCGTCCGCAATCCTCCTTCACTCAACACTTGGCTGATCGCTGACGCGTGGTAAGTGACGGTGGGTGCGCTCGTGCGGTTGCAGCGATCTGGCTGAAGCCCGTGGACAATGCGTACGGGCCGTGGCCGCGCTCGGGGGAGATGGATCTGATGGAGGCGCGCGGAAACAAGAAGCTGGTGACGGCGGCGGGCGTGTCGCGCGGCGTGGACCGCGTCGCTTCCACGCTGCACTTCGGCCTCAACAAGACCTACCGCGCCTGGCGCCCCACCAGCTGGGAGCTGTAAGTTTCACGCACTAACCGTTAACACCGCTTGGTGTCCAGTCCTTGGTGTTGGACCTTGCTGTCCCCGGCGCTTGGTAACCGCTTGGGCCTCAGAACCCAGGCTATTCAACGGTATGTTTAGTGTGAAGAAAATATTTTGGTGAAACAAGTGCATAAAGCCTTACTATTTTTAGAAAGTTTTTGTTTATTGAAAACAACTAAAAATAATAATTTCTGAATCATTTTTCAAAAGGTCATAATTTTGTGGCATGCTCAACGTTCTAAACTCAAAATAACACACGCGCCACTGTTCGGAACTCCGTTCACTATTGCAAACTACTAGAAAAAGCAAGTAACATTACAGACTCGCATTTCTCAAGATAGCTTCAACTTGGCCAACAATTATTACACAATAAAGCCAACATCAATGAAGTTATCTCTTCAGTGCCTAGACCGGAAGAGGTGGCTCAGTGCATTATCTGATGTCACTGCAGTGCCTCTGACTGGGAGGTCCTAGGTTCGAGTCCCGACGGTGGCAGGATTTTCGACACTAGCTTTTCAGCGAGGTCGAATTCAGTCGCTACCTGGAGGAGAATTCTATCGGCCGGCTGCTCTGATCGATAGTTTTCCGTGGTTTCTCCGTTCAACACCAGGCGAATGCCAGAGTAGTACCCTAATAAACGGACCATGCGCGATCTTTCCTTCCTCTTCCTTGACCTATCCTCACCCCTTACGCACACACTTACACTAACACGCAGTACACTACCACACATGCCAGGCTGAAGCGGTGCCACGCTTCTGTGAGATACCTGGTATGGGAAAACCCCGCTTGTCGACGGTAGGTCGGTGCCGGATCTCCCCATCCAGTGGGGGAAGATCACCGCCACCTCCCGATGAAAAACGTGCACTACACTCACGGGACTAATGACCATAGTAGTTGAGGCACCCGGTATCACTAACAAGCAACCAATCATTCAGTGCCTAGATCAAACGGATACTCGAGCACAAACGCAGGAAGACGAGGAAACGTGCGCCTGACCTATGCTCGGACTTGGGCGCCTCGAGAATTAAGCACTGCACGAGTATAGGTCGGATTTGAATTTCAATGCGTTAACTGGTGGAGTCGAATTGAAAAAACTTGGCACTGAATTTATCACAATCATCTAATAAGCAGGAAAAGGAATGTATTATAAAATTTTACGTTTCTAGCTCTATAAGTTTTGGCTCAACGTTCGTGTGTCAATCAGCGTTCTCTTTCATATTACAAAATATTCTAACAGATACTGATATACCGCAGACCATTATTCCTTTAAACTGAAAGAATACACATCACCTAACACGCATCTGCGCCCGCATGCCCGTGGTAGCGTCTGGGTTAGAAGCACAGCTTGAATTATAACATTTTAGGTCCCAAAACGTGCTCCTAATTAATCAATAATTTTATGAAAATATACATAATTTAATTTAATAATTATAAATCATTCTTAATAACAATTAGTGACAGTGGTAGCACTGGCTCTGTGTGAATGTAATGACAATAAGAGGTAATAAAAAATTAAGAGTTTATAATCATATTATATCGGTTTCTACTAATAATTTTATTATATTCGTAGAATTGATACAGTTATGTCGAAAATTATTTAATTTTGTTTTTACGAAAGTGGGTCGAATTAAATATCAAAGTGCTATGTGTTTGTCTTATGGTTTTTATTTTCTTTTCCTATTTTGTTCCCGAGGTACCGGAACGCCGTTCCTTCGCGTTCCGCCAGAAATCATGCTCCGGTTAGAAGTATTACCGTGATATGGCAGCACACCCAACCACTATAACGTCTCAATCGTCAGGGAGTCACAGATACGTCATCGAATTCCTGTCGACCGCTTATTATAATGGGAAATAATTGTCTTTCTCAGCAACAAAAATAACAACTTTATTACAAGACTTCCGACAACAAATAAGTTAAATCCAATTATTATTAACTTAACCAAATACTATGAAGTGGATTGCTGCTAATTTATTTACCAAATCAAGCACACTATTGCATAAAACACACAATCCATAGAACCAAGAAGCCCTCGATCTAGTCTTCACGATCTAACGAAGCATTTTGCCTTATTATAGGGGATCTTCTAGCATGATACCCCGTTCCTAGGTGGAGACAAATAACAATAACCTGCTACTTTACACTACCCATCGCAACTACCTACCAGCGCAAGCCTGGCAAGCATGCTTATTCCATTGCACACGCACGCATAATTTTCCTTCGTTGCATATGCTTGAAGAAGAGCCAAGCAAACAAGAACCAAGCGAACAGATAGTAACACGGTGCGCGCTCACACACCTGTGCCACTGTCAGTGGTGAGATTCCAAACCACTGGCCACACTCCAAACCACTTTTTTTCTTTTCTCTCCAATGTTTATAACTTCTTCCTTATCAGTATTCAGAATCATTAGTCTTTTATTTTCTCGCCTTTCGAAGGAACATCGTAAGAAGAGAAAGTTACGTAATTGTGCGCCGGACAATGGTGAATTTTTTCTGTGCAGCATATCTGTTTGCCTTATTAGGGCTTGCCTTGGGGTAGTAGGATTTAATACTTCATAGGGTTAGTTAATGGCTGACATTATTTTGCTCGAATAATATTGTGAAGTAATTCGCGGTAACTTTCTAGTGTGAGGTAACCGACAGATATTTTAACTCGTACGCAAGAATACTGTCACCTGGAAGGTAGTAAATCAAATGATGAGAAATTCTCTTCTTCATCTCTTCCTCCTTGCGGAACGTGTCATTTGAAGAAAAGGTCGCGTAGACACTACGCAGTAAGGAAGTATCATAGGGATGAAAGACAATAGTCTTGAGAAAATAAGGTTATTTAGAGGCGATAAAGTTGTAGTGGGGGTGCTGGGGTGAGAAAAGTAGAGCAGTCGGAAACTCTCCAGCCTTCTCTAACTTCCCTTTACCTGAAACTCTCCAACTATGGCCCGGTAGTCAGAGTAACAAAATAAGCAAGGTCAAAACACAAGTTAACAAAGATTGAAAACTACGCAATTGTTAATTTACTCGTTATGATGAGAAAATGACCGTAAATAACCACTAAAGGGAACATATTTTTTCAAATAAAAAATATATAAACGCTTTTTTACTTGGTTACACTTACTGATGCCGTTCCAACCGTCCTCGTCTTCAGCTTTGGCTTGTAAACTTGAAATCACGTTTGTTGTTTGTTTGGAAACTTTTAACTTATTAAATCGATAACATTGTTTTAAAAACGTTTCAAGAAATAAAGATATATACATCCATTTAAACAAATATTTTAACGTTAGTAATCTTTGGTATTAACTGATCAGTATCTAATTATCGGTCAATTGAGAAAAACAAATTACATATAGCCAAAAGTCCAATCTTTTAATGTTTAATATAATTCAACAGTTCTGTATTCCATTCTACAGATTTAGAAATTTACAACAAAAATGTGCACATAACCTAACAAAATTGTTTGGTTAAATAAGCAAAAACATGCACAAAAAGAACATAATACATTACCTTTACATATGTATTACTGCAATTTATTAATGTCAGATTAAGGGATTATTTTAATTCAACAATATTTTTTCACAATGAATTGACTATTATGACACCAGACAAAATCACCAACGAACTGAATGGATTTACTTTTCATTTTGGTCACGATCATTGCTTTTTCAGGCTACAGATGATCATATATCAAAACTTTTTATTTTGAAAGAATGGGTTGTCCTTATCATCTGTTAGCAAACTTAATTCAACATGCCAATTAAATTGTCCTCTTGAATTTTCTACTGGAACTTCACAATTAAAGATGGTTCCCGATCTTTCGTGAAAGATGAGATCTGTGTGATGCTATAATTTAAATTTCTTCCACCTCGACACCAAGCATAGTACTTTTATTTTTCACAATGGCGAAAACACCTTCACTTTCTTTAACTGGGATTACACTCATCTCAATAATATTTGCCTTTAATATTGTTTCTGATTTCTTACACTTTCTTTGAGATTCTGTACTTCAGTTCAAAATAGTGCATTTCTCGCTAGCATGCCTATATCTTTACCGTCGTCAATTTCACTTGTCAACACCATAATTATGGCATTAGAATTATCGACCTGTGCTGAGAAAAACTACGATGGGGCCTTAGTTGTTTTTTTTAGATAGGCTGAATTTTGCTCAGAGTTTGTCACTGTCTCTGCAGCGATTCTGACCGGGAAGTCCTAGGGTTCGAGTCCTGGTGGTGGTGGTGGGGGGAGGATTTTCGACATGAGCTTCGTTGCTAGCCGCCGCCTGGCGAATTCAGCCGCTGACTGGCGAATTATAGCAGCCGGGTGCTCTGATCGATAGTTTTCTGTAGATAGTTTTCTCCGATCAGGGAATTGCCGGAGCAGGGCAAAAAACTACCCACGGATCGCGCGAAATCTTTCCTTCCGCTTCCTCGTGCTATCCTCTCCCCTTACACACCTTATCACTACTACATTTGTCGGGAGCTTAGAGCTTGACCAGGCTGGTGCAACGCCGCTGGAAGATATACCGCTGGGAGACATACCTGAAGGTGGAATTCCCCACAAGCCCTCCCACCCATCGGTTGGCGCCGTATTGCACCATCCAGTGGGGTAACACCGCCAACATTCACGATAAAACATTCACAGTACTAACGAGTCTAATTAACATAGCAGTTTGCGTGGCCGGAAACATTCAATCAGTCATCTCGGATCTTAATTTCGTTACTTCGTTCAGTAGTAGATTCTTGAAGTTTTGCATTTTAAGAAGATAAATTGTTTTAACGTAAGGGATCCTGCAGTACTTAAATCATAATTTGTTTTCAATTATTTATTTTCCAGTTGCTTGATTGCGTTTCTCGTCTTCTAATATAATTTTTAATATTGTTTGCATGGCAGAAAACATCACAAAGTTCGTCGCTCTTGACTTCCTTTCCATCACTGGTGAAGGTATGCAAAAATTCATCTGACGCAGGAATCAACCATCAGAGCATGTTTATGTTAAATGTAAAGAAGCGGAGCTCCAGACCCCTTAACGAATTTCATTCCAAGTAATTTCAGTGCGCCTGGTGAGGAGGCCACCCGCAGCACAGTCGTGTAGTGCGGGCGGCCCCTGCGCAGGTGCTGGTCCAGCGCAGCGCGCATAGAGGAAGGTCACGGCCGGTCGGGGCGACGTGACGCAGCGGGGCGGTGGCAGCGCGGGCGGCACTCGCGTGCAGGGCGTGCGAGTGCGCGTGGAGAGGGGGAGGGGTGGGGGTAAGGGAAGGGCGGCGCCGCGGGCAAGACGCGCAGAGGTCGCGGACCGCGAGAGGCCGCATGGCAGGTCAGCGCTCGAGCAGCGCCGCGCCGCTCAGGTTCCCCCGCCGCTCCCGCCCCTGGCCGGTCGCAGAGGGCCAGCGAGGACCACGTCGCGATTCTCTATGGGGCCAAACGCAGTTCGTGTAGGAGGACGAGACGAGTAAGTATGTTCAGTCAATCGCATTGTAAACCGAAGTTTAGCGTAAATATCTCTTATATGCAGCTTTGGCACCGATGAATAGACTAAGTTAACTGTTTGCTGAAAACGAGGCAAGTGACTATAGACCTCTGCGAATCATACTCTGTGTTTGGATACATTCAGAAACGTTAAAATTTTCACTAATTGCTTAATACTGGTAATACTTAATAATATTTTAAGAGACATAACGGAACCTTCCTAAAACCATCAACTCTGTATCATAAATCACAAGACGAGTTGTTTGATTATTCACGCTGGAACAATGATTTGATTACATTGATTAACACATAAATTGAATGGTGTGTTTATTCATGCTAGACGAGAAGTTTAAATAAACATATGATACGATATTTTGCTCGTCTGTAAAATTTATTTTCCACTACTTACCAGTTTTTTGCAAGAATAAAAAATGCCACACGCTAAGGAAAGGCACCATCTTTAAGGGAAGGCCATCGTCACAAAATCTCTTAGTTACAACTCGTGGATAGGTTATGATATTCCAGAGGTGTATTCAATAGATTGATGTAAAAAAATGTTACGTATTGTCGAGTAGGCTGAATAATCAGCTGGTTCATATGCAATCTACTACAAACGATATATTTCTACACATTCAGAATGCAAAACTCCGAAATATTACTGTTACGAAATGAAAATACAAATTTGAGTAGTATGATTTCGGGAAAAAGAGACATTGGAAGGATGTAGCGTCGGATACCATGAACGCGAGTTTTTTTAAGAGAACTGGATTGAGTTTGCTGGGAATATGGCCGTCTCAATGTAGGCCGGGAATATTGACGTGACGGGAATATTGACGTACTCTTTAAAACCAATTAGTAATTTGGTTATTAGTAGTTACTAAGCGGTTGGTCAAGATATTAGATGTTTGATACAAGTTCCAGAAAATGAATCGGTGGTTCTGTAATAAGGTACAAGATATTCGCGGAAGTGGAGAAGGTAACATTTGCTGATTGATTCTGGATACAAGAACACATGATGAATGTATTTACTCGTTTTTAACTTTACAATTTCTTATTTAAATTACCTCAAGAGAGAGGTCAACGGTCAACGACGTTTGGTGAGTAACAATACAGCTTCAGCTAAAATTATTGGCGTTTAAACGATCGAGAAATTCACATATGTATACTCTGTTGCGGGATCATAAGTTCAACAGAATCGTAACGATTACGTACAAAGCTTCTTACCACACGGTTTCCTACTTCCTGAAGTGGGCTCAAAGTTATATTTCATGGACTGTAATCTACAAATAAGTTTTTGAGCCTTACATTTTTGGAAGTAAAGCTTTTTTGAGAACGCTCTCCGTAGTAAAGATGGTAAAAACGTGAAGAACGTCGAATTGTATGTCACGTCAAATTATGTATTTGATTGTTTATACGATTTAATTGCAAGGGTTTAAAACTGCGCATTAAAATACCCTTAGTAATATTATAATAATTAACTAAACGAGTGGATAAAAGATAGGTTTAATTACATGAGTGGTCTGTTCAAGAAAACGAGTGACGTTAGCAATGAGTTTTACTACGAGTGAAATGTACCTCTTTATCGACATGTTACGTTCAAAATTTTCGTTTCCAGTTAAGAATAATTTAAATGTTGAGATATTCATGCACATCTTTACCATTTAAGGCATGCATTTGATGACGTCGTATTGCTTCTCAAAAATACCTATTTTAGAGGGCCTTACATTGTGTACACTGTGATCACTACTGTCACTACTTGTCAAATGGTCACTTCTTGTGTACACTGGTCAATACTGATAAAGCCATCTAAACATTACTTCTCACGAAAAGTTATGATAGCTATGAGAGTGTATACATATAGAAATATTGGAAAGTAAAAGAAAAATAGTCACTTCTGACACAATATTGCTGGCGTACTTTTTAGAACGAGTAAGCACAATTGACATTTACGTTTTTTGAACTTGTTCTAGACTTATTCTATAGCTAAGGTCAAATGTCATACATTTAAAACATCTAATTTATTCATGTTAAATATTGTATGTTGTTTCATTAGTAAGCTAGTGTCAAACTAACGTTTACGTAACCAAACTTGTTTATTTATTTATTGTTTGTAGTTTATGGAGGTACATAATACGTGATGTACATTTTTGTTCATGTTTCATGGCCGTCTGGAAATACTTTGGTCACATCTCTGTTATAGTAACTTAATTAAACGATTTTTATCATTTTCACAGCATTGGGCCTAAACGACATAATACACAGTTTAGGGCCTGGCAATCAAATTTTAGATTTCACTAAGACGTTTTTCACGTTAAAAATAATGGTTTACTAAGTGCGGAAAGTTCGTACTAGTACACTGCTTACATTCAAATATATTTCCACTATGAGATAAGACAAGAGTCACACTCCATATATCTGACGTAAGTGAGTTTCAATTTTGGTAACGTAATCTCATTGTTAGATAATGTGCAACCACATGAACGCATCAATTTTTACTCTTATTGACATCTTATTTACTCTTATTTAAATGTGATGTCAGGATGTCGATTTTATTTTACTTCTAAAACTCAAATATAAATGTTATTTTATAAACGAATTTCTGCGCATGTTTGTTGTTACATGAGTCAGAATACAAAGGTTAAGCAATAAAGTATTTCCCTCGATTTGTGGTTCATTGAAATTTCTTAAAAATGAAGTCAAACCATGTAATACGAAATTTTTCGTGTTATAGCGATGTAGAGATACACGTTTTCAGTGTTTCACTAGTTCATTGTTTGTTTGCTGAAACTGTTAACGTCGTATTGAATCGAATTTTTTTTATACACAACACTTTCCTATGGGCAGATTTTAAAGAAAAATCATTGACCTATTAGAAATCATTCGTGCTTCGTTCGTGCGGGTGTTTACTTGGTGGTGCCATCGACAACGCAAATATCAGGTACTCGAACTCTATATTGTAACGAATTAAAAATTAATATATATTTAACATTAAGAAGACATGTATATACATGACCTACTTGGGGGCTAAAATACAGGTTTTCAATGGTTTGAATGCTATGGATTCGTTCAAGGTATGAAGAAGAGGAAGAAGAAGAAGTAAACCAACACCCAGACGAGAGTTGGAAGGGAGTGTCGAAGTACAGCCGTGTGGAGTGCAAGTGCAGGCAAGAGGTAAAAGTATCGAAACAGACGGAATCTTGACGTATAGATACACAAACGGAGTGTGGAAGTATTGATGTAGAGACGGAATGGATGACATAGAATGAAAAGTAGATGTACTTAAAATACAGTCGGGAAAAATTAAAAAAGTTGACGTGAACTGAGAGTTGGACGTATAAACGAAATGATTTTGCTATTGCATTCTTTAGTTACAAATGTTATGTTAAGGTTTTTTGTTGTTATTATTAGTATTATAAATAGCTTCTTTTATTTTGGAATTCGAAGCGTTTGAATTTAATTGTTCAGTAAGTTGCTATATTCAAATGTATGGAGCATACCGTAGAATCATCAGCCCCCGAAAAAATAAATGGATATTTCTATTTTCTCCCCATTTAATTAATAATAGAAAAATAAGAATATTGTGTATTAGGAAACATTTGTTTGACAGTGCCATTAAAATTATAACGGGCACTCCTGTGAAGTTAGAAATACAACAAAGAAGTCTGCGGGGGCATTTCGTATGTTTCCTTGTCGTTATATTTAACAGAAAATTAATGGGAAAATTCGAGGTATAGTGGATGGAGTCCTGTCACCCCGAGCATCGTAATTTTAACCTCCACCAACTAATGTGGAATTTGTGATGAATAAAGTGAATATTTGGGGTTTTCCCGTTTCCCCTGTTTCTCATTTCACCAAATCATTTTGGAGCATCATCCATTCATAAAATCATTCATTTTAGGAATGACCGAAAAGGATTTGATACTGAGGATTTTAGTACAAGTAAAATTGTTAGAAATAATTCATTTCCTGTTTACTTTGTCAATTTATAACTTAATGATAATTCTTAAAATAATTATGCAAAAAATTTTAATTGTTAGGGTTTTTACAGAAGTATGAAAAAGTGAGGAAAAGATCTTTGGCCTTCAGTAAATGCCGACAAATGGTTATAATCTCTAGAATTGGTGGCAACGCTAACAATTTTCGGAACATAATGATACACTTTTCCTAATAGCTCCATCTTCCGGAACCACTTGAAATTGGACCATTTTCAGATTTTTCTTAGCGGCATTTTAGTAGACGTTTCCGGCAATAAAATACTTTTTCGTTTTTCTGTACCATAAAAAGTTAAAATGATCAATATTCACTATTTATTTTCCTTTTTCGAATTGGATTCCCGGGCTAGTGCCGTAAATTTGCTTCATAAAAGGAATACATCAGAGAACAAAACGTTGGTTTGTTGAAGCAGTTCCTTAAAATGAATGTGATTGGCCGACAGCGATATTTCCTTCTCTACCGGGTAGTCGCATCCTTAGTGGCGAACGATGAGCAGATACCCCATCACATATGGCCCATTGCATATTAATCTAGGAAAATCACTTGCCTGTATTGCCTGCAAAAAGAATTTAGATAAGCGTTTTCATATCCTTAACGAAAGCTTTTTTACTGAGGGTTTTTCTTCCACAGTAACAAACGGTCACTTTTCTGCTGCTTTAATGCCATGGAGAGTTGATATGTTAGAAATGCAGAATATAGATTTAGTAGAAGCTTATAGACCTTCGACGTAGCCACATATTGTCTAATATCCACATATCGCCGCCAAACAGGAGTGAAGGATTGCATTTTAAAGGCCAGTGCCCGTTAACCGCCTAATGTCCGCTGGTCATTAAGAACTATCAAGACAAATGAATGTTGTAGCAAAAGATGTCTTATCGAGAGTAAAAGTTATTTTGACAAGAATTATTTCAAGGAGATGAAATTACGAAAAATCCTCAAAGACACATGCTGATGAATTACGGGCTCAGTTAATTATCATCTAGTTTTCCAAACTTAAACCGCATCATCTTTTACTCTACATCGAACTAATTTTTTTTATAAATAAAAAAATATACAGTTCGGTATTTCTTTAACTTTATTTATGGAAAGACACATATTAATCTGAATTTAAAGGCCTTGCAACTATCTTTGAACCTCTGCAAAGCAAATTCGAAAAACTTCAGTCAGAAAATATTTCCTCGGAAATGAGATTTGTGAGAACTCATATGTCGAATAACTAATAAGTCATACAAGTAATACTATTCCACAATAAAAATAGTTGTTGTTATTATTATTATGTCCTATTAGGTTTCATTCTTTCATTCTGAATTTCTTGATAATAGTTACACTTCTTTTTTCTTCTCCTCTCTTGGCTTTATTTGCATCGCCCTTTCATACTGAGTCGTGTTAATAATCTGACGTGGCGTGCGGTTGTGCAGGGCCAGCCCCAAGGGCGAGGACTTCTCGCAGGCCTTCCACCTGTACGAAATGCACTGGACGCCGCGCTGCATCTCCTTCGCCATCGACGGGCGCGTCATCGGCGCACAGGCGCCGCCCCCCGGCGGCTTCTGGAAGCTCGGCAACCTGGACCGCCAGCCGGGCGGCAAGGACATCTGGGCGGACGGCAGCGACATGGCGCCCTTCGACAAGCCTGTAAGCAGCTTTCTGCTGAGAAGTTAATCGGGTGCCACTAAAATATCCGGTTTTTTACCGGTTTAGCTGGCTCAGTGCATGTCACTGCAGTGCCTCTAACTGGAAAGTTCTAGAGTTCGAGTCCGGACGGTGGCAGGATTTTAGACACTAGCTAGATAACTAAGTCGCTGTATGGAGGAGAATTCTTGCGACCATCTGATCGGTAGTTTGTCCTGGTTTCTCCGATCAACCCAGGCGAGTGCCGGAGAAGTATCCTAGCACATGGGCTACGGAGAGCGCGTCAACTTTACTTCCACTTCCTTCTCTTGTCCTCACCCCTTACTCACACACACTTACTCCACTAAACTACCACACATGCCGGGTCGGGAGCTTCAGAGCTTGTCCCGGCTGGGGCGGTGCCCTGCGCTGGTGGGAAATACCTGGATGGGGAAATTCCCCGCAAGCCGACGTGTAGGTCAGCACCGGATCTCTATAGCCAGTTGGGTGAGATGCACTACACTTACGCAAGCAATGACCTTAGCAGTTGACGCGCCCAGACACAAATCAAATAACCAAAACCGGGCTTTGATTTTCTAAGTGAGTTGGTCATTATGTCAAAGCACCGCATAAAGAAACCTAATTGAAGCTTGAAGAACAATAATCCACTTTATCCACTTTTCGGTGATGTTTGATGAGTGTTTAATCCAGTTTGTAAGCACTATTTAAATGCAATATTTAAAGTTTCAAGTATTTAAGAAATAAATCTTTATTAATAGATTGCTAGATGGAGTTTGTGTTCCCTGAAGGAAATTACAGGATTATTTTCTCTCTGAAAATTGCTTGTCTGGGCTTAGAGAGTTTTTGATTTCCCTGATTCAATTCTATATTGTCTTGAATTCGTGGACAGGGAGCGGTGCGTCAACTGATGTCACTGCAGCGCCTCTCACCGGGAGGTCCTAGGTTCGAGTCCTGACGGCGGCAGGATTTTCGACACTAGCTTTTCAGCTAGGTCGATTCAGTCGCTGTCCGGAGGAGAATTCTACCCACCGGCTCCTCTAATCGGTAGTTTTCCGTAGTTTCTCCGATCATCACCAGGCGAATGCCGGAGCAGTACCTACCGAACGGGCCACGGACCGCGCGCGATCTGTCCTTCCTGTTCCTTGTCCTATCCTCTCCCCACACACACACACACACACACACACTAACATGCACTTCATATTATTATATTACCACATATTCCGGGAGACCGGTCGGGAGCTTAGAGCTTGTCCCGGCTGGGGCGGTGCCCCGCTGGTAGGAGAGTCTTGGTTAGGGGGAAACCCCACTAGCCGACGGTAGGTTGGTGCCGCATCTCGCCATCTAGGGAGGGAAGATCACCGCCATCTCCCGAGAAAAAACATGCACTACACTAACGGGACTAATGTCCAAAGCAGTTGACGCGCCCGGAAACACGAAAAAATCAATGAATTGAATCCGTGGTCGTCAACAGCACCAAATTATTGAGGAAAAGGATCACGCAATATAGAAGTACAAATTAAGGAGGTCCCCTCTTTGTACAAAAATAAATTGGGGAGAAGGACGCGTCCTCTCCCAAGCGGTGACGTCCAAGCTTCAAACCGAATGGATGAACTGCGAGCGCGCTGCCGCGATAACGTCTGCAAAGTGCTCGAACGTTACTCCGTGAAGTGGCATCACGCGAAATGACTAGAAATTTTCATTGAACGCGTTTGTGGAGGTCATTTCTCAAAGACGAGTTAATATTGATCTGGTTTGATAAGTAAAAACCGGTAAACTTGCAAATTTTCCCTTCAAGTACGCTCATATTGTATAACACAGAAAGATAATTTTCGAAATTCAAGACCAATCCTATTGGACCAATTGATGAAACTGATCTAATTGATGAAAATGTTGAAATTTTTTAATAGTCCACAGGTACAAAAGGCACTAAAATGATAATGAGAAAAGTCTAAAATAGTGCATTTTTTATTCGTTATTTATCCTTAAACGTCCCACATGTTTGGCTATTTGATAGCCCACGTTTGCATGCATATTACACGTTCAGAACTTGACAGTGTATGATAATTCTGTTTTTATACACGTCATATCGGATTATATAATTAACCTGATGTCGAAAAGTGACCGGGAGCGGTAGCTCAGTGCATCAACTGATGTCACTGCAGCGCCTCTGACCGGGAGGTCCTAGGTTCGAGTCCTGACGGCGCGCGGCAGGATTTTCGACACTGGCTTTTCAGCTAGGTCGAATTCAGTCGCTGTCTGGAGGAGAATTCTAGCGGCCGGCTGCTCTGATCGGTAGTTTTCCGTGGTTTCTCCGATCAACACCAGGCGAATGCCGGAGCAGTACCTTACCAAACGGGCCACGGACCGCGCGCGATCTGTCCTTCCCATTCCTTGTCTATCCTCTCCCATTACACACTGACTTACACTAACATGCACTACACTACCGCATATTCCGGGAGACCGATCGGGAGCTTGTCCCGGCTGGGGCGGTGCTCCGCTGATGGAGGAGTCCTGGTTAGGGGGAAACCCCACTAGCCGACGGTAGGTCGGTGCCGGATCTTGCCGTACAGCGGGGGAAGATCACCGCCATCTCCCGAGAAAAAAACATTCACTACACTGACGGGACTAATGACCAGAGCTGTTGACGCGCCCGGAAACATGAATAAATCAATCAATCAATCGAAAAGTGAACACGAAAGGTGAACATTGAAGAAGAGAAAATAGATTCTAGAAGCATTTTTTAATAGTGTGCTGGCGTTTAATTTGTTTAAAAATCCACCAAGTCACTTTTCAGGATTGTTTTCATAAAAGTAATGACCACCATATTGGTTCTTATTTTGTGCAAGCCATAGACGACACAAGCGAAATGAGACAAACATGGTTTTGGGTCCTTCAGTTCGACATCGCTTCTTTTTGTCTAGTAAATTCGGCTGCTTACCAAAGACCTGAACTCGCAATTTTGTCTGCGTGTTCATTAAGGATTCCAGGCTAACACTTTCAAAATTTCATTTTGTTTTTAACATTACATAATAAAATTTTGACTCAATTAAAATTATTCGATTCTACGAATGCCTCTTGTCAGAACCACAGTACTCTTAATTATTTTTAATCATATAGTCCGTTAGAAGAGGATAAGCTAACCTCAGCGCACACAACATTGGAAGGTTCGAGAACTGTTTCCTAGGTTGCAGCACTGATAGTGTAACCTCTCCTCAGTTTGTCTTTTAAATATTCATGGATTCGGGGCTCTTTATCAATGAAGATTTTGGGAAAGAAAACAAACACAAAGTCATAGTCACAGAACATTTATAATTGGACGTTTTCTTTAACATTTACCAAAATACAGAATGTCAATCTACAAACAATGATAAAAAAACAAACATTACACAATATAAAAAAACACATATCCCCAAAACAAAACAAACAAGTTTCACTCAAATTTAAACAAAGCTTTGTTTGCTTCTGAAGACAATCCATTTGCTAGTTTCTTTATGACTAAAGCAAGAATTGAACACTGGCACTAGTGCGGTCGGTGCTAAGAGGTGCGAGTTGTGTCCGCAGTTCTTCATCGTGATGAACGTGGCAGTGGGCGGGCGCTTCTTCAGCGACGGCCTGGTCAACTCGCCGCACCCCAAGCCCTGGAACTGGTCGTCGCCGCAGCCCATGCGCGACTTCTGGGAGCGGCGCGCCTGGTGGCTGCCCACGTGGGGCGACGGCGGCCAGAGCGCCCTCAAGGTGATTCCTCCACTTTTCTTCTTTCTCGTTAGGGAATATTCCTCAGAAAAACTCGTATCACAGGCTGTGCTAACGAAAAACTGGATAAATTCAGTGGCAAAATTTAGAAAAAAAAATTCTCTAACACTCTCTGGTCTGATAATCACTCTCTGGTTTAGACAGAATCCATGTTTTGTGAGTCCTTGATACCGAAAAATCAAATGATGACAAAACGTCCTGCCTGTCCGTCTGTGAACAAAGCTAGCGGCTAAACCGTTCAGCCAATTTTCTCCAAAATTGATATTCCCTGACGTCATCTGACTGACATCATGGCTCCTTAAATTTGAAACTGATATTTTGAATTTGGGATGGAGTATTTTCTTAAAGCCCTGGGATATTTTCCAAATTTCCAAAAAACATTGCTCCAACGTTTTTTTATTATGTTGTGTTGTTGGATAGTGTGAAGAACGTTTAAGAGAGTGGTGCAGCTCTCATGTCCTGATTTTTCGAAAACTGGAAAAGTTCACATTTTTTCGGAGTCTTCCTAGAAGTAAAATATGAAAGATAGAGATTTTTCCCTTAATGAAATCTGTTCCTTAAAGATAGATTTTGAAATAAGATCATGTACAATTTTTCGAAAATTTGAGTATTTTTCGCGTAATAATACGAGGGAGAAAGTACGTGTTATTTTAGTACACACTTGCAGGATCCTCGATCTGTGGTCAGCATAGAGCCTTCCGCGACAACACACGTACATGCAAGACAAGGGACAAACAATAATGCCCACGTCGAGACTCAAACTCGCGACCTTTTCGATCAAAGGCTGAGTCGGCACACGCTCTACCATTCACCCACCTCCCACCTCGGCCATTCAGATCAGAGGAAAATTATAGTGGCCGGCTGCTATGGCCGGTAGTTTTCCGTGGGTTCGCCAATCAACACCAGGCGAATGCCGGAGCAGTATCCTAACGTACCACGGACAGCCCGCGATCTCTCCTTCCTCTTCCTTGTTCTATCCTCAACCCTTACTTACATTTGCTATACACTATCACACATGTTGGAAGACCAGTCAGGAGCTTAGAACTTGCCCTGGTTGGGGCAGTTCCGCACTGGTGGGCGATACCTGGTTGATGAAAAAAACAGCTAGCCCTCATGTAGGTCGGCGCCGGATCTCGCCAGTCCGTTAGGGAAGTACAGCTCTCCTTCCCGCGATAAAAAGTATCAACTACACTTACGGAACTAACGTCCTTAGCAGTGGACGCGCCAGAATGTCACAATCAATTAATCATATTTTCTTCCTCTTCAATTCACGGCTTAGGCTACTGTCTGTTGCGCCCTTACAGTTTCTCTCCATCTTTTCTTTTATCTTCTTACGTTTCGTCTTCTTCATAGTGCGTAATACAAAAGTGTCTTTGCAAGTATCAGTCATTCGCTCTACCTGTTCTGCCCATCTTTGCCTAGTCTTGCATTCTAGTATTAATTTGTGTCACTTGCAGTTATCTTTTATTACAATGAATAATAATACTTATAATAATATAATAATATAATAATATAATAATATAATAATATAATAGTATAATAATATAATAATATAATAATATAATAATATAATAATATAATAATATAATAAATATAATAATATAATAATATAATAATATAATAATATAATAATATAATATATATAATATAAAATATAATAATATAATAAATAATAATATATTAATATAAAATACAATAATATAATAAATATAATAATATAATAATACTTCTCTTGTTCAAAGTGTAAAGCCAAAGAAATCTAGTGGTCTGGCTCAGGGGCGGATCCAACCGATCATTGGGGGGGGGGGAGCATCATAAATTTTGTTAAATAATAAACATTCTTTATTATAATGTATATTATTTTTCTAGTATATACAGGATACTATACAATATTTTTTAATAATTACTTAGTAATAACATAAATATTTGAATCCTTTTTTTCAAAAAAAGGAAGGTAAGAAATGAAAGCCATGGCCCCATGCCCCTCCCCTCACTGGACCTGCCGCTGGTCTGCCTCAAAAAAGAGCCCAGGCAGCTGATGCGTGTGGCGCGTTGCAGGTGGACTACGTGCGCGTGTACGCGCCGACGGAGAGCAGCGGCTTCGCGGACAACGCGTGCGCCGACGCCGACGCGCGCGCCAACGCCGCGCGCAACACCGGCTGAGCCACGCCCCCTCCACAACGAACTTCCATCGAAGATTCATTTTGGTTTCAACCATCGGATAGCAAATGTGTTGATAAGGGCATTAATGACAACCACTCAGTTCGATAATGGTGTTCAACTTTTATCAACGACCGTAAGGTGATCTTCACCTGATTCGATGTTTATTTCAATCAATGGACTCAGCCTTTATTATCAAATGTGTTAATTTATGTAAAAGCATGTATGATATCAAATGTGTTCGTTAAAACAGTAACGTTGCTTGGCAGTGTTAAACAACGCTGTCGACAATGTACGGCAGTTTTGAAATCCGTTGATTTTTTTGTTGTAAAGATTAGATCTACTGGTTATCAAATGTATTGTTTTGTCGGGAACGAAAGCCTCATGTATGCCACTAGTGTTACACTACATGTTAAAACATAATTTCGCCAATTCCCACACATTAAATTTTGTTTGAAGCATTAGAATCATCGGACATTGAATGAATTAATTAGCATAGGAACTTTAGTATTAGTACTACTACTTTAGAACTACGACATTAGTATTATAAAAAGATGTTTCGAAATGAATATTGTACGTAACATCTTGTCATCATACGTCATTTAAATTTTATTCTTCGTCCTGCGAGAGGGGACGTACTAAAGTTGTCATCAGTTAATATGAAGCCATACTTTATGAAACTGACCATTGCCGTTAAAAAATGGCAATGGATTGTTACGACACTTATAATAATTCTTATTACGAAACTGAACTCAGTTTAGTAAATTCCACTTTAGACAACTGAAGTGAATAAAAAAAGTTTTAATGCACAACACGGAAATTGTGATTGTATACTGCAATATCAATACGCCATCAGACGTGAAAAATGGTGACAAACAAGAACAGTAGGGAACACTCATGAAAATCACTCGAGTTCTGTCATGTTGAACAAACTTTTAATTGTGTACACGGTCATTATTGTTTCATTTGACATATATTTCAGAAATAACAGCAATCATCATACATCAAAAGAGTTGATTAAAAATACAAAGTTGCTTGTTAGTTTTCTATGACGCTTTCGTAAAGCGACGTTTGATCATATTAATGTAAATTAATGTTTATTTTAATGAATAGAATTATCAGTCACCAAATGTGTTGGTAACTCGTCAATGACGTGTTTCTGCCAGAAAGTGCTAGGATGAATTCATAAAAGCACATAACCTCTTGCGAATTCATTAGTGCTCTCTGTGTATTACGAAACTTCTAAAAGCATCCGCGCTAATGAATTATTTGCGCATCATCGTAGACACTTGCCATTAATGTATTACTACAAGTAGTAATAAATTTATGTCAGTCCTGTGCAAATCAAAGATAGGTGCGTTGTAGTCGGAGTGCTATCCATAAGTTCGTACATGGAGAAAAAAAACATTGAGAGATACTGTTCTCCGCATCTGTTCTGCTGTTGATCGCGTCCCGCTATTCGAGTTGCTATTGTGTTGCACAAAATAAGGTATGCCAAAATGGTTACTCTCTGTAAAACATTGCGAGACCTTTGTGATCTTCCTCTAATTTTAAATTATGCGACTATAGGTTGGGTTTGATAGTTACGTAAACACACATAGTATATTGATGAACAATCAAACAACTCATATTCATAAGGCATTGTTAATTTAATTCGTATTGTTTTTATTAATATTTCCTACTAATTTTATGCATACATGACAATGGAATGTGATTTTTTCACCGCCATATATTGGTTGTCCTCCATGTGTTATTGATAGGGTTCAAAGCTCAAGAAAGTGAAGACCTTTGTCACACATTAATGAAGTATCGGACCAAACAACCAGATATTTTCGCGCTCGGTGCTGCTTTTCATTTTAATGATAATGACATTACGTATGGAAGCTGATGTAATTTCTTTTTAATTATTTTTAATAAAATAATCAATAAGAAATGTAGAACGAGATGGATTGCACACCATTATTCATATTAATAGAGTTCGTATCTCAGAATGAATGATAGCTTGTTGAAACTTCTTGAGAGTGGCAGGCAAAAATGTTGAAAACATTTTGATTTCGGTATTTATAATGTAAAAGCAAGTTGTGCAATTATGTGGCACATAATACCACTATAAAATGTTGCTAATAAAATGTTTGAAAGTAACACAAATTAAGAACTGCAAAGAAAAATTAAATTAGTTTTGGGAAAAAGCAAACGAAGCTTGGGAAATTTATTCCTGTTTTCAGGGGTTACCCTTCGTAAATTACAATTTCAAAAAGTTGCAACTCCACGCCTACTTCTCTTTGACGTTCTTAAACTTGTCACATATGTCCCAGAAACCCACTATATCTGCATTTAAATATCAATGATTGAAAATTGTCTCCTCAAAAAGATTCCAACAAAATACATTTTTCATTATCTGTTGAAAGAATTCAACTGTCAAGATTTAAGCAATATTAAAATTCTGTAAATTTTCATGAATAATACAAATTCTTATATAAAATAAAAACACGCAAGCGTGTTTTTACACTAGAAATGTCTCAAGCGTGTTTTGCTCAAGGAGATAAATGTCATTTTGCTGAAAAAGATCTGGTTATTACACAGATTGAAAAAGACCCTGTCGGTTCATAACGTCCAAAAGTTAGTTTCTCGAATCTGTAAACAAACTGGAGAGGAGAAAATCTATTTTGTTCGGATGTAATTGCGAAAAACGCAAATTTGGGAATTTATGGTTCTGGGATGCAGTAACGACAGTCCTAGTCGCGCATGTCCTTGTGATGGGTCACAAATGAGTGAACTGAATGACGTCAGGGACCTGGAGCTGAATACGAAACTGACGTAAAACACGTTTTACAGGATTGAGAGCCTTTGAGACCAAGTCAATAAATAAAGTTTAAAATTTATAAATCTGAAATGATTCACCTGTAAGGCTGTGAATGTAACACTTCTAATGAGAACGAACATAATCGTGCATTCATATTGTAATTGGTTAGCAAAGGTTATGAAATATTTTCACATATTTAATTGAAACAGGACACGTTACTACGTTTTTTCCCTGATTTCATAGAAGTAGTGATTAAAATCTAAATATATTTAAAATCATGAGTATTTCAAGAAAAGAAGGACACACTCGGCCAAATTTGCGCACATTTTCTTGATCACGCAAATTTTTGAAGCGAGACCAGAGAAGGTTGCTATTTCCTCGGCAGTACTATCAATAATAGGTCTCGTTTGTCGTTTCCAAAATGTTATAATGGATCGGTGCGAAAATGTCATTAAAAATGCACGTTAGTATTTTTCATTCACAATTCAACTTTGTAAAGTAAAAGAGAAAATACGAGAATTCCTAAGCTCAACAAAAGGTCCTCAGATAGTACAATCATTTCGAACAAAATAGATTCCTCTTGGCATCTTTCATTAATAGATTCGCGCTGTGACTGGAAATCTTCACTTCGATGGAATGAGACGGCTCTGAGGTGGTGGTCATGAACCGGCTTCAAAGATGAAAACTTTAAGCTATAAAAGTAAATGCTCTGAATGAAATGAAAGATGTTCCACTTTTCTAAGTGAAAGAAATGATTCGTGAATGGTACGGGTATAGCGTTTCAGTGAAGATTCACGAAGAATACTGAAACGATTTCTAATATTTTGAACATATTTATGAAATGTTTTATGCTAATTTTCAAAGATAAAGATAATGAAGTTATTTAATTGTACGAGTAGTTCCATGAGGCAAGTATAATGGCTGTGACGTGACCTTAAGAATCACTTCTTTACAGCAATGCAAGTACACGTAGGAAAAATAAAATTCAGGTGAAATATGCTTAGAGAGATACGTACAGCAGTACGATTCAATTTTTCTACGAGTTTATTTGGATATTTTATTTTCATATAAATAAAACTACTAGTAAAGAAATTACAATTAAATATAAAATTTTCCCAAAATGTGTGAAAACGCTTTGATTTGACAATATCTCAGCGAGACTCGTCTTAAGGAAATAGTACTTACGGAAATATTGGGATCATACCGATGTGAAAGAAAGACGTGGATTCAGTTCTGAGAATGAGATACTTAAAGCTATGAAATGTCCAAAAAATGATGTTATAAATTAATACTGTGTTCTTATAGTGAAGTCATGCCGTAGTTATAATTACTCTAAAATGTAAAAAAAATACTACAAAATACTTGTCTGCAAAGGAAATGACTTTAAATGTATTAATTGTAGTGCAAATAAAGTATCCGATAATAGTATTTTTTCAACGTTTTTTCCTTATACTTTATTTTTACCCTTAGATAATCTTTAATGTCAAATATCCGATTAAAAAAGTAGAAGTTAAAATACTTTTACTAAAGTAATTCTTTTACCCTAAAGTAAAATAGTATTTCAAGCAACATTTTGCGCGAATCGTTTAAAAAAGTTGACAAGTGGATTTTTGTCGACTATTCATATACTGTCTTAGATTTTTCGTATTCCCTTGTCTTTTGATCATTTTATTCATCATCTGGCGCATTACTTGTTTTCTAGTTTGATTTACTCTTTTGTACCCACTTCATAGTAATACTGTTACTTGATTTTGAAACACTTTTTATTGTTTTGAGAAATGAATTTATACTGCATGAACCTTTAGCTGCAATCATAATTGGTATGTATACGTTATCTAACCTACATCAATTCTGTACTATTCATTGATGGTGATCCTCAAAAATGTATACAGCCAAATAAATCTGAAATGTCTGTCTGTGATTTTCGAATTTTCAGCTTTTAAATATTTTTTGAGCATGCTTATACTATTACTAAAAGGAATCCCAGGTCAAATAAATTGTTCTCTGTTCGTCTGTACGAATCGATTTAACTAAAGAATTACTTAATCTATAAACTTGAAATTTAAACACAGTATAGACATTACCCAACTCAGTTTTTGTTTTACCGTAATATCCTCAAGGGTTCCGAAGATATGACATTTTTCATTTCCCCTCCCGTACTGTGCTAGGCAGCATCCTGCTCTACTTGCATAACATTGAGGGCATACTTGTACTTTTTTATTTTCCACAAAAATGGGAAGGAGGGACGGACGAAGCGTGTTGAACGGGAGGAACCGGTAGAGCGGATGGGACTGAATAGCAGGCGGGGGAGGTGTTTGCAGGACAGTCATGGTAGGCCAGATAGGACGTGCGAAATTGAATGACGAAGCGTGACGAGCGGAAGATACAAATAGAGCGGAAGGGGGTGGGCGGGGTTGGAGGTGTTGGCAGGACAGACATGAGATACCTGACAGGGAGTGGGCGATATACAAAGTGTTATAAGTGGGAGTAACGTGCAGAGCAGAAGGGGCTACAAGACCGACATGGCATGCCAGAGAGCATGTGCGGGGGTGACGGGCGAAACAAGATGATCGGGAAGAAGTTATCAAGCACGATAAACTGGATGGACGGGGCATATGGTGTGGACAAGAGAGCCATGTTACCCGTTAAAGCGTGCGTTAGGGACGGAGGTTGCGTTATAAGCGAGAGGAACTCATAGTTTGGGGGCCGGAACAAATAGAGCGTGCGGACGATATGGATGATGTTTTATAAGCGAGAGGAACTGATAGAGCCGAAGGGTCTGGATGGGTGAGGAAGGAGTTTTAAGCAGAACGGCCATGGCAGGCCGAACAGAGGAAGGAACAGTGGATATGGCCGATGCCTTATGAAGAGAGGAACTGATAGAGCCGAAGGGTCTGAGTGACCGACGAAGGAGTTTTAGGCAGAACACCCATGGCCGGGTGGAAAAGGCGTGCAGGGGAGACGGGCGAAGCGTGCGGGGTGAAATAAGGATAAAGTGTGGTGACGAGTGAAGTGTGTGAGAAATAAATATCCCGACTTATGTCCAGAATACTTGCACGCTTTTCACAAACACAGATTTATTACAATGAACTACAGAAAGTACATTGGTCACAATTTCAGAATCCAAAATATTATACCATGTCACAAGCCAAAATCAAAAACGAAAAGTCCGGGAGATGTACCAAAAAACTAGCTATGTCAAACCAAGAAATACACCAGAATGAACCAAAATTACTGCCGGGCCTACACTCGCTTCTACACGGTACAATCTCCTCACTCGAGTTTACTCAATACACGCTTACTAGCGTTCTGTCTCTCTGGCTGGCGGCGCCCGCTTTTAAGCGGGCGGCGCCGCAGACTCGCTGCACCGCTCCTGGCTCTCCGGCCAGCCTTCCTTCTAAGCTCGGGCGGCGCCTTTTCCGCTTCGCCGCGTCTGCCGACTTCCTCGTTCGCCGCTCAGCGCTGCCACCTTGGCGCGCTCTTCAAACGTGGTTATACAGCTGCAACACCGACAATACCGGGTAATCACTTAGTTTTTAAATATACTCATATATACATTTAGTATAACCATTATTTGTTTTCCACCATCCACCATATGATTTTCAAAATGTTGAAATATGTTTCATGATAACTTTATTTTCGTTTTTCGTTCCAATTCATCGGAAGATTGTGGAAAAGTCTTACCGTAACTATTGTTTTCGTTTTTGCATTAAATTCAAACTAGTGGTATAACAACACATACTTTCTCTCATTATTTATAACTTTTGCCTTTTTCGAAAGTCAGAGGTTCACGAAAACAAGATCTGTGCTAATTTTATGGGTCCTTTATGGAATAAATTTAAAGATATGTAGCCCTTTTTCAGAAAAAGGCCTTTTAAATAAATTGCATAAACTTCAAGCTAAAACTATACGAAAACTACTTGTTTTTCAAAAGAAATTGTACATTTTTTAAAGATTTAATTATTTAAAATTTTTTATTTGAGAAAAAATCTGAATCATCAACGTAGTACTTTTGCAATGTTCGAAAATACAGAAAGTTCCCTGAAAATGGAACCAGAACCATTTTTTAGCATTGTTTGCTACTTGCGAGGAAAAAAGGAAAGAAAAATTGGAGTCGTGTTTGAGTTAATAAATATTTAAAAACTTCCTATATTACATGCAAAATTACGGGAAAACTACTAATATTTTCGAAAAATTGTACATGACCTTATTGCAAGATGTCTTCGAAGAAAAGATTTCATTAACGAAAAAAAGATCTATCTTAATTATCGGTAGTTGTAGGAAGACGTTGGAAGACTTTTGAGCTTTTTGCTGGATACGAAAATTAAGAGATTTCAACAAAAATGAGACCTGTGCCATTTTTTAAGCGTTCGCTATCCGAAATTTGAAACTGTTTTTGAGAAAATTTTGAAAATGACTTTACGTAAGGTGCCCCCACTAAGTAAGGTACTAACTAATATTTGTTTGCGTCCTCATTATTCAAAAATTAATTCAATTCAGCATTAATTCAAAACGATATAAAAACTCTTTTTTATCATAACATTCACCACTGTCACTTTAAATAAAACATGCGTGAACCCGGATCTCGTTGCGTTTCTCACACAACCACTACTTCATGAACTACTAACAAGTTACCTATCTTCTAACTACAATTTACCCTGCCCCTCAAGTATCCACCGCTGTTGTTGAGCCATACAACTCAATCCTCACCACCCACACTACTTTGGAACATTCAGACTCTGCTTTTATGGTTGACAATGAAGTAATTTATACATCTGTCGCCGCAACCTTGACATTGAACGCCCTACCAACTTGAACAGACTCATTGGCCAGATTGTATCTTCCTTCCAAACCAACCTGGTGCCATATCCACGTATTCACTTCCCTCTTGTGACCTATGCTGTAGTCATTCTGCCCAGAAAGCCTACCACGAACAGCTGTCTGTAGCAGAGATCACAAATGCCTGCTTTGAGTCTGCCAATCACATGGTAAAATGCGATCTTCGCCATGGCAAATTCATGGCCTGATGCGTGCTGTATCGTGGTGATGATGTTCCAAATGATGTGAATGCTGCCATTGCCACAATAAAGACCAAGCGCACCATTCAGTTCGTGGACTGGTGTCCTACTGGTTTCAAGGTGGGCATTAACTACCATCACCTACAGTTGTGCCAGGAGGTGACTTGGTTAAGGTCCAACGTGCTGTTTGCATGTTGTCAAACACTACTGCAATTGCGGAAGCTTGGGCTCGTCTCGACCACAAATTTGACCTGATGTATGCCAAGTGTGCTTTTGTGCACTGGTACGTAGGTGAAGGTATGGAAGAGAAGGCCTTGGAAGGTTTAAAAAGGCATGGATTTTGTGGAAGGAGAAAGGGAAGGAGCTGAAGAATACTGATCCTTTTTGGAATTGCCTCTGGAAGTTGATATGGGACACATGAATTAAATGAATTTTGCATTCCAGAATCTTGAAATGTTTTGTACCGAAAATAATTTTTTTTTCACCAAAAGTTAAAATTGTTGTTTCTGTTCTGTTTCCTGTTGGTATGTTTCTTTTTGGAGTTAAGGCTTAGCTTAAGCCCAAAGCTTGTTATAGTATTCTGAATTTTAATTTGTAAGAAAATCATTAATTTTAAAAAATAAATTCAATGAAGCAAAATAATATGTTATGCTTCAGGACACTAGCCTACTATTTATGTGTTAAATGAACACTTCAAAGACCACCAAGCCTCTTGAAAACCAAAAAAACATATATTATTATTATTATTATTATTATTTTATGCTTGGTCCCTTTTTTTTAACTGACCTTGAACAGCTAATGGAGATGAATTATTGCTCACTTTTCATTATTATTCTCTTGCAACAGTTTCGAGAATAATTTTTTTTCCTCATCGTCAGGCTTAAGCATTATGTAAATTATAGGTTGTCATTTCAAGTTCAACAGCTGAAAGAAACTTTTATTTTTGTTTCAATGGGGTCCATTAACTAGGAGATTCAAACAAAAAGAAACTCTCCTTGTTATCTTCTTTATCTCTATTTAAAGTATTTTAAGTATTTCTTTTTTTTAAATACAATGCTTTTTTTAAATACAAATACAGCAAATTAAATAAATACAATATATAAAATTCTATATTTAAATACATCTCTAGAAAACATGTCCAAAAAGCTCGAGAATACACTTTTTCAAATTCAAAATGTATTTAAAATACCTATTTCAAATACAAGTGTTTAAATACTGCTCAACTCTGAATTAAATAAAAAAAAAAATATATTTTTAAATTTGAATTTTTTATGCTGAAAAGTCACCTCACAAAACTATTTGGACACTTACATAAACAAACATGCACAGTAAATAATATTCAAAGAGAAAAACATGTAAAAAATAACACAGTAAGAGAGTTCAATCATAGATTAACTATTTATCCATGATTCAATATCTTGTATAGCCATCCTCTTTCACTGCAGCACTTCCTTTAGTCTATTTGGTATTCTTTGTACAAGTTTTGAGGTACAAGAACGAGAAAGTTTTCTCCATTTTTGTTGCATGATTTGCTTTAAATCTTGTCTGGAATGAATTGGGTATTTTTTTATCTCTTTTTCTCATTTTTCCCAAAGATGTTCCTTAACATTGAGATCTGATGACTGAGGGGGTGGATTAGTACCTTTGAGCAGTTTGTACAGCAGACAAAGTTGAACAACCTGTGACTTGCGCTTAGGATAATTATCTTGATAAAAATAAAATCTATCAAGAATACCAAGATTTTCAGCACTTTGTTTTAAATTTTATTTAAGAATGTCAAGATAGTCGAACCCAAAAGTGCTGTCTCGCTCCATTTAGGTTGGTTGAACCTATTCATTGTTTGCTCTGTGAACACAAGTTCACCGACACCATTGACTGAGATGCAGCCCCACATCCACAAAATTACATTTCCTCCTTACTTCATGGTTGCTTGCATGTTTTGTTTTTTCAGCTCTTAATTTGGTTATCTCCACACCCTAATTCTTCCATCGGAACCAAAGTTGTTAAATTTTGATTTGTCTGCAAAGATTACTCTATTTCACTAGTCTTCATCTTTTTCTGAGCATTCCTTAACAAACTCCTGCCTTTTCCTTTGATTTGCTTTACTTATAAATGGCTTTCTTTTGGCAACACGGCTAGGGAATTTTACCTATGTAGTGCCCTTCACACAGTTTCAAGATTTACTTTTTTGCCAATTTCTAACTGAGCAGTAATTTTTGTTGCAGTAATATGAGGATCCTTCTTGATCATTCTCACAATGTGATTCACTTCTTGAGAAGAAAATGTCTCCTCTGTGTGTCCTCCTCTGGGTTGCAGTTTAATCCTATCTTTTTTTTTTATATGTACTGTGAGATTACATTACTCACCATCATTTTCTTCACTAATAGTGTTTTTGCCATTTTTTGGCATGATTTTTCCTTTAAGTGATGGTTAATATCCAACCGACACTGCTCAAAAGTGGTGTTCTTTCCTCTGCAACCCATTTTGCCTAACTATTGAGCTTACCACAAATCTGGCTCAACTGACAGGTGACCTTGAATGTGCAGGAAAGGTTAAAGGTTTCGATGTTCTTCCCGAAGATCAAAAGATCCGTTACCATGTTGCCCCAACTACTGTCTGAATACTTTTGTTGAAGGAAGTCATTCCATTGGCAGTTTATTTTTTAATTTAATCAAACAAATACATATTTTTGAAAGTACTTATTGTGTTGAATTATGTTTAATTACATAAGAACATTTTATTCTTTCAAATTTCTGCGCAAACTAATGATGATTTGATTTTCTGAGGAAAATTTAAGCAATTTTTGTTTAAATTAATAAATGTTCAAATTGTTTTGTGAGTCACTGTATATTTTCAGTTTTCCTTTCTAGCTCATTAACAAGTGAATTGTAACCGTTTAAATTTTTCAGACATGCTATAATGTTTCTTTGTGGGAAAAGCACCATTTTTGATTATCTGGGAAACTCTTAAGTATATTATTATCATTATTACTACTACTACTACTACTACTACTACTACTACTACTACTACTACTACTACTACTATTATTATTATTATTATTATTATTATTATTATTATTATTATTATTATTAATGATTATTATTTTAATTATTATGTGCGTGTCAAACATACAAGAGCAGGTTGGAACAAAAGTAGGTAAAAGTGTAAAAACTATCATCTAAAAATAGAAATGTTAGTGAGAGAGAACTGGTGGCACACAATAAAACTTTAACTCCTAAAGGATTCTATAAGTACCTATGTACTTAACTACACTTTGGGAAAATAAATTCAAAATCAATGCTCAAAATTAGTGTAATAAAACCAAAATACCACAAACATACAATTGTTGTAGAAAATACATTATACCTAAACTATTCGACCAAAATACTCAAATCACAACCACAATTATTTTAGTCATGGTGGAAATAAGATGATTTTTTCACCCTGATTTTAGCAAGAAAATTAAAATCTGGTAGCAAAAAAGGAAACTAGTGGTTTGACAACTAACCCACAAGAGAGTGTGCTCATGACTTTTATAGCAAGAAAGGTAACACTCATGAACCTAAACAGTTATTTTTAAGTAAAACTGAACAAGAATCTCCATTCATTTTACAAATAAAGTTTATTAATACGGTTGGATCTAAGCTACATTATTGTATCTTGTGCTGTGTTTTCGCTTTTATATAACTTAAATTTTTGTGTGTTAAATTGATCAACACTACTTTTCTTCAATATGCTGTTTTGTGATGAATGATGTCTGAGATCTATATATGTACTTCAAAACAAATTGATTTATACTTTAATATAATATTTTAGGTGATGCAAATACTTTGGTATGTTTTTCTTGGCAGGCTTCAAATATAAATATTGTTGATCCTTGTTTGTAAATAAAGTATCCTTAGTAACTCAAAAAGCTTTAGAAAACAATCTTTCATCTCTATCTCTCTCAACTTTTTCATTTGTATTTTATGGTCAGTATAAAAATATTGCTGTACTATACTTATCAGTAGGGATGTAATTTGTATGCATTTGCATATGTTTTTCTGTTAACTAAAACATCCCGTTTCAACAAATTGTATACATTTTGAGGCATTTAGAATCAATTTTAACTATTTTTATTTTCCATGTTTTTGCAAATATCACCATAATTGCATATTTTTACATATTTGGACCATATTTGCATATTTTTGTTGCATATTCACCCCTCATCCATGAAAAGAGAATATTTACTCCTCATTGCGAGGTATTTCAATGAATCAATGAGTGTTCTTTGGCCAAGAGGAGTTATGAAAAGGTTCTACTACTTCTGTCAGATGGTGCTCCTTATATTAAAAGCAGGGGCTGCGATAAAAGTTTTTTATCCTAAACTACTTCATCTAACTTGCTTTTCATCATGTTGCAGAAACTGTGTGATTTCAATTCCCACATATTGATATGTTGATATCAACTGTCAAGGAAGTGTTCTTGAAGGCTCCAAGTTGTGTGGATATTTTTAAGACAAATTACTCTAACCTACCTCTACATCCCCAATCCCCCAGTCATCACATGATGGGGTACTTGGCTGAGTATTATTCCAACTACTTTGATCAAATAAAAGATGTTGTCTAAGTTACCTGTTGATTGTTGATGTAGAGTGGTCATTCACCTGGTTTTAAGTGATTTTGAGGCCAAATAGACATTCGTTTGAGTTTGAGAACTTGAAAAAGAAAAAAATTGCAACAATTTTGCAAGTGATCAATATACTTTGTTCAAGGTATGTCCCATACTTCCTAAGAAATGAGTGTTCTATAAAATTAAACTCTTGACTTAATGTTTGTCACTTGTAACAATTTATATGATTTCTATATCTTCTTTTGCTGTAAACATATTTTCCACATTACACTTTTCATTACTTTTACGTTTAAGGAAATGCTTATTTTATTCTAGCGAACTTATTTAAAGGCTGATAGTATATGTGCATGAATCATGACAAAAAATTATGTCATATGACAAAGTTTTATAATGCTTATTTTCGCTTTTTTAAGCATAAATGCCGTACCAAATTCATTTATATATGTGCACATTTCACTGTTTTTATTGCGTATAAATCACAGTTCTACTTATCAGATTGAGATCGATTGATAATTTGCTAGCTTGTTAGAGTCACAATTTTTATAAATAGATTTAATTATTACATTCATTTAGATTGGAAATGCACCTGTCCTTGTATTGTTGATTGGATTGGTATGTGGCTTATAACATCTTACCTTCAGTTGCGCTTCATCAATCTTACCTTTCTTTCTTTTTTTATACATTGCATCATACATTGCATTATTTTTATACATAATTTTTTTTATGAATCATACATTTAATAAGTATACATTTTATTTGTACCTTCCATGGTTTCATCATCTAACTTAAATACAAATTTGAAAAAGTGAAAAGAATTGATTAGTAGCCAATCTGAAACATGCAGGAAGGTATTCTTTTGAACAAGATCCCTGTATGCTCAGGAATGTTCATTTACAGTCCACAGTGTTCAAGGTATAATTTTAAATGAAGTGAAGAAGAATACAAGAATTAAAAAATTAGATATTTTTGTTGGTCTTTTTTGGAAATGATATCTATAATAAGGGAGAAGGTCATTTTTAAGGAAATACTAGGGATCACTGGTCAGGGTTAGTGGAGTTTGCATAGAGACTAAATTACTTCGGTTTAATTTGGAAAATAATTCAGTTCTAAAAAAAATCAGAGCGCTAATTGTCTTGGTCTTCGTTCACTTACTTTATTCTATAAAAAAAAGGATATGAAGTAATGAATAGATTAAAAAAATGATAAAACAGAATAATATTGTAAAGGAAATGTATTTCTTACCTCAGCAACAATTAATTGATTTTTTATTGTTGTTTATAAATGAAATATTGATATACCAATATTAAAGTTATAGTTACATTTAGTTTACAATTAAGAATAAATATACATATATAGAAGGTGTGAGTTTCAAGTAATGACCTATGCTGCTGTATTGTGCGTCAGTCGCTACAGTGTATTCTCTATGGGCGGGGATTGTGATAGGGGGACCAAGGTCAGCAACGCACCGCGCGGCAGTTGCCTGGCAGTACTGATGGGGTGTGTGAATTTTAGTCACGAAGAAAAAAAGACGAAGATCTAGCGCTCGATCCAGCAACGGTAAGCGATTAAATGCCGCTTTCGCTTGGGCAAAACATCTCTGAGACGTGTTCTTTGATCAGGGAGGCTTACAAGGAGGAAGCCTTGACAAAAGCTTAGATTTTCCGTTGACATAGTGAATTTTGCAACAGGGAGGACGTTGAGGACTTGAGAAGAACGCCCCTCATCAGTTAACACCGGTGGAAATGTGACAATGGTGAAGAATCTCATTGACTCAGACCGTCGTTTAAGTTTAAGATTATTAGCAGGCGCGGCTCGTCATTAAAGGCTGTGAGGTGGAACCTATCCTGAATAAATCGCCGACCAAAAGAAATTTAAAAATATATTTAAGAATGTATTTATTTATTTATTTTATTTATTTATTTATTTATTTATTTATTTATTTATTTATTTATTTATTTATTTATTTATTTATTTATTTATTTATTTATTTATTTATTTATTTATTTATTTATTTATTTATTTATTTATTTATTTATTTATTTATTTATTAATAATGGCTTTCTGAGTTACATTATGTAACAGTCGTAACAAAATTCTTGTTTGTGTGTTCGATAACGGTCGTCCGTAAGGCATTTGAAGCTGTTGACAGGGAAGACAAAAGTGTTAGGCTCCCACTTCATCCCGCCATAATGCCTGTGCAAAACGAGCAGGCGTGACGCCACGCATTCACTACACAGGCTTACCGGTGGATGAAGGTTGCGGCCAGGCAGCCTTTCTAGGTTGGGGCATAGGGTCTAAAGAATGTCGAGCTCACCAGATAGCATTACTATGCAACTCAGCGAGTAGCATTGAGCATCAACTAGTTTTCCCATTTTGCAATAGGAGCGCTACTCCCTTATGCCTGCATCGGAAGCGATTATGTATAGAAATATAATTAATACAATACAATGGAATATAATGCAGTGCATTTGTAGCCTTCCCTATTTAGAAAAACACGAGCCACGACTGGGCTGGAAATGAGCTACACATCCGTGCGCAAAATTGTGACAGAGGATTTGAGCATGAGGTAAGTTCGTGCAAAACTGGTGCCGCAAGTGTTGACTGATGAACAGAAGCAACGACGAGTGGACATTGCAGTGACATGTTAGAGCTAGTGAAGAGTAATCCTGGACATTTTGGACAATGTCATAACAGGTGATGAACCGTGGGTTTTTAATTACGACCTTGAAACCAAGTGCCAAAGCTGGGAGTGGCGCACCCCGGATTCTCCGCGCCCCAAGAAAGCGAGAATGACGAAGTCGAAGGTGTAAACAATGTTCATTGTTTTTCTTGACAACCTTGGGGTGGTTCACAAAGAGTTCGCCCCGCACGGACGAACGGTCAACCCCGCTTACTACAAATTAGTGCTCAAGAGACTGAACAGGAACGTCAAACGGGGGCGGCCAGCGATCGCCGACCAATGGAAGCTCCATCACGACAATGCGCCGGCCCACACCGCCTCTGTCGTGACCACCTACCTGGCTTCAATCGGGGTTGAAAGTTGCCGCAGCCTCTCTAAAGCCCAGATTTGAGTCCGCCCGACTTCTTTGTTTCCAAAGCTGAAGACTCACTTGAAAGGATCCCGATTTGAAGACATTGCATTCATCTAAGCGGTCGTGACGGAAAATAAATTGACATGTCGGAAGCTGACTTACACGATGCGTTCGGAGCTTGAAAATCTCACTGACAACGCTGCATTGATGCAGAGGGAGTCTACTTTGAAGACTTTTAAGTCGCTGTAAAGATCGCATCAATAAAACATTGTCCCTGTCTTATTACTTAAAAAACACACCGTGTGTATGTGTGTGTGTGTGTGTGTGTGCGCGCGTGCGTGTGTGTGTACACACACACACACATATTCACATACACTTACACACACAAAACTAATAACAGCAATTCAAAACCTGTACAATGATATGGCAATCTGTATCAAAATTGGAAGAAAGGTAACAAATCCATTTAAAATATCTAAAGGTCTGAGACAAGGATGCTGTACATGTCTTTCTCTCTTCAAAATATATTTAAATGCTGCTCTTGAAAATTGGGGACGTAAATGTCGGAATACGGAGACACAAGTTGACAATGACAATTTTTTACCCATCACTTTGCTGATGTCACATGATCACACATGCTTCTACTGGGGGCACTTACATGCAGTGGCAGGGGTGGGGGTCGAGGGCTCTGCCTAAGTCATGGTTTAATGGGGCGTACCAACTACCAGGTTATTCTTGTCGAGGATTAAAAAGATATTGATTATATACTGAGGAGACTAAATGAAGAAAATACATCTTGGAGTTTAACTACGAATCCATCGAAAACTTGAGTTGTTGCGGGTCTGCAAGAAACAAACTTAATAATTGGGAGCAGGTGTATTAAAAATACAAAAGTACCTTGGTGTGTGTATATCAAAGAAAGGTGGATGTGCAGAAGAAGTAAAACTTAGGATCTCTCAAGAGGAGAGAGAGAGAGAGAGAGAGAGAGAGAGAGAGAGAGAGAGAGAGAAGGGGAGAGAGAGAGAGAGAGTGACAAGACAGTTGAGTGATGTTTTGTAGAGCCAAAAAAAAATACGACCATAATGGCAAATTCAGGTTTACTCTTCTTGCCGTAATCCACAGAGAGTCGCTCCATCAGGAAGTGAATCCTAACCCAGTGCCACCGCCAAAGGAATGGAAAATGATAAAGCCTTGCAAGCCTGTGCATTGGTCAGCAAGTTTTCGGATGCCATCCAAGACCAGGTCTACTATATCCTTGCCTACTGTATAGTGACCACGAGCGTAGTTGTTAGCAGCATCTTCTTTACCAGTGAGCAGCTGTTCTGGGTGGAAGAGCTGGCGATAAGTACCAATGTGCACCTCATCTGAAATTTAAAATTTCATTTCTCATTCTATTCTAGAAAAACTTTCCTCTCTATCTGAAATAAATTGAAAACAAATTTATGGGAATATCAGGCCATACTCCATTGCCTACCAACTAACTAAAACACATGCTTCTACTGGGGGCACTTACATGCAGTGGCAGGGGTGGGGGTCGAGGGCTCTGCCTAAGTCATGGTTTAATGGGGCGTACCAACTATTGGTATGAACTTATCGCGCAAAAATGTGGCACGATGAATACAATTATTTTTTAAGGTATGAGGTAGATATTGGCAGCATTGGAAATTACTTCATGCCGTTCCAATGTATCTCAATGGGCCATGTTCTTCAGTGGCAGGCAAGGACTAGAGAGTTCTCATACCAAGAAATACCAAGAAACCTTGCAAGAGCAATATATGTTAGTAGTGATTTGGAGACTCCAAGGTGGTGTGCAAGACTTATCTAGGATTTTTTAGTTTGTTTTTAGAGAAACCTTTAAAGGAAGTGCCCCACTTCAGCAATGCCATTCATCCGTGATGCAACAGGAAGTGATAAAATCTACTAATTTAAAAGGTTTAACACTCCAGATACATGAATAATAAGCAATTATGTTTTACCGAGAATGCTATTGCATTGGTTCACAAGCTTTGAAAAAGTTGGGAATTATCCAATGAAATATATGAAATGCTAAAATGACAAAATTATAGAAACTTATTCAAAGCGATTAATCAATCATTTTCTGATTTGGTTGGTACTATTGCTAAGGCATTTTACATAAGAGCTGGTGATTATACATGAGTGTGATTACCTTCAATACAAGAATCAGTTTTTAAAATTCAAAATAAAAGGCCTTAAGAGTATCCAACAACTTGACGTTTTAAAGGTATATATCGTAACTGGATACTAATTTTATAATTTCAAAAATCTTTATACTCCTGGCTTAATATGCTTACGAACAACTGTTGGCTCCAGATCCACAAAGACTGCTCGTGGAACATGCTTCCATGCACCAGTTTCGCTGAAAAAAGTATTGAAAGAATCGTCGCCACCTCTTAAAGACTTGCCTGACAGACTGGATTCCATGTTCCAGACAGTACACTTCCCAACAGGCATTGCCGATCTGGCAACCGGCCTGGCCGACGCGGACAGAGATGCACTCACGCTGGAAAAGAAAATGTACGTTACAACTGCGAAAATGAACTAGAATTATATTTTAGCTATTCTCAATATTATATGGATGAATAATAAAAGTAGTACATAGACGGCCTACACGGGTCTGAGGGGGTCTGAAGTCGCCCAGGGTCTGGGTAGTGTAGGCAATGCTAGTTAACCTACACCAGTAAGTTCCGAGAAGCCCTCCTGTAATGGGATCGCAACCGTATGGCCGTAATAGCCACCTGTAATGGGTTCGCCGTTGCGTGGCCGACGAGTCAACTCTCTCACCTCCTGGCGGTGGCCCCTGGTAATGCATCTCGGGGCAACTCGAGGTGCAGCCAAGAGGGATGGGCGAAAGGCGAGTCTCCGGCGCCTTAAAACGGAGCATCTAGCTAAGGGAAGGAAATCCTATCAGAAAACCATCTCGGGACCCCACGTCACGGGGAAGGGGTTGGGGTCTGCAGCCCACGACCCCGTCGTGCTCCTCGGAGCGACTGGCAGCGGACACTTTGGACGAAGCCTCGGACGCGGGAGCGTTTGATGGCACGCCCCGTGAACAACTGGCCACCATTTATGACGACCCTAGCTTGGAACGGTTCACGATTAGGATTCCCTTCGAGGCGAGTCGCTGCGTATATTGTGCCCAGAAAGGGGGTGGAGGCTATATGGCCACTGATCTGAATAACATGGTTCGGCATCACGATACTATCCATAGTGATATCCCCCTAATCTTTTCATGCTCCAAATGCAGCAAGAATTACAAAGGTAAGCTCTCCGCTTTGAGTCATTTTCCAAAATGTCCTGGTCTGAAAACATCTAAAGGAGATTTTGTATGTGAGCTATGCTCCGCCAACTTTGCAACTAAATCAGGGCTCTCACAACATTTGCGCCATGCTCATCCAGACGCAGCTAATAAAGCTCGAGCTGCCAAGGCACAACGTAGTGGTAGGACTGCTGTGCCTAGATCAGGGAAAATCTTCTCTTCGGATAATATTATGAAAATGGCTGCATTGGAGAAAGAGCAACCAGAGGCGTCGAACAAGAATTTGGCTGCTCTGCTGGGTAAGACCGCCCGACAGGTGGGTGAGAAAAGAAGAGAGACTTCATATCGAAGATATTTAGCAGCCATTGGAGATGTACCTACTGTGATCGCAGAATCATCATTGTCCCCATCTGATGGTCGGAGGTCCGATGATTCAGTTAGACCTTCTACTAGTGCTGCTGTTATCGCATCGCCTCCCAAGGTTATTAGCCCTCCGAAAACTCCAATGGGCCACATTTCTATACTGATTTCTTCTTCTCCCCTGTGTCGAAGGCCTAACCTCAAGACAAGAAGAAAGTCGGTGATCCCCTGTTCTGGCACTCTTCCAAAGGGGGCCGAAACGTCTATACAGGTAGATATAAGCAAACAGCCTCGTGTTGATTCCCTTCCGAAAAGTCGGCCCACTGACAGTGACCTGGAGGAACTTGCAAAGGTAGACATTACCTCCCCAGAAGCAGATAGGGGGCGATTTCAGATATGAATCAGGATCTTTCGGGTGTGCCCGTCCTCTTTGATTCTGTTTTATGTGTTATTGACACGGCCCGTTCCGACACCGCTGGTCGGTTAGGATGGGACCAAACTTTTATTGAGTCCCCGGCTGCTATGACGCCCGGAGACGCAACTACTGAAACTAGTCTGAACAGGGCCACGCTAGATGCCACACCTAACTGGAAGGAAAACATTTCAACTTGGATAGGAACATGGGGTATCTCTCAAACTAATGTAGATCAAGAATTCGTTGAGGTGGGTAATGAACTCAAAAGAAATATTCAATACCAGGAACAATTGAACGAGACCTACGCCAGGTTGGTAGATATTTTGGGTGGCTCCTCTGTACCCACCACCACCAGGCCTAAAAAGCCCCGTAGGCATGGAGGCAAAAGTGTCAGGAAGCGCTTCTCTTATGCTAGGGCGCAGGATCTTTTCAAGAATGATCCAGCACTTTTGGCAAAGTGCATTAGAACGGGCATTGACTGTACTAGTGTCGACCAACAGCCCCTTAACAGGGATGAGGTTAATGACCTGTACAAGTCCATTTGGGGTAACATGCCCCCAATTCGGCTTTCCGAATTAAGAGAGGATGATAAATTTTCGACACCTGAAATGGGCCCAGACACAATTCTGTACGCGGTGCAAGTTGCCGAAATTAAAAGTCGTCTGGCTGGGATGAAAAATGCCACAGCTCCAGGATCAGATAAGATAAAAGTTAGCAATATATCTTCAGAAGCAAAAGTTGAAATATTGTCCCAATTGTACACCCAAATTTTATACACTGGTTTTGTGCCTTCTGGGTGGAAAGCAAATCGCACCATCCTTATACCAAAAGAGAGTAAGGATAATAAGATTGTCAATAACTATCGCCCCATCACAATTAGTTCCCTGCTGTGCAGAATCTTTTGGGGCATTATGGACAAACGCATTCGATCCGTGGTGACGTTCAATCCACGCCAAAAAGGGTTTTTTCCTGAACCTGGCTGTTTCGCCAACGTTCTAATTCTTCACGAAGCAGTCAGTGACATGAAAAAAAGTAGAGGGTGGTGTCGGCACTGTGCTAGACGTATCTAAAGTATTTGACACTGTTCCTCACACGGTGATTCGGTGGGCTCTATCCAGGAAAGGGATCCCCGACGCCTTTACCAATTTGGTAATGGACTCCTACAGCGACGTTTCCACAGTCATTCAGCACCCCTCGAAAGGCATTGAGGTGCCAATTCGTAGAGGAGTAAAACAGGGGGACCCCTTGTCCCCACTCCTTTTCAACCTCATTATGGAGTGCTTGCTTGAGAAATTAGATAACATGTCAGGATATTCGCTATTGGAAAGGAGTGTATCCCTATTAGCATTTGCTGATGATCTGGTGCTTTTAGCAAAAGATGCCCCACGAGCTCAAGAATTGGTTGATATTGTGGTGGAATATCTTGGGGCCCTCGGAATGACATTGTCAGTCGCGAAGTGCTCATCATTCCAAATTACAACCTTTGAACGATCCTGGTTCATTGAAGTCCCTTGTCTAGAAAGGTTGGGGGAGAGAATTCCTCTGGTCAGTGATGACCATACCCTAACATACTTGGGAGTGAACTACTCTATCTGGAACGGCTTCCCATATAAAGCATCGATATCGAATTTGATGGAAGCAGTGACGAGGCTACAGAAGGCACATTTAAAGCCCACTCAGAAATTGGCATTATTTCACACCTACATACTGCCACATTATCTCTACCAATTAGTTTTACCGATGCCATCTATGTCGATGCTCAGGGAAGCGGACTGTCAAATCAGAGTGGCAGTCAAACAGTTCCTACACCTGCATATGAGTACTGCAGATGGCTTATTTTACCTGGCCAAGAGAGATGGAGGACTGGGATTGCTGCGGCTTGCCCAACACGTTCCTAGGGTAGCGCTGAACCTAGGGTTATGACTAGAAAAATCTGCAGATCCCATTTGCAGATGTCTGAGCTCCTGTCCGAGTTTCTACCAACGGACATTTAAAACCGCCAAAGCATTGAGACTCAACTGGCCCTATACCGAACAAGATTTAAGATCTTATAAGAAGAAATGCGCCGATGACGAGGTAGCCGCCTGGGAGAAGCTGGGATCCCGAGGGAGAGCGGTTAAGGCGCATATAAACGATCCGATTGGAAATGCCTTTTTCAAAGACTATAATCTTTTGAAACCTGGTCTTTTTATCACTGCTCTACAGTTGAGATCAAATACCGCTGCCAATAAAACTACTTTTAGTAGAGGAAGGTCCAGAGAGGATGTATACTGCAGGAAGTACAATACAGCGGTAGAAACTATGAATTACATCCTCGGTCAGTGCATTTTTACGAAAGCAGCAAGAATAAAGCGTCATGACGAGATAAATAACTTTATAGAGGGGAAGATGCTCCGGAAATCAGACACTGTGGTGTCCACGGAAGCCACTTTCTCCGTTGCCGAAGGGGTTAGACTCAAACCTGATCTGGTAATAAAAAGCCGGGAGGGGGTCCATGTGGTCGATGTGACTGTCTGCCACGAGGATGGGTCTAACCTAAAAGCAGGGGAGGAAAAAGTAGTAAAGTACCAACCAGTCATTCCCCTGGCAGCCCAACTTTATGGAGTGCCCAACGCCAGAATCCTGCCTGTGGTGGTTGGAACCTCTGGGGCTATGCCACGATCAACAGTCAGTGCCCTCAAGACATTGGGGATCATGTCTCTGGGAGATTTACTGACTATCTCGTTAATTGCTCTCAGATGCTCTATTAAGATTTACACACAATTTGTAAATTACGATGGAGCAATTTAGCGTTGCTGGCAATAAATGCAGAAAATGAACTTTTTGGTCCCGTGGGGAAGTCTAGGGAACCCAGGGGATCCGACAATACCTAGAATATACTTAGTTACCACGACTTTAAGTGGGAAGTGTATGTTATTTAATGTAGCATATAGAAAATTGAACATGAAAAGCCTGATTTATGAGTCACCGGTGAAATGGCCGCATGGTGTCAATGGGTGCGGCCGGCGCCGGATGCGGTGACGCAGTTGCCAATTGCACGTATATTTCGAAATCTACTCGACATTTTGAGTTCATATATCCTGGATGTACTTCATATTCTTTGGAAATTCAAAACATTGAAGAAATAGTTTTCTCGAAGAAGAAAATCACGACCTCGTGAATTTCACACAATGCGCTTCTTTAAATTCCGTGCTAGGCAAAAAAATTCGAAAGACGCACTCCGCGTTACAAATGTATGAGATTACATATTAGATTAAAATGCTCACCATTTTCTCGGTTTAGAAAACTGGAAATGATCTAGAACAAAGAAATCGCTTAGGAGTAAGTAGTAAGGTGGCCCTTCGAAGCGACTGCAAACAAGCAACCACAGAGCACTTATACATTACTTATTATTTGTCTATGCAAGTAACTGCCGTTGAACTGGTGCTGCGCTGCGAAAGACGCCATCCGGCTGGTAGGCTGGTCATTTGAATGGCAGCTTCTCATTGGCTCGCCCAGGTTCTACATGACGTCATATTGACACGCAGACGCCTAAAACGCCTGTTTTGTCCCTCGTTTCTCTTCTTTGTGCCGGGACAGAGGTGGGGTCGGCCCGTTGCCAATGGCTTCACTCATTGCCTTTTGGGGTCAGATCGAAAGCCCCGTTCTACCTACTGAAGCTGTTCTGCGCCATTTGTCAATTTATACCTTGTTTTGTCATTTTGGGTACTATCGTTGTCATATTTGTGGATGCAGAGCTAAGAACTATTATTTGTATAGGCCTAGTTAATTTTTACTTTTCATCAAAACTGATTATGAATGTAGGCCTAGGAATCGAAATATAGTAATTATAGTTAGAAATAGCACTTCCTGTCAATTTCTTTTTCATTTTCGATTTAACCTGGCGGTTATAACCGCCCAGATTAGTAGCTCATTTGATTTTAGTAAAATAAAAGCAATTATTATCTCTATCGTTACAGGATCAATATATATTACATATATGTTACATTACTTGATAATAGTATGTTACAAACACACTTTAATATTTTACAAACACATTATAGTATGTTATAGACTCATTTTACACTACAAATTTCATTTACAACATGAAATGTTGAGGAAATAGGAAATAGAAAGACTAATACTTACTCTATTCATGAAGGTATGTTATTTTGTTTTATTTTATTTATTTTCGTCAAAGAACAGTCAAAATTGTGTGACGTATGGGGAAGAAGTATAATCTGTGTACGTTTTCTTGAGCTGCAGAAACGTCCCCACTCTTTTACTATACATGTGTGATGAATAACTACCAATATGTTCGCTTCCGAGTCAATTTATTTGCGTCGGGTAAGCGAACTATATAGATTTTATATAGTGTATATAGATTTTAGAAAAGCATTTGACATGGTAGATCACAAAATACTTCTCTCAAAAATGGGAAATATAGGAATAAGATGTGTAGCCTTAGAATGGTTCAATCAGTTCCTCTCTGAACGGGAACAACTGTTCCTGGCTATCGAAATAAACGATTCGCTTGAATTGGTTGGGTTTGGATTATATTAGCATTATTTCTTTACATGAAAGAAAAATTGAAAAAATTGAGTACGATAAATTTGTACCAACATTTTTAACTATAATTTCATGTTATTACCTCCATTGTCGGGGGCAATGCAGCGATGGAAATAGAGTTTACTCCTATTTCTTGGTGCGCAAACCCGTCAAGATCTCTGCATGTTTATTTTCTTCGCGCTCTCTGTCAATTCGGATTTTGTCACTCTTAATATCCGTATATACTATAAGCAAAGGGAGCTTCAACAGCGCTCTTCTACAAAAGAAGTTAAAATTCCTTTTGAACATCATGGACGTGAGAACACGGTCCTTTCGACCGGAAAAATACCAAAGTGGTACCCCTGACGTCATCAGAGAAAGGGCGCGACACTAACCGAAACTGAAACAAATTTACATGTATTGTAGTGGTGTTAATAAAGAATTTAAAAAAACTAATCGAAACACTTCTATTGAGTTTCCGGTGAGACGTTTGTTCCGCAAATATCTCATCCATGCACGTGCAACCCACAGGCACACATATACGTGCTATGTGGTGCTAAGTATTCTACTCATGTTGCACCTATACAAGCGGCAGTATTTGAACTTGTGTTCCGCGAGAGTCAAGAACTTTGCAATCCTCAAGAAAACTTGTGACACTTCTAAGAAATACTTGAATTTTAAATCTCGGCATTATCATGTACAGAGTTGAATTCTGCACTTTACTGAATATGATGCCGTATGTAAATGAGCTAAATGTTGAGGGAAAATCTGAAAATAACGAAAAATCCAGGTTTTCAAATCAAATTCCCGATTTCCCCCCGTTTTTTTTCAGGTTTTTTCAAATTCCCGTTTTTTTTCGGTTTTCAAGGATTCCAGGTTCGCTGGCCACCCTGTATTAACAACGTGCTAGATAATTTTAACTAGAGGTGCTACAGAATGGCACAAACTTTCTCGTAGTAATGTTTTCTAATTTTTTCTTAGTGTGGTCTGACTTCAGGGTCTTCCTCCATTCTCTGGCCATCTACCATCTATCGTCGGGCAAAGTACATTTTTTGACATTTTATCAACTTTTTGCTTTCCTAAAAGTATAACCGAAATATTACTTCAAGAATTTTAAAGAAGAGTAAAACGTCGTTGCAAATATAAATTTTCATTGAAAAATCATAAACTTTCATTGAAAGCCATTTTTAAGGAAATGGTTATTAAACATTACTGTAAATAGGAAATTTGAAGTTCTTTTTCACAGGAATCTATTGAGTTTTCGAAAAACTTAATTTGAAGTCATTTAACGCACTTCCACTCACAAACGTAATAATGTATTCAAAATCCAAGGAAATGTGCCTATTAACGGCGTGAGAAATATTTTTAAAAAATTACTTTTTTTTTTTTGAAAAAACAAAAGAATACACCAAAATGAACTTTACGTCGTATTAAACAATGCAAATTACAACTGTCCATTGGAAAAATTTTAAGAAAAGGTTTGAGGTCATTTTTAAGAAAATGGCGTTTGGACGTTTCTGAAAATGCGTAATTTTGAGCTCATTTTCACAGAAAATTTTGAGTTTTCCAGAAACTTTATTTCACCGTACTACACCCGTACTACACTCCGTACGTATACGAGAAAGTAAAAAACTACATTTTTGAATTTTTTTAAAAATCAAAAGAAAGTATTGAAATTACTTTTATTATTATTATTATTTAAGGTCGCCTTATAAACAGCTAGATCCTTGGCGACCACAGTTACAAAAATACAGTATTTACAAATTCACATACTAGTTACACATTTTCATGGGAAACACATACACAAATCCTAAATCTAGATGTTATACATAGGGCAGACAATGTGTAGTCATTAGCTAAATACTATTTAGCATATTAAATTTGGTGAGGAGTTCTATAATTTTCTTTTGACTGGGATAAGAATTTTGAATACAGTAGAGATTATCATTGATGTTAAGGTTTGTTCTCACAGTCGCCACCACGTGGCAATCAACTATAATATGTTTCGTGGAAACTGGGAGTCCGCAATCAGGAGTAGCCTTTTTAATTAGGTAGCTGTGACTAAGTTTAAAATGTCATATACGGAGTCTGGTTATACCCACTTGATGTTTTCTGCTAAGTCTAATGGAAGTGATGGGAGATTCCTCAATATTCTTCCTAACTGCTTGTAATTTGGAAGGCAACATTTTCCAGTTACGGTCCCAAAGCTTCTTAACTGCAAGTAAGAGGTAGTTTTTAAAGTCAGGGAGTGAGCCGCCAGCTTTAGTATCAATTTCGGGGAGAGAGATTGCTGCCTTCGCAGCTGCATCCGCTTCTTCATTGCCCTGGATGCCTATATGAGAAGGAAGCCAAGCTATTGTAACGCGATATATTTTAAGGAAGGAGTGATAAAGCATTTCTTGGACCAGTGGTGAAATTATTTTTATGACATGTTATTGAGTGAATTTAGCTTTTTTCGTACAAATTGTTTAAAGTCAAATTTGGAGTGTTTTTTGAGAATTTTTTTTTATTTCGCCTATATGTCACTCGATATTACCGTATGTTTTCTACGTAAACTACATTGTTTTCGAAGCAGGGTATATGACTTTAATTACAGAACTAATTCTGGAGAACTAATTTTAGTTGAAGAAAAAAATCTCTATGTTCAATGTACGAGGGAGTTCAAAAAGTTCAAACGTAAACAAATTTCCATAAGTCTGAGTCAACAGTGAAAATAGAACATATGGCATCTTCATAGTATGCATTCTTCACGTCACAAGAAATTTAAAGAAAAAAAGAGGAATTTTTGAGAACATTTTAAACATTTCTCTAGGATTTCACGTAATACGTGTTTCCAGAGGCGCGGTTAGACGGACGTTTGGGAAGAAGGAGAAGAAAAACAGAAGAAAAATAACTTTTTCGGAATCGAGGGATCGCGAAACGTGCATTTCCTTTCAAATCTGGAAATCAATCTGATGAAGTAAAAGAAGAAATTGGAAATGGGACAATTTTTATGTAAGGGATCTTTTCAGAAAGAAGTATGCATGCATTCGGATTTCACATAACGAATGTGGAAGAAATTTGTTGGGAGACACGTTGACTGTCGGAGGCCAAGAAGATCACTCTTCTTAGAAATTTTAGATTTAGAGTAGCGTTGGTAAATTAACGGAGGCCATCTCCGGCCGGCGCTGCTTGATGCGAGGGTCAGTGCTGTTCTCTAGGGACGGTAGCGTGAACTGACCGGAAGATCGCCGGCCGGCGGGCCCGCGGCGCATGCGCAAGGCCACCCACCGCCGCCGCCCCCGCGCTGACCACTCTGACGTCAGCAGCATCGACACGGCTTGGGAGGTCCCACCCGCGCCCTCCCAAGGAGGAAGAAAGGACGCACCCGCCCGCAAGACGAACAATGGTGTGAGAGAGAATTCAGCACGAGAATTCTAAGGGTGGCGAGAGGGTGCGTACCCTTCCCGAGTTCCCTCCGCTCTTCAGCCATAGAAGAGGTACAATGCTTCCTTCAGCCGTGCCCTGCGAAGAGGATCCCGGTTGAGGAGGCGGCTGCTCAGCGGGCGTGAAGCAAGACGCGCGCGACCTCCGGCGCGGGAAGGCGCGTCGGCGCCGCAACACGGACGTAGACGCTCCTCCGCCGCAGCCGGCGCGCAGGCGGCGCGAGGAGGTGACCCGCGCTCCCCCCCCCCGCCTTCACCGCCCGCTTTTATTTATTGCGTTTGGCAACTCAGTCGGCCACCGGTCACCGCGTCCAATCCACCCGTCATCAACGCGTCCCGTCCATCCGATTTTCCACGAGGACCCCGCCAAGACCGCCCACCACCCGACGCAGGTGCTACTCGAGGAAACCGTGAAAAGCGCGTGGAAATGCCGGGCGACGGTGGCGGCGGGTGCGCGAAAAGCGAGAGGCCCGGCCCGCCGCCGCGCCGCAACGCGCCCGCCCGCTCGCCAGATCCCGCGCGCTCCTGCTGGCCGGGTGCCGGGGCCCTCGCGGTTATGAATTATGTGATAATATGCTCCGTCTGAGACGCTCCGCGCGGTGCAGATATTACAATAATCATAATAAGCACACGATGAATCGCAGAGTGCAGATGCCTGCGTGAGGGGTAATAAATAATTGGAACCGCGCAAGGTACAGAGTATATTATATATAGTCATTTAATCTTTTAGTAAGTGGCAATTTTTAGTACGTGTGAGGTGGGAACAAAATCAAAATCCAGTGAGAACTTATCATGCCATCTGCACATCAAGTGCAGATGCTTCTTTACCCCAGGTCTCCTCTTATTACCTGCTTTTTGCTTTTCGGGAGAAATCAATACTATTTATCTGTTGGTATTCTATACTCAGTTCATTCATTGACTGAAAGATGAAAAACTCGGGTTGGCTGCTGAGCACAACCGCTGTCAAATACCGATCGATGCGTCGACAAGTGTCGACAAAACGCGGTTGAGAGCTTCGGTCTCATGACAGCCAGCATTCGACGGCGTGTGGGGTGACAATCAACGCTTCCCGTCTGAACGGCATGGACGTCAATTGACGTTGTTATTCGTCAAATAAAAGCCACACGGAACAAGCGCCCAGGAAATGTCTGGAGATGGCGGCCCGAAAAAAAGCGCGCGGCGAGATGGCTGGCTTGCGCGCGCGGCTGGCGGGCGCCGGACACAGCCGAGGGAAGCCGAGAGCGCTCGGACCACGCCCCCGACTGCCGCGTGCGCGCCACGTGCTCGGCATCCACCGCGCGCGCGCCCGCCACCTCCTGTGGGCCGGCCGCAGCGCGACGGAGCGCTGGCAGCCCCCGCCACAGCGCTGCCTGCGCTGAATGTTCTGCACAGTCGCTCATAGGTAGCGTCACAACCATAAGCTGCAAAGCAATACACGACAGTTCTTTCCTTGTAATAGTCATCTATCTTCGTATTATGGACCCTCCTTTCCATTTATTAATTCACAAATTTTCATTTTGTTTGAGATATATAATATTAACTTATTGCCAGATGCTTCATTTTTTATTGATGAGTAATAATATTTGTGACAGGAAAAACTCGGTGCGTGCAGAAAGCCAAAATGAACAATGTAGTCATAGATTTAAAAAAATTGTTTTAAAAGACGTTGATAAACAGGCGTAAGGGAACGGAGCACGTTTTGATGTTCGCAAATGATGCAAACGGGGGTTTAACAACAAAGAAAAAAAAATGTGGCCCGTGGGGGGATCGAACCCACGACCTTGGCGTTATTAGCACCACGCTCTAACCAACTGAGCTAACGGGCCAGATGCCATGAGGAGAGCATATTACAGTAATTAATAAAATTCGTTTACTTTTTGTAATTTTTAAAAATTGTATGGCGAAAATGTGAACAAACAATTTATTTGATACCAATGGTTATGGGTAGACATCGGATGTTCAGGCACTAAAAAAATCTGCTTTAAGGCGCATAAAAAGGCACTGAAAATGTCAAAAAATAGGAGAAAAAAGGCAGTCATAAGTTACATAAATGATAAAATAAAAATTGTAATTTATATCTACATTATTTTGTAAACTTAATTGCACAAAACAAGTTCGTGCATTTTAATGTAAAACTAGATTTACATATTTAAAACTATTCTACATTTTATTCTTAATAATTTGCATTAACCAGTAATATTTGCATATTACCAGTAACTTTTCAAGGATCACAATTTGAAATTTGCGATGACTGGGAGAGAAAATCAGTTTGACTGCGGAGAAGGATATCTGAACGATGTGACTGGTATATATTTTAGAAGTCCAACACTAGCAACACTGAAACCTCTTGGGAATTTATATTTATTTCTACTTAAAATTTTGGTGCCCTCGGTGTACTGTCAGTCGACCATGTTCTCAGATCATGGCTGGTATTTATGACATCGGGAAATGGAGAAAAATCGCTTGGTATACTTTCAGGAATTCTCTCGTAATTTAAAATACCAGGGCGTGAATTCAAGATTTCGTAATGAATGGTCAGGTTGGACCATTCCCGGTTTTCCGATACCTTAGCATTGTGTATAAAAATAACAAATAAAAAGGCAAAAAGTCCTAAAAAAGGTATTTATGCAAAAAAGGTATTTATGCTAAAATAAGCATTATAAAACTTTGTCATATGTCATCATTTGTCATTATTCGTGCACATATATTATCAGCCATATTTTTCAGAAAATGCCGAAGTCTATTACTATAACACTCGACGTAGAAATCATATTCATCAGGTGACAGTATCAACAGCTCATTACAAAAAGTCACATACAATACATGTACATTATTTTACAACACTTTGCCAGATGCCATTAAACGATTAAATTCAATAGAAAAGTTTAAATCCCAAGTGAAATCGTTTCTGCTGCATAACTTTTTCTATACAATTAGAGACTATACTGAGCATCACAAGAAAAGTAACATTTAATTTTAACAATGATACATAATGCATTATTTACCATTTGGACTGTATAAATGAGTATTAACAACCTGTAACAAGTATTGTACTACAGCTTCCGGGTCAATGACCCCCATCTCGATCAGGTTTTTCGTCCAGTTTCCTGATCCATTGAGCAAATGCTGAGATGGCCCTTGTTTTGCTTCTGGACATAAATGTAGGTTCATTTTCTGTGCACGTCTTCTAGAATTCAGTGGGAAATACAATTATTCAATTTATCGTTTCCATGTTGTCGCGGCAGGAAGTAATAAGAGCCAAAATTTATTGCTTATTTATCCTTGAAAATAGATTTTATTACATGGAGTTTTTTTCTCCTTTTCAAAAATTCAAAATTTAAGTAGTATATGACTTAGTGTAGGGATCACAGAATTTTGAAAATGTGACACAATTCACTTTTTCCCCATAGCACGTCATACGCAGTTTTTAACTGTTTTTTTGACGTAAAATAAATAAATAAAAAATAAATAAAGCCTTTAAATAAGTTCACTAGAATAAAATAGGCATTTCCCTGAACATCCGATGTCTAGTTATGGGATGTTAATATTGACTAATCTAATGCTGTGTTATCTCTTAAAGTCCCCAAATCAAAATGACTCTAATCCCTTATCATTCCACACACTTCACTTAACTCATTATACGAAAAATAATGAGTATTTTAAAGATCCTTTTCGTGTTCTGCTTCATAAACTATCGGAGATGTACGTATTTTTTCACCGTGCTAGTTCTTGCACCCGCTCAGGGCGGATTAACTTTCGTGGCTCTATGACAATGCTATAGGGGCCCCTAATAATATAGAAATATTGAACATAGGGTATAAAAATGAATATTAAAATACACTAGAGCACTTCCAATTTTAAACAAGTGGTGTGCGAAAACTACTACGTGTGGTACGCGAAAACTACTAACATAGTGTGGTAATACGTGAAAACTAGTAACATAGGAATGCGAGAAATCTAAATAAAACTAGTGATGCTACAACAACCAATACTTTCTCTCATTATTTGTAACTGCTGGCATTATTTCCAGCACATAGTTTTGATTGATTGATTTTTTCTTGTTTCCGGGCGCGTCAACTGCTTTGGTCATTAGTTCCGTTAGTGTAGTGCATGTTTTTCTCGGGAAATGGCGGTGATATTCCCCCGCTGAATGGCGAGATCCGGCACCGACCTACCGTCGGCTAGTGGGGTTTCTCCCTAACCAGGACTATCCCACCAGCGGGGCGCCGCCCCAGCCGGAACAAGCTCTAAGCTTCCGACCGGTCTCCCGGAATATGTGGTAGTGTAGTGCATATTAGTGTAAGGGGAGAGGAGAGGACAAGGAAGAGAAGGACAGATTGCGTGCGGTCTGTGGCCCGTTTGGTAGGGTACTGCTCCGACATTCGCCTGGTGTTGATCGGAGAAACCACGGAAAACTACCGATCTGAGCAGCCGGCCGCTAGAATTCTCCTCCAGACAGTGACTGAATTCGACCTAGCTGAAAAGCGAAAATCCTGCCGCCATCAGGACACGAACCTAGGACCTCCCGGTGAGAAGCGCTGCAGTGACATCAGTTGATGCACTGAGCTACCGCTCCCGGTCCAGCACGTAGACAAGTAAGGACACTTTCACATATAAATTGAACATCCAGAACTAAAGGCCAGTCAATATATCGCATTATGAATGCATTCGAAACGACGACATATATCTTTCATCCCGGTGAATAAGCTGATATGTCATAAACACTTAATTTTACAGGAGAGCAAAAAACAACTTAACTGAATTAAATCAGGAATTAATGATATTCAAACGAAACCATTTGTGTGTAGGTTTAGTTTGAATATCATTAATCCCTGATTTACAGTATTAGTTTAAAGTATTTTTTGCTCCCCATAGTTTTCCAATACAGCGTACGGTGGTAATATAAAATAAAAGTAATAAAATTTCTGGGAGTGATTTTTTTCAATTTCTCTATAAATACAAATTTAAAGCGTATTTTTAAAAGAGAAAAACCAGTTTGGCTAATTTCAATGAAGGTTTGCAGATTGCTAGAAAGAAAATACATCAATTCATCCAGACATCAATACATTGAGAATACAAATTGTAGAATTGAGTAAAAATCAAATTAATATTGGGATTTTCAATTCCAAGTAAATTATTATTAAAATTAAATTAATTATTTTTGATCCCCCTTTTGATCCATTCCTGTTCTCAGTGGATTCAGTTGGTGGGACAAAATGTGTCAAAATGTGTCATGTGTCATTTCATTAATTACAATCAGAAATTTCGCGTTAACTACTAGTTTTTTCAAAATATACTTGATCGTTTTTATTGGGCTGCCTTTTTAGTACAGGTTTTGATTAAGACAAAAATCTCCATCTTCCATTTTGTGATTTCCAAATGTTAAGTTTTTGCAATTTTTGAAAATATGAGAACTTCAACGAAAATGAGACTTGCGCCATTCTTTTAAGCATCCCTTCTATCTACGGAAAAATTTCCAGAAATAATTTGGAACGGTGTTTCAGAAAAAATTTTTTTCCAAATCAATGAAGGTCAATAAGAATTTTTCTATCGAAAAATCGCCTCTCCCCCGCAAGCATTACAATATTTTCTGTCTACTGAGTAAGCAGTAGCGAGAAAGTAAAAATTGGAGCCACTTTTGAGAATATTTCGAAAATGCAGCAGGGACTTCATAGTATATACTCCCCAGAATTAAAATATTGTTTCAATAATCAAGGGGCGCCGACATCAACCAGATCGACTTGAAATACTCTTTTTAATGATAATAATTATCATTAGAATTAGACTATTGTCTGTTTAGACACAAGTGTTTTTCTGTGCTCAAGTACGGCGAGCCGGCCAAGTATTTTTTAGTTTCGTTTCAGGAAACTTTTACTCACCTCACAGACGATCCCTACCTTTTCGGCTTAACCTTACCCTCTTTGGGTAGCACTAATGATTCGTCAGGCGTCAGACGGAAAGGCCGGCATTTGTGTTACCAAATGTCCGTATTTAGTAGGACTAACTAATCACTTCAGTTTCTTTGGCAGTGTTACCTTTTTTGAAGTTTTTGTATTTCACCTCCGACTCAGAAGTAAACGTACACCTATTTTTTATTACATCATATAGGGACTACCACACTGTTTCGTTAATGCATAAACTGTGCTGAAATTGATACACTTTTGTTCAAGCCATGCGTGGAAATGTTGACTTAATTCTTTTTGTTTATTTTGATCAGTAAAGACCGGATTTTTATGTAATTACATATTTTTTGTCTTCCTATGTACCGTTTTCAAAATTGTAACCTTGGCGAATCATCACTCTCCTAACACAATATCCAATTTTTTCGTCACATACTTTTACATATTTAGTCCGATATTACATATTTGACATATTTTGCTATTTTCACAAACTATTTTTTATTCTATCGATTTTCTTAATTTTATTACATATATTTTATAAAAAGATATTTTAAAAATACATTGTTCCCACATTATTGGTGAAATATAGGTATGAAAAGTATTGACACCGCGTTTCGAGACCTATAACCTTAATTTTCGAGAAAATTTGGCGATCGCAGACGTGTTACACGTCTGCGATGAGAATGTTCCACGCTGCAATGGTTGCTGGTCGTAGATATCGACAATTTGTACGATGGCTTCTATTGAGTATACTCAGATTCAAGAAGCATGTAACCTTACATAAATGCACCTTGGTTTGGCTGGTGAACTACAGTCCTCGATAACAACAAATGAAGCTTTCTATTACTGACGGGTAAGTTGTATGGTGCAAAGTGTGTGTAAACACCACCACACCTCACCATATGCACACCATATGATTTTTAAAACATTTGTATTATTTTTTAAAAAGTTTACAAATTTTATACTGTATTATATTATATATACATTTTATAATAAATTTTAAAATTTAATATTTTACAAAATTTGTTTTAAATGTAATTTTATATTATGTAAATGTGTTTTATAATTATAATATTTTAATATTACATATTATATCCGATTTTACATATTTATTACATATTCTTACTGCTTTCATTACATATTTATGTACATATTTTGACGTTTCATACTACATATTTTTCCGGTCTCTATTGATCAGTGTAACTGCGAAATCTAAAATTCTCGTAGAAAGATTCGCTCACGGCTTACTAGACAAGGAATGTGATACGAAGCTCAGACACACGAAATCACATCTTTTAAGATTTGTCTGGTCACGTCATCCACTTACGTGATTCGAAAACATAAAACATTATAAAATGGAGGTGACTAAAAATGGGTGTCACGCTTGGCGCAGCTAGACTTTTTAATGTCATTTAAAAGCCCTCAGAAACATAATATCTCGAAAAAGTATATTGCATTGTGTTAAGTGAATATTAAAGATTCAAAATAATACAAAAAACCAAATTCGAAAATTTTGGTCTTATGACGTGAACAATCTCTTAAAATCAGTTTTTTTAATTGCGTAGTTTTCGCGCAATTTCTTCTTGAATGCAATTTATAAAAATAGAAAGTTTCTCAAAAACTGCTCCAAATTTTTTTCTAAGAATAAACCAAAGGTTACTCAAAAGAATTGCACAGGTCTCATTTTCGTTGAACTATCTGAATTTTCGAAATTTACAAAAGTTATAAATAATGCCGGAAAGAATGTGCTGTTGTAGGGCCTCTAGTTTCTAATTAGATTCAGTATATTTTATTCTTTTTGAGTCGCAGCGTTCTTTTGTCTTATTTTTTTGTTTTAATTATATTTAAAATTTCTTTGAGAATTTGTTTTTGTTGTTACGTTTAAAGAAGAAATAAAAGAGGTCATCTTCGTCAACATATTAGCTTTATTAAGATAGCGGGCTTTCGACGGCTTTGCCGTCATAATCAGTCTACAAGATACAGAAAGATACAACAAAATTATAAATAAATACGCAATAAGATAGAAAATTAAATTACAATTAATGGATACATCTAAAGTATTTAGTTACAGATAGCAGATAAAATTTCAAAAAAAGGAAATGCAACGGGAGGATTAGTAGCAGTTCAAATTAAAAAAAAAAAAAAGAAAGACATTATGATTGCAAAATTAAGAAAAAAAAAGAAAAAATATATATATATATATATATATATATATATATATAAGAAATGGGGGATAGAAATATAGAAATAATAATTAATATCAAATGTTATTACAAAGATGGGGAAATAATTGAATAATAAGTTGAGCCGCTTTGCTTACCTCGCTGCTTTCGGCAAAAGTCGGTCAACTGTGCCCAGAGGAACCGTTACGTTTAAAATTAGGGATCTCTTACTCTGCAGATGTTTGATTGAATTTTTATTTTTACATTACTTGCTCTGATCGGGGATAATGCATGGTCAAAACATACTCTAATGGGGCAGCGCCGCGCCGGGCCTCGCCGAACCCAGCGACATTGCGCTCCGGTGGTGAAGTAGGGGGGGCGCGCATCGTATCTGACTTCAGGCACCAGTTTGCGTTACAATATTAGCGGGAAACTTCAATCAGCCAGTTACCAAAAATCATCTTGCAACTTTTATTTCAATTAGACCGTCATCGTATTAGTTTTCGTTGAAAATTGTCGCTTTATGCCAGTTTCAAAATGTTTCCCAACACTTCTTGCTCTCCATGCAATACAGCGGCCTGAGACTGGTGTGGCTTTCCAAACGTCTTGGGGTCACGTGGTCCGTGACGCAAAGTGGTGCTGCGCAGAACGAATAAAATTCGGTGCGCTGGAGTAGTCCACCCGTATCTTTCCACCATGGACGCGCGTGGACGTGCACGAAGTCACGTGGGCGTTGGCGCGCGCGGCGCGGCGGTGACCACGCCTGTTTCTCGCGAGCCGCAGCATCAGCCCTCCCGTCCGCCCGCGCCCATGCACGGATCCGGGTGGCATCTTCTGGCCATTATTATTCCTCCCCGACACTGTGTGTGCATGGAGCAGCAATGCGGAAGGGCCGACGGCACACAACGCTTTGCATGGTCATGCCACGCTGATTAGCAATGAGCACTCAATATGGGCAGCAAGAATGACGCCTCTTGTTAACTAAATGAGATTTGAAAAGCCACAAAAATGTTTTTGCGCTGGTCTGTAATGTAATATTAGTTGTAAATCGGTGGATACAAGAAGTCTTTGAGTAATCAGCTTCTTTAAATTCAATGTATATGTTTTGTATATGAGGGATTTTAATAAATAACGTGCATCGGGATGTATTTGGTTTATGGATTGTATTAGAGAGTTTAGTGGGTAAGTGACTTGAATGGATGAGGGACTTGATTGTATGAGGAAGTTGAGTGTATATGAGAGAGTTGAGTGTGTGGGACGGAGTTGAGTGTGCGTGTGAGGGAGTGGTTAGTGTGGGGGAGTTGGTGGTGTGTGGGGTTGGGTGGATGGGAGTTGAATGTGTGTGTGTGGAAATTGAGTGTGTATGTGTGTGTGTGTTTGTGTGTTGAGAGTGTAGCGAAACCGAATGCAATATACACAATGACACAGACTCTCCACTACACTCTGTTCTCTCTGCTCTCCACATACGCTCTCTGTTCTCAGCTGCCATCGACTGGTGCCTAAAACATTTTTAACTATTTCTGAATTTTTCGGATCTCTAATAGTATGATTGAAATATTACCTTAAGAATATAATAGCAGGATAATATTCGGTCCTACACACAAATAACTCAATCAATTGTTATTCCGCACCTGCTATATACGTGCATAAAGGCAAATACTTGACGTGTTTTTCTTCTTCGGTTGCACTGGTATTGAACGCCGAGGGTGTGGCTGCTGTGTAATTGTGGGGCGCCAGTCGCCCCGGGCTCTTCTCGGAACTGCTCCCGCGCTATGACGCGATGCGACCGCTTTGTGTGATTCCCGCAAACATATTGCGCAGGCGAACGTTGCGGCTGACGAGGGATGCTCAATGCACGGAGAAGGTAGCTGCGACAAACTTCGTGAAACGAATTTCAAATTTGCGAGGATGGAAACAAATTTCAAATTTGCGAAACAGCAACTATAACTTCACAGAAAAGGAGATTTTTAGTGTGCGTTTTGACGCCAAATAAATAGCTGGTTTGGAGTCTAATACAATGTATATGAGATCTAGTGAGCGAGCGTCTATAAACGGTCGATTCTTTGGTTTTCTCTTTTCAATTCCAGGTGGATTACGGCATAGTACCTTAAACCAAGGACCGGTTTATGTGGCTAAGGGAATTAACTGACGTCATTGCAGTGCCTCTGACCTGGAGGTCCTAGGGTTCGAGTCCTAACGGTGTCAGAATTTTCGACTCTAGGTACATTGCTAGATTGAATTCAGCCGTTGTCTCGAGGATTCTCATGTCTGGATGCTCTTATCGGTTGTTTTCCGTGTTGTTTTCGATCAACACCAGGCGAATACCGGAGCAGTACCGTAACTAACGGCCCATGGGCCACGCGCTATCTTAGATAGATAGATAGATAGATAGATATTTATTATTCTGCAGATAGGTACTAACTTTAAATTATTTAAAGAATAATAATAATAATAATAACAATAATAATAATAATAATAATAATAATAATAATAATAATATGTAACAATAATAACATTAACTACATTTTATGGTTGACCTGCACAGTTATTTTAAACTATTAAATACAAGATTACACGACTTTTTAATTACACTTCACTTCACTTTCACTTCACTTCACTTCACAACATTTGAAATTCACTTCTCTTTCTACTTCTATGTTGCACTACACTGCACAACACGTCACCACACTTCAATACAATACTACTTTGAATATAATTATATATTTAGAACAGGAACGCATTTAATAGTAATTAAAACAATAATATTAGCAATAAAACTATCAATAATAATCAAATAATAACTAATATAATAATCCAACTTACTAAATTAATCAAGTTTACAAATACCATTAGATAATTTATTTTTAAATTTTTGAACACCTAGAGGAAAGGGTTCCAAGGCTGTCGCAGGTAACTTATTCCAGTCCGTTATTGTTCTATTTGTAAATAAAAATTTTCCAACATCTGTTCTCTGTGGCCTAAACTGAATTTCGTGTTTGTGATCCCCCCTACTAAAGTACGAAGGTCTACCCAGTCGCATGTAGATATCTTTCCAAGCTGGATAACCGGCATACGCTTTGTACAGGGCACAGAGTCTTGCCTTAACTCTCCTAATTTCCAGACACTCCCATTCTAGTACATTCTACCTATTCCCTCGGAAAGTAAATGTATACGCTCTTCTCTGTACTCTATTCAAATATTCCTTTTGGGAATTTCTATAAGGGTCCCAACAAACATCCCCGTATTCCATTAATGGACGAACTAGAGGTAAATAAGCTAATTCTCTCGCTTTCGCAGTACTCTTTTTTAGTATTCGCATAGTAAAATGCAAGGACCTCCAGGGTAGGGAAAGCCCTACGACACAATTTACCTGATTTTCCCAACTCAATTTGCTATCAAAAATTATCCCCAGGTACTTACAAGACAAGACTCTTGGAATGTTTTCGTTGCCTAAACGGTATTGAGTTTCATTGTATTTGCGGCCCCTACCAAACGTGATGGTTTTGCTTTTCCAACTATTTATTGTCATGTCATTTTCTTTCGCCCAAAAATGTAATCTGTCTAGATCACCCTGCAAAATATCCTCGTCTACATTTGATTGAATAACTTGATATATTATACAGTCATCTGCAAATAGCCGTATCTTTGAATATAAATTGTCTGGCAGGTCATTCACAAATGCGAGAAACAGGAGGTCCAATAACGCTTCCTTGAGGATCCCTGAAGTTACTTTGCTTGACTCGAAAATTGTTGTCCAACTCGGACTTTCTGTTTCCTATCTCGAAGAAGCTCATCAGTCCACGCCACAACTCTGAGGTCAATACCCCATTGCATTAATTTATAAACCAGTTTATTGTGTGGAACAACATCAAATGCCTTCCCAAATCTATTATTACGGCATCCACCCTTCCACTATTATCAACTTCATCAGCTATATCCTGAAACAATGATGCTATCTGACTCTCGCAAGAGAAACCGTTCCTAAAACCACGCTATCCCTGAAATAGCCATTCTTTTCTTTTCTTTCCCATTCTTCTCTAATATAGCTAGTTATCAAGTGCTCCATTAGCTTACACACTACTGAATCTTACCTTTCTATTCCTTGTCCTACCCTCAGCTTACTCACATACAATGAACTAACTACACGTGTCAGGGGACCAGCCGGGAGCTTAGAGCTTGTCCCTGCTGGGGCAGTGCTCCGTTGGTGCGAGATACCTGACTAGGAAAAAGTCCGCAAACCGAAGTGCAGGGGCCGGTCTTGCCATAATTGCGGTGAGTGAAGATCACTGCCACCGCCCGCGATAGACAAACACACTACACTTTCGGGACTAATGACTTTAATATTTCCCGCTACCAGGAGCACTAATCAATCAAGAAATCAATCTAAACCAGGGCTATAAACCAGGGCAATAATAATAATAATAATAATAATAATAATAATAATAAATATTATTATTCACGAATCTAGCGAAATTAATAGTTTTAATTATGAAAAAATGTAGCATATTTATTGAACTAATTATTACATATTGAAATTTAATAATAATAATAATAATAATAATAATAATAATAAGAAGAGAAGAAGAAGAAGAAGAAGAAGAAGAAGAAGAAGAAGAAGAAGAAGAAGAAGGGGTGTGAAGTGTCATAAGACAACCTCTCACACCCAACTCCATTCAACTTTCACGCAAGGAGCCCTGTTAAGCCGAATGCGTCCTAAGGTTGTGATATCCTGCCTCTGCGGCGGGACAATTTGATGAGAGACGAGGTCCTGATAGGGGTACTTGAAAGTAATTCTAGAATAAAGACCTCTCAGGATGGTACAGGTTAGTCAACTGGGTTGGAACCTAGGGAGTCGGCAAATTTCTGGAAAATAATGCATTTTAAATTAAGTTTCATGTTATATTATTATTTTATTGTGATTGGGCTTTGATTTTGTCAATCTGTACAATTAACAATCTGAATGTACTAAAAGAGGAGAAAATAAAGATAATATTATTAATAATAATAATAATAATAATAATAATAATCCGATTAATTACCTTTTACGATAGGGGGAGATCCCATGGTGCTATTCTACTAAAACCCCCGACACCACACAGGGGCTAATAATAATTTCCCTAATTTGAAGAACATACCTTGCTTTTAAATTTAGAAACATCTGTAGTCGTATACTATCCCACATGATATCTAGAAACTTCCCACAACATATACTCATCTCTACACCATCATCCCCACCATGATTCTGAACCTGCAAGATTAACTCCAAAACACTTGTAATACTGACATTGTTTTTAATGATCATTTTCTAGTTCGTTTCTAAAAAATGTTGAGTTCTCATACTAATCGTGTATCACTGCTTACGACTCTGCAGATGTCACGTTATGTTATGGAACAGCAACTTTTCAACATTTTATATGTATAGAACTGTTTTACTGTAAATATATTACGCTATGCTACTTTTATTCAAGCTATTGCATCTATTCACGAAGACTGTTTTTGTTAAAATATTTAATTTATTACAGAGTTCAATGAAAGTATTTTATTTGTAATTCTTGAGCAAGGTGAGTGCTACTTTTTGGAAAACCGTTTTCGGTGGTTTTGTTCAGCAGCAGTTTTGGTGCTGTAGGCCAATAGTAGTTTATGAAAACACAAGATCAGTTGTGCAAGTTTTGATATATGTAGAAATGGGTAAAACCAAGAGGAAGAGCACGGTTCAACTTGAAGGAGAGGGTCAAGAATTGCCCAGTTCTTTCGCCTTCCTCGAAACAGTTGAGGTCCTCGAGGCCTCTCGGAGACCCTGACCGCTGCCGCACGAGTGAACCAATCTGCGCAGCACGGAGCGCTCAAATAAACGGCATGAGGACGGCGCGGCGGGTGCGTTACTCGTTCGTCACGCTTTCGACGAACTCATTTGAAACGCGTGGCCTAGGGTAGTTATTCCAAACCGAGAGGTTTATTACGCACTGAAAATTCCATCACAGCGCAATATTGTTCGCCACTAAAACCAAATTAAGCAAAAGGATTTAAAAAACAACACGAAAATACGCTCATTTCAAGGTAGAAAATGAAAAATACAATTCTGTATTAATGTAAAAATGTGTGTTCGTAGAGATTTTAAAAATAATGTTTCTATATTTATAATTAAAACTGTTGCTGATAGAAGCGTATTACTTCATACATAATATATTATGCATGAGATAATCTATATACATTAAGAGAAACCGACTTAGGCGCCTCAGGGCATTAAATGATGTCACCGCAGTGCCTCTGACCGAGGGGTCCTAGGGTAGGCTGAATGGTCCTACGGTGGCTGGATTTTCGACACTAGCTAGATAGCTAGGTCGAATTCAGCCGCTGTCTGGAGGAGAATTCTAGCGGCCGGCTGCTCTGATCCGTTTCCATGTTTCCGTGTTCCAGTTTTTCCTGGTTTTTCCGATCGACGCCAGGTGAACGCCGGAACTGTACCTTAACAAACGGCCCACTGACTGCCCATGATCTTTCCTTTCTCTTTCTTATCGTATCCTTCCCTCTTATATCAACACTTACATGCACTACACTATCACACATGCCGAGAGACCCATCGGGAGCTTAGAACTTGTCGTGGCTGTGGCGGTGCCCCACTGGTGGGAGATACCTGGTTAAGGAAAAACCCGCAAGCCTATGGGTAGGTCGATGCCGGATCTCGCCATCCAGCGGGGGAAAGTCACCGCTACTTCCCGCGATAAAACATGCACGACACTTCCGGGACTGATGACCTTAATTGTTGACTCGCCCGAGATCACTTATCAATGAATCAACCTTTGAGAGAATGTCATTTAATTGTAAAAAAATTATATGTATATTGGAATTGCTATAATTATTTTTATATGCGTAACTGGCGGTAATTAAATTTCGATTGCAATCTTCGAGGAATATCGTGTTGTTTGGAGGTAAATAAAAGTACATTATTCTGTATTACTCAAAACGGTTTGAAAGGTACCTATGTAAGGAAACGGGCTTTAATGAGCACCAAATAAAAAAAATAAGAAGTACTCTTAAATACAACTTTTGTGTCTGTGAATTAATTTCGTTTAACTGTAATTAAAAAAGAAATGTAATTTGTGTTGAAATAGAAATATATATTATTAAGAGCAATTATCTATCTACAAAATAGTATAAACTCTTAAAATATCCTTAAAGTATAAAATAAAATAATTAGCAGTACACATCAATTGTATAGCTTAAAATTATCATTTTCAATGGTCATTAAATATTAATGATTTATTAAATTAGCTAGAATGTAAGTGACATCGTCAGAGGAAAGTTGGCTTGACTAGTTCCGCAAACGATCTTGCAAAACTACGAGAGCGATTCGAAAACTTTCGCACAAACGCAAACAAATATGCGCAATAACTCGGTACCGTACTGACATTCTGACTTTCCAACGCGCTCCCCTTTCCCTGGCACAAACCTCATATGTTCAAACATTAGTTTCAAAAGTACACAAACGTATCGTTGGCAACTCAGAAAAACTATCCATCAGGACCCATGGGCCAAATCATGTCTGCTGAACTTCGGTATTAGATGCCAATCCCCAGGTGCGTCTGTGATCCGAAGGGATAGAAATGATTTGTTGACGTGTTGGAGCTGCAAGAAAATAGTTTAATTCGTAAAGTTATCCGTAAGAATTCGTGCGAGATGTTGGCTGGGTATGGTCTGATGTTCGTGAGCAGCAACCCTACTGTCTGCTAAGAGAAGTTTTTTTCACAGAATGTAATCGTGATCTTGACGATAACGATGGCAACGTTATAACATTACCGGGTGTACTGGAGGATGAACGTTTTCATCTTTAGCTCTTTACATGCCCTTTCCTTTCTTGGACATATAAAAATGAAAGTTTGCCGTATCCTTCTACTTCATAAAGGATTATAGAGTGAGCACGAAAGACCAACGTTTCTGGTAGAATTATATTTGGATAAGATGGTGCGGGAAACCGAACTATGCCGCAACATGGTGAAAATACCTACGCTTTACGCAGGATTCGAACTCTTCTCGAGTACGTGGACGTAGGTCCAAGACCCTGCACCAACGGGATTGGCAGATTTACTTGCAACAATATTCACTTTTACTCGGGTGATAAAATCAGTCAGAAACAAGAACTTGTCACACAAGAGATTGCTGTGAATGTTTTGAATATGTGGGGTGAAAATAGCCTGTTTCATAGGGATGTATGAAACTTCGTATCCGCTTTCCTAGTTAATGGAATCCGGAAAATCCCACGTCCGAGGCTTGGTAACAAACGTTTCGATCATTATTGAGACTTCCCTCTCTTCCACTTCCTCGACTCTTAGGAATAACCTGTCCCGGCTTCGGGAAGACGGGGCGAATAGGAACCACTTGGCCGGTGATACCTGTTCTTTACGGAGCTTAGATGAATGGTGTGGTTTAGAAGTACAGCTTGTTCCTAGTTGCTAGACCTCATCCAGCGATAATATTTGTGAAAAATTCAATTTTTTCTCAGGGATTGGGCTTGAGGATTAGAGAATATGAAACTGTCTAAATAATACCACTAGCTCCAATTAGTGCAACACATCACAGCATTCTGGTTACTTGCAATGGATTATTATGCTTGTTTTACCTTCAATAAATGATATTCTGCTGACCATTGTTTCTCCTGTACACAGTTGTGGCTACGCAAACAGCTATGTTTTACGCAAACAGAAAGTAAATTAAATTTCCCTAAATAGACTATACAATTATTTACAATGTTTTCACTTTCTATAAATAATATCATTTACATTTCATTTACAACAAGGAAGTTTGTGTAGGTTGATTAGGTCCCAGCGTACACAAAGTTTATTTCAATGAAATTCTAATATACTCGTAGGACGACTTATCACTCGATATTCACAAAGAATATTTTCGTTTTAGCAAGTAGAATTATGTCTTCACACATTCCACACTAGTGGTGCTACAGAATGGCACTGACTCTTTTACTACCTATTTCTCTAATTGATTTGGTCTGGGTTAGCTTTTCGGTTATGCCCCATCCTCTTGCCAGTTGCCATCTATCGCCGCCCAAAGAATATTTGTTTAAAATATTCTCAATTTTTCAGTTTCTTAATTGTAGAACCGTATTATTACTTTAAAAAGGTTAAAGAAGCGTCCTCGAAGAGGTAACCTTGTCTTAGAAGTTAAAGAAGCGTCCCAAAGAAGAAACCTCTTCTTAAAAGGAAACTTTCGTTGAAAAATTTGTGTATTTGAAAAACTTTATAGGAAGTCATTTGAAGAACTTTTAAACGCAGTAATGCATACAAATTGCTGGAGATGTGGATTTAAAGGCAAGAGAGATACTTAAAAAAAATACATTTCTGTAAATCTTCAAAAAACAAATAATACAGAAAAATTATTTTATGTCATCTTAAACAGTGCAATGAACTCTATCTGTTCGGGTAGTTTGAGGAAAAAATTTGGAGACGTTTTTAAGAAAATGGTGTTTGACCGTTTCTCAAAATGCCAAAATTTGATCTCATTTTCACAGAAAAGGTATGTTTTCGAGAAACTTTATTAGACATAATTTAAATAACATGTAATCATCGATGCAATATTGTAAACAAATCATAGTTAATATTAATGACGTGAGAGACAAGTAAAAAAAATTTGTAATCTTTGAAAAAACAAAAGAATACAGCAAAATGGCATATATGACATCTTATGCAGTACATTTAGCTCTATCCTTCTTAAAAGTGTAAAGAAAAAATGTGGAGTTGGTTTTGAGAAATGATTTTTTTGAATATTTTTTTAATAATGCACATATTTCACATAATCTACACAACTACTAAAATGTTTAAAGAATGGACAGAATCTTAATGAAATAAATAATTCCGGAGAAAAAATTTAATTTAAAGGAAACATATCTATATTAAATTTTGTTGTAGGAAGACGCCGAAAACTTTTCAAGCGTTTGAAATTTTTGAAAATTCAGAGTTAGCAGTGAAAAATGGCCCTATGTCACCTTTAGAAGTGTATTTCACTATGTTCTTACAAGAAATTTAAAGAAAAAATTAGAGCTATTTTTGAGAAAATTTGGAAAATATTCCAGGAGTTAATTCAAAGCACCCCCAAGATTAAAAGAAGTATTTTTTTTAAATCGCAGAGCTTTGAGATGAAATACATCTACTGGCGAATATCCATTTTGGAAAAAAACCTACGAATAGTTTAGGCGATATTGTTGTTCACAGATAGAATGACGTTTCGAAAAAAAACAAACATCAACACAGTTTTCGGTATTACCAAAATGTGTATTTCCACTGGAATCTCGAATTCGATTTTCGGCAGCATTACATAAATTTCTCTATACTACATGTATTACTCCGTGTATATGTAGTGTGTATACGAGAAAGTAACAAGAGCATTACATCGTTAATACAATAAGCTGAAAAAACGCCAAACGTTTATAAGGAAAGGAACAAGAAATGGGACTTTAAAGCACGTTGAAGAAGAGATCAAAATCATCATTTATTAGAAGTATTTCGAGGAACTGTTTTTTGAAGTACAGGAGTCAAAGAAAAACTTCGTCGAAGAAAACGTCAATAAAATTGACGATGGATGTTTATTCCCAACTTTTCATATTTTCAGACTGTTAATACAAAGTCCTAACTGATTCCATGAAGTTTCATAGTTTCCTCAATAAAATGTCAGTTGCGCATTTCGTTCCTAGAACGATTAAAGAAATTTTTCCTAACTCAAACTAGAGGGGAATGCGCTGCATAACGAAACATTTCCTCCTCCTAATGTTATCACTAGACAATTATTCGGATTAAGAAAACTGCACGACATCGTACAAAAAACTACAATTGAATGAAATTATGCCGAAAGCATCCAAGCGACAAGAATCCATATGGTTGGAAAATAGCTTAAATTTCGAGCAACAATTTCGAGCAGCACGCCAAACATAAGTGTGGGATGTGGCTGTCGAAAAGTTAGAAAATTTTTACATATTAACTACACGGAAAGTGGACATTGTTTCATGTCGTTCAATATAAGCCTCGACGACTAATGGAATGAGGGAGGTTTAGAGATTATAGAAGAATACAATCAATGTTCATTACGAACCCAGTTTCTGAAAACCCATCTTTCTGAAAATGTAATGGATATGTTTTATATTTACCGAATTCTATTCATGTATGATATAGGAAATTAAAGCTAAGAAATGATACTCTCCCCCTGAACTTATAAACTTAGTGCCTCACTGTATATAGTATGTATGTACTAGACTGCCCGTTTCTTAGATTCCGAAACGTGTCACATACTGCCCTAAAAAAGAGAGGGAAAAGAATATTTTGAACGAGCGCCAACGCGGATGAATATTTGGAATGATAATTAGAATTTAGAACAAGAGAGATCGCCACCATAGACCAAGGGCGAGACCGGAGGTCGATGAAAGAAAAGTTCTTTCTGAAGGTAGCAGCTGAACTGGCGGACGTATGGAAAACGGTACCCCAGGAAGTGACATTGCAGCGGATTTCAGATTTGTAACTTTTTGAGGAAAACTCTTCTAGAAGACTCGAAGAGGTAATTATTCTATTATAAATTGATTTAAACATAATCTTAGAAGAAAGGTAATAAGAAATGTTATGAATTTATAATGGAAGAATTAGGAGAGAAGTTTTGAATAGATGGCAGTAATTAATAGCTTGCATTCATTTCTTCCAGTTTTTTTTTCTCTCACATGCTTTTCTTATATTTAAATACTCTCTTGAAGTTGGTGCTCGTATAAAAAGGGTGATCTCTATTCATTTTCACTCTGAATATCCAGTTGGTCATTAACTAATCGAAAATAAAGTAAATTCATATAGAGTATTCAAGAATATAAAACTTGAACGAGAAGAAGGCGTTTGTGGGGAGCAACTGCGTTTCAACCCGAGGCCACGACGCTTCAAGGCCAAAGCAGCTCGGGAAAAGGGTAGAAGGAAGCCAGCGGACTGCTCTACGCGGCCGAGAACACAGTAAGGTCGTTCCAAATAAACTGTTTGTGGGGATAGATGATTCAGTTTAATAAGAAAGCTATTCTGTATCTGTCACGTAGAAAGAAAGGGAGGTAACAGATTTACCACGCTTAAAAGATAAGAAAAGAAAAAGTACATTTGTTTCCGACTTCAATACGTGAGAACAGAATCAATCTTTTCTTCAAAACGGATTTGAAGATCTAATATTGTAATATAGTAATTAAGAGTTTGTGTAAGAGTATAATTATAATAATAGTCATTCTCTAGATTTTAGAGAGAAAGAGTTTCCTGTTTTGTTGTAAAAGTAATGTTAAGTCAAAGTATTAATTTGATTTTCAATGTGTGTTTCTTTCACAATTTGTAAAGTAATATTTAACGATTCTTTCAATTTCTGAAAGTGTGTTTGTTAAACAATTGGTTGTAGATGAAAGTAGGAAATTGTGTATTGAGTTATTAGTGTGTGTTTTTTTTCAGTCAAGAATATTCTGTATTTGTTTTTTTTCTTGTGTGCCATTGTATGTATTGTCACAGAGCAAATGTTTTAGAATATATTATGAATTTAGTGAAAAGTGATTCTCACCGAGTTGTTTGTAATTTTTGCATCCAATCCATAAACGATCTTCACGACCCTGCCCCTATTTTTTTATTTATGTGTCCACATGGGACGTCTATACTGAGCTAGTCGACCATCTGGTGATTTGTGTTCGCCACCCCAAGACGTCTCAGGTCGGGTGCTGGCCTTACGGCTTGTACCGCACACGACAGTGGCTCGCAATTGGCGCCATAAGCGGGCTCGATTATTGGATGCATTTACGACAAACTCGATTTGGGAATAACTGAGACCAAATTTGGTGTAACTAAAATTACTAGTACAATGGAATCACAGTTCACTAAAATTTCTGACCAGGTTGCAGAGTCACAAGGTGTTGAGTAAAATGTGTTATTTCAGGAGTGTTTTTTGAAAAGGATATTTATTATATGAGAGTTTTATCAGTTTCAAATTGTGTCTGGTATTTCTTGTGAAATATTTTGTGAGAGGTGGGGTCTGGGAAAAGAATTGATTGATTCTAGGCAGTTAATAGATTCAAAATGGCAGATAAGTATAACGTGGCTAGGAATTTACTAGGGAAGGAACTTCTGAGGAATCAGATAGCGATGGGGAAACTGGGGGACAAGCACCAGTACGATGATCGGGAGGAAACGACAGGAGTAGAACTAGGAACGGCAGGAGAAACTAGTGCGACGTCGCCGACAGAATCACAGCCAACGCCAACACGAGATCAGGATGAGGAAGAACGAAACTCGAGAGGGCTAATTCAATGATGCAACGGTTAATAGGTCAATTTATGCAACAATTAGATGTGAGGTTAGTCATGCAGGATGAAAAACAGAGGAAACCATAAAAAATTAGGGTTACTTGAAACTAAATTAGAGGAAAATAACTCGGCAATAAATGCATTGGAAACTAAACTAGAGGAGAACAAGGTTACTTTGGAAACTAAACTAGAGGAGAAAGCACTTTGAAACCAAATTAGAGGAAAATAACTCGGAATAAATGCATTGGAAACAAAATTCACGGAATTCGACACGAAATTAGAAGAAAATAAGGAAGTTAAAGAAAATTTAAAAGCACAGTTTACTGAATTAGGAGCAGTGGAAGGTCGAATTTAAGAGCGAGGTTCAACAAGAATTAGTACAGGAACATGAGAACTTAGAGAAAAATCAGGAGCTGGACTTGAATTAGAAGAAAAGGTGGATCAAGTAACGAAAGAATTTGAAAATAGGATCGAAAACACAACCCGGATCTTTATAACCGCGTATCCGACAGGCAGATAGAGGAGAATCAAGGAGTAGAAATTTCCCAGAAATTAGTTACTGAAAAGTTCAGGTTCAAGCTTAAATTAGATAGTGGAATAAAGGCTCTTTCTGAACAGATGGCGTTCTACAACATCAAATTAAGCGTATAAGAATGAAGTAGTAGAATTGAAAAATCAATTAAAAATTTACCATCGAGTGGAGGAAGTGTTCAGCCCACGTATGTTTCATTGCCGTACCCTAATTTCAGTGCAGCGGAGATGAAAATCCATGTGTTTTTAAATGAAAGAGGTAGATAATTTTTTCTTAAATTGTGTTCCGGACAGTAAGAAAACTCGAATCGTTTATCAGATGTTGCGGGGTAATGCACGAATCTGGAAAGATAGTTTGAGAGTTTCCCAAAACTATGGTCGAACTCAAAGAAAAATTTATTCGAGATATTGGAATAACGAAACTCAAATCAATTTTAAAGTTAACGTAATGTATGGTACGTGAAGAAGTGTACGATGTCCATGCAGGAATATGCAACGGAGAAATTAGCTTGTTTTAAATTATGTACTCCGACGCTACCGGCTGAAGGAATTTTGTCTGTTTATTTATATGTCCTTTTCCTTCCTCGACGCCAAATTTTGCTTAAGAATCTCTTACCAATGTCCACTGAAAAATTAGAAACGCAGCTAGATTGTATGATGCCACTTTCGTGTATAATGAAAGGTTACAGAAAGCAAGGCAAATGCTAATGGTCCGGTAAATGGTCAAGATAGCAGACAGCAACAACATAATGTAAGCAAACCAGAAACAGGAGAAACTTACAAACCGAAACATTACCAAGAAAAACAAACTTATGCTAGACAAGACAGGACCTCGTCTAGGGATAGAAATGAAAAATTCTATTGATAGAGGAGTTTCAACCCAGAAATACAGGACCAAGTACATCTCGCGGACATGAGTCGGAAAATTAGAAAGGTTTGTTTCGACACGCCATCCCGCCGCAAACCAAATAGAACAATCTAGTGAAGAAGAGGTGGCGATATTATCAATCGAATTAATCTCATTTGATGATGAACTGTGCAACGATAATCTCAATGCATATCAGAAAACAGTTAACTGAAGTACTTAGGAATCAAAAGGTGTTTTGCAAAACAAGAATCCAGTAAAAGATTTTCAATTCGAAATAGAATTAACAGATAAAACACCATTCACGGGATACCAATATGTCATTCCAGAAAAACATAAGGGAGGTGGATAAGCTCATTGCTACCATGGTCAAAGATGATATCATCATGAAGTCCAAAACCTCTTATCTAAATCCGATAGTGCTCGTAGAAAGAGTAATGGGAAGATAAGGTTGTTTAGATGCAAGGCGATTGAACAGTTACCTTACCGTACAGAGACAGACCGTTGCGTGTAGAGGATTTAACTAATCAATTATCCGGCATCAAGTGGTTGAGTTCAACTGACTTCACTGCATCGTATTGGCAAATAGCGATAGCACCTGAATGTAGACAATATACAGGATTTATTCACTGGGAATTTCGTATGTCTTCAAAAGAATGCCATTTGGACTCAAGAACAGTGCATCTGCTTTTGTACAATGTCTAGATAATATCATTGGCAGAGGATGTCCCACGATTTTTTTATCTATATTGATGACGTGCTGTGTATTCTAAGACATTTGAAGAACACATGACTAAGCTTAGATATTTTGTTGAAACGTCTGATTGAAAATAATTTACAACTGAATTTGGAGAAAAGTAACTTTCTGCACTAAACAGTTAAGTTCCTGGGTATGATGTGACAGTTAACGGAGTCAAAATGAATATGGAAAAGATGCAAGAGATAGATAAATTGCACCGCCAAAAAAACACGAAACAACTTAAAAGTTTGTTAGGTTGCGTCAATTATTACGCCAGATTTATTCCTAATTTCGCCATGCAACTGCAATATTTCTTCCGTTGCTGCGAAAGCACACTAGATGGAAGTGGACAGAATAACATGAAATAGCTTTCAACAATTTAAGCAATGTTCCATGAGTCGTGTATGATAGCTTATCCAGATTTCACTAAGCCATTCATATTGCAGACCGACAGTAGCAATCTTGGAATGGTGCCATTCTATTTCAAGAAATTGATAACCAAGAAAGATTATAGCAATTGTGAGTCGTATTTTGAAAGAACCGAAACTCGTTTCACGGCGACAGAAAAGGAGCCTAATGCATTGTTTGGTCAATACACCGATTAAGAGAATACCTTGTGGAAGATCATTCATTATTAGAACAGATCATAAAGAGTTAGTTTTTAAAAGATGTCACCCGAATAACGATCGTCTACTAAGGTGGATAATTGGTTACAACAATTCTCTTTTAAGGTGGAGTACTGCCCAGGCAGATGTAATTTGTTGCCCGATTTACTTAGTAGAAATGTCACACAAACTATAATCCAATGCCCAACATTTTGTTTCCGGCTTCACCAATTCATTTGAATGTAATGATATGCAGGTCTAACTTGGGAAAACATCGCAAGATTTCAAGAATCTGATGCCACGATGGAAAAGTTAAAAGATTTGTTAGAGGAGAACTCTGGACCTACTGATCCAGATGTAAGACGGTGGACGGCCGACCCGTTGAAATGGAAATTGGTAGATCAAGTTTTGCTCATAAGAGTGCAACAAAATCCATTACTTTATCGAGTTTGATACGCAAGCGTTAACAACCGGCATCATCTGGCTAGTGCATACATCTTTAGCTCATTTTGGGGCTGAGAAAGTAAACCAAGCAATTAAGGAAGTTTGTTATTGGGAAAGGGGGGAAGAAACAGGTTGACGACGATTGCTAAATGTAGGGGTCAGAAAACTAAGTACCCAATCGACATTACTCGGCGCCATGTACGCTATAATCCTTCAAAAGAAAACGAGTTAGTTAGTTATAGATTTGTATGGTCCTTTTCCGAAGGCCAATATGGGTATAAACATATTTTGGTATGCATTGATGTGTTTTCCAGCTAACGCAAGTATACCCTGTTAATAAAGCGAATATGAAAACTGCCTGTCTCAACTTAATTAGTTCTTTGAATTTGCCGGTCCATATGCAAAGGTGCTGGTAGATCACGGTGCCGAATTCACGAGTGAACCCTGGTTACAGGCCATGCAACATATGAATGTCAACATATATGTTCTAGCATTAGACATCCAAGTCTAATCCTTCAGAGAGTTATGAAAGAATTGTCTAGGCTATTCAGAGTCTACGTGTCGAGGCAACATAACGAGTGGTCACTGCTAATTCCACACATTAACAAATGGTTGAATCAAATCTACCATGATTCGATTGGGAAAGACCCCATTTGAGCTATTTCAAAACTAAAGCAGACATCCATTGCAAACCATTATGAAACCAGAGATAGAACAACAAAATCAAAATAATGAAGAGATCTCCGAAAGTTAAGGAAAGCGGAGACCAAAGAAAATTACAAGCTCCAGGAAAACCTTATGAATTCGAAGAAGGCAGAAAGTATTATTGAGGGTTCCAAAAGTTCGGATTTGATTCGAAACAGTATCATAAATTTTTCAGATTGTTTGAGGACCGTACCAAATTAGTAGTCAATTACAACATCCCAATGTAGCCGTGTTGAAAGATGAAAAGTGGAATACAATCGGAAGTACATTTCCACAGTTTGCGACCATTTAAAGAATGAAATAAGTGGCAAAATGATGAAACAAACAGATAAAGTAACCGACAAGAATCATGTAAAAAGAAAATAGAAAACAAGAGGGAAAGAGGGAGAAAGAAGAAGGAAGATGAGGAAGAAGAAAAGGAGTAAGAGTACAAGAGGGAAGAGAACAAGATTGCTCGACGTTCTAGAATCAAGAAAAAGAAGAGCATAAATTTTAGTGAAAAGATTTTACGGCATATGGAATCAAATCCCATAAAATCTTTTTCCGAAAGAAGGGGTTATGTGACCGCCCGTTTTCTTAGATTCCGAAAACGTGGGCACATACCGCCCTAAGAAAGAGAGGAAAAGAATATTTTGAACGAGCGCCAACGCGGATGAATATTTGGAATGATAATTAGAATTTAGAACAAGAGAGATCGCCACCATAGACCAAGGGCGAGACCGGAGGTCGGATGAAAGAAAAAGTTCTTTCTGAAGGTAGCAGCTGAACTGGGCGGACGTATGGAAAACGGTACCCCAGGAAGTGACATTGCAGCGGATTTCAGATTTGCAACTTTTTTGAGGAAAACTCTTCTAGAAGACCCGAAGAGGTAATTATTCTATTATAAATTGATTTAAACATAATCTTAGAAGAAAGGTAATAAGAAATGTTATGAATTTATAATGGAAGAATTAGGGAGAGAAGTTTTGAATAGATGGCAGTAATTAATAGCTTGCATTCATTTCTCTTTCCAGTTTTTTTTTTCTCTCACATGCTTTTCTTATATTTAAATACTCTCTTGAAGTTGGTGCTCGTATAAAAAGGGGTGATCTCTGGATTCATTTTCACTCTGAATATCCAGTTGGTCATTAACCGTAATCGAAAATAAAGTAAAATTCATATGAGAGTATTCAAGAATATAAAACTTGAACGAGAAGAAGGCGTTTGTGGGGAGCAACTGCGTTTCAACCCGAGGCCACGACGCTTCAAGGCCGAAGCAGCTCGGTGAAAAGGGGTAGAAGGAAGCCCAGCGGACTGCTCTACGCGGCCGAGAACACAGTAAGGTCGTTCCAAATAAACTGTTTGTAGGGATAGGAGTGATTCAGTTTAATAAGAAAGCTTATTCTGTATCTGTCACGTAGAAAGAAAGGGAGGGTAACAGATTTACCACGCTTAAAAGATAAGAAAAGTAAAGTACATTTGTTTCCGACTTCTAATACGTGAGAACAGAATCAATCTTTTCTTTCAAAACGGATTTGAAGATCTAATATTGTAATATAGTAATTAAGAGTTTGTGTAAGAGTATAATTATAATAATAGTCATTCTCTAGATTTTAGAGAGAGAAAGAGTTTCCTGTTTTGTTGTAAAAGTAATGTTAAGTCAAAAGTATTAATTTTGATTTTCAATGTGTGTTTCTTTCACAATTTTGTAAAGTAATATTTTAACGATTCTTTCGAATTTTGAAAGTGTGTTTGTTAAACAAAATTTGGGGTTTTAGATGAAAGTAGGAAATTGTGTATTGAGTTATTAGTGTGTGTGTTTTTTTTTCAGTCAAGAATATTCTGTATTTGATTTTTTTTTTTGTGTGCCATTGTATGTATTTGTCATAGCAGCAAATATTTTTAGAATATATTATGAATTTAGTGAAAAGTGATTCTCACCCGAGTTGTTTGTAATTTTTGCATCCAATCCATAAACGATCTTCACGACCCTGCCCCCCCCTATTTTTTTATTTATTGTGTCCACACTGGGACGTCTATACTGAGCTAGTCGACCATCTGGTGATTTGTGTTCGCCACCCCCCCAAGACGTCTCAGGTCGGGTGCTGGCCTTACGGCTTGTACCGGACGGTACTGTGGCTCGCAGTACTTTGGCACGACAGTTCTTTACGAGCTAAAGCCTATCAGCGGTGTCCCAGCCTTGTAGCCATGGATTGAGGAGTATGTGTAATTAGCACTAGTGACTTAGTATACCAATGATAAGTAAAAATCACTGAATTTTAAAAGAACAGTGTCAGACGATTGCTGCACATTGTATTAACATACAATCACAAATCTCTGAATTTAAAAACACTCTTCTAACATAAAAAACTTCCTATATTTTTTTCTCTAACAACAACCTTGTACCTTGAAGAAAAAATATCGAATGCTTTCAATATATCGATTACATATCACACAAATAAATATTATAAAAAATAACATAACATAATATGTAATGATATAATGTAAAAAAAAAATATATAACAAATAATGAAAAATAAGTAAATCTATTAATTTAATAATTTTATTAGCATTCAGTATTTATACCATAAAACCTCTCAATAATTGTAAGCGATGGAACATCTGGGGCCCACTACCTTTCATTTAAAGTAAATAATCACGAAATTTAGTTATTTCTAAATGAAAACCATTAGTGCTTTAAATGTAAAGATATTTTGCAATTTTCTAAATGTCAGAAATTTTAATGAAGATCCAAACTAGATCAAATTATAAATCCACTTTCATCTATATGTGTAAAAAAATTCAAGAAAAACTATCAGCCATTTTTATGAAAATGTTGAAAATGTTGTAGGGGCTTCGTGTAAAGTACCCCCCAAAATTAAATTATCTTAATGATCCCCGAAACGGCACAAGTATATCTTGCTCTTGATGTTTTTATCAAAAGCTTTTATTGCAACAGAATTATGTGTTACACATCTATCCATCATAGACACAAATCAATTTACGGGTACAAAATTGCAAGTACTTTCTCTCCTGTACCTGTACCAGTCTTAACCATCTTTTTAACATCATTAATGGATTTCATCTTATTTATTCAGTCAAAAAACAGTATTTTTTTAATTGCAAAAGTTTGATTTAATTTAATTTGATTTATTTAGTCAAAAAGTAATAAAAACTGTAGTAGATTTTAGAGAGGAAAATTAAAATGTGGAAACTTTCCCTCTGAAGCTTCCATTTATTTCAATTTATTTGCTCAAAATGGTATTTGAAACATATGTGGTCCTTAGCAATAACTACTTATGAAGATTTTTTACTAGCAAAGAAACAATTTTAAAAATCTAATTATTAATTTTAGTGTTTTAAGTCCAGAAACTGAATTCTAATTTGTTTGAAACATACTCAGATGTTACGGATTATGACAAGTTATTTCTTACGTGGATTAAAGAAACACATTTCATATTTTTACGAATTTTACGAAAATAAATCAGATTGCAAAGGGAAGTTTGAATAGGTTCCAAATAAAAATGGATCATTATATATTATTAATGCTTTGCATTGCTATTACTTTTCTTCTTCTTTTATTATTATTATTATTATTATTATTATTATTATTAAATCGCCCTTTTCTAACCACGCTACATGAATTTTTAGGATCAGCTTTTCAGCTGTATCCTTCGGGGCGACAAGGTTGTTACACCTTGAAGTATGAATTATAAAGTGATAGGATGATGATAAGGGGTGAAGGGACAGTCACAAATGCCTACGCAGGACTCGAACCTGCCTCCTTGTCGGTGGATACATCGGCTGCCGCAACCATCTGCGTCACGGGCCAGCTTTTTTCTTCTTCTTCTTTCTTCTTCTTCTTCTTCTTCTTCTTCTTCATCTTCATCTTCTTCTTCTTCTTCTTCTTCTTCTTATTATTATTATTATTATTATTATTATTATTATTACTATTATCATTACATTGTGCTTCCACTAACACTTCTGTTTGCTGCTGCTACTACTACAACTATTACAATACGAAGGCCATCACTATTACGAGTATCCGTACTATCCGTATGATAGTGATAAATACTTTTATTACTACTACATTTACTGCTACCGCTGCCGATACTGAAAAACATGTTACCTTTCTTGTTGATGAGTCTTCGTCTCGACGTTCAAAAACACTTCATGAATTTCCTATCACGTGCTGGCAGTAAGCATTGAACAGATCGAGATGATCGGTAACCGACTATTAACAGATTAGACAAATTTTACACGAAAGCTCATTTAAAGTTTGTTAATATACAAGCATATGTGTTCACACCGACAAGAAAGATTTTTTTTTTACGATTCATTTTTTGTCATTGTGTGCGTGTCTCCTATTGAAGAGATCTCGGAGGAATGTGTATAGTAAGAGTTGGGATCGGTCCCTCAACTGGGCTGATAAGAAAGACCTTGCACATTGCATCATTCGTTTACACGATTCAGCAACATTTCCGTCAATGAAATAGTTTCTGCAATTCATTCTGCGGAATGTTTTACCCAGAAGGCGGTAATGAGTTCTTACAGGGATGACCTAAATGTTAGCTTCATGCAGCCCGAGGGGGAAAAATTGGAATGTTTACACGAAAGCATGTTTACTCTGGCGGGCGGCAATGAGTGTACGAGGCGCGGGGGAAGGGGTGGGGTCGAGCGCCGAAAGGCCGACCCAATGAAGGCGGCGACTTGAAAGTAACGCGACGCGCTCGGGGGCGGCGCGGGGCGGGGAAGAGGGGCGCGGCGCGGCGGGATGGCGTGGGGATGGAACGGAGAGCGTGGGTACGCGCAAAGGGGGCGGGGCGGCTATCGCCAGAGGAAATGGGGGAGAGGCACGAGGTGGGAAGTGTGACGCGGGGAGGTGAGGTCGGGTGGTGCGGGGAGTGCGCGGGGGGCGGAGGATGAACGCGGTGGCGGGGAGAGGCGACGAGGGGCGGTTGCGTGAAGCAGCGCAGCGGAATCTGCGGCACGCGAAGGGCAGAGCGGCCACCGCGCCGAGTGGGCGTGGCTCGAGAAGTGGTAGCAGATTCTCTCACTACTGCTACTACAACTGCTCCCTCTTCTGCTACCACTACTGCTACTACTACTGCAACAACTACAACTACTACTACAAATACCACTACCATCATGGTTATCACAGCTGCTACTATCAGTACTATTTCCACCACTGCCACCCCATGCCATCGCATCATCACGCTACTGCTACATGCCATACTGCAACCACCACTGCTATCATCATTGTTACTACTACTTCTACCACTTCGGCAACCACCACTGCTATCATCATTGTTACTACTACTTCTACCACTTCGGCTACCACTATTGCTACTGCTACTACACTACTATTACTACTACTACTACTACTACTACTACTACTACTACTACTACTACTACTACACTACTACTACTACTACTACTACTACTACTACTACTGCTACACCGGTAAAGGTGGCTTAGGGAATCAACTGATGTCACTGCAGTGCCTCTGATCGAGAAGTCAATGGGGTCTAGTCCAGACGATGGCAGGATTTTCGACACTAGCTACGTAGCTAAGGTGAATTCAGATGCTGTTTGGAGGAGAATTCTAGAAGAACTCGGGAAAACGGGCCACAGACCGCACGCAATTCTCCCTTCCTCTTCCTTATCCTATTCTCACCTCTTACTTACACACTCTTAAACTCACACCACACTTGTTGGGAGCTTAGCTCTTGATGTGGCTGGGGTGGTGTCGTACTGGTGGGAGATACTTGGCTGGGGAAAATCGCTCCATGCCGACATAGGACGGCGCCGGATCTTACCATCCAGTGAGGTAAGATCACCACAAACTCCCGCGATAAAAACATGAATTACACTTACGGGACTAACGACCTTAGCAGGTGCGTCGGGAATCATTAATCAATCAATAAAGTGCAGCTACTACCTCTAATACTATTACAACCATCACCACTATCACTACTTCCATGCGCTCCGCCCAGCCTCACCTTCGTGCTTTGCGGGTTGCACTCTTCTTCTTCTTTATATTTTTTCCTCCAGTTCATATTACCATTTAATGGATGTCTCAGGTAATGGAGTTTGAAAATTACTTTCGACATTAAAATCGTAACGAATAATATTTGTTAATATCAATAATTTTTAATAATACATAGAATAAAAAATGCCCATGAGAGAATATTGAAGCAGTAGTCAAGAGAAATAGTGGTGATATACGATGATTGTCAAGATGGTGGATTGCAAGGCAGGGGAAACGAAGAACTCTGATGTAATATACTGCAGTTAAATTTTAGTAATTAGGTACTAGGAAACAAAAGTATTAAATTGTTTAAAAGGGGTCGTCAGTAGAGATTCAAAATATATTGCGAATGATTCAAAATTTGTCTGGAAAATTTGATTATCTAGAAGATACTGTGGAAAAGAAGTTTACTGTTTTGGATAAAATATTTAATGATGTTAAATTCCCGGTAGAATATGATGTTAAGGGCAAGGAACAACAGATTTTAAAAGGGGACGGTGTAACAAAACATCCCCAATGAAATAGATCAGAGGCAAAAGTAAAGACATCTAATTCTGTCAGACATATTGTTTTTAAAGTGATTTAATTCCTGGTGTACAGATTTACAATATTGAAGTAATTCATAGAGAAGGCGAAAGCATGTAAATGTTGATATAATGCGCAGAACTTTACCAGATTAAAAATATATTGTTTATTTTTACTATAGAAACCTGATGTCTGAATTATTGCTTGTAAATTCTAAATAGTTTATTGTAAGTGATTTTATATATTGATTTATTTTGTTGTGTTGGTGTGTCTCTCCAACAAAACCCTCGACCGTTAGAGGGAATTCTGAAACGTAGCGGGTTATTATTGTCATTTGTCTTCACCTAGCAAAATGATATCATGTTAGAAGATCCTGTATAATCAAGCAGAATGCTTCGTGAGATCGGTTCCACAGATTGTGAGTTTTGTGCAAATGTATTAATAATTTGCTAAGGGCATTTGCAGAGATACCTTCTGTGTTTCAAGAAGTGGTTGTAAGTTGTGAAACTGTAAGACGGAAGTCTTGTCATGAAATTAGTATTCTTCATGAGAAATACTTTCATTTGCTTTCAGAAGAAGCGATAATAATAATAATAATAATAATAATAATAATAATAATAATAATAATAATAATAATAATAATAATTACAAAGTAAAATAATCGACAAATCGCTAATAAGCTCCTCGCTAACCTACGCGAGCCCCGTTTGGATAAGAGCAGCCCCTAGCCACATAAATAAACTCCAAATTATACAAAGTAAGTGCCTCAGAAAACTTGCAAATTTTATGATATACTACCAGAATCCCCAGCTACAGTAACTTACCATCTAGATAAGACAACCACTCCGAATCCCTAGATAGGCAACCATGCTACCTAAAGACAGTTTCAAGCCTCCTTAACCGTCCGATCCCCCCCTCTCTCTCTCTCTCTGTCACACATACAAACACACACACACACACACACACAACAGAACTAGTACTTGCCAAGCTCATGTTTCCTGTCAATCTAACATACCTATATCGGAAGTGTATTGACACTTAGACCTTCATGATGGTTCAACCTACAATGTTATTAAAATCTTATGTCAACACCCTTGAAAGGCAGAAATGCCGAACAAGAAGAAATAAAATTTAAAAAAGAAGCGAACGACGGGAAGTCGATACCAATGTATCTGTGACTCTCTGTCTATTGAGACGTTTCACTTTGTCTTCTCAAATCACAAGCGCTATTGTGGCAGACATGTATGTCGGCAGACATACTTTTTTTTGAGGGCATAATCACTCCTGAGCACTTGGAAGAGCCGAAATTCTTTCAAATGAATTGTACAGTACTTAGAGAAGTTCTTAGGACCAAGTGAGAGGATATCATTGGATCTCTTTGACTTAACCTCGTTTATCAAATAGGTTTATGTGAGAAATGTCAACTCAATGTACACGATTTCAGATCTTTCGTGATGTGATGCGAGTGTCAGAATTACTTTGACTTGAAAAGGACTGTAGTAATATACATCCTAAGAAGCTTTGACAAGGATAATTTAGACTCCTTTCAGTCCCAAACTTTTCCAGTTTGAAATTAAATGTGGTAATGCAAATAAGTTCTTGTGATTCAATTAATTGAAACGTGACAAATGTTCCTCGAAAGAGGAATTTTCTTTGAAAAAGGTGTTGGAAATCTTAATAGGAGACTATAATATATATATATATATATATATATATATATATATACATATATATATATATATATATATATATATATATATATATATATAAGCATCTTTTCATTGTTTGAAAAACGTCTTGGTAAAAACATGTAGTAATAGAATGGAATCTTCTTCTTCACTATTAAGGATTAGGCTAATAGCCTATTCCGTCTTCACTCCAACCATCTTTTCCTTGGACATCTTATTTCTCTTTAGGAAGCTAAAGGTGTATAAGATAATACTGATTTTGTTATTCTTGTATTATCCATTCTATGTATATGTTGAATCCAGCGTAGTTTATTTTCTTTAATACGGTCGTTCATGGAAAAGAATGGTTTAGATCAGATCTAATCTCCTCATTTTTCATTTGATTTAAAATCGAGCAACCTTTCATCCTCCTGAGGAATTTCATCTCTGCTGTTTGTATTCGTTATTGCTCTTTTGCTGTTAGACTCCATGATTCGCTTCCGTATGTTAGCATTGGTGCTGCCATTACCTTATAAAATTTCTTCTAGTTTCTTTCATCATTTTATTTCTTAAAGATCTATGAATAGTTCCACATATCATTTGATACTTATTTAGCTTATTTTGCATATCATTTTCCCTTTCATAGCTGATGGCGCAGCCCAAGAAATTAAAATGTGACACCTTTTCGATTATCTGCTCGTTTATAACAATTTTTGAGCGTATAGGGTATTTCCCTTTAAAAGCCATAACTTTCGTCTTCTTAACAGATATTTTAAAATCATAGTGCTCACATATCTGTTTTAATCGGAATATAGATTTTTGCAGATCATTTTCTGTTTTTTGTATAATTATTTGATAATCTGCAAACATTAAAATATTAATGCATTTATTTTGGGGGTGTAGCTTTATTCCCGGATTTATTTCATTTTTCATAGAATGGAATATAGAATAAACTAAAAGTATTTTTACTACGTAATATTCCTAATAGTGGACAAGTAAAATGTTTATTATAGAATCCATTTGAGAATAATCGTACCGTATGTTATTCATACATTCCAATATTCCAACCATGCAATACGATCGATTATATAAATGCCTATTCATTGAGCAAATCCGAAACAAAATCACCCGCGACATATCGTTATTTTGGAGAAAACTCACAAAAGAGAAATTGTCCGATAATTCTGAATTTCATTTTTGATGTCATTTTGAAAAATGGACTCAACTGGGCAGCTTTGAAAATAGCTGGAAATATTCTGGAGGATGCATTAAATGTGTGAGTTAGTGGGTGTTAATGGTAGGCTCACAAGTCTTTAACACATTTGAAAAAAATGTATAAAACTTATTCTTTTATATCTAGTGAAATATTTGATTGAATACTTGATAAACGTTGATTATTTTAAATAGGTAAAGATAATTACTGTTGGGGTCAAAGTGTTAATAAATTGTGTAAAAGGGGGTTACGTTAAAACGTTTGGAATAATATGCCACAGACAGTAAAGGAACTGGTAAATTGTTTAGGATTTAATTCATCATTTGAAGTAGATAATAATTTACAAATTATTAATTTCAGTGTAATAAATCGAGAAATTATACTTTAAATACTATTCTTTTTATCATTCCCTTAACATTTGCCTTAAAACGTTGTAACTAGACTTTAACAGTGTTTGAAGAACACAATCTACAGATTTTGAAACACAATTAAGGCAAGTTAACACGGCATATTTTGCCTCGTTTCGAACGGAGAATTGTGTGTTTTCTCCCCTTATGCAGACTCCAAATTTAAGAGAAATTATTAATTATACATTTTCAATCATTTCTCCTCTTTATCTCTTTACTCTCTCGAAAACTGAGAATGGAGACTTCATTATAACTGAATAACACTAAATTGCAATGCACACAGAGCAATAGAGGGGTTTCTTACCAAATTCAGAACCAAATTCCACATTTTTCATATATCTTTCACGGCATTCCCTATAACTGGCGCTATTTGCTGGAACATTTCCTTTCGGCAATGACAAACACTTGGTGCCTCCTAAAAATCTCCAATTTGGACTAATTTGGTTCTTGTAAGGAACCCTTCAATTTATTTTAAGTTTTCACTTTGCCGTTATCATCGACGTAATATCGAAATATCCAAGTTCACTCGAAGTACCTGAGAGCAGGGCTAGTTTTAGGCACTGTGGGACCTCCAAGGACAAACGCGTATTGGCGCCCCCTTCGGGAAACGAAAACCTCCAGATTTAATATAAAAATACCAATTATAATAGAATAACAAATAAAAAGTAACAAATTGCTTAAGAAATAAACATATATTTTTATTTAAGTACATTTTTAATTTTTTTAATATAAAAAAATTGAGTTTCTTACATATTATTGTATTTCTTACGCACGTTAATGACTTTTTCGGAATATTTTAAGAACTTTTTTCGGAGTATGAGGCACCCTATGTGGGCTCTAAAGCAATTGCTTGTTTTGCAGGTTGGTAAATCTTGCCCTGCTTACCAGGATATCACCTATCTCAAATTGTGGGAATGCAAAGTTACTTCTCTGCAACAGCAAAAACATGATTGTGAGTGACACTGGAGAAACGCATTTGAATTTGTGTAATCATGGGCTCAAATAAACACACTAAGAGGAGCACCATCGATTGGCAAGTTAAATTCAAACCGAGAACTACTTTCGTACGGTGTTTGCTTCAGTATGAGTAATTTTTCACAGGTTAATTACTCGCTATTTCATTTCAATTCGTGTAATATCACTTTCGTTGGTTAATGTGCAATAAAATCGTGGCTATCTCGCGTGGAATGAAGATTTCATCCCCGCCCCTCAGCCTGACTCATCGATAACACCTGTTCTCTCAGCGCCGAGCTCGCCTTCCCGGCAGTTCCTCCTGCATCCGGTAGGTCTCGTGTTTCCTATCGAGGCGTTCAATTGGCCCCCACCTCCGGCGGCGTCTTCCTCCATATTCTCCTCTGCAGCCTTCTGACGTGCCTCGCCTTCCCTCCTCCTCCGCCCTCTTCTCCTTTTTCTCTTCATCTCCCGCGCCACGCCACACCACGCCTCGCCGTGCTGCGCCAACTTGTTCTTCGGCGGCCGAAGCAGCGGCGGCGGCTCAGAAGAAAAACCTGAAATTCGCTGACGTCCGCCGGTCGGTCGGTCGACCGCCAGGCCGACCGGCGGCGGAGACGGCGGGGGGCGGCGGCGGGGGGCGGCGGTGGTGGGGGAACGGCGCGCGCCGCCTGAAGAGATTGGTGCAGGCTCGGCAGAACAAGTGTCAGTGTCAGTGCGGCGTCGTGCGGGGTTGTCGCCGGTTGTTCGCTGCCGCCTGCCGTCCGCTACACGGAAATTGCTTGCCATCAACGCGTTCCCGCCTGCCATCGCCGCACGCTGCCGCCGCCGTCGCCGTGTCGTCACGTTGCTACTCTGCTAGGTGAGTGGACGTCAGGGAGTCGAACCAATGTCTGACTGGCTCTCGCTTTCTGCTGTCACCTGTTGAACTCATGAAACTGCCTATCCTAAGCAGGCGTTGTTCTGCAACTGGCCAGTCGTACTCGTGTAGTAATTTGTTTCCTTGCAAATAATACACATGGTATTTTTTAGGAGAAACTGATCTAGATTGCGAAGTTCTCGATGCAGTTTTGAAATATGTAATTATGAAGCTGAATTATTTTTGTCTGCCATTGTTTAAACCAGAAAATTTGTTTATTCAAAAATGTAATTTTTCAGGTTTAGAAGAATGGTTTAAAATTGTGAAACATTTTGAGAGAAAGATTTTTCGTACTATCTGCAATATTTTATAAAAGCCATTCTCTGTATGTATTCTCTGTATATTGACCAATTGCTATATCTCCTCTTTTGCTGCAGACAGATCTTAATAATATATTAGTCTTTCCCAAGTGTCTCATGGAATGCAGTGGGGAGAAATGGAAGGCGGAATAAATGAATAGAATTTTAGGACCTCGTACGAGAAAACTCGGATGTTTTTCTCAGAACATCTCGCTCATTTCCTGGAGCAGTCTACGTTGCTGTCGTGAGAACTAACTGTACATGGAATATTCTTTTTTTCGAGGCAGTTCTTTATAGCGGTTATCTTTCATTTCGTATTGAGCTTAGTGATCTTCTCTATTGTTGCAAGATATTTATGCAGTTCATTGTTACATGTCTGATAAAAAAAAGTATTAAGCGCATCAAACGACTCTTTGAGTGTCTCTTTTTGCGAAAATATCGAGTACGTTTTTTCTTTTGAGAAGTGCATTCCTTTCTTTAGTGTCCACCGCCTTGTTAATGGCACGAGGAAAATATAGTAAACGAACTCTCTAGGCATCAAAGAAATAGTTTGTTTATGAATTTAAATTCAATGTGTTTTTCACTGAATATAATTTTAATTCTCTCCTTAAGCAATGGCCCGTGAGATGATCAACAGTTGGATGAAAAGTTTGGCAGAAGCAGCTGCATCGTTTGTTTATTGAAGTATATTTTAAATTTGTAGCAACATTGTTAATGATTCGCTCGTAATGGTCTTATTGAGAAATTCAGAAGATAAGCGGTCATATAGCTATTTAGCTATTTAGTTCTTTTCTCACTCTCGTTATTTCTTTACTTCCATAGTACGTGAATTTGTTAAAGTTAAATTTCTTACGATAAATAGCGTAAATTTTCAGAAGCACGCTCCTTAATGATGTACTAAATGTTACATTTTGACACTTTTTAATGTTCAAACGATAATGTTTATTTCATTGCAATTTACCAAGGAATAAAAGCATTAGACTGATTTCTTTCCTTGTTGTAATTGTGTTACAGCAGTTTTTGTTAACGGAGCCGATAATTATTACTACTGCATTGGGAATTATTTTTGGGAATTAGATACTGTTGCTTGTTTACTTCTTTACGACCTATATATCCGCCAAATACCCCATGCTTGGCCAAAGAACTAATATAAATGTTATATAGAAGAAAAAATAGTGAACCCTCATTTTCGATACATTTTGGAAGGACGAAAATTATAACTTATTTAGTATTTTGTTAACAGTATGACTTCGAAACAACGATTTTTCCTTCTTATCGCATCCTTGCCATATCGCTCCATTTTTGCGTTCTCAGAGGTGTAAAATCGAAACTCGGTCTAGAAATTTCCTCAATAATGTAAGTGCATGGAAATCAGCCCGCGTCTGTTGTTCTGGGTAGAATCAATTTTTTTCTCCACGAAATTCATTTCGTTTCCTCCGATTTAAAGTTTTTTTTGATCACGTTTCGACTATGAGACACATGATTACAAAACAATCAACTTATTTATCAATCTACTCAACAATGCTGGCGTGGATTATGCACCGCTTCCAGGGAATTCATGGTTACTAATTGGATTCATTAAAAATAATTGGGCCATTAAATTATTCAGGTACAGAATAAGCGAATTTTCACATTTCGTCGCAACATTTGCGTTCTGGAGTGTGTGGGCATGTGGGCATGCCTTAGAAAAAATTATCTGAATATAACCGGAACAAAACTTTATAAATCCATAGGATTTATCAGATCCTGTGATGGCTACATTAACATTACGAGTAGTTTCTCGTTACTTGTTAGTGCTGAGTATGATGGTATTGCTAAATAGTCGCTAAAACAAACAAATGCAAAACGATATACTTAATACGTTTTTGAGAATTCAGCGATTGCAGTACACTTTTCTATTACGATTCGAAACAATCCACATTTGCGTAATGTCTTAAAAGACAAAATGATGTGAAAAACTAAATAAACTCTTTAAAGTCATGAGGTTGCCTGTTAGTGTTTACGGTATATCTGTGCACTATACAAAAACTACTATTACAAATTATTTTTTGACGGTTCAAAACATTGTCTGCCCCAGCCGGGAATCGAACCGCGGTATCACTAAATTGCTCTAACCTCCTGAGTTACAAAGACAGTCAACTTTCCGAACAGCCTTAAGGAAATAAGAACTCCTGGACAATACATTAATACATTATTATTATTATTATTATTATTATTATTATTATTATTATTATTATTATTATTATTAAACTATTATTAATTATGGAAACATTTCTTTTAAGTCTCAGCACAATTTTAATATGACCAGTGACGTCTCATGGTGGATCAGACAAAAATTCATGTACACTAGGAAGGAGTTCTTACGAGCACGATATGTGACATTTTTACCCGTACCGTTTACCCGACCGAATAAACATGAGACCCGCAACTTTGCGAGCAACTCTTTCACGAATGAAAACCGTGGGGTCCTGATTATCTTCAGGATAAGAGTCCGAAAGAAACTGCAACTGAACGAATGTGTGCATACGCGTGTTGTTGGCAGTTACGTCAAACCTGTACTGGGTAGTAAGCACCGCGCCTTTGCCCGAACATAGGCGAACAACAAACAGCAGGAATCAGCGGAGAGGTGGAGATCGGCTGCAGGTGAGAAAAGGAGATGAGCAAACGTGTAAGTAAACGTGTAGGTAAGCCCGGCATCTTTGGGCGACTTCCGAGTATGGTTAAACGAGAAGAGCAAGTGTACACGAGTAAAATGGATACCTTTCTCCAAATTGTATGGATGCTTCTGACCGGAAGATCTTCGGGTTTGAGTCCAAGCGGTGGCAGGATATTCGACGCTAGCTTCAGAGCTCGAATTCAGCCGCGGTCTGGAGGAGAATTCTACAAGCCAGCTACTCTGAACAGTAGTTTCCCGCGGTTTCTCCGGTGATACGAAACGAATACCGGAGTTATCCCCTAATAAACGGGCACAGATCTCGCGCGCGCTCGATCATTCCTTCCTCTTCCTTGTCCTATCTTCATCCATTAATTACACACACTTATAAGCACTACACTTCCACACCTTTTTGAATACCAGTCGAGAGTTTTGAGCTTGTCCTGGCTGGGACAGTGTCTCGCTGGTGGGAGATACCTGATTGGAGAAAACCTCCGCAAGCCTAGGTGAAGATCGGCGCCGGATCTCCCCATCCATCGGCGGATGATCACCACCATCTCCCGCGGTAAGAAATAAACAACAGTCACAGGACTTATGACATTAGTAGTTGATGCGTCCGGAATCACTAATCAATCAATCAACCAAAATTGTATGGATCCGTTTCAAGAAACCTGTGATCTTTGCTCCTCCACGCTCCTCTCCGAGGAAAGGAGCCGGGCGAGCTGGTCCGCAGAGCGCGGCGCGCGCGCAGGTCGGCGAGAGACCACACATCGCGTGCGGCGCAGCCAGACCACCCACCCTCCCACGCCAACCCGCCCGCTCCACTCCACCCACCCACTTACCCGCGCGCCCACCCGGTCCCCGCGTGACGCGCGTGCGGAAAGCGAGTGAGGCACCCGGCCCGACCCGGCCCTCGCGGAGCACCACTGCAGGCTGCCACCGACTTCACACGAGCGTCAAATGACGGACGCTGAAGTGCATCCGTCGCACCATCAAAGGGACACAAGCGCGCTGCGCGACGTGCGTTGAAATTAACGTCCGTTGATATCGTAGGCTTCCGCGGCCAGAGTTATGATCTGGGCTGTCCGGGTGACGCCGCGTCGAAGGCTGGGGTGCCGACGTTTCGACCGACATATCGCGGTCCTCTTCAGGGCTGTACTGCCTAGGTAACGTCCGTTACCTAGCGGACATCGGGTGTCAAACGGTAGCCTACGTGCGTTACTCCTTGACCCACGTTGTAGCTTCTGTAGGAAATGTTTGGCTGTAGGCAAACAGTCTGCGTTGCGACGAACGTTAACTATAAAACAGGTTTACGAATAAAAACGTATTATAGATCAATTGGAATATGTATAGAATAAATAAGTAATCGAAGTGCAAAGCGCCCGGAATCTTGGGACTTGACAACATATAAAAATAAATTTAAAATAAACATACGTGGAAGAAAGTGTTATTTTTTTTTCGCAACCTTCCAAACGAAAACCAGTGTGGAGGAAAAATCATACCTTCTTCTTGCAATCGTCTGTAAGTGGTTTTGAATCCAGCATATAAAGAACGTTCATAATTATACCACTACCTCCATTTTCCATTTTTTAACAGATTCACTCGCTTATAACGTACAATTAGTTTCCATGCTATCAGTGTTTGTTTACTATTAAACCGTGATAACCCACAATTCTACGCGCAAACTCACATCCTGTTTTCGGTGAAACGTCGCAAGTACTTTCGATGCAGTTGAGAAACGTCCGTTGCGCGACGCTCGTGTGCCGCTGGCCTAATTCGGTGGGTGAGAGTGTTGGCGACGAGCACCCAAATCAAATGGGTAAATGGAAGACATGTGGAATGCGCTACAGAGAGAGTGCTGCTTTAAAAAGTGTTTACGGTTAAGATAGCTTTTAGTCTAAATAAATTGGGAAAAGTTCACTCTTGCATTTCCAAGTCAACGACGAAGTTACTTCTTTAGTCCTCTTGATCTATATAAAATACCTTAAAGACTGTAGTCAAGCATAATTACCAAACCTTTGTATGCAAGAATACGTTATTGTGGAATAGTTGTTTATTATTTTTTCCTGACGAACTGTGTTTTAGCATAGAATGCACGGAGCACACTCAAGGGTGTTGTTTTTGTTAATCACGAAGGGTCCGGCTGGTTCCTCGACACCAATTTGTACACTAATAGTGAAGCGTCAATTGCTCCCTAAAAGTATTGTGTAAGACGCCCTTTCGCAAGATTTATTTCTTTGACCATGTCGTTTTAGCTACTATGACAAAGAACAAGTGATTATATTTCAATGAGCTTTCAAACTACTTCACCCACATCGCAGAAACTATTACAAATAATCACTGGGCAGAGTGATTAATTAATCACTTTGTCCAGTTGATATGGTAATAAAATACTCCAATAATGACTAGTAATTATTCATAATCGCTGATTAATCACTATGGTCGGAACATATTAATTAAATTACATACGCGCTCACATATTGATAATTCCGCACGTGTGACCTTCGGGCATTAACAGAACGGTGACTTGGACTTAGATTCTAGTTCTAATGAAGAATCAGAAAAGTCCAACAAGTGAAGTCTCTTAGTTTTTCGGCGATATCGAAGTCGTTAGTGCACGTCTTTAGTGAAAGGGGCGCTGTCTGGGAGATGAGTGTTAAAGGCGGGAGGTCTCGAGGACCGATTCACTGAATGAAATGAAGTTGACAACATTACTAATGTAGGGTCTGGCTGGTCTTGACGTGCAAAGTGGGAACTCGGGGGAAATTAGGAAAGGATTCTTCCGACCCCGAAGGAATTAGTGTTTCTATGTCTTCTAACAACCTCAGAGATGGTAGCTCCAGGATGGACGAGCGAGCGTATACCGAATACATCCCGAAGTCAACTTTTCCTAAGCCTTTTTACCTCCCTCCCCCAATAAGGCATAACCCGACTGCATCGCGCGGTTAACTTTCCCTAAGCTGTTTTACCTCCCTCCCCAAAAAGGCATAGCCCAACCGCATCCCGTTCTTATTCCTCCTCAGTGTAAGTATTGATTTCTTTATTTGCCTTCGTGGTCTATTTAGTGTTATATTGATCGATTATAGTTGATACACTTCTCTTTTTAACAAATATTTGCGTACCATTGAGGCCACATTCTTCATTACGAATCATATTTAGGATTACAGTAAAACATGTTTAAAGATGTCCATTCACCTGGAGAATAGGTGTGATTAGCCTTTTATTTAACCTTTTCCGAAGGTGACCAAAGACGTCCATTGTTGTTCGGTTGTGTATATTGCGACTTGTGTCTCATCTCAGCTGCCGTCTGACTCAGCCATTGCTCCTTTCTGCCTGAGCGAGAGCGAGTCGCCACCTAACGTGTTCAAAGCAATTCGAAAGAAGGTTACGCGTGTAATGTGCCTTCAGGTTAGGGTCACCTGCAATCATTGAAATTGAAGAAAATCCGGAGTTCACGTATTTCGTTCCTTACAGTTTTACTCGCTGAGTTTTGGCCACATATTGAATTGAATTTGCCTTGACTCAGGCCATGAGGCCTGCTCTTCCGTCTGACCGCGCAAATTTCGTTACACTCCTTTCACCTATCATGGGAGAAAGAAGGTATTACTTGGGCGACGAAACAGGCGATTTGAATTTTGCTCAGAGGCGTCATTTAGGCTTGAGGATCTTTTACATGCAGTAAATGTACTAACATGGGACAGCCGGCTTTACTTTCCCTCCGAAGGAAGGCGTACGAAGGATTTTTTCGCCCTTAAAAATCCACGGCTTCGATCGGGTTTGAACCCGCTTGGGTATAGCAGTCCGATACGCTAACCGCTACACCATCGCCGCCGCAAACATATGGTAGTGTTTGCTAGAACGAGTAAAACGTGACGAATCTAATGTTTACTTCTTCTGACTCATGTTGAAATTTTTTTCTGTATTCGTTTTGGTACATGTTAGCAGAGAAAACTGTATTCGATAGATATTTAGAATTGTAGAATTCACAGAATTGGACATGGGATTTTGACAGGTTCGTCATTGAACAAATTTCGTTGATAGATTTTTCCAGAAATGTCGAGTTTACCAAGTGCGAATAATATATGTCAATGTAAAACGTACACTTATATATTTTGATTTCGTGTGGATGAACCTCCTTGTGTCGAAAAATTAATAACTGAATATTGTTTACTTTTAAATATACAAGATCCAAATGTATACTTATATCTAATTCTTTATTGTCATATGATTATGATATACAAAGCCCCTTATTTTTTATAAATAACTGAAGAAAAACACATATCGTAACTTAATTTTTATTTATTCCTAAAAATTTAAATATAAAACATACCTCTTCTATAAATTCCGTATAAGCAAACAATCAGTTTACGAATATTTACGACTAGATGCTGTTCGAAGTAAAAAATGACCATACTTTATTCACTCTAACACAAAATTTCTTTAATAATCCCTCCCAGTTTGTCCATCCTTACACGTCATTAAAGAAAATACCATCAATACACTTTTGGAACATCTCTAATTGTCAAATTTTAATTTAAATTATATTTTTTTTATGAAAAATACATTTTATATACTTAAATTAAAAATATTTTGATGCTTCATGTAACTAATATTTGTGATATTCATGCTATTGGTATAATAGTTTTTCATTATAACTTTCAATATTACAATTCTCTGCTTATTTCTCTGAATGCGTTCGTAATACGGTATATCCTACACATCTTTCTGTCCATAAAGGTATTCCAGTTTAATATCCGAAATTACGTCAAAATATAAAAACTACTAGTACATCAAGTGAACACGATTTCTTATTTTTCGTAGTAAGTTATGAATTTGATTTTATCATAACCTCAAAATTCAAGAGATATTTATAGTTAATAATACTTCAAGGGATTTCATATGTATTTTATCAGTACATTCAAAATTTTAAAAGACGAAAGATGAAAACAAACCCAGGTTCCCAATAAGTTGTTTTCTTAGAATTTGAACAAGAAAAATAAAAGTTAAGTTCCTTTTTATTCTGTGATTGTCTAAAACAAACTATGGAATTTTGTATAACAAGATCCAAATGTACTTGCAAATAAATTCTCACATTCAAGGAGGCGATGTATACGTAAAATAATCTGCGAATTTTCAACTAGTCACGTGAAACGAGGTCATGAAACGCCTGATTCATGACTTAGCTGCAAGAAAAATTAGTTCCCAAATTATCTAATTAGTTCCGAAATTCAGGTTTCCTTTCTCTCAAATTACAGAGAAATGTTTTAGTTCATTCATCAGGAGAATCTTCATTGTTTCCGCTGTGATTTCCTTGAATGTTATCTCCACATGTATTTGTCATCTTCACAACACATCACAACACAACACATTCAAATCCATTGTGCGCTTTGTCTAAAACCTGCATTTAGCATAAAGCTGAAGGAAAATGTTAGCGATACATAAATTGAATAATCTTACAATCATGCTTTCCTATTCATTTTCAGTTTTAGAAGAGTTTGGAAAACTGACGTATGCGATTTGTTTTTGCGTACAGCGGCTAGCGCTCGCGCCTATTGAATCCTCTTCGCGAGAAGAGATCCTCCTGGAGATTGGGAATAAGCGAAAAGCGCTTACGTCTTAACTAGTCCCGCTGTCGTCAAAGTAAACTATATTATCTCCACCACATTCATCCATTCAACACTTATCTGACATTTTCTCATCGTGGTCGCGGGCATCCTAATTCCACCGAAGCTCAGAACCTCATCCTTCCGGTAGTTTTGTCGTCATTCCAGCAATCGGGGTCCAATACCAACACCCTTTGCGCATATATAAGTGTTGTTCGTACTATCTTTTGCAGGATTTAACTGATGTACAATTGCGAAATTAATTTTCAGTTTGACAAAATGGTCCTCTGTGACCCCGCCTACCGGTTACATGAGCACATGAGAAGCAATACACGATTCGAGGTCTGACAGTGGTTATGTGGCTCGTCTGCTCAGACGGGAAAAACTAGTGATACTGCAATACCAAATGCTTTGTGGAATTTTTGTAACTTTGCAGTTTTTGAAAATTTACAGAGTTCAACGAAAATGAGACCTGTACCATTTTTTAAGCGTTCTCTGCTTTATTCGAGAAGAAATTAAAGAAAAAGTTGGACCCATGTTTGAAATTCTTTTGCAGATAGATTCCCTTCAAAAAATATTAGGCGAAAATAAGTACACATTTTTTTCAAAGAAATTTACATCACCTTATTTAAGGCCTTATTTATTAGAATAGATTCCGTTAAGAAAGAAGATCTCTATCAAAAATATAGTAATTTTGCAATGTAGATTTTTTGCGATTATCGGAAGTATTTAGTGTTTGCCGACACTGGGACTTGTGCCACTTTTAAAAGCGACCTTTTTAGAGAGGTCCTTTTTGGAGAGGTCCTTTCTTCTTTAACCTTAGGGCCCACCGACGACTTGTCTCGTCATTCCCACGTTGACATCTTCGATTACAAACGAATTCTTGCAAAAGGAAGAATACGCAGACGTCAAACCACGATTCGAAAAAGTCAGTAGGGTCAAATATGTTTTTACAATCAGTGTCTACGTCTCACGTTCAAACCTGGATGCATCAATGATTCAATAGACGGACGTTTAAAATAACATGAAATGGGCATGAAGCAAACGAGTAATGTAAAACGGGTAATGAGTACTGTGAAATGGGAGATTTCGGAGAAACCTGAAGCCAACCCACATAGGCCTCAGGAAATTCTATAGGGATCGACCGAGCTTTGAAGGCTGATTCCTAGCTGTGGAAAACAAGCGCCCCGGCCGGTTCGGGTCACACAATCCGCCTTACTAAACACGGAGTAATATGTACTTCTGGCGTAAGTACGGAGTTGGCAAAATGGGCGGATGAAGAAGAAGGAAGGCTCCAGAGGAGATTCAAAATTCCTTTGGTGTGCATCGCTGTGCACGTCGACTGCGTTTGGGTCGCCGCCGCGTCGAGTGCCGCTGCCCTTCCCGCAGTATTATATTCGCCGCGCCCTACGCTGCTCCCCGTCAGGGCTACCGATCCAGTCCGCACCGCCTCGAGCTGCCCAGCTCCGCCCGTCCACCGCAAAATCCCTCGCCGCCGCCTTTGCAGCCACCAGTCAACCCCTGGAACCAGAGACGTCCTCATTCTTTCGGCATCATCGACATGACACCAGCGACGTTCCTATTTTTTGCTATCACTCAACCTGTCGCCTGGGACATCTTCATTCGTTTGGCATCATCTAACATGGCACCAGGGACGTCTCCCATTATTTTGTTGCCGGCCATCCTGGCACTAGGTACGACGCCATTATCTCGCAGCCGGCCATCCTGGCGCCAGCGACGAAAGTATTCCTTCACGGCCAAATGAACTGCCTTCAGAGATGCTGTTCTGCCGCTGCCAGCCAACATGCACACCAGGAATTATTCTATTTTTGCCACAAGACAAGATTATTCCACTTTTGACACCAGTAACGCCACCCAAACAACTTAACGCCACCAAACAACTTAACGCCATCACATTATTCCATGGCCCGCAAAACGAGCGCCAGCTTGTAGAATTATAGGCTTATCAAGTTACAAGGTAACAAAACAAATGGTTCCCAAAATTTCAAAGGTATCAATATGACAATTCTCACGTAATATTCTCTCTGTCTCTCTGTCTCTCTTTTTTTTTTCTCTCTCTCTCTCTCTCTCTCTCTCTCTCTCTCTCTCTCTCTCTCTCTCTCTCTCCCACCATCGCTGTTTCATTCTGTACTCCACTTCTCTCCGTCACTCCTCTCTTGTTTCTGTGGGTGATTCTAATCTCTCCACCTTCTCTCAGCCCCAGTCCGAATGCCACTTCCACCCGCGCCGTGGGAAGAGGGGGGAGAGGATGGGCGAGGTGTGCGCCAAGGTCGAGGCCCCTCCGCTGCCCCCGCCCCCGAGGCGCTTGCGTTGCGCCACCTGCTGCGCCACCCACCGCCACCTTTTCACGCCTCCGCCTCGCCAACAGACAGGCGGCTGTGGCCTTCCTCTTCCTGTGCGCACCAGCTGAGACGCTCAGTGCAACACATCTCGTCTCTCACCGGAAGATTCTTAGGTTCGAGCCCCAACTGTGAAGGATTTTCAATTCTATCTACACAGTGGTCTTAATTACTCAATCATCTTTTCATCATTGCCTCTTCTACTCATTCTCGTCATGGAAGTCTAGGTCTTCTTTTAGTCTAGGTCTTCGATGGGTAGCGGGTTGCCATTTCCACAGTATTTTCGGCCAACGATCTTCGTTCATGCTTTGCATGTGCCCATACCATTTTAGTCTTTTCACTTCCATGGTGTCAATTATATCAAAACTTACTTCCGCTTTAGGTCTAATTCCTTCTTTCTTAACTTTATACATTAAAGTCAACCCGCAACTTCGGCGCCAGAAGTCTATTTCCAGTGCTGTCAATTATTGTTTGCTCTGTTTTGTTTCTTCCCATACCGCTGACCCATAAAGGGCAATATTCTCTACAACAGTCTTATACGATTTTCTTTTTAGATTCTTACTGAATATTTCCATATCAGTTGTAGTTGTCTTTTAGAGAGATATGAGGCTGGGATGCGAGAGAGACCGTAGGGTGTAATATAACTCGCCATACTACTACTACTTCTTCAACAATACCTACATCATTGGCGAATTCTCCGATACAACGCATATACCGCCAGTATACCTACTAATTCGAAGGGTATAAGAAATATTTAATAAGTTTGATAATCCTCTAAAAGTTATTGCGATTTTGAAAGCTTTAAAACAGATACGAAAAAATAACTCTGTTTTGCTACCGAGAGTCAGTCATCCGCATTCGTAAGCGCTATGAAGTTTCGCTCGGCACAAGCGAAGGCACCGCATGTCAGCCGCGATAATCTAGGGCTCCTCATGGTTCCAGGTTGGGGAGAGGGGAGGATGCGCGTCTGGACGGTCGATAGGCACCGCAGAATAATGCGGTGAACAGTCCTTCTCTGGTCGTTCGTAAGTTACGCTTCTCTCAGTTTTGTGAAAATGGAGTGTGTTAATGATCCAGAAGTTAGTGGTTTGTGTAATTGTCTTATAGAACAATTATTAAGGACGGAATTTCATAGTATTGGGATTTCAGAAAAGCTCAAAATAAAAGACAACGGTAGAGGTAGCTTCTATAAAGTGCGATATACTTCAAATAATGTTCAGGATTTGCCACTGATCTACACAGTAAGGTGGCTTTCGCCCTTTGTTTGCAGGAGAATTTTACCGGCAGGCTACTGAGATGACTATCCGATCAATACCAGACCCGATCTGTCACAAACCCTTACAAACAGGCCACGGACCAAACGCGATCTTTCTTTCCTCATCTTTGTCCATCTCTCTTCTCTTATATACACACACGTACACTTGTAGGCACTTCCAAGCCGTATATGTCGGGAGTTCTGTCGAGAGCTGAGAGCTACTTCCAGGTGGGTTGTTATCCCGCAGGGGAGGTACTTGTAGGGGGAAACCTAGCAAGCCGAGAACGCTCAGGGCATCAAACAAAATATAAAATACATTTAATTAAGTATTACATTTAAAAATGGAAACAGGATGGGAAAATTCCATGTGTTTCATCATATTTAAAACATCGATATTTTTTGTCGACTATTTTTATAAAAATCTCATCAGGAAAACATACTAATATGATAGTTTGCGCAAAGATTAATTTTTAAAGATTACTTCATTTATTGATTTTAGAGATTGCTCATTTTCATACCTTCAAGTGAAACAGACTTTAAAATGTTTAACTCGTCACTTCGTGTGGAATGTATATTTCAATATCTCAAGGAAGAATGTTTTTGAGTCATGCTAAGGAATCTGGCGAGGTGCAAATACAAGAAAGCACTAATTGATCTGTTTACTACAGATTCATCGCCACTTCCTTACTGGTTCATTAGGAGAATACACACTCTTTATTTGTTTGCAGATTTTTCACAAGAAAGTCATTGTAATGTACAGTTTTGTGGTAAGTATGCATATGACACATACAAGTATTAGTCAGCTTTCTCTTTTCGGAAGTTAGTTGACTTAATTTCTCATTATTCATCTAATGCTAAGAATTGAAGGTACTACATATATGCGCATGTGCACTCGCATGCGCACCCACACACACATTCACACACACACACACACACACAATACATTCAGATGACCACGACGAGGCATATTTGTGTCTGATGCATTCAGAGGAAACAAACTGATAATATAAAATTATTGATTTTTAAATTACCAAGCGAGTTCAAAAAGTCTGAACGAGACCCACAATTTGTAACCCCTTGTGTGCAGAATTGGGTGATTAATATTTCTACTTAATTTTTCAAAATTATCTACTAAATGCACTAATGCGTTATAGTTACCACTTTGGTCACCTTTGTACAATTTAACAAAACATTACGTAGTAAAACATCTTTTAATATAATTAATAAACTACACTTGTCTTGAAAAATTATGAAACTTACGTCATACACATATTTTGGCTCGCTGTGAATCAAATGACAGTACTCTTCATGTTAAAAGCTTTTATAAAAAATTAGGTTATTGTAAGGAAACTCGTAAAAAAAATATAATTGTTGTAATGTAAGATATTTTGGTCTCAGCGTCATTTAATCCGTAATTCTAAAGCCCTAAGCGGACTTTTTAATAATATCCCGCCTCCTTCATTTCCTTCCCTCATACACCAGCCTGTCTGTTCCATTTCCGGTAGACCTTGCCCTCTACCACTTAGTCCACCTTCTCGAGGCTATTCCTCCTTAATGCCCGTGTGGGCACCGTTTCCTCTCCCATTCGTGTCACGTGACCTAGCCTGCAGTGCTGAATGCAAGCCATGTAGACTCGCGAGGCGCCAAATCCCTGTTTATGGTAATCGCCCGCTCATTGCGAGAGCACTTGGACGTCGAGGGCTCGTGGGCTTCCCAAGGGTGGCTGTTCCCTTTCTAATCTGGCGCGCGCTGGAGGTCACGAGGCTCTTAAAGCGCCGCCGGTGCCTGGAATTTCGCGCCGCCTGAGCAAACGGGAAAGCCCTGAACGCCGCCCACGCAACCCCAACCTACCAACCACCCGCCCGCCCGCCGGAACCCACCCACCCGCCCCACCGACCGAAGTTACACACCCACCCACCGACCCACCAAACCCGCCCGCCTGCCCGTCCAACTAGCCACCCAAAGTCGGCTCCCCCCGCCCGCCCGCCCCCCGCCGCCCTCCCGTTCGGCACCATTCCTCCCACCCACCCAACCATCCCCCCCCCCCCTCCCCCCGCGCCGCTTGCGCCACCGCCCGCGTACCCTGCCCCACGCTCGCCTGTCCCAACGTCCCCCCGCTCCCGCCCCTTGTCCAGAAATATCATATTACGGAATAGCGGAAAAGCATATTTAGATAAATCGATACTTGAAAACGATATTTGAAAAGAGATGAAAACAACTTGTGATAGCAACAAGGTATTGACTTTTATGCAGATGGATGATGTGCATTCAAAATCTTTAGAATGTAATTGTGATGAGCTCTTTAAAATCCGAAGGCCCTTCAGCCCTGCAGTCCCTTCGGACCACTTAGTTACGCCGCTAGTGTAGGAGCGCGAGTCACGCTTCTTTTGAAAATCGGAAGCTCCCTTCGTTTTCCCCCTGCCTCCCCCCACCCCCTCCGGGATACGTCTTCGATTCGACGCGTCGTAAAGGAATCGGAAATTGCCCATGACTGCCCCGCCGACCTCGCTGGAGTATTTATTGACAATCGACTAACGCTTATGCATTAATATAATGCGCTATACACATCACAGAAAATCTAAAGTTATACGTGTTTGAATAGATAGATATTTATTATTCTGCAGGTAAGTATATACAACCTGGTGGCAGAACACTACAATTTACATATTACAAATTTTAACTTTAAATTACTTAACAATGTAATTTTAAATTATTTAAAGATAATAATAATAATAATAATAATAATAATAATAATAATAATAATAATAATAATAATAATATGCTAGCAATAATAGCATTAACTACATTTTATGGTTGACCTGCACAGTTATTTTAAACTATTAAATACATGACTACACGAATTTTTAATTACACTTCACTTCACTTTCACTTCACTTCACACAACATTTGAAATTTACTTCTCTTTCCACTTCTATACTGCACTACACTGCATAACACGTCACCACACTTCAATTCAATACTACTTTGAATATAATTATATATTTAATACAGGAACGCATTTAATAGTAATTAACACAATAGTAATAGCAATAAAATAACCATAATAATCAAATAATAACTGATATAATAATCCAACTTACTAAATTAATCAAGTTAACAAATACCATTAGTTAATTTATTTTTAAATCTTTGAACACATAGAGGAAAGGGTTCCAAGGCTGTCGCAGGTAACTTATTCCAGTCCATTATTGTTCTATTTGTAAATGAAAATTTTCCAACATCCGTTCTCTGTGGCCTAAACTGAATTTTGTGCTTGTGATCCCCCCTACTAAAGTACGAAGGTCTACCCAGTCGCATGTAAATATCTTTCCAAGTTCGATAACCGGCATACGTTTTCAGGCACAGAGTCTTGCCTTAACTCTCCTAATTTCTAGAGACTCCCATTCTACATTCTTCCTATTCCTTCGGAAATTAAATGTATACGCTCTTCTTTGTACTCTATTCAAATATTCCTTTTGGGAATTTCTATAAGGGTCCTAACAAACATCCCCGTATTCCATTAATGGACGAACTGGAGGTAAATAAGCTAATTCTCTCGCTTTCGCAGTACTCTTTTTTAGTATTCGCATAGTAAAATGCAAGGACCTCCAGGCTTTCCCTACGACACAATTTACCTGATTTTCCCAACTCAATTTGCTATCAAAAATTATCCCCAGGTACTTACAAGACAAGACTCTTGGAATATTTTCGTTGCCTAAACGGTATTGAGTTTCATTATATTTGCGGCCCGTACCAAACGTGATGGTTTTGCTTTTCGAACTATTTATTGTCATGTCATTTTTTCTGCCCAAAAATGTAATCTGTCTAGATCACCCTGCAAAATATCCTCGTCTACATTTGATTGAATAACTTGATATATTATACAGTCATCTGCAAATAGCCGTATCTTTGAATATAAATTGTCTGGCAGGTCATTCACAAACGCGTGAAACATGAGAGGTCCAATAACGCTTCCTTGAGGGATCCCTGAAGTTACCTTTGCTTGAGTCGAAAATTGTTGTCCAACTCGGCCTTTCTGTTTCCTATCTCGAAGGAGCTCATGAATTCACGCCACAGCTGTAGTGTCAATACCAGATTGCATTAATTTATGAACCAGTTTATCGTGTGGAACAACATCAAATGCCTTCCCAAATCTATTATTACGGCATCCACCCTTCCACTATTATCAACTTCATCAGCTATATCCTGAAACAATGACTCTCGCAAGAGAAGCCGTTCCTAAAACCATGCTGTCCCTGAAATAGCCATTCTTTTCTTTCCATTTTTGTCTAATATAGCTAGTTATCAAGTGTTCCATTAGCTTACATACAACTGACGTGAGACTTACTGGTCTATAATTTGCTAATATAGTTCTATCGCCACTCTTGAAAATTGGAACAACGATAGCTAGCTTCCAATCGTCGGGCACGTTTGAATTGTTGATCGAAACCTGTAATAATCTTTTTAGATACGGTAATATTGCCTCTCCAGCGAGTTTAATTATGTCAGTTGAAATGGCATCTGGACCCCGCGACTTCCCATTTTTCATAGTTTTAATTCGTTTTCGCTAGTTGGGTGATGCTTTTTGTCAAATCAAAAAACCACCCGATTCGTACCCGACTGCGTCATGGCAAGACAGCAAGATAAGTTCCTCGGCCTCCGCAATGATCACAACGCATTCAGAATTTCAAACACATTTTGCGCCATAATACAAATACAGATTAACGTGTCACAACGCTCGCATAACTTCTTCTGCATCATTTATAATGAAATGGAAACTAACTTTTACACATTCTTTGAACCATGTATACTATTTTGTACTCCCATCTCTGAAGTTGAATTTGACACCGTTGCGTTTTACTTACACTGTACTCTCTTAAGTAGCTAACTTGAACAGACAACTTAGCTGAAGTTACGGGGTTCAACTTCTTGACATACTACCATTTGCACAGCGCGTTGCCAACGTGCTCCATTTATCCACAGGCTGTAGCTGCGTGTCAACGAAAAAACACAGTTAATGGTGTTTAACAGCACATACTTTGTCACCCTACTTTGATGCATAATTACGCGAAATGTACTCACATTTTCGAAAAATTATACATGACTTTATTTCAAAATCTTATTTTTATGAACCAGAGTTCATCAAGGGGAAATCTCTCTCTTTAATGTTTTAGTTGCAGGACGACGACGAACAATTTTTGAACTTTTGCAATTTTTGAAAAATCAGTATTTTTAACGAACATCAGACCCACATTATTCTCTTAAACATTGTTCACTGTATCCAACAACAAAATTTAATAAAAAGCGATGCAGCTATTTTTTTAAAATTTTGAAATAGTCTCAGGGATTTCACGTAAAGTACTCGCAAAAATTAAAATATCGGTTTTAAATTCCAGGAGCCTAGACATAGAACTCTTTAGCCACTAGCGTTGTTCACAAACGGAAGGACGGACGAATAGACGTTTGCCATCATTCGATCCTTCGGTATCAAGGATCCACAAAACATGGATTCTGTCTGCACCACGTGTTAGAAGATTTTTCTTCTAAATTTAGCAATTCGATTTATTTACTTTTTCCTTTGTGGGGCCTTGTAATACGAGTTTTTCTGCCAAAAATTCACAGTTTTTTCCCGCAACATTACATAACTTTCCCTTTACTCCGTAGCGAGAAAGTAATACTCGCGCCCACCTGCTTCCGCTTGACTTCGTGAGGCCATCTTCGATTCGATGCGACGTGAAGGAATCGGTAATTACCCCATGACGGCCCTCGCCGGTGCCCGATTCCAGAGTGCCAGCCCGGGGTCTATTCACGGCGTTCGGAGTCCGCGCCGCTGCAGCGTTTTGTCTGATTTTCAAAATTGACCTCATTTCGTGCATAATCGCGCCATGCGTTCTCGGTAGCAATCTGTATGATTGTAGCCCTTTCATAGAGCCAACGCGTGGTGGACAGGAAGAACGTCGCGCTGAAGCGAAGCTGATTGGTTCGATGTAATTACAGGCTACGCGCCAGTGATGAGCCTATTGTTTAAAAAAAGAAGTGCACACAACGAAGGAGTTGATTACTTTCCAGGAATTCGTGTATAGGACGCTAAAGGTCGAGTGTATACATGATGTTAATGTGAGCTTTTGTCAACGATAATATTGAAATACGTATTATATATAATAACGTGTTTTCTATGGAGAAACAAAGTTCCTTTGAATAAAGACTAAAAATAGTGTGCATATTTTCAGCCAACATCGTTGATATATTTTAGAAGGCGGCTTCTGATAAAAAAAAGTAATAAAATCACTTCTTGCAAGGCAGCTTATTTATTTAAAAGGCGATAGATAATAACATGAGACGAAGCGAGTGATACGAATTCTAGCGTTCCAAATGGAGACAAAAAATTGTCGAAAGGACGTGGAGCTCAAGTAAAATCAATATTAGCGTCAATGCTGAAATACATGTTAACACTGCCAGTTGCTTCTGATGTAAATTTTTAAAGAAACATTGTACCGTCGATTCTTTTGCTACATCGACACATCTATTGATTATCTACGAAAGACTGCCAAATATTAGTTTGTGTTGTGTGTGTGAAGATCAAGGCAACTTACGAAGACTGCGACTCAGAAGGTACTAGTCATGGAATGCCAAGTCTGTTTCGATCGCTTCGCGCGTTCTCCATCTCCTGTTAAAGAGATTTCCGAAAATGGTGAAACTTGATGTAAGATATGCCTCCCATTCACATCCACAAACAGACTTAATTTGTAAAATACTAAATATTATCAACATTTAGAAGCCAAAAGACTGTTGTAATAAGCAATTGCCACCAATCATCACCATTCGCAATAGTTTGACAATACATGGTGACTAGGAAACCTAGAGTCCTTGAAAACCGAAAACAAAAACGAGAATTGAAAAACTGGAAGAACCGAAAAAACGGGAATTTGATTTATTTTTAAAACGGGATTTTTCCTTATTTTCAGATTTAACCCCAACATTTAGCACCAATTCACCTACGGCATCATATTCAGTAAAGTGTTTGATTCAACTTGGTCCATGATAATGGCAAGTGAAATTCGAAAAATGTATGAGAAATCATTCATGTATGCTTGAGGACTAGCGTAGTCCTTGACTTGCACATCACTCAACTTCGCCGCGTGTGTAAGTACAATATAGAGTATCCAGCAGATGTCAAATTTCCATTGCAACAACTACACAATACACACCCTGTTAAGCCGGCAAAGCTAATTTCAAAAAACACATTTTTTGTATAACCAGAATTTTGTGCAATTTTTGTGCCTTTTAAATACTAGGTAGATGAAAATAGAGATAGTATAGACCAGGGCTGCTCAAATAGGAGGGCCACTGGACTTGCGCTTATCTCCGGGCAATCGTTGTGGCCCACTGTTTATCGATGACTCACCCCATCGGAACGGGGGCGCTGGGGCGCAACCGGCTTTAGTGTAGTGAAAGGTGAGTGGCGCGCGTGCGACCGTGTGCAGTCAGCCCCAATTCTTGCGTTGGAGCAGCCCTTGTAGTAGAGTGTAGTGAATGAGAATTTGAAGTCCTAATCCAGGTAGATTTGTTTTGCTTCTCCTCTAGGGGATACCGCAATGTTTGTCACGACGAGAGAGTGTCTAACATGTTTGGGAGACATGGTACAAACGTGTACATCCTGTACGTATCGTAATCGGCTCTAATAAGAACATGCGAATCGAATAAAATAACGTAACGTGTGAGTATTCTGCGAGCGATGATCGCCCGCAATCCATGATCTGCAGACTGCATTGGCAGACTGCGAGAACCACAGTACTAACGTATACATCTTGAATTGTAAAAAATTCCAATAAGAAAACTCGAGTGGAATAAAATAAGGTGTGCGTAATCTGAGAGTGAAGACCCGCAGAGTGCCGCAGCGCTGGGGTTGGACTGCACTCGTGCGGGGGCGTGGCTGCGGGTCGGCGCAGGTAGTGGCGGAGGCCTCTGCGGACGCCGTGATTTACGAGGGACCTGGGTTTTGAGCCCGCGCGCGCCGCCGCGCGCCCACAAAGCACCCGCGCAGCCTTTCCGGCCTTCTGGGAATCGTTGGCGCATCACACAGTTTTCTTTCCTTCTTTTGCTCCTCCTTGCCCTCTCCCTCTTCTTCTTCCTTCTCCTTCTCCATTTTCTCTTCAACTTCATCTTGCTTCTCCTTCTCGTTGTCCGTCTCCTTCATATCATTCTATTCTATTTTTTCTATTTTTTACGTTTTCTTTTCTTTTGGCATTCGTATCCCCTTTTTTTTAAACCTTTTTCGAACCCAGTGCCATACTACAAATGAAATGTGGGCGAAGAAGTGCAAAGAAGCACTTACCTATCATGGGCTAAAAATGATTTTGCTCATTCTATGAGGTGAGTTTGGTCGTCTCATTTCTTTTAAAGCACATATTCTAACAAAATCAATAAATGGTTATATTTTTTAAATTCTAATGTTAAAGAGTTATGAAACTTACACCATGTAGAGGAATTCCGTTTCGACAGCGTTGAAATTCTGCCAGTGGAATTGCGGCGATTTGGCCGTTTCTCAAAATGCATGCCAACCAACGAATAAGCTGAAAAAAAAAATGTACTGGATAGCAATACGACGTCCCACCACGTTAAACCTCGCCTTGAAAATGGTACACAAACAGGAAATTTTGGATTTGTGAACGCTGTATTGCGAAATCAACAAAACAAACATTTGTTTTCACGGGGACTCAACTTCAGAATACTTTCACCGCCGGAAGGACTGTCGTAATGGGATCACTAAACTGTTGTCTAGACATAACAGAATTTCCATCGCCAAGGAATCAAATTTTTTCAGTGTACTTGCTATTGAAAACTTTTCATTATCTTGTGTCGATCCCTAAATATGATCACATACGAAATGATAGAAATATAATAAATATTAATTTAAAAGAGAAATTCGGTGGGGGTGTTGCTATGTTTGTGCGCGATGATATAAATTGTAAAATAATCAAAACATCTATTACTAACTCACCGAGCTTGGAATACTCGTTTGTTGATTGGGTGAAAACATTTACTTGTCGGGGTTGTATATTGGCCTCTAAATACGGGATTGTTGTCAGAATTAGAGGAATCACTTTCAGAATTCACAGATAAGTATAAAGAAATTATTATAATGGGGATTTTAATTGTGACTTAAAAATCCGATCACAAAATCTGCCACTAGCTTTATTCATACTTTCAATTCATATAATTTGCAAATACCCTACTCATAGCTCATCTAAAGCAGAATCGTGGATTGATCACTTGATTGTTTCAGATATTTCTAAAGTATTACTGTATGGTCAAGTTCCTGTTCCGGGTATTTCAAACCATGATTTACTTTTTGTTTTATTTTGTTGGCTAGGTGTACTAAATACAAAAACAAAACAATCCATTACCGTGATTACAAAAAAATAGATTTTACAGCATTTCTAGTCGACAGTGCACGTGCACCTTGGCACCAAGTTTATCAACAACTAGCTTTAGTACCCGGCGTTGCTCGGGCATTTATTACAGTAGATTATTACACCAGGAAGAGGAATTCAATGTTTTCATGCCCTGTGGCGGGACCTACCTCTATCTCTTCCATTGAATCCCTTCGCCGCTTAAAGAAAAGTCACTTCACTTTCTCAAATTACATGCACCATGCTGTGACGACAGTTTCTATTTCAACAATGTTGACTGCCAACAAATCGAGAAAATAGTGAAGGCACTCATATCAAATTGAAAAGGCTCTGACGATATAACGCCAAAGCAATTACAATTGGTTTTAAAAGATGCTCTTCCAGCGCTTACTCACTGAATAAACGTTTCTTTAACAACCGGATATTTTCCCCAATTGTGGAAACTAGTTACATACGTCCCCTTCCGGAATGTTTAAATTCTTTAAGTCCATGTGATTATCGACCTATCAGTATATTACCAACATTATCCAAAGTCCTCCAAAGTTGTACGTCAACAAATAAACCAGTATCTCGCCATAAATGATGTTCTCGATAAATTTTCAATCTGGTTTTAGGGAAGGTAGAAGTACGCAAACGGCTTTGCTACGAGGGCATTCTTTGCTACGAGGACATTTGTCACCGACATTCGTCAATCTCTGGATGAAGGCAATATAACAACGCTAACGCTTTTAGATTTTAGCAAGGCCTTCGATTCAGTAGACCATGACGTGCTTCTGACAAAATGTAAATGTCTCGGTTTTTCTGTTTCTACCTTATCGTGGATTTCGAGTTATTTTAGTAATAGACAACAGGTCGTAGTTGTAGAAAATACTTTCTCGTCTCCTAAACCAGTTTCACGTGGAGTGCTACAGGGCTCCGTACTCGGTCAACTTTTCTTCCTTATCTATGTAAATGATATCCCGTCGGTGCTATCAAGGTACAGTCATATGTATGCAGATGACTTACAGATCTACGTCTCCGGGAAACCTTCTGAAGTGGCTCATTAAGTTAGTAAAACGAATCAGGATTTTGCCTCTTTACTTGAATAGTCAGTGAGAAACGCCCTTAAGCTAAACCCATTAAAATTACAATCAATTGTGATTGGCTCCTGTCAGTCCCATAAAGCACTTCAAAAACTAAATATTTCCTCACATCGTACTGGATAACAGTACTGTTCCTCTATTCTCTCAAGTAAAAAATTTCGGTCTGATCATCGATAAATTCCTAAATTGGGAACCTCATGTTCGGGACACTTGCCGCAAAGTGTATGCTTCAATGTACTCACTCAAATGTGCTTACAAATGCCTTCCACCCAAAACCAAAGCACTACTAGTAAAATGCCTCTTACTCCCTCTGCTTGATTACGGTGACATTGTGTACGGTAACGTAAAGAAAACAACCACTGATGCTCTTCAAAGAGTTCAAAATGCGTGTGTTAGTTTTCAATATAATATCAGAAAGTATGATCTCGTATTGGGATATTACAAAGCAAATAACATATTAAACTTGAAAGACCGACGCACGTTTCATAGTTTGTGCCTTTTCTACAAAATATTATACACGAATGTACCTACTTACCACTCTCATAAAATTCTCTCTTAACTGTCTTGAAACAAGAAGATTCCAGAAATCCTTGCTATACAATATCCCTCAGAGCAACACTAATTGTTACAATAAATCTTACTTAGTATCAACGACCAGGGAGTGAAATAGCCTTCCAGTAAATGTCAGGAAATGTAAAAAACTGCGAATATCCAAAAAACATTTAAATACTCCTTTTCTGAGCTGATATTGTATGATGTGAAAGTGTGTACTAAATGTTTTCAAAATTGTAAGATAAATGTAATATTTTATATCGACTTTTAACAGGTTTTTCTCCATTTCTTGTATTTTCTTAAGTTAGTTTTTAAGTTAGTTCAAAATTGTAAGGTAAATGTAATTTTTATATGGCATTTTAGCAGTTTTTTTTCTTTTCTTTGATTTCTTAAGTTAGCTCTTAATTTAATTAACAATAGTATAATTAGTTTAAATTCAGTCTATTATAGGGTTAGAAGGTTGTCTTATCTACTAGTAACTTCTAATTCATTATTGTTTAACTTGCTATGGTTCTGACTGAATGCGTCTTTTCCCCTAATACATGGCGTAAACGAAAATCGGCTCTAAACCTTCGTCCTGGCCTGGTGGTTGTGTGCACTCTTATTGTTTTTTTATGATTCATTAATGTATTTGAGATTTTTTGTTAACATTTGATGTGCATTGCCAAGTTAATATCTTTCAGAATTTATTTTCGGGCACACTTTTAGAGTTTTCTAGTGTCACTGATGTTTGTTTGTTTTTAAAATTATTTTAAATATATTATTTTTGTTGCTCAATGTTCAGGAGCATGCACACTTCCTTTGTTTTCCCTGTTTTTCTCGGTCGCTTAAGGCAAATGCTGGGACGTTGTATTCTTCTCGGGTTTGTGAGCCCAGGGGCATGACATCTGTAAGTTGTATTTTATTTTTATTTACTTAATGTATTTCTGTATTATGTTTCAATTTTTATCTATAAATTTATGTATTACGTTGTAAGGTGGAAGAGCGGGCCTGATGGCCCGAGACTCGCCATATAAATAAAGTCATTATTATTATTATTATTATTATTATTATTATTATTATTATTATTATTTATTAATGCCGGAGCAGCACCCTTACAAATGAACGACGGATCGCGCGCAATATTTCCTTCCTTCCTCTCTACCTCCGTCCCTATCTCGATTCACTACAGTTACGGGACTAATGACCTTAGCAGTAGATGTGTCCGGAACCACTAATCAACCAACCAAAACACTGGGTGCTTAAGCAGGCGTTTCCAGTCCTCGTTCCTGACTCCTGCACGTGGGAATGTGGATCCCGATCCCGCCGGCGGAGAACGAAGAGAAACCAGGAGCATCCGCCGCCGTCGCCCGCGCTGCCAATTTCAGGCGCGGCCCGGCGCCTCCCATCCGCTTCCTGCGATTGTTCCCCCTCCCCCCACCTCTCCTCGCCGCTCCCGAGCCCACAGGGACACGTCTGCATCCACTGGCGGAGTCTGGGCCCACCACCCAGGGCCGGTCTTCAGGGCCCCCTCCTTTTAGTAATTGATATAATTATAATAATAATAATAATAATAATAATATAAAATAATTATTATATAGTTTTCTTTTATATAGTTATCTTTTATAATTTCAACTTAATTATAATTATTCCGGTAATCCAAATACTTTAAAATTTAATTCAAATAAATTTATTTTAAATCTGTGTAACTAGTAAAACAATTGAAAATTACTCTTCCATGTTTATAAACTAAAACGTTATGTAACATTTTACTGGAGGCTCCTATTATATTTTATTAGTTAAGTGTGGGATTTGACCCATAGGCAGCTCTCTAGTGTGCCTAGTCCGTCCTTGTCGCCACCCACGAGTAGAGACAGGTTGGGCGTATTTCTACGTTCTGCATTCCTGTTTGTCGCTATACTAGAAGTAATTGTGAGGAAGAAAGACATTTTACGGATCGTAAGGATAGATGAGAGGGTGGGGGAAGGGGCTTCTTCCCCCATCCTTCCCATCTATCCTTACCTTTCCTTGAATTCATCAAACCCAGCAACATTCCTGTCAGTACTCTCTCCGCAGTAGGAGCGTTCACAGTCGCCATTAGTAACTTTCATATGTATATCTTTTGTAATTCTCTTCTTCTACAACTTTCATGTGAGTATGGGTTTTCTATATCTGGGCACTTGCCTTCCTTCTCATAATTAATAATATAATTTAGAAGTAAGACGTCTAAACTTTTATCTTAATTTCTAGACTAAAACAATTTGGATTTGCTCTAACCACAATCATAATTGTTGTTAGAATTTATCGGTATTTTAGTTTTCATTTCTCGCCGAAATCTTTCTGTACGATTAAGTTTTCGATTTTCACAGCTTTTTTTGAGCTGGGTCTGTGCACGGTGTGCTATTGTAATGTTATAACTAATTTTCTGTGTTTAGTTCTGACACTAAGTTCAATTTAGGTGACTGAAAACAAGTTTGTTGGCAATAAAAAAATTAGCTAAAACAATAATGATAAATATTCTTATGTTATTCTTATGATTCTTCACCTAAGATGATTATTAAAAGCAAAATACTTAAAAACATAAATAGGATTTTGAGAAAGTGGCTCATATTAAAGCGTTTATAAATTTTGAAAAAAAAAATCTTGGTCTTATTATAAATCACTCCTAAATTGTGCGTATTGGACTAAATAAAATATTTGTGAATTATATGAATACACTAGGTGTGAACAGTTTCTCAGTTCTTTTTCAGCCGAACATAAGTATTTTTAGAAAAAATAGTTATTAGAACTACCAGGTATTTCTTTCAGATTTGTTGGCTAAATATTCTCATTCAGTTCTAAAAATTCTGGACACACATTCTCTCTCGTGAATTCGGAAAGTTCACTCCAACTTCCCAAACTTTATGTAAATTTATATATTTTAATCATCACATTTTGTTCACATGCTCGAATGAACGAATTTCGCTTCGTTGCCTAACACGATTTTCCGGTTGGCGATTATCGAAAGCTTTCAATTAATGTTATGGAATTTAATACGTGGAGCTCATTCAATTTGCGAGAATTTGTTTTATAGTCCATTTAATCCTTCAATCACTTACTCCAGTTAAATAAAACTGCGGTATGAATTTGTCACACTCCCATGAGTATTAGTGAGCGAAATCTGGTTAAACCAAACGTTTAAACTAGTCCTTTATGAGTGATTTTTTTCGCCGTATATTTTTATACTTTTTTGGTATGAATTTTTACTATTATTAATATTATTAATGTGTAATTGTTGTGTCGAAATGCTTTCGACAGTGTCAGTGCCGACGCTAGGCCTGTGCAGACAGGGCGATCGCCCGGGTCCCCACAAGTCAAGGGGCCAAGGGATGGAACTGATGGGGAAAAACGTTAAAAAATAGAAAAAGAAATTATAAAACAAATTAGGTACAGTAGTCTGCCATTTCGTAAAATTTTCAATTTAATTTCTTTCCTTAAATAGTTAATTATAGTCATTATTTATACAGCGGGACTGTATGAAATAAAAAAATGGCAGACAATTCTGAAACTTATACCAAACATTTCTGTCATTCAAAGATTTTTAAGCCATCAAATTTCCTCCACTCAACATCCAATATATTTTAACATACATTTTTGAAAAATTATATATTATATAGATATTTGTTTTAAATGAAGTTTAGGACTGATTATCCCGAGCTGAAATAAAATAACTCGTAAAGTTTCTTTTCAACTTTCACATTTTTAATTTTCTCCGGCGGGGAGGGCGGCTATGTTTCAGCATTGCGACGGGCTCAAAACTGTTTAGCTCCGGCACTGGATAAGGATGCCATGTTGCTCCAAAGGGATTTTGTATTCTGGTTCTGTATTCCGTTTCTCAGAGGGGAACTCTCTTTACATCTTTCCATTCAGTGTACTACGATATATATCTTGGTGATCTTGGTTTGTTAAGGTGCGATCTTCAAAAGGAGAAAAATTTTATTGCATCGGGAGATTGCCGCCAATTGACTATTGTTGCACTGGAGCGTAGTACAAAACAGGAACCGGAAAGGTATTGAATACCGGTAAAAAACGTATTTTTCCATACCTTTTTCAAACACCTTTATTCTTTTATACCGGTAAAATACCTCTATAGAACGTCTCTACCAGTATGGATGTCCATAATCGTTATACCGATATTATACCGGTATTTTCAATGAAAGAACATAGCTTAGCACCCATACAAGTTGACAAAATAAGTTACTTTAGTTAATATCTCACAAAATGTTTATTAATCAAATATCATTTCATATGTGTTATTTATTGTTTAAATTATTATTTTGTGTGTATATATGTGCGTATATATAAATATATATATTTTATTAAAAAATATGTAATTTATTTATTATTAAGGTAAGAATATTCCTTTAACTTAAACAATTTCATACAGATATATTGGCACATTTGGTGAAAAAAGAGCGCCATAATTTTTCCTCCTTTTATCAAAAAAAATTATTTTTGACATATTTTTAAAAAAATATTTCAGGCTTGCTTACCTTAAGGTTTGAACGATTCATGTTTCGTGATTTTTTTTCCCTTTTTTTCTTTTCGTTTTCTCGAACGCGTGGTAATGTCACTAAGAGACGCCTCCACTTCCACGGCTCAGAATTATTCGATGTGGGATAAAATTTTCCTCTAACTGAACAGTAAATAGCGATATTGAAGCAAAATCACATACAGAAAGAACACTTCCATATCTATTTCGTGGTCAGTAGCTATGTATCTGACTGATTCTCTATAATACGTAGTTGTAACAATTTCAGGAAATTGAACCGTTATTGCCTTAAATATTGCAAGTGAGGATTAGACAAAATACCTGCGAGATCTGGGCATTGTTTCTCTCGAGCGACCGGAGAAAATCGGCAGGCCCAAGGAACCCCAACTCATCGGGACCCAAAACAGGAAGTATGAGCCAATGCTTTCTAAAACCTAATTTTTGGAAATGCTTTTCTTTTTATACAAGTTTGTTAATTATAAAAATAAAGTGTATATATCTTCTCCTCTAAATCAACAGTAAATGACTAATTTGCTACTAACATGTAAATAACAATAAAATAAGCACTGCGAGGTGTTCTTTGAACTATCATACTTATAACATTTATAAACAATATTTGTACTTTCCCTTCCCATATTTTCCTTGGAAACAGCACGTAAAAAAAATTACTAAACTCATGACAAAGCACTGATAGTTCACTAGGAATAAGAATTACTTTAGTTGGTATTTAGACCTCAAAATGGTCAGAAGCCACCAGAATCTCTTGCTTTAACCCTTCAACATGAGATGCCGTCCATAGACGTAAAGGGGCTTTTAACTTCTACGTGCGAGATGCCATCTGGAGACGTCATGACGCACCTTTTCCGCGTGCGGGATGACGTCCTGAGACGGCGTAGCCCTTCCTCTGCTCAGCGCGGGGGCCGAGCGGATGCAACCGCATTCCTAAAGGTATTTGGCGAAGGGAGTTTTCCTACATGTAGTAGGTCCGCCAGGGCAGATGTTCTAACGCTGCAGAGGAAGTGTTTTAGAGCGAAAGAGGAAGGTTTTCAAGCACTGGGCGCTTTGCATATGAGTGAGGACCCCAGTTACCGAAAACTACTCTCTACGTCAAAGTACTGACCGGAGAAACCATAGAAAACTACCGTTCAGGAAACCCGACCTCTAGAATTCTTCCCCAGTCAACGGCAGAACTCGACCTACTAGCTAGAATATGCATAGTGTCGAAAATCTGCCACCCTCGGGACTCGAATCCGAGGACCTCCCGATCAGAAACTCTGTCGAGTAAATAGTTGTTCCTCTGACCCATTTCAGCGGAAAAAATGACAATGAATTTTCCCCAAATACCTGTATGATTCTACTGAAATACCGGTATTTTCTTATGATTTTTGATGAGAATACTGGTATAATATCTTTAAATAGAGGTATTTTACCGGTGACGCGGAAAAGGTAAATCCTGGTATTTGACGGTCAAAAAATATCCGTATTTGACGTCTTATACCGGTGTTTTTAAAGGTATTTTGAATAAAGGTATAATAGAGGTAAAAGTATTTCTATACCGGTATAAATACCTTTACCGCTATCATTTCGGTATTCGGTCCCTGAAACAAAATAAGAGATAATCTTCCTGTGTGTTAATATGAATGACTGTTTAGCAGTTTATCATATTCAAGGAAATATAGCTCTTACCAATTTTCTGTACAAACGAAAGTATTCAATATATCAATTGTTTACGTTACGAATATTAACTTAAAGTCAACAAATAAATTTGTTATATTCAGAATAATGAAAAACTTATCAAGAAACAAAGTTGAGCAATTAATTAATGGATAAGTAATGATTATTGTGTTGCATGTGAATAATGGTGGAGCATTGGTGGAATGAGAGGCAGGGCCAAAGTGATCTCTCCAAAGAAATCTGCAATGAACCCGCTTTCTCTCAAAGGGTGCCCACTTTCTGCCACGAAACCCCGAGGTAGAGACGGATGCGTTAGCAAGTGGAATTGCAAGTCTGCATCAGAAACTTCGTAGACCGTGCGCTTGTACCTGAGAATTTGTAAAAGCGACGGAGGGCCCATGCTGGAGCAGAGTTGCTCAAGCGGGCGGACCATCTGGCGTGCTCTGACCCAGCACTTATCTGCGGCCCGCACCGGCGTAACCCGCGGCTTGTTTGTAGTCAGCCCATCGGGAGAGAGGAGGGAGGCGCTCGGGCGCGATCGGATCTAGTCTAGTGAAAAGCGAGTGGTACGCGTGCCACTACACCGACCACAACGGGCAGTCCTGCCCAAATTCTTGCATTCAAACACTCCTGCTTTTGAGGTCAGCTATTTTCGAGGTTTCCTGTGATAAATTCCACGCGGATATCGTGACACTACGTTAAACAGACACCACTTGTTTGAAAAGCTTCTGATGGCTGAGCGTGTAAAATGCGAGAGGATCTCCATGTCGAACACTGTCGAGTTACAGAAAAAACTGAAAAAACGGTACATTTTTGACAAAAAGAGTAACCGTGGGTTAAGATGAAGTAGTGGCAAATACTCTCAATGTTTTGCAAACATTTGAAAACTGATTTTAATGAGCAACCCATATTCAACATATTGCAGACTCGAGTTAACGAATTCCAATAATTTGTTTGTTCAGCTCCCAGCGTGCTTCGGAAGCGTGTTATTACGAGCTTAGGATGAAATATAAACATTTGACTTGGGAAAAAGACCGACCACCCTTGGCGATCGGCTCCTTTGCCAAGGCGCACTCGTGGCCACCGCCGCCGCCGCCCGCGCCAGGAGGAACGGTCGCTGCGTTCTGGGAAGGCGGCGGAGGCGATTTATGGGGGCAGTGGTGTTGGGCGAGCGCTATGTCCCTCCTCTCCCTCCCAACGCACCTCTTCAAGGTCGCTCGCGAGGCGGAGGACGAAGCCGACGTTTGGGCGAACCGTTCACTAGAGTCATTCTCTTGGTCTGAACCGAGAAGAAAGAAACCTTCAAAAGCGCGTCCGACAAAGTTTGAGTGACACAAACTGTATCTCCACAGAAACTTCTGGGCATGTTCACCTCTGTTGTTCAACGTGATGCCATGCGTTTGGTGAGCGTGGAACGCCATAGTGGCTCATAAGCCGCCAATCACTTTACAACAGTTGGTCTTTCCCTCAACAAGCAAAGCCCGGAGATCACCCTTGTCTCCAAGGGCCCTGAGTGGGGGACAGTTCCATTGCACTCAAGTTCGTTTTCTATTGCACGTTCATAGTTGGAGTCAGTCACTTGTCCATTTCACTTCCCCTCGCCCAAACACTCAACTGAGAACATTTTTTTTTGTTGATGTTGCTGATGTTCCTTTCTACGAGCCATGGTTTGGAAACTTGCCCATTGCCACCCCTGACATGAGATGTACTGCTAGTCATTTTCCGTTTGTCACCATATGGGCACCCAACTATTTTTCACACCCACGCTCACCCAAAGGATGGTGACAATAACGGTCTCAATCACTTACGTTACTCTCTAGCCGAGGGATCTAAGTAACACGGAATATTATGGGAGGGTTTAAATTTGTTTGTGCTTTTAACGACGCATCTTTCACATGCCACAAGCGTGCATGTAAGAAATTTTCCACGTTTTGAAATTGCTCCGGCTCCAGTCCGGACCGAATTGTGTTTTGAAAGATAGCACTCTAGCCTCCATATCATTTGGGCCGATTATTATATAGATAAGTTACAATAACCCAAAATTAAGCCAGTTTGTTGGTCCTCCCATGTTCCACCCCCTTTCTGGTGGGCGATATGAATTACAAAGAAGAAATTTGCGTGATGTGACATCTATAAATATTACCCAAAAAAAAGATTTTTGCACTGCCTAACCAGAATCAAATGTTGGCCCAATTAGTCTGGCAAATACAACTCTAATTAAAGTACGCGTAACTTCGATTGAACACTTTCTCAAAAGAATTATTCGTGCATGTCCAAACAATCTTAGGAAGTGTTTACATTTTCGAGAGTTAATTTTACATTATGTAACGTGTCACAAATAAAATTGAACGGCAATAAACATATGTGGAAATGAATAGTAAACATTGTTTAATAATTATAATAACATATCGTAATATAAAATAGTTTGATTAAAAGAAATAGATTCAAGCTAATTACAGAGTAAACTAAGAAGTGCTGTTCATTTAAAGAACTATAAAAAGCGCTTGTTAATAATATCCACAAAAACAAACAAAAATCTTCTCATTAATCTTGACTCCCAAAATTATATTCAACTAGCTGAAATGCCCGGCGTTGCTCGGGCATTTATTACAGTAAATTATTATACAGGAAGAGGAATTCAATAATTTCAAAAACATTTCATCTTTTCATTGGTATGCAAAACAACATTACAGATTACTCTTAATATGTAAACGATCATTCCTAAATTACATACCACTGCACAGAAATCCATCACATATTGAAGAAAAACTTTTACTGGGTTTACAAAAACATAAATTTTTCCTTTTCCAATTGTACAGGAGAGCTGAATAATAGAAACCAAGAATCCCAGATTGATTTATTTGCTCAGAAAAACTTTTTGTTAGATAAATTAATTTCTGCCATTTTTTAAAATAATTCCATTATGGGAGCATTGATATGCAAAACTACAGCACATCTTAATAAATAAATAAATGATCATTATTTAATTATCATTCACTGCATTGAACTTCTTCGCATATAGAAGAAAAAGTACAACGCAATTGATATTCTATCAACTTTACATATTAGTCTAAATATGTAAATGGTCATACCTAAAATGCATACCACTGCACAAAACTCCTTTAAATATTGAAGAAAAAATTTTAATAGGTGGACTGAAGACATTTTCCATTTTACCAATTTTAACTTGAGAACTGAATAATAGAAACCAAGAGCTCACAGATTTATTTATTTGCTCAGACAAACTTTTTTTAGTTACATTAAGTTTTGCTTATATTTTATGGACAAATATGGATGAAATCATTCATTGGCAGCTATTGATATGCAAAACAACAGCACAGATTAGTCTTAATATGTAAATGATTATTCCTAAATTACATACCACTGCTCAAAACTGCTTCACTTATTGAAGAAAAACTTTTACTGGGTGGACAGACGACATACAAACATTTTCCATTTTACCAATATGAACATGAGTACTGAATGATAGAAACAAAGGACTCTCAGATTTTTTTACTTGCTTGGACAAAATATTTTTAGATAAATTAATTTTTTCAATTATTTATTGAAAAATATATAAGAATTCATTCATTAGGAGCAAGTGACATTCAAAACAACTGTACAGATTAGTCTTAATATTGTAATGATCATTGCTTAATTACGAACCACTCCACTAAACTTCTTCACATACAAAAGAAAAAAGTACAACTGCAATTGATATGACTGGCAACTGTACAGATTAGTCTTAATATGTAAATGATCATTCCTAAATTACACACCACTCTTCAAACTTCCTTCGCATATTGAAGAAAAGATGTTACTGCACGTACTGAAAACATATACATATTTTCCATTTGATCATTTTGAACCTAAGAACTTTTAAATAGTCAAATTGAGAGTCCTAATGAACAGCTGCTCTACTACTTAGATAATTATTCACATTTCTCCCCTTCTTGCAGTATTATTTTCAATGCGGCGAGTGAGTAGCCGATTCAAAATTTTAGTAGACTGCCCATCTCTTGGCATTTGTAATCTGTTTTGACAATTGTGACACTCGTTTCGACGAACAAATCAGTTGTCACAAATTTCTATAAAAGAAGACGTTTAGATTGTACACGATATCTATATATTGTACATTGTACATTACTGTATATTCTGTACTGTGTATTATTGTATTTTTACTCTCTCAACCTACCTCAATTATTAAACACTTTCAAACTCGCAATTTCTTGCCACTTTGTATACAACACGGACAAAGAGCAATGCATGAAAATTGACATTCTTTACCACTTCAGTTACGGCGTTCTTTCAAATGTTCACACAGGGACATTACATAACCTTATTCAAACTCCAATTAATTTCGTAATAATTCTGGACATTGATGTAATCAGTAGTAGATCTCAGACATCATCCTCAGGTGGCGCGCAGCTAAACTATTGTCACTGATGCACTCTTGAATCTGTGATGTAAAGCTAGGCGAAAAATGTCCAGAAAAGTAATTATTTTGAAAATATATTTGCTGTAATCATAGCCTATAGTACTCCAGGCCTTTAAAGCATGCTAGTACAAAATTTTCATCGGCATTGGTTCAGTGAATTCAGAGATTACCGCGGTGCAAGACAACGCACTTCTGTATTTATATATTAGTATAGATATAGATATAGATTTGAAAAAAATAATTTAGAGCTGAGTGAAGAGAAACTTTTACGTAATTTCCCTTTTCATTCCTCTCGGCACGGCGTGACTGATCTTTACAATTGAATTGGTCATTCGAATTTCCTTCTGAACCCATTCTCTACAGTCAGAAAAGTCATTAAATTTAAAGTATATGAATGTTCATGAAACTTTAGGTACCTTGTACGAGTTTAATATAATATTTATTTTATATGTTATTATAATTATATATTTAGTACATTAAATTTAATGCTTGAATTAAAATTAATGTAGATTTAATGTAAACATGGAATATATATGTGTGTGATACGTATTGATATTTTATTCCATAATGTGTACGTGGAACTTCTATAAAAGTTCTTCCTTTTTCATTAGATTTGCTTTACATTACATGTTATTAAATTTTAATTTGCGTAAATGATAATTACTTTACATTAAAGTAAAGCAGAAATTTCTGGCAGGGCAGTAGACAAAAGTAATGTGGTGCTGCACCAATATTATCGCGAATTTCCTGAACAGATGATTTAAATATCGTGTGTGTGAAACCAAGAGCAATAAATGCTACTCCAATCATGCATTCTGAGGTTGAATGGTTTCTTCTGTGAATGTCATGTACACAGATTCTGCCTTTTCAATGAGCATTTGCCTTCTGTTTCGTGTAACATGTCGCAGAAGCTTCGTGCTGACCTCAATAGCGAACAGCCTGCATGTATGAGTGTCTCGTATGAGTCACCCTCTGACTCACTCTAGGGAGACCGAGAAACATTCGCCGTTTTTCGATGCTCTAAAATCATGATGATCAATCTAAAATCATATCATGGGTCTAAAATAGAATAACCTTAATTGCATCAAAAATTACCTGAGGGGACTAAAGGTGTAGTACTTTTATGAATTTATTAATTAACTCTAAGTGAATAAATAATAGGACTTCAAGTCCTAAGATGCACAATTTTTAAATATTGAACACCATCATTTACAGATTTTCCGGGAAAAAGAACAGTACCTACATTTCTTACGTCAGTGATGTAACGAGGAAAAAAGTAATGAAATTTTTCAATCCGTTTCCTTGTGTACAGAATTTTAAACTATTATAGTCTCAGCAAATATTTTTCTTACTCGTTGCGTTCACAGCGAGAAAAATATTGAGTAGAAGCATTGTAATGTACAACTTTACCGTGAAGGAAAAAGGAAGTGAATCACATGGTATTCATAATGCCTCTTTCGGACCCTTTGGAGGAAGTTAGGTTTTGCGTCATGACTTTATCAGCAGTTATCAACGCATGGAGAACGAACCAGTATCTTTAAGAAATACATTGAAATTATGATCAACATTTTAGTGGTTATATCATTAAACACTCTGTATTAGTGCTTTATTTAATCAGAAAAATATTTTATATTTCTTGTCACTCGTCATTAGTCGTAGTATATTCATTATTAGAACATGCAATTACAAGGATCACGGGGATCACAGTCTCAGCAGCACATCACAAAATTCCAATTCACCTTTATTACACTATTCCATAACAAACAACACATTTGTTTTACAAGCGGTAGAAAAACCATGTCTTAGTGTACACAAGTTCAAACGTCAAGTGGGCTTTCTGAACAGCATTGCACAACGTTGCATAGACTGTTCAGAATTTCGAAAACGAAAGTAATAGTGAGGAAGTCATATTTGTAGGTCTAATAATTCTATTTCTACAATACTTCTTTTATATACTGTAGTTACTGGTAGCAAACATTGTAAGGATCTTGTTCGTCTTGTACAGTTACTTATGTGAGATTGGATGTCTCACACAGTTCCATTTTATTCAGTAAGAGAATGCTTACGCTTTGCCTTGCTTTGTTTCCGAACATTAAATGCTCTTCAATATCTTTTCTCCAAAATGTGGTTATTTTTTCCTATTTTGACCTTAAACTAATAAATAATGCATAACAGTCGTAAAAACAATGGTGTAAAACTAAATAGGATTCAAAAAGCATTGAGCAGTTCAGCAAAGAAGTCGCATGATAATGATCGGCGGAAACAGACCTTAAAGCGACACCTAAACATTTACACTATACGTTCTTATTTCATAATTTTAGGAAAGGGAACAAATTAGTAGATTTTATTTTCCAGAAGGGAATAATACTAATAAAAAGTGCAGATGTCATTCATTGTTCTTTCAAAATCGTTCTGAACTTGATTGATGGTGTAATCGCCCGATCTCGGTTTAATATTCTATTAGCTTTTACTCAGTATTAAAAAATCACAGAAAAAAATCTTTTTCGTTTTTCTGTCCGTTCATGTAGTATTTTACTGAAATATTCACAACATGCTTTTCATGTTTTTTAACATTTTGTAGTAAAGTTTTGAATTAAATATAAGTGTTCGAACTCGCTAATGTCCCAGGCAAGTATTTGAGCTGACGTTCTCGTTTTGATGCTCGCAACATCGCCGGGCGTGCGACAGCAGTTGGGTGAGTGCGTCGCACACGAGATGACACGAGCCCAAGCTCCGATGGCCCCGGCGAGGCGGGCGGCAGGGCAACAGGCACGGGGGACGCCCGCGGCGCTTCGGTTGCGTGCGTCGCCTCCTCAAGGTTCGACTCTCGGCCGACGCCACAGGCGCCCGCCCCGCCACGCCACGCCCCCTTCCATCGCCTCACTTATCGCCCCCCTTTGCTTCCCACGCTGCGCTCCCCGCTGCCCAGCCCAGCCCGCCCCGCCCCTCCCCAATCATTTCAATGCCCCGCACCACTCCTCCAGGGCCTTCCCTCCGCCCCCCTTGCAGTACCATCCCGCTCCGTCCAACTCCTCCACACCTCTCTTCGTTGCTCCTCGCCCTTATCCTCGCCACTCTGCTTCGTGAAAGTACTTTGTCATCATCCCACCGCATCCGTCTCTTTCTTCTTTTCCCCCCCCCCCCTGGACATCCCCAACCCTCCCTCCCCCTCTCTACCTGTCCCGTCCCGAAACGCTCTTGTCGTCCTTGTCGTCCGTCCCACTCGTCCAACCGCTCCGCCCGTGCCCTTATGAGCTGCATTAGCTTCAGTCGACGGTAACGACGGCTCGAATAAGTCTAAGGCCTAGTCTGGCGATGTTGCTGAAGTGTATGTGTGTGTTTTATATATATATATATATATATATATATATATATATATATATATATTTATTTATTTATTTATTTATTTATTTCTCAAACCTCGTTAACACTGTCGTGAAAGCTTGAAGTTTGCAAACTGTATCGTTTTCATCTTAATACGTTTATATTCCCCGGTCTGAATTGCTCTATCGAATAACGTGGCAGTAACTCTTTGCGCTCACGTTCGGTTTACATTTCTTTCTGGATGAGCCTTAGCATATCATCTACACAAGACCGTACTGCGCCTTTCGGAACGTACTTAAGAGATTAGAAGGTCCTTGTGTAGGATACGATATGGCTCCTAACTACCACCGGACCAACTGCAGTAATAAGTAATGTCCCGAGCTCAAGGAGGCCTCAAGTCAGGAGAAAATATACATACGGACATTTTTAATACACTGGTGATTTACTTAAAACATTGAAAACATCACTAACAGTCTTATATTTTCATTTTCCAATTTAAATCTCCGCTCCTTGATAGGATTAAACCGAAATAAAAATAACAAATAATAGTGCTCATCAGCGAGGCTTTAATTGAAACATAATTAGATTGAAATATTAATAGTTATTTTATTGTCAAGAAAATGATCAGACATAACTCTATAAAAGTGATTAGGTTAGGAGAAACTAATAAGGATGACATTATCACCTTTTGCCCTATGGTCATCTCGTCTCTACTCATGGCCCTGCATCCGAATACAGAGGAATATTCATATCGTCCAATCTCGTTGAGGAATGCGATTTAAGGTAATAAAAATAAATACTATGTTGAAGTCCATTCTCCCAGTACTATTACATTTGATTATAAAGTTAAGAAATCTCTACAATATCAACTGCAATATCCCAGGTGGAAGGCAGTGGATGTCCAAGGAAGGAAGTGGATATCTAATATTCATGGAAGTATAGAGAGAACAGAGAGAGTGTGATGGGCAATTTGGATTTAGGGACTTCCTCGCAAAAGATCACAGAAATACAAACAAAACTGATGGGAAGAGAAGTTGCTCTCCTGTAAACTTAAGTTTGCACGAGTTGCCTGCTTATTCATAGGGTGGGACGAGATTCCCCTGGGCTGTGAGTCGAGCTGCTGCGAGCGCAGAGCGGAGTTCGCGGGCGCCGCCGGTGGTGGTGTGGGAGCAGGGAGCGGGAGGGGAAGGGAGGCGACCGCGCATGAATAAGGCATCGCTCGCTTCCTGTGGTTGCGCCACCTGCGCGCCTACCTCCCGCCCCCACCCCCGCCCCCGCCCCCGCTCGTTAGCCTAGCCTCCTTCCCGCACAAGTGCAGTCTCTTTCTGACTTCGACTCACCCGCCCTCCGTCGGCACCGTTTGGAAAATCTTGGCAATGGTAAATTTTGTGCATATTTGACGAAATAAAATACGAAGTAGTTGTCAGTTGATGAATACACCAGGTTTGTACAGTTTCTCAGTTGTTTTTCAGCCGAACATAAGTATTAACAGAAAAATGAGTTATTAGAACAACCAGAGATTTCTTTCAGATTTGTGGACTAAATATTCTCATACAGTACTGAAACTTTTGTAAACACAATCTGACTCATGAACTCGGAAAGTACACTCCAAATTACTGCACAAGTGCGTCTTCTTCTGCCTTCGACTCACACCCGCCCTCCGTCGGTACCTTTTGGAAAATCTTGTCGATGTGCTAGGATCATTTGAGAGCGCCCAAGGTGGCCCTAGAACCAAAGCTTGTTCTACCTGAACGCACCCTTGGAGCTTCAGCCCTCCCCCCCTCATCTCCCTCGTCCTCGCCAGAAACTGATGAGGCACAAGCACAAGTATTGTTTTCACTAATTTTCTACAGTTACAAAATTAATAACTGAATTGAACACATTGCACATAAGCACGCATTAATGAATGGAAATAATTAAAATTCAACATAAATTAAAAATTATTTTTAAGAAAACATCAAGACGGCATGGCACTACATCTATAACTCCCCCCTTCAGAAAAAATATGGTTTCGTCACTGTTGTGATAAATACATTTTGACCTTTTTTAATTTTAATTTATTTTACGTCAAAAAACAGTTAAAACTGCGTATGATGTGCAATGGGGAGAAGTGAATTCTGTGCACATTTTCAAAATTCTGTGATCCGTACACTAAGACATATACTACTTGAATTAATAAAATCTATTTTTAAGGATAAATAAGCAATAAATTTTGGACTATTATCCATGATGCCCTTCGTCAAGGAATAATACTTCCTGCCGTGACAACATAGAAACGATAATTTTAATAACTATTTTCCACTGAATTCTAGAAGTCGTGCACAGATAATGAAGTTACATTTATGTCCAGAAGCAAAACAAGGGGCCATCTCAGCATTTGCTCAATGGATCAGGGAAACTGGACGAAAAACCTGATTGAGATGGGATAATTGACCCAGAAGCTGCGATACAATCCTTGTTACATATTTTTTAGAATTATACAGTCCAATGGTAAATAATACATTAAATATCACTGCTAAAATTAATGTTACTTTGCTCGTGATGCTGGGTAGTCTCTAATTGTATAGAAACAGTTATGCAGCAGAAACGATTTCACTTTGGATTTAAACTTTTCTATTGAATTTAATCGTTTAATGCCATCTGGCAAAGTATTGTAAAATAATTTACATGCATTGTATGTGAATTTTTTGTAATGAGCTGTTGATACTGTCACCTGATGAATATGATTTCTACGTCGAGTGTTACAGTAATAGATATAGGCATTTTCTGATAATATATTCCCGCCCTTAAGCAAATCATTTTCGACAAAAACCACTGATTCGTAAATAAATAGACAAGGTAATCGTAAAATTCCTAGATTCCTACAAAAAGGCGGTTTAAAAACTCAAAACCATGTTGCTGGTAGGTTTGTGGTCTCGGACGAAGAATCCTCGTTGATAGTTCCCCGATGACTGACGGAGCTCCGCGAGCTAACTTGTGCAGTTTTGTGAATGCATGAAGTGCAATGTACGTTCACGCCACTGCGGTGCGACCATTCCTACCCTTACGTGCATCTATGGCCAATCCTGCAACATGAAAAAGAAAAAACAGATCAAAAAGATATTAGCCAATTGGCGCGCGCATTGCGTTATTCAAGGCTTATGTTTCAAGTCTCATTTCGCTGTTTCAGATTTCTCTTACTCCGGGAACTGCTTAGGTCGCTTATACTTCGCCCGTTTATCGGGTTCGTATGAAGCGTCCTCAGAAATGAGAGTTTTCTGAGTCTGCTGCTTTTTTAAAAAAAATTAGTAGTAATGCTTTTAAGGTGATCTTGAAGCAGTGGCATTGAAATGTCGCGATGCAAATCTCTTATAAGAGTGTACCTGGGGGCGCAGAGGGTTGCCCTTAGGCATTCATTTTGAACTACCTGCAGTTTATTTAGATAACTGTCAGCTGCAATTGCCCAACCAGCGCATGCGCGGTCCATTTACGGCCTAATAATTGCTTCATAAAGCGTGAGGCAGTTTGCCGTGGACAGTTTGCTTTGCTTGTGAGATAAGCATCGCAATCGGCCTCTGGTCTGCCGCGCTTTCTCCCGCACGTTTACAATGTGCAGGTTAAAAGTGAGTAATTTGTCTAATGTCACTCCTAAATATTTTACACTTTTGGCCCAATTAATCACGTCTCCACATAGCGCGAGCGGCCTTGGCTGGGTGAATCACTGTCTCCATGTGAAAAGCACAGCTGCGCTTTTTACTCACATTGTCTTTGACCCGCCACAGCTTCAGCCACTCCTGGATCTGTGACAAATGTTGATCCAAATACTTCTGGAGAAGCTCGATACTTTCCGACGTGGCTATTACAGCCGTATCGTCGCCGTACAGGGCGAGTTCAGTTTGTGGGTGCGAGGGAATATCACGTACTGAAGAGCGTAGGAGCTAGCACGCTCCCTTGCGGCACTCCGGCCCGTACGGCGCGGCGGGTAGATTTAGCATTCAGAAGCGTTACTTGAAACGTTCTGTTTGCTAGGAAGGAGTGAATCAGGTGGACAAGGTAGGTCGGAAGGTTCAACGTATGGAGTTTGTAAAGGAGACCGACATGCCAAACCTTGTCAAATGCGCTGGCAACGTCGAGGAACACTCCGCCTGTAAATCGGCTCTCGTTGAAGTTGCGTCTGATGCGGTCTGTAATTCGCGTAAGCTGATGCGTCGTGCTGTGGCCCGCGCGAAAGCCAAACTGCTCCTTATTCATTAATGAATTTTCTGAAACAAATTTAAGAATTATTTTTAAAATTAGTTTTTTACACAATTTTCCGAGTGTATTAAGTAGGCTAATAGGCCTGTACGACTCGGGCAGTTTCGGGTTCTTTCCCTGTTTATGTAAAGTTATAACATGTGCAGGTTTCCACTGACTCGGAAAGTGCTGAAACGTAATTATTGAATTAAAAAGGGCGACCAAAAACACTCTGGCTTGCTGCGGCAGCTACTTCAGGCCGTCGTTAGAGATGCCGTCTGGGCCGGGAATTATTTTTAGCTTTCAGCTCCGCAATGGCTGCTTTAACTTCTCTTTCATCTGTGAAACTCGGCTCGTCGGCGGGCTCGTGCAGTGCCGCCATCACCGTTTGTTGCACTTTGACAACGCGCGGTATTGGCGGCGCCTCCTCGACCGGCTGAAACTGAGATTCTAACTGACGGAGCTGCCCGGTCCGCGGGGATATTTGTACCAGCGGGACCGTGGTGGGGGCGGCTATTGATTGGCTCGGGCCGGGTGACGTGGCGGAGACGCTCGTTGTGCGTACGTGACTGTTGTTATGTTCCCGCGTATCTACGTGACCACTGTCACGTCTTTGTTCGTGATTAGGTTTTGCTTTTGCCTGGCGGATTACGGGGATCCAAATCGGATTCATTTTCATTCCCTCCTCCTTTCTATTGAAATTCCGGGGATGTTTGCGAATTTCAATAGCTTCACGATTTAATCGTGCATGGTAGTGAGCTGTGGTGGCTAAAACATCCACGTGTCCGAATCTTGTTCTGCTCACGGCCAGAGAAAGCGTGTTTTTCCTCAGGGATTGACGAGTTCTTGAGCAGTTGGTTGGTTTGGCGAAGCATCCTTGCTGTGGGATCTCGCGGTAGCTTGGTGTAGGTCTGTGGATCCAAAATGTCCTCCTCTTTCTTCTGGTAGTCAGATGTGTTGAGGACGACCGATGTCTGCTGAAAACATAAGGATGTCCTTGTGGCTCTTTGAAATCTTCAAGGCTTGAGATTGCTCTTGGGAGGTTTGGCCGTATGTAATATTCTCGAAGCATCTCTCCGGATCTCTTCTGTTGCATCAGTTGGTATGGAGCGTATCCCAGACTCGATATTGGAGATAATTTCTTCAATAGGTATTGCAGTAGGGGCCACTGCGGAATTCGCTCCCTTGGAGAGGACTGCTATTTCATCTGTGGGCAGTTGATGGTCTGATAGGTTGGTAACTGTGCGTTTTGTATCCAACAGCGGTGTTGGTTTAGGAGAAACTGTCAATCTGTCATATTTCTGCATCTGTTTCTTAGTCAAGACTCGTCATCATTGGGTTGTATGTGATCTGATCAACTTTGTCCCAGTCTTGAACCTGCATTTTATTGCTGATTTGAAGATGTAACCTATAAAGGTCTTTGTCAGTTGTAGCGAGGTCGCGGCGAGATTGATATATACGTTCACGGAGTAATGTTTTCTCTGTGCGATTGTAGATGCGGTGAGACGCAGCAGTAGAGAAGTTGCGTTTCTGTTATAAGAAACGAGAGTAACATTTGTGTCACGACAAGGCAATAGAAAGGTCAGGGAGCAGAGGAGTTGAGCCTTCTTCTTCCCAGACCTTTCTATTGCGTTCGGATACGAGTACGAATAGACCTTTTAGGCTATATCAACCACGAACGTATCCAGAAGAAAATTAGATTTCGTTTGAGGCAGTTTTACCCGACGGGCCATAGTCGCTGGTTCCGTGGACGGGTTAATGGAAGTGGTAAAACTGTGACGTACGTCGGGCGTGAGTGAGGAGGCTCCTGAACTGCGTTATGACATAACCCAGTTAAGGGGCTTCATTCGGTTTGTCTGCAGTTTTTAAATTAATCAATACAAGTTCTCGAATGTCTATGGGATTCTTGAATTAAAATAAGTATATTTTCTCTTTAGTAGTCTCCTTCTCCAGTATCTTGAGAAGCCTAATCAACTCGGGTTAGCGTACCTAGACTCAGGTGGTTCTTTTTAGAATCGATGGAAATTACCGTATTGAATCGAAAGATCCATAGCGTAGCCTAACTTGTGACGTAGAAGAGTTCAAAATGACACGTTAGGAATAACGTAATAGGTTAAGACACGCAATCAAGACACGTATAAAGACAAGAGTGAAAAATCCTCTCACGATCAGAAACGTACCTTTAAAACCAGACATTCTTGGCAAGCCTTGCTTGAGGAATCTGTCCTGCGCCGGTTGCAAATCTATCGCCGGCTGCACCCTTTTTTCGTTGTTTATTACTATTATGCTTTGAATTAAACTCCGTTGTACTATTAATTAAAAAATATTTCATGTAAATGGTTTCGTATAACAGGTTTCAAGTGCGTTCTTTTTGTAATTTCAGCAAAACAGATTGTTTTCTTGTGAATCTTTTCTAATTAGCGGAATGATCAAATCATAGGAAGCACCACAGCTCCAGCACAAGTTTGCCAACGGCTGCGAAATGAATTGAATCATTTTGACTTGTTGCTCACCGACAACGCCCCAATTTAGTTTGGCGCGCCTGAGTGTCAAAACAATTGACGTGAACCAAGTAGGCGGTCAGGGCTAGTGATGGCAAATTTTACCAAAACATTGGTACATCGATGTTTCGATACATCGCTAAAGGGGTTTCGAAGTCGATGAAAACATCGATGAGAAAACATCGATGTTTTCATTAATGCTTAGTTAATACGCTTTCTTATCCATTTTAAAATACAGTACGTAAAAGGGATATATTTCATTTTTTGGCTACCAGCATATTAGCAGCACGTAAAAAATATTATCGAATCTAAAGAATAAAATTAACAATAAAGAACATCGTGTTTTGCTATCGATTTCGTGTTTCACTGTTGAGTCAGGCAATGACACGCCTGGCGATAACATACATTCATAAACCGGTAGCTGTAGCTCAGTGCATGAACTGATGTCACTGTAGCGCTTCTGACCGGGAGGTCCTGGGTTCGAGTCCTGACGGCGGCAGGATTTTCGTCACTAGCTTTTCAGCTAGGTCGAATTCAGTCGCTGTCTGGAGGAGAATTCTAGCGGCCGGCTGCTCAGATCGGTAGTTTTCCGTGGTTTCTCCGATCAACACCAGGCGAATGCAGGAGCAGTACCCTACAAAACGGGCCACGGACCGCGCGCGATCTGTCCTTCCTCTTCCTTGTCCTTACCTCTCCCCTTACACATGCACTACACTACCACATATTCCGGGAGACCGGTCGGGAGCTTAGAGCTTGTACCGGCTGGGGCGGTGCCCCACTGGTGGGAGAGTCCTGGTTAGGGGGAAACCCCACTAGCCGACGGTAGGTCGACGCCGGATCTCGCCATCCAGCGGGGGAAGATCACCGCCATCTCCCGAGAAAAAACAACAACAAAAAACATGCACTACACTAACGGGACTAATGACCGAAGCCGTTGACGCGCCCGGAAACACGAAAAAATCAATCAATCAATACATTCATAACACGAGTAGCTCCCAAACTTCCTCATATTTCACAGGCAAAATGTGCATCGTGATAAAGAAGATGACGCAAAACAACGATATTGCTGTGAATTGTTGCTACTCTACGACGTGCTTAAACTCCATTATTTTTAAAAAAATCAACTTTTTTTTAACATGAAGTTTTTGCATCTGTTTTTTGGGCATCCCTAGTCAGGGCGCGAATCGGCGCGGCGCAGCGCCCCAAAAGCCGTTTGCGGGGCAGTGCGGTGCAGCGAGCATCGCACGGGGCTTGGCCCGTGGGCAAGGCAGACAGACAGAGAGAGAGAGAGAGAGGAGGAGCGGGAGGTGGCAGGTGAGAGGCGGCTGCACATAACGGGACGAAACGTCGCCGCCCCCCCCCCCCTCTCCGTCAGCGCTATTCCAGGCGCCGCCTGCGCCTTCTCCTTCGCATTTCCCTGGGCGCAGCTTTCATTGTTGTGGTAGTCGCCGGCGCCCGACGCGGCACCGCCCTCATCTGCCTCGGCGCTCACTGGCGCTCACGGCACAATGCTAAGCACTCTGCCCAGCGAGCTGCATTCACGATTTCATGGCCCGAAAGAAATTGCTTGAGCCACCGCTAGGGCGATTTCTTCCCCTTCTCATCTCTCCTTCTCGTCCCTCTCGTCTTTTCTCACAGCGAGCGATGCGTCCCACCGCAATGAAATCGCGATTTCTGTTAGATTTCAGAAGATTGATTGACTTTAAGAGTTGTTTCCAGGCTTGTCAGCTGTTGTGGTCATTAGCTCTGCGAGAGAGTGTGATTTTATCTCGGGAGGTGGCGGTGTTCTTCCTCCGTTGGAACGTGAGATCCGCACCGACCTACACGTACCGGCTTGCCGGTTCCTTCCTCCTCTTACCTCCGCCAGCGGAGCACAGCTCCGGGACAAGCTCCCAGCCCCCGACTGGCCCTCTGAAATATGTGGTAGTGTAATGCATATTTGTATGGGAGAGGGGGTAAGGGGAAAGGAAGGGACAAAAATGAGGAAGAAAAGATCGCGCCTGTTTGCAAAGGTTTGCTGTTTGCTCCTGCATTCATGTAGTATTGAACGGACAAATCCGGATCAGAGCTGCCGGTCCCTAGTATTCTCCAGACCGGTCGAATTCGACGTAGTTTTCTAGTTAGTACAATCAGAGTCGTTCTAGTGGCGATCATTATTCCCTTGAGCCATCTCAGCCGGTGGACTGCAGAAGTGTTCACTATAAGTTCCCGAGAGCAAGTTAAACGCGATTGTGCTGGAAATCATGCCAATAAAGTCGGCAGAAGAATGAGGATGTTTTCCGAGATCTGAGCGTGAAGTATTGCGTATGGATCCGGTGATAACACGTATGCGTATGTCTATCGGTGGCACTAAGTCACTGTTTTGAATTGAGAGGGTCATGTTGTCATTCAATAAAAACCAAAAAATACTCTTTCCCCCCCCCCCGCTGGTGGCGTACGAAAATATTTAAGGGGAGCCATTATAAAATTATTAAATTATTAAAAATAAATAAGTTATGGTAACAATTCAATTTAGGTGTTTTTAATGGATCATTTTCATTTATAAACAATTTTTAAATAAAATATCTAAACGATGTTTTATAAATCCTTGTGCTACTTTTTAAAATATAATATTTTTATGTTAATCTCTGAGATTAAAATCCAACTATTTCTAGTTAATACAGAAATAGTTGGAATTTAAACTCAGAGATTAACATAAAAATATTATTTTTTTTAGTACGTAAATAATTCATAACCTTGCATGTTTTCAAATGGGGCTTTGCTCGTATGTGCCTCTTCTGTAGCTATCATTGGAGTGGTTTTGATCCATTACCCGGGTAGTTGAGAACGTGTCCCCTGAATCATGGAGTGCATTGCTGAGATTTGTTTGCACAAACCCACAAATACTGATCTGAGATCAGTGGTATGTTTTCTATTCGCCAGACGAAAACAACATACCACATGTCATAAAAGCTCATTTTATAGTTTGCTTATTTCCAATAGACGGCAATAATAGGCTTCATTAGCGAACTATTGCAACCGAATTTCTTCTTTTAGGAGGTTATCTGATACTATTGGGTTTGGATACGATAGCTGAGATCTCTGTTTTTTGAAGCAGAATGGTTTTTGTGTTGACATAAAATACTCATGGTGTCGCGGTTTCGGAATACAATGGTATTTCATGGATATCTGACTTTTAGTTTTTCAAAGGCAAAGAGGCTGTTTACCGAGAGGATTTCTTAGGCATTTTCTCAGGTGAACGTGGCACTTAGTTGTGCAGGGGACGGGTTCAACTTTGTAAAACGACTGAAATGGCAGGGCCTGTTTGTGGAGGGTGACTGACTCTCAAAGGATTTTTTCTGCTGCAAGAATCTCACTGGCACTTCCTCCTCCGACCTCTTCTAACGCCTCTGTCACACCCCGCACCCCTATCTCTTGAAACCGTTGGAGGAAATAACAACATAATCGATTACACAAATGAGAGGCTCGTTTTCACGAGGACCTCAAGCGAATGAGATAGGATCATCACCGAGTTTCTGTTCGCTCCATTGACTAGACTACTGTGGGTTCTGAAAATGGACTCCCTCATTATAAGATTGGAACGAATGGGCTACCTAAAAGCCTAATATACGTATAAGTATTTGGTAATATTTAATTGTACAGTTTCTTGAAATACCTTAATGTTAATCAACTTTTTTTTTATAAATATTACACACTTTTATAATTATGTTTTGGAAACGTCGTTCACCGTGAACCTTTTCAATAATGTAATGCAGAACACCCTAAGAACGATATGCATTGAATATTTGTATTGACGTTTGAGACCTGAAGTATACAGAATTGTTTCTTAATTCAATGTTCCAATCATCTTTAACAGAGGCTTGCGAGTTGCGTATTAGAGAATCGCACTGACCAACGGCACCTGATTGAAATCCATTTGATCAAAATGAAGTTACATCTAAACATGCATTTCAAATAACTAATGAATGAATTTGAGAATCAATGGAAGAAAGAAATGAGATAATTGGAAAAACATGGAACCGAGTAAGAAGAAACTGCCCATAATATCACTGCTACAAATACTTTAAATAAATTGATTATGCTCATTTACAACCATAAACGAAACAGAACCATAATAATTTATTAGTTTTAATTTCAAGTCTTATTCCGACTGGTCATACTGGACCGACCATGGACTGTAGTCTTTAACAGGTTTTTGACTAAAAATTACTCAAATTGTACGTTGTTACTTATGTGATCATTAAAGTCAACGTATATTACATAGATTACATGATTATATTGTACAGACATATGTATACGTAATCTACATAATATTGGGTGTCCGAGATGTTTGAAGTTCTAGTAGGAAGCTATTTTCACTTTTTAAAACGATAATATACAAAGTGTGAAGTGTTTGTAAGGGTCTATCTAGTTTTGCAAGTTTCAATAATGCCAGTACATTATCATTCGCTCATTTCGCTCATTCGCTCTTTTGTTATTTTACTTTCTCTTTTACTAGGACGTTATATAGGAAAAGTTATATAATGCTGAAGCGAAATGTGTCAAATTTTCGAGAGAAAAACTCGTTTTGTAATGTCTTCATATTGTAAAAGTGGATTTTTCTTCTTTTTTGTAGTAAATTACTTTTTCAAATGCGAGTACAACCACAACCCACATCTTGTTGGTCCTTTATATCGAAAAAAGTCATTTCTGGTGAAAACGTCTGTTTTTTCTTTCTGTTTGTTCGCTGACGACTAAACCTTATACAGGATTTTTTTTAAAATTCTGATCGACTATTGTCGCGGTCCCTTTAATTTAAACAGGTATTTTAATTTTTGGGATTATTTTATTCCAACGACATTTTCGAAACTTTCTGAACTCTATTTTTTTTGTTTACATTTCCGCTCAAATATAGAAATGTATGTAAATCCAATTTCGTGGAAACTTTTTTAAAATGTAAAAGCGAACAATTTATACTATTACTCTGATCATCCCTTCAGAGATGGTCTCGTGGAAATTTCGGTACGGACTCCATTTACTGAACCTAGGTGCGCGTCCCAGGTCTGCCAAATATTTTTGTGGATGCGGATTTTAACCAACACTTCCACGTAATAGAAGAAAGTGTGTGCAGTTACGGGTCGTGAAGTTTTGTTTTGCTTGGGCGTCGAAGCCCGCCGATAGGATCTGCCCCGTCGAGTGTTTCGCAAGGGGCGCATTCCAGTAGCAACGAAGGGGCGTGGCCCGGCCCGGCGCGGCGCGCGGATTCGCGTGCGGCCCCTGAGGGGCAGCCGTGCTTGCGCAAGGGGCGCCACCCCCTGACCCTGCCAACGAAGGCCAACGAGCCAGGCCGGCGCTAGGCATGGGCCACGAGGGCGGAACTGATAGGGGGAAAATAATAAAAGCTTGAAAAAGAAATTAGAACTTGAGATAATTGTTATCGTAATTTTGTAAATAGCGCTACAAAAATCTGATATTTCATCAAATATTCAATTAATTCGTTGTCTTAAATATTTTTAAAAATTCCTAAGGAATGAAATGAATCAAATGATCAATGAAATGAATCAAATGACGCAAACCTTAAAATAGATTCTACTGAAATTCATAATATTTTTCATGTGTTTAACAACACGTGATTTTATTAAACACTAACTAAACCCGTTTTTTTTTCCAGCGATTTAAGATCACTATGGAAATCGTATTCACACGTTCTGCAAACTACGAAACAAACAAGAGAAGCTGAATCATTGTACGAAAATCTCAGTTACTAGTCGCCCCCTCGAAAGAAAGAAGAATAAAATAGTCAAAACCTTTTTCTGGAATGGATGAAATTGTTTCTGTTCAGAGTTCGGAAAAATTTAAAGCATGTTACTCACGGCCAGTGCAGACATATGGTAATACCAATTTCGACATGGGCTTGGCTCCTGAGAGCGCTTTAAAGAATCAAGACACCAAAACACAGGATACAAAGGGAAAGGAGAGTAGTGTACGCTTCGACTGGTCCGTGGCGGCGTTTAAGTTGATGAAAGATTCTTGTGTCCTGTAAGAAATTCCCTTGTTGGCGTAATATTCACATGACAGCCACATTCCAACACTTCCTTCAGGGTTTCCTCTTCCTTCAACAGTTTCTTCAGGGTACGAGTTCGTGGTTAATAATAGAGCGGGACATTGTGAGAGCGAGACCTGGCGAGGTGGCGAGGTCGGGACAGATGAGAAGAAGCAGGGTGGGGCAAAGCAAGGCGTGTGGGTGAGGCACAACAGGGAGAGTCCAAAGCGTAGCGAGGAGATGTGGGGTGGAGTGGAGCGAAAAGGGACAGATTGGCTCGTGTCAAGGATGAAAACGAAATTACTTCCATTTCTTTGTGGTCGCGAATTAGCCATCCTAGGACCACGCGAACGCTCCACTTGTACCTATTTACCATTACCTTGTACCATTTAATATTATCATTTTTTTATTTTTAATGAGTGATTCCGATAAATAAATTCTCAGGTAATTCTGGATGGAACCAGACACTTCATGAGGAAAATGACGCAGTCTCGTCCTGTGTGCTTCAGCGTCCTAGAGAAGAAGCAGGCTGGTTGGCGTCGATGAGCGAACCGTCGGCGCAGGCGGCGACCTTTCATGTCCGCCAGGGGGGAGGTGGCGGGGACGGTCGCAGCCGGGCAGGGAGGCGGGGAATTCGCGCGGGGGCGCCGCCTCCGCCGAGCATTCAGCTGCCCGCCACGCCCCCTGGCCGGCGCCGGCCGCAATTGGAATGCTTGCAGGAAATGAGGAAACGGTATTGCTTCTTTCGGTGCTAAGTCCAAAAACGCGAAGACGAATGCTGGCGCCGACAAGAACGCTCAGGGTATCAACTGATGTCACTGCTGTACCTGTGACCGAGAGGTCCCAGGTTCCTGTCCCGTCGGGGGCAGAATTTTTGACATTACCTACATAGGTAGGTCGAATTCAGTCGCAGTCTGGAGGAGAATTTTAGCAGACGCTGCACGCAGATCGCATCAATCTACACATCGGCTTGCTCGGGTTTCCTCTTATCGGTAGTTTTCCATGGTTTCTCCAATTAGCACGCGAATGCTGGAGAAGTGCCCTAACAAACGGGCCATGGAGTGCGCTCCTTCTCCTCCCTTTTCCACACACACTTGCATGCACTACAATACCGCACTTGTCAGGTGACCAGACGAGGACTTAGAGCTTGTTCCGGCTGGGCTGCCTGGTTGGTGGGAGAGATCTGGGTGGGGAAAACCCCGCTAGCCCACAGGAAGGTCGGGTAGCGGGATCTGACCACCCAGCGGGGGAAGATCACCGCCACCTCCGGAGGAGAAAGCATGCACTGCACTTACGGAACTACTGACCTTACCAGTTGACACTTCCGGTATCTCCAATCAATCAACCAACCAATCCAAGAATGCGAAGGCGAATGCTGAGAATGGCTGAGGGAGTATTTCGTGCTTCCGGATGTGAAATCTGTTACGATGATGAACGTATTGAAACGTGATGAAAGATGAAGTGTGAAATATATTATCAACCTAAACGTCGGCTTGCTCGGGTTTCCTCTTCCAGATATCTCCGTTCGTGCCCTACAGGTCGCCCACCAAGTGTGATGTTTTATAATTGTAAGAGGAAAAGAGATGTCAAGGATGAGGAAGGGACGTTTGCGCTTGGTTCATAGTAATTTGTGAGGGCACTAGTCCGGCATTTGCCTAGTACCACGAAAACCTACTGATCTGAGCAGCCGACCGCTAGAATTCTCCCTCACATAGCGGATGAAGTCGATCTAACTAGTGACGAAAATTTGCCACCGTCTAGATTCGAAACTTCGGGCCTCCTGGTTGTAGACGTTACAGCGGCGAGTTGTTGTCACTAACCCACCTCAGCTTGTCTGCGGGTCAGAGTCACGTATATTGAATACAAAGGCGATTTCACTATGTAATCATGGAGTACTCATATCACCACGTATGTCAAAATGATTGTCGACCTTTTCAGTTAATATCTTTTTTCTTTTCACATAATATTTAATTCTTTAATAATCATCATAATCATCATCATCATCATCATCATCATCATCAATATGATTCAAAATTGAAGATCATGCAGCCTTGTTTAAAGCAGTGAAAGACAACGTTAAAATAAGACTACGATCATCTGCCCATGTAAAAAGAAAGCATAAAATGCGTAATCCGCCTCCCTTGTCTATGCTCGTGTATTGATTATGCCATTTATTATTATCAGCTTAAACGTCACCACGACCTAGACGACCATCCACCTGTTCTACACTTGTTTTCCGTTGTATTCTGTGTGATAATGCTCTAATGGAATTTCAGCAGCGAAGTTCACGGTCTGGATTTCGTCATCGATATAATCGCTCGACCAGTTCACAGGGAAGTTTCTTCTCTTTCAGCTACGCGCTGGACCAGAGTATTGTTTTCATTCTTGTAGACTTTCCTTCCCAGGTTAGACTTGTAGTCTTCAAAATAGCTATTATGTGTGGTGTATATCGATTCCAAATATATGTTTTCTTGTATTCTCCATCGTCCGATTTATAGAGTTTGTAGAAAGACAAAATGTTTTTCTGGGAATTTTTTGTTCTGATAGTAAGTTGTCGGCATTTGAATGTCAAAGCGTGCACGGGTAAAGCATAATGAGAATAATTATTTACGTAACAGAACTTGAGTCTGAGCAACTCATAATTTCCATCACATTTTAGTGACAAAAACTGTCTTACAAAATTCGTTGCGATTGGGATTCGAATTTTCGTTCAAGTGGCTCGTATCGAAACCTCATATTAAACTTGCAATTGCAACGTCGTAAGCTCACTCTTGACTTCATGAATATTCTCGCTATGCTGCATTCGCAGTGTTTCACCCACTGAACCTGTCGGGACATCCGAGATCACATTTCAATCCCTCTCAAAATGCACAATCAGTGGTACAAAATGCGAATAGATATTTCACAGGATAAGTGAAAGATGTACTTAAACACCCCTTGACGACTGTATACAATGGTCAAGTAATTACACAACGGTCAAGAAATACCACACGATTCGAGCCCTAATGCGTTCGAGCTCAACGGGCAGGAATTGTCACCGAAACCGATCGCATGGCGACTCCTTGCGGAACGGCGGAGGGAAAATTAAGAAGGGAGCTCGTCTATAAGAATTTTAGCGCATGGAGGGTGAAGCTATTTTGTGAGCGGTTCAGTTGCAGTGCGCTTCGAACGTGAAATACCAGGCGTGGCCAACTTCTCTGTCTACATGTATAAGGGACTTTATTCTTAAACATATATCGCAATATTCCTACTAGATTGTTATGATTTAACTCATGCAAACTTGTACCAGCGTATTTATAGTTGACAATGGGAGGGAGGCTTTAAACTAATGTTATATTTTATTAATAAAATTTATTAGTTTAAAAGAAGCCAAAACTACAGATTAAAAGATAGTTTATTATTTTATAATTAATGGGAAGTACGCGTCTGTATGTTTCCACGGAGACGCAAGAATTCATTATAGCGGGTAGTCTCCCAGGAGTTTATAATGCTTATATCCAAAGATACTGATAATGGCAGTTTAGTATGGAAACTTTCGTAAACATTTTTACAACAATGTTACCAACAACGTTTAATTTGGTGTACTGTACATATCAAGCGATCAATTCACTTAAATATATAGATCTAACATTAGTAGGTATCTTTGTTACGTTCAGTGATATTGTAATACATTTCTTGATCTTATTTCGAAAGTAATGTTATTGCGTCGAAGCATTAAAATCATCTTCTATCGGCTATAAGCCACCTGAAAAATTTTCACGGTCAAAGATTTGATGATTGATTAATCGTTAGTGATTCTGACCGGTTCAACTACTGCGGTATTTAATCCCGTTAGTGTAGTGTATGTTTTCTCATCGGGAGGTAACGGTGAATTTCCCGCTTGATGGCGGGATCCGTCGCCGACCTACCGTCGACTAGCGTGGTTTTCTAGAACCAGGTTTCACCCACCAGCGGGACACCGCCCCAGCTGGCACAAACCCTAAGCTCCCGACCGGTCTCCCGGCGTGTGTGGTAGTGTAGTGCATGTTAGTGAGAGTGTCTAAGGGGTGAAGATTAGGAAGGAAAGATAGCGCGCGGTTCGTGGCCCGTTTGTTAGGGTACTGCTTCAGCATTTAGCTAGTGTTGATTGCAGAAACCACGGAAAAGTACTGATCAGAGCAGCCGGCCGCTAGAATTATTCTCCTCCAGGCAGAGACTGATTTCGACCTAGCTGATCTCTATCTGCTTGTTGATGAACGTTTGACGAGGAAGCGAAAGCCGCGCTTCGTGAGCGGCGTCGGCGGGGGCCGGCCATAAACGCAATGTGGGTTGGCGCGTCTGAGCGGCGGCGCGGCGCGGAGGCAGCGGGCGCCTTGGGCGCCGAGGGTCGGCGTGGCGCGGCGGCTCGCGTGCGGTGTCGAGTTGCTGGCCGCCGCGGGGGGTTAACTCGACTATCTCTCTCTCTTTCCCCGCGCCTCCCCGCGGGCGCGTTGCGTCACCAACCAGCTGCGACACGCGACGCGACGGACGCATCGGGTCGCTCCTCGACGCCCCGCGACACACGACGCCCGCCCGGCACCTATAGAGTACATTCGATTTATACGGAAAAGGAGGACACATGCACTGGTGGTAGAAATAAATAATAATAATAATAATAATAATAATAATAGTAATAATAATAATAATAATAATAATAATAATAATAATAGTAATAATAAGCCGATCCGAGTAGCCGAAATCGCTAAGGCTCTTGGTCTCTAAAGCGGTCTTGGACCGATTGACGGCGGGTTCGTGTTCCGCCTCGGGCACGGTTGTGTTTGTGTGTGTCTCTGTATGTTTATAATTGTCCATTTCATCTTTGCATTGTCCATCCTTCATCACTATCATTTCACCACATTCCCCCATAACTAACAACTGGGTGTAAAAACGGATTCTGCATGAAAATGCTGACCCCCCCCCCCCCACACACACACACAAAAGTCACGTACGTCTACTCTCGATAAATATAATCGAGCCCCAGTGCGTTTGCGTGGTCACGAGATGTCCAATTCGTGACCAAAAATAAACCTTCAAAAGGCGCGATACGGTGTGTAGCTACTTCCACGGTCATATATGTAACCCCCTCGATGTTTCAAACACATCCCTCAAGAGGTACGGACACTCACCAAACCGATGTCGTCTGTTGAACGGTGTACAATATTATACGGCCAACAAATTCAAACTGATCGCACGATAGAGGTAAAGAACTGGATATTGCTATCCGGAATTCGGAGAAAAAAAGTGTCTATTTGTAGATGTTATTGTGACGTGCGATCGAAACGCCGTAACCAAGGTGTCAGAGTAACTTCTAAAATACAAGAATTTGGAAAACGAGATCAGCCGAATATGGAACGTAAAAGCACAGATCGTCTCGATAGTTACCGAATCTGGGATTTGTTCCGCAAAATTTGTGTAAGAACTTGGCCAAACTCCCAGATGATTCGAAATATTGGAAGTGCAAATACTGTTTTATTTAGATTTTTTTTAGGAATTGCTTATTTTCGAACAGCTCACATTTTGCGCAAAGTATTCCAGAGGCACCGATGGTCTCTAGATCTTCTCCTTAGGACGATGCAACCCGGAGTACGTTTATATTCAACCGACTCGTAACATCGTTGGTTGTTAATTGGAGGAATAATAATAATAATAATAATAATAATAATAATAATAATAATAATAATAATAATAATAATAATAGTAGTAGTAAGAAGAAGGAGAAGAACTTAAGGACCTTCTTTGGAAATGAGCAGAATTAAAACCTAAATGCAAACTTAAAACAAACGAAATTAACAAAAAAAGTACAAAACACCAGAGAAAAACAAAGTCAATTAATACTATTTAAACAAAAACAAAAATAATGCACGATAGAAGGTAAAAATGATATAGTAGTAAGAATGATAATAATAGTAAGAAGAAGGAGAAGAAGAAGAACTTAAGGACCTTCCTTGGAAATGAGCAGAATTAAAACCTAAATGCAAACTTAAAACAAACGAAAGTAACAAAAAAAGTACAAAACACCAGAGAAAACAAAGTCAATTAATACTTTTAAACAAAAATAATGCAAGGAAAAATGAAGAACTGTTTAAAACAAGAATATCGTTCACGATTGATAAACCATAACACACCAAAGAAAAACTTTAAAAACATAATAGCGAGCAATAATAATTTATTCAAATTTTAATTTTATTCAAATATTTCTTGCATTTAGAAAAATAAATACTGAAGTTTAATTTGTATTTTTTACTTAACTCATTACATTTGGAAAACATTTTCAAGAGTGTAGAATATTTATTTGATGAAGTATTAGGTTTATTGATGTGTAGTAACTGACGATTCCTCAAGTTTGACTTTTGAGCTTTCAAGAACACTTGTGACAGAAATTCACTGTTATCAGTTAGGCCATTTATTATTTCATCAGCCACGACATTTCGTTTAGCAAGAGAAGTTAAATTAAATTCGTCAACTAGAAATAATTGTAAATGAAATTTCAAGAGGAGAATGCATATAGACATGATGCATATGTTGGTTAATTTGTGCTGTTATAATAAGGCAGTACAAAAAGTACTTACTATTCAGATGAAACACTGAATGAAGGCAACCATGATGTTGAATTCCGAAACTCATATGAGCTCGTTATATGAATCGGAAGACGGGGCAGATACGTAATCTGCAGCATGCTATTCCACGTCTCAGACTATTCTGAACACTGATGGGCGTCCTATCACGCCCGCTTTATAGTTGTAAGGTATGTCTGTGTATCGTTAGACATATCAGTATCTGTTATTTGTTTTCACAGATACAAGGCTCGCACAGCGCATAGGAAAAACCACAATACTTCACTTCACATTGTTGGGTAAAAATGTGGAAGAAAACATGAAGAATTGACCCAAGGACGATTGCTTGACGATGCACTGCGTAGCTAAAAATGAAATATGTACTGTTAATTTCCGAGAATTCAACAGCATGCAAAAGGAAAAGACATACGAAAGCAGCAAGTAAGAAATCTGTCGGTATAAACTATATTTTTCAAAATCATAAAATGTTCGTTGGAGAAGACACAAAAAGGCGTGTCTCGGTCTATCTCCAAAGCAATCTGGTTTCATTGCCGTAAACCCCTTTACTGTCTCAAAGGGCTCCTCTGGTGCGGTCGTAATCCCGTGGTAACGAGGAAAGAAGAAATGGTTCGACTGAGGGCTGAGAACACAATGCCTAGTGAGCAGGGGGAGGAAAGCATTCAAACTTCTGTTCTAGTTCTCCATCAAGAACCGCCTTCTGTATCTTCTCTCATTTATTACATCCTAAAGCCCATCTTTCTCGTTCGTTTATTAGAAAAAAAGAGTGGGAAATAAATAATGTGAATTTATTCAACATTGCTTACCTCTCTTATATTGTTTTATTTGATTAATATAATTTATGCATATTAAGAATCCGTCGTAAATGTGCTTTTGAAGTTTTTGAATCATTGCTCCAATTTAAGGAAAAACACTTTAGAGTTGTAACATTCGACGTTGTTAACAGTATTTTCTAATTTTTGAAGAAGAATTTTACAATAGTGCTACGAGAGTAATGTTATTATTAGGCTGGGCGTAACGTTGATCGGTGCAACTGTGAGAAGTGAAAAAAACACGAATTACTTTTTTCCGGTGGTTATGATCATTATTTTACATTTTAGAAAATTTTATTATTACGCGTGACGTAGAGTATGGCTGGAGTGGGCTCTAGGGCTGACGAGTGAGCTATGTTGCGGGAGTGAGGATCGACGACAGAGTGGGTGGATCGGTTGTGTGCTGTGAATATAGGTGGATGGATGGGAAAGAAGATGAGTGAGTAGATTGGCTTTTATTGCCTGTGCATTTAAGAGTGTCTGAGTGACGTGCGTGAGAGAGGTGTGGGCATACCGGTGGGAGAGGGCGGCAGGGTGTATAGTTGAGTGGTGGGTCAGCGAACCAGGGAATGAGTGAGTGCGTGAGTAGGTGCGCGACTGAATAGATGGATGATTGCCAGGGGTACTTTCAGCTGTCAGTGCCGCGGTGAACAGAAGAAAAACTGTAGTGCAAATATTTACAGTAAGAGTGTATGAACGGTTTTGCATATAATTCAAATGAAGTATAACTTTTCTGTTGAAATAAGTTTCACGAATCATTTAAAAAAATACGAATCAACGAATATTAAAAGCACTAGGCAAAAACAATTAAATGAAATTGAAATAGTTCAAAGAGCATACCGTTGCCCATAAATTTTGGCTGTCTACATTTCTGTCTAGATTTTAAAGATAATTTTCATAACAACAAGTGTATAATAACCCTTGTTTTGGCTGACGACCAATTTCAGGCATCTGATAATGAAGATAAAAAAAAGCTCATGATGATGGCCGCAGAACAATATAATTTAGATATTTCCTTTCAAAACTAAGTCAATGGTATTTGAAGGGAAATATTCAAAAGTAAATTAGTCATCAAGAACTAAAACGTATAACGAGTGAGTTTCTATTAGTTTCTAGAGTTTGACCTCTCGTATAAAGGCGAAATTGATGCTGGTAAATAAATGAGAAATTTAACAGAAGGAGGAGTATTTTAATTTAACACAAGCAAGGACAGAAAAGATACATTCATGAAGTTTTACAAAACACTGGCATTCCCTTGACGGATAAACGAATGTGAAATCTGGTCTATGGATACAAAAATAATAACTAAGTTGCAGACTGCCAAAATGGAAGTTTTAAGGGGCTGCTTCGGCGTCACCAGGAGAGACAGCATCCGTAATGAGGAAATTCGAAACTTCCTTGGAATTTATAATCTATATGGAAAAACTGATGAATACACAAAACCTTAGAAAGCCCTCATTGAAAGAATGCAGAACACATGGGTAGCAAAACTGATTATGAATTATGAGCCTGGAGGGAAAAGGATAGTAGGAAGTCCGAAGAGGGGATGGATGGACCAATTATGAGACGCAACAGAACGAAAGTTCTAATGCTTGAAGATGAAGAATAAGAATAAGAAGATGAAGATTATGATAATGATTTTTACCTATTATTAAGTTACTTTTAGTTGGTAATTTACGTAAACTCCTTCCCTCTAGTTACTCAAGCTGTAAGGCAGTAACAAGGCTATACGCTCCAACATAAAACAATAAGTACTTGTCTCCACGGGTTCCTGCGGAGGGGAGTACGCAAAATACAAGGGATTTTTGTTTGGTGGGTGTGTTGTAACATGGATGTCGGAGCAGCTAGGCGGGTGGGCGTGCGAGCAGAGGGGCTATTGCAGGCGGTTCGCCTCGACACGACTACTTTCAAAGTCGGCGCAGCCTGTGCAGCGGGATCGCTGCAGCAGCTGCAGCCGAGGCGACACCGGTCTTACGAGCCGGCCCCGGCAGAGCAGACGCTGGGAATCCCACGGGCCTTTGCTTTGCGAAACCAGCACCAGTGACATCCAAAAAACACTTGGAGCACGCAGCGAGGAAACTGGCAACGAATGGAGAGGTGACAGCGGGCCGTAGGGATGCGACGTAGATGTCCATGTTTTCTAACCACCGATGTTTCTATAAAAACATCGATTTTTAAACATCCTATATGGATGTTAATCTCGATGTTTGTTAACATCGATGTTTCGTGCTTGAGGTTTTTACGTTTTGTGCTCGCTGTTTTTGCGTTTCGTGCTTGATGTTTTGTGAAAGAAAAATTACCGTTATAAACAATTTGTGAAGTTAAAATGTGAAATAAACTGACTGATACTTTCAGTTATTACGTGTTCAATCCAAACGAACTCTGTTTGTACTGTCCGTACCTTCATTGAACTCACTGTCTCTAGCGGCGTTTTTAAATTTTCTTTTCACGAAAATCTTCATTATAAATTTTAAAAAATGGGCCACTGTAAAACTAAATTTTGTTGCGCGCGAATTTAATGTTAGAGGTTACGAAACCAGCTTTGAAACATGGATCGTTTTCGGTCGATGTATTATTACTATCGATGATTAAATTTTGAATATATGTTTTGTTATGGAGGTCGCATTACTAGGTTGATGGAGAGTAATCCAGAGCCGCAAGTGGTCGGGCGAAATTCTGAGACACCTGGGCTAAATCACAATTGACCATAGAAGGAAGAACAGAAAAAGGAGATTCATTTTATTTTTAAAGTATGTTGTTATCTTCTCGCCATTCTACATAGATAGTAAACAGAAAGTATTGTAATGCTGTGGCAGAAATTGATGATTTTTTGTAAGAAAAATTGGTATTGTGGGGCCCAAATATCGAAAAATGGATAACACCGTTTCTATATGTAGTAAATTCGTTCCTTCAACACGATTTGAGAGTTATATTCCCCATTTTGTGGATCCTTGGTATCAAAAAGTTGCTTGACGCTGAACGTCCGCCTGTGGCAAACGATATGCTACTCAGACGATTTTCTCCAAAATTGATCTGCAATCTTGGTTAAACATTCTCATATTGCTAAGCGTTTACTTACAAACAGAAAGATTTAGGCTCATGAGATTTATTTCTACAGAATATCAAATAGTCAATTATTTTTTTGAATCTCGAGGTTTTGCTCAAACCAGTCTTGCTAGAAATGGGGATAACCAAAAGGTTTTACGAACAGAATTCCATTACACAGCTTCTGAATTCAGAGAAATACAAGTTACTAGTGGTTTTGATACTTGGGTATTAGGACTGAAGGAATACGGAAGGACTAAAACCTACTGTAACAGGGGCTGGTATCCAGAATGTTGATGTGCTTCAAATCGAAAAAAGCACTCCTAAGAAAAACTATGTCCTATATGGGGTCAGATGCCAGATCATATTTTCCCAGTACGGTTGATAGAAACTCCGCCGAATGAAAATATTGGTGATAGATAATAAAATATTAGTCAATTTTATAGTGTATTATGTATAATGTTATAGTAGATTATGGTTATGTTTGATTAAACAATATTTAGTTTTGGCATTTACAAATTGGGCAAGTAAGATTCACATACGGCGTGGCCTGTTGCCCCGTTCGAAGGCCAACGAACTTGGACAAGGCGTACAATGGAGGAACGGAAATGCATCGATCATCATTACGCATCACTCCAACTTCGCCGTCCGCCTTTGCTAATTGAGTAGTCGCCGCCGCCACCTCCGCGAGAACGCTTTCGCCGTGTTTCCTTGCAGCTAATTAACGTTATTTTCTTGTTCGGGCGGTGGGAGGACGGCGGGGCCGCCCCACTCGCTTTTTCTTGCGCAGGAAATGCGTGTTTGGCCCCTGCGACGACGGAGCAGTTCAAGGGCGGGATTTGCGAAACGAGTTTGCGCCCACCTGCGGGTGGCGATTTTGTATACTGATTTATCGATTTTACAAATATTCGTGTTACAGCTTAGCACGGACATATCTCGAAGTAATTTTCACGGTTACATAAAATAATAGTAATTATCTTCGTGTTTCGGCCGAGATCTTGTGGTGATTCATATTATAGACGTATGAAGGAGGTAATCAGACCACAATGAATGAAAAAAATAATGTTTTTAACGTTTTATAAATTCATACACATATTCCCAAACTAGTTTCGGGGAACTTTCCCCATCTTCAGTGGTAGAAGCGACATTATTATCTGAAACATATTCTGATAACGTGGTAAAATATGCACAGATTGAGGTTAGCAGAATTTAACAAGTATATTAAATAGTAAAGCCAATTTTTGTCAGGCCGAAGAATATTTACTCATTCGTACAGCAAGGCATGAATCTGATATTTAGGTCTTCAGTTTGAAAATTGTTTGAATTAGTTACGCTTTCTGGATGTATCAATAGTTCTGTGGTTTCATTATGATAGTATTCTGAATTTGGAACTATTATTGAAAGCAGATTTGAAATCCATAAGCGCATTTTACATTTTCCAATTCATGGGGACAGATTTTTTTATAAAAGTACTATATTTGCAAAAGAGCAATACATAGTTGCCGTCCTCACAACCCAGTCGCTGAGGAAATCTCTGACGCAATCCTGATACAATTGAATTGAGCAGCATTTTGTTACTGGCATCCTATTTTGTTTTCTACAGTTGAGTTGAATACAAACTGCAGCTACGTTCTTTATTCGGAAAAGAATTGTCTTTATTTACAAAATGTCGCTTTGAAACGTATTCCATCATTGAAAATTCTTCATTTTAATTTACTTATATATTTATATAATACAACTTTGTGATATCTTATACTAAAATAAAGGCTGAGGTGTCATGTTTCAACCTTTGAACCCATATCTGTTGAAGGTATATTTGTCATGATTTGTAATTAAGAATTTCTTTAAGAACTGTTTCGTCTTTGATTCTTTCTACCTCTTTCCATCAATTTTTTTGGATGGTTAGTTACGGGTAGCCTTGTGATGAAAAGGAATATCAAATTCTTTTCTGATCCATTTGTATCCCGTGAAGTCTATTGAAGCATTTGACAATCCATTTCTACGGCTTGCTGTCTTGATATTTCTTTCTTTATTTCCTTCCCTGATTCGTATATTAAACCTTGATCGAGCTATACAGAACGTTAGGTATGCTATGACTTTGTAAAATATTTATCTGCGTCGCACTCGAAGTTTTATATCGTGAGTATTTTTATTTTCATACTTACTCATATTAACTCTTTTGCAAACTATTTTTTGCGTATGAATATTTGCATATCTTCTTTGTATATTTGTAATAGATCGAGGTACTTGATATAACAGGGGTTTCCACGGCAATGTTCGCACAACCAACTGGCGTTGCGAAACGTTGTATACGCCAGTGGCTGGGGGTCGCAAACTTCGCCTTGGGTTCTTCGAAGACCCGAGTGGGCTGCGACTACTGGCCGCAACTTTCCTCTCCTCGGGGTCCTCCCGCTTTCACTTGCGACGGCGGTTGCGTCCTTCCTCCTACTGTCTATGTGCATTCGTCCCACTCAACGCTCTCTACCACCCCCTCAATGCATCTCAACCACCCCTTCAACGCACTTACACCATCCCTCAACGCGCCTCAATCACCTCTCAACGCACGTCAACCATCCCCTCAACGCGCCTTTCCTCCCCTCAATGCATCTCAACCACCCTTCAACGCACTTCACCATCCCTCAACGCGCCTCAATCACCCTCTCAACGCACGTCAACCATCCTCAACGCGCCTTTCCCCCCTCAATGCATCTCAACCACCTTCAACGCACTACACCATCCCTCAACGCGCCTCAATCACCCTCTCAACGCACGTCAACCATCCCCTCAACGCGCCTTTCCCCTCCCCTCAATGCATCTCAACCACCCTTCAACGCACTTACACCATCCCTCAACGCGCCTCAATCACCCTCTCAACGCACGTCAACCATCCCTCAACGCGCCTTTCCTCCCCTCAATGCATCTCAACCACCCTTCAACGCCTACACCATCCCTCAACGCGCCTCAATCACCCTCAACGCACGTCAACCATCCTCAACGCGCCTTCCTCCCCTCAATGCATCTCAACCACCCCTTCAACGCACTTACACCATCCCCTCAACGCGCCTCAATCACCCTCTCAACGCACGTCAACCATCCTCTCAACGCGCCTTTCCCTCCCCTCAATGCATCTCAACCACCCTTCAACGCACTTACACCATCCCTCAACGCGCCTCAATCACCCTCTCAACGCACGTCAACCATCCCTCAACGCGCCTTTCCCTCCCTCAATGCATCTCAACCACCCCTTCAACGCACTTACACCATCCCTCAACGCGCCTCAATCACCTTCTCAACGCACGTCAACCATCCCTCAACGCGCCTTTCCTCCCCTCAATGCATCTCAACCACCCCTTCAACGCACTTACACCATCCCTCAACGCGCCTCAATCACCTCTCAACGCACGTCAACCATCCCTCAACGCGCCTTTCCCTCCCCTCAATGCATCTCAACCACCCCTTCAACGCACTTACACCATCCCTCAACGCGCCTCAATCACCCTCTCAACGCACGTCAACCATCCCCTCAACGCGCCTTTCCCCTCCCTCAATGCATCTCAACCACCCCTTCAACGCACTTACACCATCCCTCAACGCGCCTCAATCACCTTCTCAACGCACGTCAACCATCCCCTCAACGCGCCTTTCCCCTCCCCTCAATGCATCTCAACCACCTTCAACGCACTTACACCATCCCCTCAACGCGCCTCAATCACCTTCTCAACGCACGTCAACCATCCCTCAACGCGCCTTTCCTCCCCTCAATGCATCTCAACCACCCTTCAACGCACTTACACCATCCCTCAACGCGCCTCAATCACCCTCTCAACGCACGTCAACCATCCCTCAACGCGCCTTTCCCCTCCCCTCAATGCATCTCAACCACCCCTTCAACGCACTTACACCATCCCTCAACGCGCCTCAATCACCCTCTCAACGCACGTCAACCATCCCTCAACGCGCCTTTCCTCCCCTCAATGCATCTCAACCACCCCTTCAACGCACTTACACCATCCCCTCAACGCGCCTCAATCACCTTCTCAACGCACGTCAACCATCCCCTCAACGCGCCTTTCCCTCCCCTCAATGCATCTCAACCACCCCTTCAACGCACTTACACCATCCCCTCAACGCGCCTCAATCACCCTCTCAACGCACGTCAACCATCCTCTCAACGCGCCTTTCCTCCCCCTCAATGCATCTCAACCACCCCTTCAACGCACTTACACCATCCCTCAACGCGCCTCAATCACCCTCTCAACGCACGTCAACCATCCCTCAACGCGCCTTTCCCTCCCCTCAATGCATCTCAACCACCCTTCAACGCACTTACACCATCCCCTCAACGCGCCTCAATCACCTTCTCAACGCACGTCAACCATCCCTCAACGCGCCTTTCCCCTCCCCTCAATGCATCTCAACCACCCCTTCAACGCACTTACACCATCCCCTCAACGCGCCTCAATCACCCTCTCAACGCACGTCAACCATCCCTCTCAACGCGCTTCGACCACCCCTTCGTTGTGTCTCCACCCTCCTCTCACGACGTTCCTCAACCCTCCTCGCTCCACGCGCACGTTTAGATCTATTTTTAAATGCAATATACGATTAATGCTGTATACTCAAATAACTATTAGTTTCATCTTAAGTTGTTTTTTTTTTATTATTTTCCTATTTGCCTCTCCTATTACTTTCAAATACGACTCGGATAGTAACTTCTGGCCCTGAAATTGTGTGTACTTGTGCACTTTACGAAAGTTCAGTTTCATCACATTAATATGCAATGCGTGACTGAATCCTGGATGAAGTGACTCCTGTCGTTTTAGCCACTCTAACTTATCATCGATTAAAACGATTTCTTAATACAATTGCAAAATACAAAATTTTCAGTATTTAAAAAAAATAGTAAGTAAAAAAAGTAAAAAAAATAAGCATTTTTTTATTCTTTTAACAAGCGTTTCCATTTATCTCGTTAGTACATTTACACCCTTTCTGGCTCTTCTTTGATTGCAGTGAATCATCGTAATTAGGTGTGACAAAAATACTTAAATATTTACAGAATCGTAATCGATTCTGTAAATATTTAAGTATTTTTGTCACAGCTAATTGTTGTGTTGCCCCGCGTTTCGCCACCGATGGGTAGATGGTGGGCAGGAAAGCCCACCATGGCACCCTAGAAGTCGTCTGAAAGTGTATGGCAGGTTCCCGACTGCGAAAGCAACATGCCATTTTCGCACAATACGCGTTTCTCATCCCTCTACTGTACTCTGCACGAACTACTCATCTTCGATCCACCCTCCTTACCCCGTTGAAGCCCCGAAGAGGACAGTTCTTTGACGCCAGCTAAATAGCTAGGTCGAATTCGGCCATTACCTGGAGGAGAATTCTAGCGGCCAGCTTAAATGATAAGTAGTTTTCCGTCATTTATCTGATCGAAAGCAGACGAATGCCGGAGCATTATCCTAATAAAAGGTCATTGACCCCTAGCAATTTTCCCTTCCTCATTCTTGACTCTTTCTTTCCTCTTACACACACATACATGCTCACACATTTACGTGCATTCCCACACATATGGTTACCAGCCGGGACCCTAGAGATTGTCTCACAGAGAATCGCACTTTCCTGCGGCGGAGGAGCACCCCTGTCTCCCGGCTTTAACAAGTACTCACTCACTCAGTCACTCAACCTCCTAATCCGACTCATGCTTGCCTTGCGACCCTTCCAGCCTTATAGTATCATAGAGAAACAGCAGGGTGGGTATTCTGTCCTTTCTCTAATCCTTAGAGAAAGGACAGAATACCCTGCCGTTTCATTAGAGTCTAAGGTATCACACTACCCTTCTACATTCTTTTGCCCCCGTTCCACCGACCCGTCTCGGTCCTCTTGTTCCCTTCATGCCTCTCCACGATGCGCCCTGCACCGCCCCTCTCTGCTCTGCCTCCACCCTCCCCTCCCGCCCACAACTTCTGTGCCTCCATCCCGCCAGGCCCCGCCCCGCCCCGCACCACCCCGCACCCACCTGCAGAACTTTCCCGCATTGCCACCTATTGCTCCGCTTCGCCCTGTCCGACCTCCCGCGCGCAGTCTCGCCGTGGCCTCGTTATGAGATGGGCTCGTTAGCCACCAGGCGGCAGCGCCCTCACCTCCCCCCACCCTGATACTTAAACTAAGCGCTTTTTCCGCGAACGGGGTGGCGACGGCGGCGGGGGGCTCCCGTCGCCATGGCGACGCGCGACGCGACGCGCGGCGGGCGAGGCGCAGACGCGGGGGTGGGGAGGCTGGTCGAGGCGTGGCCGCGCCGGACGCAGCCGCCCAGGGTGGAGTTGAACGCGCTTGCTCCTTCGCGAAGCTCCTCTTGACAGGGATCACTCAGGAACGTGGATTGGTATGGTTACGGTGATTTGACGCCGCGCTGTCCAAAAGTACGGTAACTATTTTATACTATTTGGTCGTTTATAGGTAAACTAATGTTTTCATGAAATCATCTTGTCTACGAAAACAATCATACAATTTTTGTGATGTGTCTAAATAGGAAATTAGTGTCTATTAATCTGCATTTGAATGGCGCTGTCCAGGTCTATATTCACCTCCAGTGTTTTTAAAATAGACCAACACCGTGAATTGCATTTCGTTTTTCGTGTCATAATTCTGCATCGCAAATTCTAAACAAAAATCTATTCTATTTAAAATACAAAAACGCATTTTTTAAAAATATATCATGTAAAGTGGAAAATGTGAACGATTGCATGGTATCTTCCTTCGGTTAATAAGTTTACGGTTCTTGAACTTGGTGTTCAGTGAATGATTAAATGTCTGTCAGAATGCATGTGGAGCTAACGTAGTGTGTTATTCGTGTGTTGTAGGATTTTTGTTGGGGAGTGCCAGCTGTGTGCAGAGATACCAATAAGGTAAGTTATTTACCCTGAGCTCTCTATTATTTTTTGCGACTAAACCTTTTTGAAAATTATATGATCGCGAATCTGCGCTAACGAGACGCTAATGACGCTAACGCTAATGACGAGAAGCTATTAGTAGCTACTCGTCATTCCCCTTCGTTGTGTCCGATAAAACAATACGCGCAACTGTCTAACTTTACCAATTGCCTTAATGAGTTTATCATAGAACACGCTTATGTTAGTAAAATATTCCCTTCTGAGAACTTTGGATCTCTCTCAACAAGATAATTGTACGTCTTAATACTATTGTTTATTAGCATTTTACATGATAGTAAAAGTCATCATATGTTGCATCAATGCATCTTGCCCAACTTACAGTACCAAAAGTCCGGCCTGATGGATTTTTTATTTATGAAGTGGTGATTTAATATGTTTATATTTTTACATCTTTTTTAACAAACTTTGCAGTAAATGTAAATTAATTATTTTTAATTTGAGAGTTATATTTCATTAGAATATAGTGAAAAAAAACTAGTACGGAATATTAAAGATTTTTAATACTTTTTACGCTAAATTAAGAATTTATATTAAATCAAATCGATGAAGGATTTTGAAATTGTATTTGCTTATAAACTTATTCCTTATATTCATTTACATTAAAATTCGATGGCTACAATTTCACATTTACCTATGTTTTTTAGAACCGATTAATTTGTTTTCGTAGATGGCGTCTTTGAAAATTTTCTGTTGTTATCTCTTTGGCAATTAGGAATCTCTTGGATTTTGACATTACACCTGTAATGTTACAAGTCGTCTGATCCTTTCATTCCAAGTACAAGGCGGTAATACCTACTCCCCCTCTTTTTTGAGAATACTAAAAATATTTCCCTCCAGAGAAAATCGATACTGCTTTGTGATTAAGTTTATATTTTTGGTGTGAAACAAAAATATATTAATTTATTATTGAGGTTAGGATAGGCAGACCACACTGCTGCTCCGTACGTCACATACATATTTTACTGTTTTTGTTGAAATAAATTAGTCTAATGAGAGGGCTACTTCACAATAACGAAGAACAAAATAACAACGAAAGAAGATGTCTTATTAAAAATTTCTTTTGGGTTTCATAGCCGTGGTCTATCGGGCATTTTTTGCCCCAACGTTTCGTCCGTTACTGCGGCAGACATCTTCAGTGGACGGTGTCACGCAGCGTCCTTTTACACAACTCACTGGAGACTGGTCAACGTTTCTCCTTTGCTCACGGCGGCGGGGCACTGGTCGACAATGGTCGGCTGAGGCGCTGGTATCGGCTGTTGACGTTTAGGCTTCACTCGACGGAGTGCAGGAATCCATGTCGAGTGGACTTTTATCCCTTCTTCTCTCTTATTAAAATTAAATGGATGTTTATAAATTTCTATGGCCTCACAGTGGAGACGGGCATGATAGCGTATCTATATATTTAGGTATATTTTTGATTTTCAATTGTCTTTTTCTTGAATATCGTTGAGTTAAAAGATTTTTTTACCCCATCCCCAGACTTCTACACTGTTTCGTGGGGACTTTTATTTTCAAAGAAACTCTGGCCGTGAAATCGTTTTGGAACTTGACCCAATACGCTTTTCTATAGCATCTTATTATTAGAATAAAATGATTTTTAATATTTTATTCCGAAGAGACCATTTTCCTCAAATATCTTATTTACAAAATGGTTTTGAAGTCATATAAGAAGGGTTCAAAAACCACAGAAGTAGACATTTCCTTAAAAAACAAATAAATTAATTTATAGAATGTGTATTGATATCTATGGCCACCAGACTGGTCCTAAAGTCCAAATTACTTAAATGAATGATTAAGACTGAGTTTTTTTATGTTTTTGATTTTTATAAGGTCCATTAATTTGAGACAGACATTGACAGCGTAACAATCTTTATTAAATAATTGTAATCACTTATTACACTTTTCGTAGACCTTTTTTGTAATAATTAAACAGTTGTAATAAGTGATTACAATTGCTTAATAAACATTGTTATGCTGTGAATACCTCAAATTAATGGACCTTACAAGAATAAAAAAATGTCTGAATGTCGTCGTATTTTGCTATCCGTGCTCATGATCACCGCAGCGACCTCGTTGGCACATAAGACCATGTATCAAGTAACAGCGAACGTCAGATCCTTGTAGCAGTCGTATGCGCGCAACAGTAGATGCTGACGACCGCTGTCTGAGAATGTTGGGTCAGAGAAACTCTGAGGACAATGTCACGGAACAGGGCGTGACGAATCACATGATTAAAAGTCGCCTCCTCTACCGCCCAGACAACCTTACCAGCGGTTCCCTGTCGTGCACCACTGTTCTCTCTCATCAGTAGATCACGTGCTCCCGTGCAAGATGGGAGAAGAGAGTGAAGAACGTTGAGTTAATTAGATGCATGAAGTAGGTTCCATTCAATCTGTCACGTGAACATATGATACCAACACACTAAAATTATGCATAAAGAGAGATAAAGAAATCATTAAGCAAGCAAACAGAGAGAAATTGCAGATATTGTTCCAAAATTTGTGTATTTTGAAGTGTTTCGAATACATTGAAGGGCTTGTTTAACAAGAAAAAATACAAATGGAAGCACAAACGAGTCTTTTCAGAAATCCATTGAAAGCTAGGAAGTTTAAATCAACCCATTAGTTAAGTTTCTCATTATCTCCACAATCATCTTTCCAATTACATTCGCTATGGTAACGGACGCCTGGATCGAAAGTTCCGAAACTGCCGTTTGTGTTCCATGTTTGTGTATATGTTTCACTGTATACACAAGTTGATTCACACAAAGCCTCAATCTTTTGGAAGTATGACTAATCAACACGAGTTGCAAAATAAATAAATGGACTCACCACACATCTCGATCCACGAAGTTTTTTAATAAATTTATAAGTTGATGCAGGGTTTGTACGCAACGAAATACCTAAAAAAGATTCAAAATTAACCCTCAGTCAACTTCAACGTTTTGTTTTATTTTCTATCTTAAATACCGGGAACATCCTAAATGGAACATATAAGCACGTTGTCGCGCCCAGAAATATTAAATCATCAGTCAAATGCGAGAGTAATTAGAAATTTTATTGTGTGAAATATATTAACGTTGTATTTATTCAAGATAGGCATCAGCCACGTTGTCTATCCCAAAGATCGACGGTTTCGCTAAAATTGGCGCCTGAATAGTAGATGTTGATTGAGCCGAGATTGCTGAAGCTTCATCAGCTAAGCTAACAGTGACTTCGCGTAGTAGAAGCGCTATAGGCGACCCGCTCTGGGCAGCACAATTTCTTAATAAATAATATCTTATAATAATAATATAATAATAATATAACAACAACAACAACAACAACAACATCCCCATCTCGATCAGGTTTTCGTCCAGTTTCCTTGATCCATTAAGCAAATGCTGAGATGGCCCTTTTTTTTGCTTCTGAACGTAATTGTAACTTCATTATCTGTGCACGTCTTCCACAATTTAGTAGGAAATATAGTTATTCAAATTATCGTTTCCGTGTTGTCGGGCAGGAAGTATTATTCCTTGACGAAGGACATGATAGATAAGAGCCCAAAATTTATTGCTGATTTATCCTTGAAAATAGATTTTATTACATCGGAGCGATTTTTTTCTGTATTCAAAATTCAAATAACATATATGGCTTAGTGCTCCGTTAAAATGTCAAGCAAAAATTTTCATGTTATGCCGCTCCAAAACTCCTGCTGAATTAAATCTTCACAATACATATATTCCGTGGACCTCCGCACCGATAAAATACTTAGGAGTGTTGTTTGACAAAAGATTAACTTGGAAACCACGCATAAATGCAATATCCAACAAAGTATCTGCACAAATATCAAAACTCTTCCCTCTAATCAATGCACATGAAAGTCGAATGCCGATTGCTACTATTTAAATCCTTAATTCTACCAACCATGACTTATGCATGTCCAATTTGGGAATGTACTGTGACTAGCAATCTCCAAAATTAACAGCCATTCAGAATATATTTTTAAGAAGAACTTTAAATGCCCCCTGGTTTATTCCAAACATTCAGACTCGCGGAGAATTGAAAGTGCCTTCATTAAGCGACCACATAACACAAATAGCCCAAAATTTTTACCAAAACCTTCACACTTCCCCATGGTCTTTTATATTCAGCCTAGGTCGCAATGCTGCATACCCACGTATTAAATACCGACCGACCGTAAAAGACCGACTAAAACCACCGTAATCCTCCGTAACTGGCAATAGATCAAACTAAAACAGTCTTCAACCTCGCTTCATTTACTTTATGCAAAATGTTTACGTTCTTACGAGTTATAAAAACCACTGCTTTTTAATGGCCATTCCCAAAAAGTCAAAAAACTATATAATGCATAATTTAACCTCCTCGGAAGACAAGGATGTCGAACGAGAAGAAATAAATTTAAAAGAATGGCTTAGTGTAGGAATCACAGAATTTTGAAAACGTGCACAGAATTCACTGCTCCCCAAAGCACGTCATACACAGTTTTTAACTGTTTTTGACTTAAAACAAATCAATAAATCTAGTAATTTGAACGATTTCATTTCATATTTATCTCGCACCTACGATTCGGATCGATTGAAATAAGCACGGAATCTTTCATTACTTCTCTGTGGCGACTTCTTCAAAATAATGTATAAGGATTATTGTAAAACATATAATTTGTTTTTGTAATTATATTGTGAAATATATACATGCTTTTTTATTTGTACTCAACACAATTCACAATAATGATTGATATTGTTTTTGCCGAAAAATTCTTTAGATTTGTTGGTTGATTGCTTCGTGATTTCGGGCGCGTCAACAGCTTAGGTCATTACTTCCACCCACGCTACGCCACTAAAAATCACTTTTCTTTAGCATATTACATTTCGAGAGGGATATTGACAGTGTACGTGTGTTTTACACTGTTAGATTGGGTAGTGTGATCATGAAAAAGTACAGTTCTGTTTGCATATGTGTGTTTGTATGTATGTATGTATATATATATATATATATATATATATATATATATATATATATATACACACACACACACCTTTCGTAGTATAATTGTCCATAATAGTCGCATGTTTTTTTCCTCGGGAGATGGCGGTGAACTTTCCCCGCTGGATGGCGAGATTCGGCGCCGACCTACCGTCGGCTAGCGGGGTTTCCCCCTAACCAGGACTCTCCCACCAGCGGGGCACTGCCCCATCCGGGACAAGCTTTATGTTCCCGATCGGTCTCCCAGAAAATGTGGTAGTGTAGTGCATGTGTGTGTGTGTGTGTGTGTGTGTGTGCGCGCGTGTAAGGGGAGAGGATAGGACAAGGAAGAGGAAGGAAAGTTCGCGTGCGGTCCGTGGCCCGTTTATTAGTGTACTGTTCTGGCATTCGCCTGGTGATGATCGGAGAAACCACGGAAAACTACCGATCATAGCAGCCGGCCGCTAGAATTCTCCCCCAGACAGCGACTGAATTCGACCTAGCTGAAAAGCTAGTGTCGAAAATCTTGCCGCCGACAGGACTCGAACCTAGGACCTCCCGGTTAGAGGCGCTGCAGTGCCATCAGTTGATGCACTGAGCTGCCGCTCCCCGTGGTTCTTTCGAATAACTGTATGTTTTAGTCTTTTAAATTGAAATACCTAGATAAGGGGCGGCGGAATTTTCCTTCGCCTCGGGTGGCTGGCACCCACGCTACGCCACTAGCTAACAATCACTTTTCCTTAGGATATTTTATTTAGAGGGGGATATTGACAGAGTACGTGTGTTTTACACTATTAGATTGGGTAGTGTGATCATATAAAGTGCAGTTCTGTATATATATTTCTCTACCTTTCGTAGTATAATTGTCCATAATAGCCGCTCGTGAAGAAGTCTAATCTGAGAATGTTTCGGCGGGCAATGCGTTGACTCGGCCTCGTGTTCCAGTGTGAAGTATTGAAGTAAGTGTTCTCCGCTGTGCCGACTGACAGGACAGTGGTAGGCTCCTTCCCAGACCTTGGGCAAGCAGTGCGAGCCGCGAGCACAAAGCCGGCAACGCCGCGCCGCCGCCGCCGCGCGCGACGCCGGATCCAGTTGCTGGCGCGTGCGCTGCCGCCCCCGCGCCGAGGCCACGTGGCTAATGGAGACGAGGCGGTGTCGACTTCCGCGAAGGGTAGACGACGTAGGTGGTGCATATCCTCAATAAGAAACACGTTTCACAAAATAAAATTTCAAGTTGCTGTTATATTTGATTGATTATTTAGTGTTGCCGGACGTGTCAACTACTATGGTCAATTGTCCCTGAGTGTAGTTCATATTACGTCCCGGGAGGTGGCAGTGTTCCCCACTCGCTGAAACGTGAGAACGGTGAAGACCATGGTGGCTTGCGGGTTTTCTGTCTACAAGTATGTTCGAGATTGTACGAGATTTGAGTAAAAAGCTTGTGTGAGTTCCTACTAAGCGCGAACTCCGTTGTGGGGTAGCCCGTGTTGGTCCTGCATACGTTGCTGCGGCGCAATTACTGAAATTACTTAGAAGAAAACAATAATATTACTGAGACGATTAGCCTTGCTTTCCTTCCCCACATTCTTCTTGTTCTTCATCATCATCTCTTCCTGTGGTACTGCAGGAGTCTCACGAGATCTTGAAGTCGGGTCTTGTAGATGGAGTTCATTGGATCACTCGGCTCCATGAAAGGAGGGAGGACAGGGCGAGGAAGAAAGACTCGATCCCTTGTTTATGTTACTGCTCCAACATTCGCCTGAAATTAATAAGAAACAAGCTATTCGAGCAGCCGGACTCCGAAGTTTTCATCTAAGAAGTAGCGTTGCTCGAACCAGTTAGATTGTGGGTATAGAAAATCCGTCTCCCGGAGCTCACGAACTTCGAATATACTTCTGATACGAACTGTGTGCTTCATACGATAACACATCCTCTCTTTCTCATTATTTATTAATTTCAAAAACAAAATCAAAATACATTACAATTGTCAATTCACAATGAAAATGCACTGACACGCCTCGAAAATCGTACGTTTTGATAAATGTGTAAATCACAAATGAGAAAAAAATCTGTTTAGAAAATTGTCTAGTTTTAAGGGCAAAAGCTTCATAAATACGCTCTACAAGACAGGATTAAAAATTTGGATTAAAAATGTTCTCCTGCAGAACGACAATTTTTGGAAGTCTTATAATATTTCGTTCGTGACAAATCACGTGCCGACGCCAGGATACTTTTTCTTGTAGAGAAATTTCCACACGTGGAACGAGATGGTTTTGATAGCAATCATCAACTTTCAACAGACGCGATATTTTTTGAAAGCCTTTGGCGACCCTTTTAGGGCAGGCGATCGTCCCAGGCGTCGAACGCGGACCTCGTCCACCGCGGGCGAACGTGCGTGGCCTCGCTTGTCCAGGGCCTCGGCGCTGGAGGATGACGGTTTTTGTGGTCGCTTTCCGAGAAATTGAAAGCAAGAAGCGGCATGGAACTGTCAATTTGGTGTCCCCGCGGCACGCAGCTCTGCGGAGGCCAGCGCGAGGCGGGTCGCGCCGCGAGGCAAGCCGGCTGCAGCGCGGGCCACGCGAATACTAAGCAGGTCGCGACGGCCGTCCTCGGCGGGGATTGCCCAAGTGCATCCCGCGCTCAGTTTTTCCTCGCCATCGCTCACCAGCTAATCCAGACAGGTTTACAATCCAGGATTGCACTCTGCGCTTGAAGGTGCATGGGGGCTTTATGCGCACATGCATTTGTGGTTGATATAACGTAAAAGATCACGAAAAATATCGTATTTCATTCTTGTAAGTTTTGCCCGACGGATCATGGACTTAATCATTCGCGAGTGCCTGGGTAAGCGTGATTGAACGCGTAAAATAGAAGTGGTACAACTGGAAACCATTAGACTGCATCCTGTTGTCAATTTTCCCTCCCACCGCTTCCTAGCTAATCACTTTTTACTTTTCGTTATCTGAGAAGAATTAACCTGACTCCAACCCCTTTCGTTCAGCCGGTGTTTCGTAAGGAATAAAATGTTTTGTTAAGTTGGCATTCATAACTAGGGCATGTACCAGATCTTCTCGCACAAGTCAGAGAAAACCTTAAATCCTTGTGAATATGACAGAATCTTCAGAGTTATGGTGGTTAAGTCAGCGAGGTAAGAAGATTCTCGTGATAGGTGGCTTCATGTATTGATTCCACTAGCTTTTTAAGCGGTGGTTTTCAACGTTGGGGCGGCGCTTTAAAAGTACATGCCAATGTCTCTTGAAAACAATCAGAAGTGGATAAATTATAATTACTCAATTTTATTCTAAACAGACTATGGGAAACATTGAAATCAAACCTCATACTCTATAGGAAAACAAAACAGAACGGGATGGAGTCGGGCTACACCATTTTAGGGAGGTAGATAAACGGCATAGGAAAGGTTGACCGCGGGATGCAGTCGGTATACGCCCTCCTCAGCATCAGCCGTGATTTTAAACGCTTCTTTACGTGAGTACGTGATTTTAACGTACACTGCATCTGAAACTTTGTGGAAGAAATAACTTGGATGGCAATATATGATAATGTCTTTCTCGCAACTCACACGTAAATGTTGCAATAGACATATGAGTAAAAAGTGAAAAAAAAAGTATGATCTTTCTGAACAAGGTGGATTCCTGAAACTTTGAAGACGAGAAGATGGAGTTATATATAATTTCAATAATGAGATAAAATACGGCAACACTATATCATCTATAAGAATTGCAAAAGGACTGATTTGCCAATAACCCAATACCTCTGAATGAATTAGAAATTCTGCGAAAGTCACTTTTAATTTTGAAAAACCAAAACTACTCTTGTCTCTTCAGCTGAAATTATTATTTTATCAGTATTCACTGAATTCGGTAATTATTTAGTGAAACAGTACTTCTTATTTCTCTGGTTCATGAGCATTTATCTCAGTATAATGGTTAATAGCACATGGAACTAATTTATTAACAAGTTCTTAAATTTAAATAGCAGTTCGTTAATATCTGATATAACAACGTGAAAACGGAACGCGTAATAGTAATTTGCTCTGGGCAATTAATATTTTTACGTGTCAAACTATATTATATAATGTATCTCATGCAATTGGATTATTCAATTCATTGATCTTTCACAATTCCATAGAAATCTCATATTTTATGACATTAGAATGTATTAGTCGTTCGCTTTGACTGTCATACCAATTGAACAATGTCGCTGACGTTCGACCTCGCTACTTAGCTAATGCAAAAAAGGTTAGTCACCGTCGGTACTCGAATCTTAGAACCTCTCGGTCAACGCTTCCGCAAAGGCCACAATGTTTCCGCTGAGCTGCCGCAATGTATAACAGGGGAGGACAATTATCTTGCGTGTCTGTGCGCGAAATAAAGCCGCAAACCGGCGCTGTTGTATTCCCGCTTTCTAGCGCAGTCTACCCCGCCGCCGCCCCCGTCGCCGCCCCCGCCGCCGCCCCGCCGCCGCCCCGCCGCCGCCCCGCCGCCGCCCCTGCCGCCGCCCCGCCGCCGCCGCCCCTGCGCCGCCCCCGCCACTGGGCTTTGCCGCTCTGTCCGCCGCGCAGCGCAGCGCGTCCGCCGCTCGCCACAGCTTCCACGAACCACCCGCAAACAAACAACCCCGTTAGCGAGCGCCGGCGCCAGTCGACGACGCAGCAACGCCCACGAGCAGTCGCCGCTGCGTTTGGTTTCTCCGGTACCAAAGCGAGGAACAAGTGGAACATTGTGTTGATGGGCTGCAATGTTGGCGCGATTCGAAAAATGAAGTTTCGAGATAAACGTGGTTAAAACTTCAAGTGGTGGTTCAATTTTAGGTATTACACGTTTATTAATTGGTTCATTAAGTACTTACCACTGTTGCACTAATGCACCAGTTACACGCTTAGTAACTGGTGCATTAAGGTATTGGAGTCCCGATAATAATAACTGTTATGAAATGTTTTAAAATGAATGTCAAACTCAAAATTTGTAGTTTTCCTGTTGTGTCAGAGTCGCAGCCCTCGAACGATTTAGTTCCTAGAAACAATATTTTTTCCTTCGTTTATCTTAACAAATAAAACATGACGGCGTGTGCGATCATCGGTTTGCAAAGTCCATAATCGAGTGGGTAGTTGCTTATTGGCAGGAATTGTGGAATTTATGTAGCAATAGAATTACTACATAGATTACTACAAGAAAGAAACAGTACATGAAAAAATTAAGAAGTACAGACAGCAATGGGTGGCACATATTGGAAATATGCTGCAAGACAGACTTCTAGTGAGTCAAGCCCTGAATTACAAGCCTAGAGGAAAGAGAAACATTGGAAGTCCAAGAATAAGATGGAAAGAGGCTGAAACAAGCAATATGCCTAATCCGTAAAGGGAGATGATGATTGAATTACTATTCACATATCACGCATTCGGAATATTCAGTTTTTACATTTTTTAAATCTTACTTGCAATAAAATGTTGTGGTCGTAGTAAAAATAGCGTATACACTCAGGAGATAAATACATTTTCCTTCGGCGTAATTTTAGTCCATGATCTTCTCACTTACCTTAAAGAATCATTTACAAGCAATATGAAATAATATTTATATTTAAATATCTTCTTCGTTTAAATGCGCAATGAATATTTACAAATGGTGTGTTATTAGAAAGACAATTTCTTCGGTTTTCGAGAAATATGTTGTCCGTGCACAAGAATTGTCATTTTGCAGGAGAACAGTTTTATTATTAGCGGAGCCATTTGTTTTGCTGCCAGCGACAGTGTTTAATTTTATGTATCGACTGTGTCGTGAACTACATTAAATATTTATTAATAAAAATAAATTATTTTCCAAACACATTTCTTTACATGCAAAAATACGTACATACCTTTGCATTGTTTATGTTGGACTCTAACCACTGAGAAGCGTTCTTATTGCCTTCGCACCTCGAGTTCCACACCAAATGCATCACTCTTTATTTTGTGAACATGCCTGGCTACTACCATTGAACGATTTGCCAAGTACACAGAAGTCCCACTTTCATGTCAGCGGCCTATGTGTAATTCCTGGCCGCAGCGCAGCGGGCGCCTGCAGCAGCGGCGAAGGCTCTTAAGGCCCACTCACAATGCGAACAGAAACACCAGCATAACGCACAGACATAAACTTGAACATAAGCGAAAGACTGAAGTATTCACAATGTCCAACATAAGCAACGTAAGCAAAATAATATTTTCTATTGGCTGTGGGACATTCTAGTTTACTATTAGTTGGATGTGAGAATCGATTTCGAGATATTGGCTGTGTCCGTGGCCTACAGGTTCGATTTATAGAATATTTTAATTTTAAAAAATAAGAAAACTAAATGATACTGCTACGAATACACCTAACTAAACAGTACTATGAACACAACAAAACTAAATTACGCTACAAATAAATGCAGAAATGCGCCGAAAATCAACCATGCAATCTGGAAATACAGTCTTTTGTTCGATCTATCGACTTGGATCCTATTTCGATACTCGATTTTGATTTACCGTACTGTGATTGGTTCATAAGCATAAGCATAAGTTCTTCATAAACATAAGCACCGAAGCTTGAAGCTCGCAAGCTTTTAAGTTAACGTCTGACGTGTCATGCTTATGCGAACGCATTGTGAACGTGTCCGCTTATAGACGTACTCCTAACTTTTATGCTAACGCCATGCTTATGTTTATGTTTGCATTGTGAATGAGCCCAGGCGACGCGTCGCGTCGGCACAGCAGCTGCCCGACGCGTGGGAGGCTTCCGCACAGTTGGATTCTCTTGCCGTTCGATGGCAAACGAGGCTCAAAACAATTTCGAAGTAATGTAGCCACATTGACTACTGTAGTTCGTCCCTCTGTTTCTCTTTTGCTGTTCCTGATTGACTGTTTTGCCTGAGGTCTTTTTCTGGCCGTCTTACAGAGCGGTTGACCTTTCTGGTTGACTGTTTCTTTACCGCTGTATGTCGCTCTCTGGCTATATATTGCTCTCTGGAACTGCTTGGGTTCTTACTGTCATTGTCCGAATGATTTGATTTGAAATTTTTTTTAATTTTTATTATTTCTTTGTTCGAATAGGATTATCTGCGCTTAAAGCATTGCATTAGTCGCATTTCCTTTCCAACTTTTCGTTTCCGATAATTACAAAATTGTACCCTTCTTCTTAAAATGGCTCCATTTTGTACCTTTATAAACAAAATCGTGCTATTTTAAAATATTAAAAAAATCATTTCATTTCAATATCTTGGGAATCTTTTAAATTTTTGAGAATAAAAAAATATAGATTAATTTCGGCGACAGAAATTTGCCTACATTACAATATTAAAATTGAATCCATCACATTATTGAAATGCTGTATTCCACATTTCCGGTGTTAAAAGTAGTTTTCAAGTATGCAATAATTTTTATGTATTTTGTGTTCTAACGTGGTAAAATTTACAAAATTTTTATTTGCCATGGAGTATTTTAATACGGCTCTGCTTTTTTTCTTTAAGCTTGAATGTGAACGAAATACGTATTAGCAATAATGGACCCCAAAATATTAACATTTGTTCTCAAGGTCTTCAAGAAACTATGTTACACTGTGATATTATTATTATTATTATTATTATTATTATTATTATTATTATTATCTATGAGAATGATTTGAAGGCAGGTTGGGCGAGGTGACGGTGTTTTGGCAACGAGGGTTTCGATCTGGCAACTGCGGGGGCGCCGGCGCCCGAGACAAACACAGACAGCGAGCATTACCTGCAGCCCCTGCCACGCCCCCGGACACCGCACCGGGAAATTTTCCGCACAGGTGCGGCGCTGTGTTGGGCGGCCGGCGGGGCCCTTCGCAGGGCACGAGCACACGATGAACACGCGCTGCCTTGGAGGTCGACGTGGAACGGTTTTTGATGTGTTGCGATGTTTGCTAACTATTGGTACGTTAACAATAAATTCAAGTAATTACACTTAAGTCGTCTATTTTTATTACTAAACATTATATAAAGATACTTCTCAAAAACGCCAGTGGAGTGGAAGTGGTATTTGACCGCGAAATAAACAGATCCGCTCAGACTAAAAACGGTTTCCTTTAAAATGACAATTTTTAGATATATCACTTTTCTTAAATATTGATACTTAACGGAGATACTATTGGAGATTTTTTTATAAGTCCTTTATTTGAGGTTTCAGTTAAACCGACGTAGCTGTATCTTGCTTTGAACGAAAAATAATGATCGTGACAGTGTATACGTTTTGGAATGTGTAATCGAATAGCGATTAAACTTCCAAATTTACGCAATCCCGACAACACTGATCTTTTCATTTAATCGTTATTTTATCCTAGTAACCTAGTTTTTCTATTCCGACACCACAGCTTTGCTGCCAGAACCCAGTTATTACCAATGTTTCATGACGAAAAGAAATGTTGGCCTGTTCGTGCATCGGGGGCATCGCGGAGGCAGTACGTGAAGCTCTGCTCTGCAATAAGGCAGCTCGTGCCGCTGGGGCCGGCCACTCCGTCCGCTCGGCTTTCTCCTCGCAGGAATGCCACTCCGCACTCGCAGCGCTGCTCCCCGCCGCCGCCCCGTCCCGCCCCGCCCCCTACTTCTGGCCGGCGGCCCTTGCGTTCGCGATGCGGCCTACACTCCACCCTACTCCACCCCCAAACGCGGAGATATGGAGCACTGGGCGTCTGGGCCACTGCCAGCCCTACGTGTAAAGGGCCATTCATAATAGAGAGTTTTTGCAAGACAGGAAATCAATTGTCGTAGTATATAAACATTATCGTCGAAAGGAAATAACGTATCTTCAGAAAAATTAGTTTTTGCATGTCGTACAATCGAAGACGTACGTTAAAACTTAGAACTAATTGGACCTGAATACCTCTAACAGGATATAAAAGCTTTTATGGAACATCAGTGTGTCGCTTTTATTAGCATTACAAGATAGTAAATACATAATAATACATGAAATTTCATTGTATCATACGAATATGTAATACTTGTCTATCTCCACGAAAACTAAAGCTTCCTAGATAATCCCGCTATTTCAGTATACCATATTTATATTGTTTATATTAGGAATGGGAAATGTTAGGCAATTATATCGCTCTATGCATAAATATCAAATTTTTCGTGACAATCAATATAGCCTCACTATATACATAACCTTAAAATCCTAAATAGTTACGTTAGCTTATTCCTGACATATTTGAATTAACTTGAGGAAAAACTTGATGAAACATTAAGTTCCTGCCATATTATATTGGTAGTATGGATATTTTATTTTTCATTGCTTCCATGCTCATAGTGTTGAATTCGTGTTTCGTGATGGTAGCGAAAACTACGTAAAGTGTAAGTTTATCATAGACGACAAAACAGGGAGAGTTACGGAACCCGACAATCGAATTCCCGTCATTTGATGCTGGCGTATGCACAGTACAAATCTCCCCAGAATTGTCGTGTTACGTCTTTCAAATGCACGAGTTGCAAAAACTCTCTAATAAAACGTTAACGTAGACGTGAGGGCATATGCATGTGCTTTTAATGTAAACAATATCCGTGAACGCAGACACGTATCGATAGCTAAACGATAAATACTCAACACAAATAGACAATCGAATGGCATTCATAAAATAAATGTTGAAATGGGAAAAATTCTTTTAGCATAAACATGGGCCTCCATTCATTCACCATGAACGAAAACATGAACACAACCACTCATCCAAATCTTTCAAATGAATACTTGTCACATATACACAATCGAATGGCATTCATAATGAAAACGTGAATGTAGACATGAGGGCAGAAACATGGACTTTATATTACATGGCTTTACCATTCACTATGTCCGTGAACTCAAACATTAACCATCTGCTCAGCGATAGCTATACAATAAATATTCGACACATATACACAATTGTACGACCTGAAGCAAAATGATTGCAAACACGCTGGAATAATAATAACCGATTTCGTAAACCATGAGAACATGAATTGTTTCAACGGAGTTTCACGAGCAATGCTGATTATGATAATGAATGGCAATTTATGATCTTACAAACTACCTTAGTTTCTTTCTGACGAAGACCATGATGCATGATGAAAACATTTTTTGCGACGTAAATTACAGTAGATGAGAAAACATACAGAGTACCCCTAACGAGTGCACACGATTGTTTGTCGGCGTAATTGTAGCCCGGAGCTTCAAATGTACCGTTGGGGAAAACATTACGTTTTCCCTTTGATATACATTTGCGGGATATTTCTCGTATATGGGACAGCGCTGTCACGCGCTCGAATGCGTATACAAAAACAACAACAACAACAACAACAACAACAACAACAGAGAACATATAAGTATTCTGAATTTCCTCCTCTAAAAGCAAAACAGATCTGTACCTTCGCATGGATCCGAACAAAGTTTTCCATGTGGACTTGAATTGAACCCACTTTCTACTTGTAACAGCTGGCACAGATTTGCGACTAGTGTGTAGGCGCGTGCAGCAGTCTTGCCATCGTGCTGACCAAGGATTTGGAGGTCGCTTCGGAAAGTATGTTGGACCGAACCCCTATGTTTGAAAAAAATATTTTGTTTAATGAGTGCCTCTCCGGTTGTTGCCAGATTAGCAACTACACAGGTTGTTTGTGTCATACACTGAACAATGTCAACTTAGATCAATCTTTATAGATTATTGCTGTGCGCACATGATGTAAGGCGTTTTGATGGTTAGGAAACTATTGATGAACCGAGCAGAAAAAAATATTTTTATTACAAATGCAATAAAGTTTTGATTATAGCTGCACTTCACCGTACCCATCGGCTGCGAAGGTCAACTTCCTCTGCTTCGTTCAACGTGGTGTCGTCACGACTTGTGTAACAGTGGCAGGTAATGCTTTTCAATCACGATTGCGTCATGCACAGAACGCTAATTGGCCAGTATCATCTGAACGTTGTATGGTCCCAAGATGTCACGCCCGGGGAGTTTCCAAGAGAGCCCGAAGAGAGAGATGTCTCCCATTCGTCTCAGAGACTAGACACGTTCTCAATAAAGATTTATACGCGGTACGTTTGTAGGTAGTTGTACCACTAACACGAAGCCAGAACCACCCCACTACATAAATAAGAGCACCACGCAGATTGAGTAACGTCAAAGGAGGCGAAAGTGCAGCCGAAGATGTATTATCTAAGCTGTCTGGGATGAGCCGCGTCTCTGTACTACGCAGTCATGCAGCCGCAGATCTTCGTTGAGAAATTCGCCCTGCTGTCCCCGGGTGGGCTGTCAGGTCCGAAGGGGCGGGGCCCGCTGGCTCGCCGCCGACGCCTAGGCACGGGGAATCCCTGCCCCGCCCCTCCTCGCCCAGAGTGCACCGGCGAGCGGTGGGCCACGTCACGGCTCTCTTTTGTGAACAGTGGTATACTGCGGGTTTTACTTTGCTGCGGCTCACATTTGATCAGCTGTTACCGTGCCGTCCAATCGGGACCTTATAGTCACTACAGTGACGCCATAATGGTGGCGTTCAGCCTTCCGACTCGATGACACCGTAACAGCTGATTTACTTTAAACGAAGCTCTGCAAAAACCTCAGTATAGTGACCAGGGCTCGGATTCTGATGGCCTAAAAGTTTTTCGAAAGTGACCCATAAAATGACTTGTAAATAAGAGAAAAATGACCTATTTTTTAATATACTCAAAAATGTTTATGAATATGTTTATACAATGGATTGTACAATGTTTTATACAAATTAATTATATGAAAATTATATTTAATATAGTCTTTATTTTAGGAGGAAATGTAAACCTTAGCTGCGATCTTCCAACCGTCAGTTTTGGAAGTTACCGAAATCGTGTAACCATGAGAGTTCGAAAAACAGAGTCTACTGCAATAGTGAATTTCGCCACGAACTTGTTACAATAAAAACTTTCTTTTAGTGTGTTATTGTAAAGTCATGAAACTTTCTCTAACAAAAAACACGGAAAGGAAACAAAAAGCGTAAAAATGACACATGACGTAAAGGTCCAGAAAATTGACCTAAAATTAAAAAACGGGGAAAATGACAAAAAATGTCTCAATAAGATACAACAATTTAAATCAACTCTACAATTATCCAAACATCTTATTAACAATCATAACAATTATATTAACTACACATTTCTATCATCTTCATGTCGTGAAAAACATTAATTTAAAAGTTGGCTACGTCTAGAATACACCAATGAAAATATGACATGACATCAGAATCTGAGCCCCGGTAGTGACGTCGAAAATAGTCCCCCGCACAGCCTGTGATTTTCCATAGGGAAGAATGTTCAGCCCACCGGACTGGATCCCTAGCCTTATCCTCATCTGGCACACAAGTACGATTTTGGCTTGGCATACGGATTCTCCGTACCGCGATATAAACATCAGCCCATAACCTGAGTGGGGCCGCTTCGCCAGCTCAAAGTTTACCATCTATTCAGGTTGGTGAAGAGTCAATAAACTCGCGTGCGCCGGGAGAAGACCCTCTTCAACACCCTTGAGTGTTGAGCACTGTCACTCTGGATCCGAAGCACTCCTAGGATCACCTAGGCTGTTACACCCTGGGAGCACTAATCCCGACCCCTCTTCTCGCTGAAATCGCTTTACGCGAACATGAATTGGAAATTGAACACCCGAGCAGAAGTTTCTAATATCCCGCCAAGAGTTTAATATTTGGCACTATATTCCAAGGTCCGAAGACGAGGAATCAAAGTCCCAATCCCGCCTGCGGAGATCGTAGTAACGACAGAAAAAAGTGCTTTTAACCATGTAAATGAACACACGTCTCTTCCAATTAGAAGAACGTCTTGCAGGACGTGAACAACGTCACAACCCAGCAAATGCCAAGTTGCGTCCGAGTGTGGGTGGAACAGCTGGTGCACATTGCAATGGAATCTCGAGGAAGCCTGTTGGAAGCAGACTCAATTCCAGTGTTTGAGGCATGGTGAGGTACGAGAAATGTCGCCACCTAATTGGACACACACAGCATCAACGATATCCCGAGGCAAATGTAGGTACTTGTCTTTTTTTCGGCAAATAACGACGCCCGTACATATACTTAACCAACGCAATCTACACTTAAGTGTACGTAAGTAAAGATAGATTACGTTGATTTGAGACGATCGAGTCAGTGCAGTCCAGTGCACCGGGCCATTGTGAGGTTAGGTATGAAAGTTATCCATGCTGATTTGGGTTCGTGGTGAAATTGTGAAGGCAATTGACTCACGCAGGGATACTTCGAATGATGAAGTTTATTATGTTTTGCAAGAAATGTCTTAAAAGAATTTTTGTGACTCGCGAAGTTCGAAAAATGAGTGTTTTTTCCTAAAATTTAACCTTGAATAACTTCCTGTTAACAAATTTAGTGCTATTTAGAAACGAAAGTGTAGGTATGCCTCAATTTCGAAACGCTAATAAAGTAAAAATAAAAGAGTGACCCTTACAAAGTCTTTCAAAAATGTGCCAAGAAATGTTTCTCGCACACCCATACATATATACCAGCGGAAATGCGCATGTTAATATTTTTATGGTTTTCAATAACCAAACAATTTTGCAGAAGCCTTTCGGTTCAAAACCTTGTGTACTATATCGATCAGTGGGAAATCATGAAAAATGAAATTTTGACACATACGCATTTGAAGTTTTCGTAGTTTTTAAATAAAGAAATCACACGTTAATAATTTTTTGAATTAAGAAGTAAGAATTACAAAGAGACTTCATAAAAATTATAACAATGGTCAGAATTCAAAATTATTATTTTTCGAGTTCCATCAGTGTGACAGACCAAAAACAGCGATCTATAATCTCACTGCGTAGCGCACCGGCACTGACTCAGTTCCGGGATCCATTTCATTCGTAGCTGCCCTTCACGCGTGTGGGACAGCACTGTTGTGTAGTGATGATGTTTTTACCCTGCACTAGGGTGAGTTTCAGTGCAACGAATGGAAAACGCTATTAAATGTCTTTTCCCACGGACCGCGTGATGTCGCTAAAGCTAGGTGAGTCCGATTAGTGCTGACCCCCACTCCCAGAGTCCAGTCTGTTTTTTAGACTTCGTGGTAATGTTACAACGTGAGAAGGCGCAATCCCACGTGAACGCGCAAACCCAGCCAACTGATATTTTTCTCTTATCCCATCGCAAGTCGACGCAAGTGTAATCATTGTTTTTGTCTGAAGAAATTGACGCAATGGACTCTTAAATTAAAAGTTTGAAAATTATTTTTCGTCCGCGGCGTTTCTGCTAATGTTACATTGCCGTTACATTGCGAATGCGTCATGTTACAAATCTGATCGGTACTTTTCCACGGTTTCCCCGATCAACATAAAGCGAATATCGGAGCAGTACCCCAACAGACAGCCTTACACACACAATCACCACACATATCGAGTGACTAGACGGGAGCGTAGCACTTGTTCCGATTGGGGCGGTGACCCATTGGTGGGAGATATCTGGTTGGGGAAAACACAGGAAACCGTCGTGTAAGTCGGCGCCGGATCTCACCATCCAGCTGGATAAGATCACCGCCACCCACGCGATAAAAACACACATTATGGTACTAATGACCTAACTGTTGACGTTACAAATTCGTTACGTTTCCGTTATGATAGGTTTCTTCGTCTCAAGAATAGTGTCCGAGGAGGTGGAAGGCGCAGCGAGACGGTTGGGCGAGCGACGACGCCCGCGCTGGCCCCGCGCCTCGGCGCGTGGCGACGTGAAGCGCATGGGACGGCCGCCCTTTGGCAGCGGCGCCGGCGTCGCCTGCCAGCGCCCGCCACTCACCTCGGCGCTGGCTCACGTCGCCTCGGGGCGACTCACTAGGCGGAATCCCGACCAACTGCCTCCACGGTAGTGAGGCGGCATTGACAACAAAACATTAGATGTTGCCGAATATCAATGTTCAAAATTAAAACAACGATGTGAAAATTAAATCATCATGTTGAAAATAAACATCTATAATCAAAATCAAAACATCTATAATCAAAATTTAAACATCGATATTCAAAATTTAAACATAGATGTTAAGAATATATCAACCAAAATCAACTGATGTCTTTAAACATAGATGTTTTAAAGCTGGTTTAGCAACCTCTAATATTAAGATGTGCGCAATAAAATTGAATTTCACAGCGACCGTGTATACTAATTTAGAATTAAAATTTAACAGAATACAAAATTAAAAACGCCTCTCCTTGTGCCATATACGAGAAAAGGCGAAGGAAATATCGGGGTATTAGAATAATCTCGGGCGAGGGATAGTCTGCTCATTGAAGGTATGAGTTCTAATGGTTGGAAAACAAAACCAAACATCAGTTATTATTTTATATTTTAACTTTTACAAAATTGTGGTGATGGGAATTTGTCATCCGCGAGCAAATCATCAAAAACGTAAAAAGCATCCAACACAAAACATCGATTTTCAAGAAACATTGCTTTCAATATATCGATGTTTAAAGCATCTTTATTTTTATAGAAACATCCATGTTTTGAAAACTTTGGGATCCATGTCGCACTTTTAGTCTACGGTACCCAATTTCATAGTAGATATGAAAACACGGCAGGTCTGCAACGCACGAAGTCGGAGAAAGTTTTGTTGCTTTAAATCATTTGAAGGGCTTGGATCAAGATAACCCTATACCTCATCGAGTTCATTTATTTTATTTCCTAAAAGATCATCAGAGAGTAGCTGTTTTACATTATTTCGTCGGAATGAGTTCATTCTGAGAAATAAGATAAAGGTTTCAATCCGACATTTCTTGTCACAAAGTAAAGCAGAAATATCTCCGTAGTACAAAGTAATTTATTTCACCAGCAACATAATGCTCTCACAAAATGTAATACTCATCATGGCGAATGCTAATAGGATAATTAATGTTTGTTGAAATGTGGCGTAGGCTTTTATGTTTGTTGAAATGTGGCGTAGGCTTATGTAGAGCGATCCCATTACCAAAATTTAAATCATTACTTATGCTGTTGCTTGTCTAAGGATATCCTGATAAAGTGGTCGCACTAGCCGCCAGATTAGTTTTTGAAAATAGTAAAATGAGTATGTTTGTTAGCTTTGAGGAAGGAGGGAGGAAAGCATGTGTATATGGACAGATAATAAAATAAATGGACCTATTAGTATAAGCATGATCATTTCTTTTCGACTAAAACTCTACGTAACAATTACCTTAACGTTACACGTCGTTACGGTTCTTGTCCTTAAGTTGTGTAACAGTTACGTGGTAGTTCTGCTACGTCGCAGTTGCGTTGAGTGTCAGTTTCGTTAAAGATACTTTACAGTGAAGGTGCGTTATTACGTTGCCCCTTATGTTTCAGCTGCGTTTCGTTACAACTACTTTACAATGAAGTGACTTTACAGTTACATTAGGCAATGCGACGGTCTAGTTGATGTGGTGAATTTTGCATTGACCAGTTGACCGAGCTAGCGGGCGGCCAGTGCTGATCCGCGGCGTCGCGTCGCGTCGCGTCGCTTCGCGTCGGCCCCGGGCCTTCGCGGGCCCCGCGTTCCCAGAATACGCGCGTCGCAACGCGCGCCCCGGCCCCGCTCGCGTTTCGCCTCGGCTCGCACGCCGCCGAGGGCCCATATGGACGCGCTGGCGGTCGTGCAGGGCGCGGAATAAACGCAGGATGCTGCTTACATGTTTCAATAAAACATGTTACAGCCTGCTCGCGTGATTTCGTTTATTATGATTTATTTAACGTATAAAATGTATTATGAGTATTCTCGTATATTTATTCAAGAAGAACTTATGTTAATCATTCGCAGTCCTGACGTAACAAACGAACCTGCGCTTTATTTATTTATTTATTTATTTAACGCCAAAACAACAGTTAAAAACTGCGTATGACGTGCTATGGGGAAAAGTGAATTGTGTGCACATTTTCAAAATTCTGTGATCCCTACACTAAGTCATATACTACTTCAATTTTGAATTTTGAAAGGGAGAAAAAAAACTCCCATGTAGTAAAATCTATTTTCAAGGATAAATACGCAATAAATTTTGAGTTTTGAAAGGGAGAAAAAAAAACAAAAAAACTCCCATGTAATAAAATCTATTTTCAAGGATAAATAAGCAATAAATTTTGAATTTTGATAGGGAGAAAAAAAATTATAAAAAAATAAATAATTAAAAACTATAATTTTAAATAATATAATTCAGAATATTAAAGTCTGAGAAAATAGAATTTGGTAGACATTTGGAATTTGGTAAAAACTCCATACTGTAAAAATATATAAGCAAATTTATGTAATTGCCATTAATTTGTTGTCTTGTAAGAAGCACAGGAGGCTCTTCAAAAAAATATTTATTTTAAAATCATCGTTTGCCTCATTCAAATATAGTTATTTATGATACGAGAAGTAATAAACAATATTTCATTTTGCGAGAATAGGGAAGATGCGACATGAGGCCGAGGGCCACAATCATACGCGCAAATTAAAATCACTTTTACCGCGTAAGTTATACACTGTTTTTTAGGAAGCCTGACTGACTTTCATTTCATTTGATTTCAAGTATATTCATATAAATCACTTGTGTACTACGTAAGTCTCGGTTGAAGTGGATGCAGTCAAAGGAAATTATTTTGTTTTCTTTGTTGCATGACTTTGTGTTTCGTTTGAACATCTGAGAACCGTCTCACTTTTCGTTCTATTACTAAAAACCTTCCTTTTAGCACGTTCTCTTATCCGTCAAAGAAATTGTTATTTCCATTTTCTGTCTAAAAATATATTTCAGTGGATAAAATAGAACCCTATCTCGGTTTAATATCTTTAATCAATGAACGGCAAAAAATTATGCAGTAAGAAACTGATGCAGTAGAAAAACTATGTAGTAGAAATTATATTACTAAAGAAAGTTTAAAAAAAACAGAATCAGCTCGATAAAGATTCAGTACACTTCAGTCAGAGAAAGAAATATACTGAAATACAAGCAATCAAAGACGATTGACATACCGACAAGGAACTTGGGGAAAATAATCATCTTGAGCTCAAAAATAAACTGTCAGAAATTATATTAAATCGAATGCAGATTTAATGTACGACTGTTAACTTACTTGTGTACATTAAATTTAATTGTACACGTACATTAAATTTAGTGTACACGTGTATTAAATTTAATTTACGTACATGAAAATTACGTTATGTACTTTTACATTAAAAGTAATGCAGAAATTTCTGACAATGTATTTCATCCACTTTAATTATTTAAAGTTATACTCTCCGACTGTCACATCAGTTTCATTAAAAACAAGTGTTTTATTAACCCATTGCCTCTTATTAACTACAATTAACATTAGTCTGTCATATTTATTAGAATAATATTTATGGGAATGAGTTGCGGAATAAATGTAATATATTATAAAAGTTTACAAAGCGGATAAAACGTAATACAATATTCATGTTGTAACATTTTGATTCGTTATCAAACTCGGTCAAAAAGCCTAGTGTAATAATTCTCCAGTCTTAAGTTTTAGATATCTTGCAATACTTATTTTGTAAATATCTTTTACATGGCAAACATGGACCAAATAAAGGGAGATGAAGGCTTCGCTCTAAAAACACAGTTTTGGAATTACTGTCACTAAAAGCGAAGACTGGCGCAATTCTTTTTTCTTTCTTTTTCCAACTCTCCAGTTGCCCGTGACACTTTCTAATAGGTGTTATTCGGACCATAGCTCTCGCCATTGACTCTCATTGGAAGTCCTCGACTGAAGGCTAAATACCTAAATATCTTGGCTCACTAGCAGTCTCAAAATACACTAGCCAAACGTTACAGCACCGTATGGAAATTGAATCCGCCCCTATTTTTGAAAATGAGACATTCCCTCAACTCATTATCCGCTTACCCTAAGCCACCCGGACCGACAGATTAAATATAACTTGGAGTACATTTCTCGAATGGCAAAAGCAAATGGTGAATTTTAGACTTGACTAAGCGAAATTGAAGTGTTAAAATGTTGTTTTTTATGTATTTTATTTCCCAACGGTGTTTATAGTTCAGAACTCACGGCTTCACTTCTTCCCAAAGAATTTTTCTCGGATAATATTTCACAGTTTTAAAGACTTAAACAGATTTATGTAGGTCACGAAATTCTTGGGGATATGTCAGTTGTGGAGCAATTGTTGGGTTTTGCTGGTGCTTATAATTTTAATAAACCTAATGTTACCCCTTGAATAATTTGTGAGAGATTTTAATTTTTTTTAAACAGCCATTAGTATAAGTTGTTCTTTCAGCGTGCACAGAGTGCTAAAAGTTCAATTTTTAATACTGGTGCTAAAAGTGAGACGATGCTCAAATGTTCAGATCATTCTATGAATGAAACAAATGGAACAAAATATTTTTGCCTGATCAACAACAGCTGCTACTGACCTTAATACATCATTAAGAGTTTTGTATGAATTGAAGTAAAATCAAAGTTTGACTTGAATTAAAGTAAAATGGAAGTCCGCAAGACTGTCTAAAAAATAATGTATGGCACAAGTGATGAAAGTTATTTTATTTCACTCGTAGGATTGTGACGTTCTGCCCATCAGCCTCGGGTCGTAACCTTTCCTTTACAATGTTGGCATCGATATAAAACTGAAAAAATGTTGACATAAATTTTTAATAAATTTTTGTTTTATCTTTCTTTTCCAAAGTAACTTTTATAATGTATAATTTGTAGCTTTCACACTGACCAAATTCTGTTATTATACTTTTGCAGCTCTTAATTTTTTCTTTAACACAATTAAAGGTGTTAGAATCATTATTATTATTATTATTATTATTATTATTATTATTATTATTATTATTATTATTGTTAAATTATATTTTATTAAAACATGAGTACGTTTCGATGAGAATACACCCCGTGGTGGAAATTGAGAAGTTTCTCCATTATATATCCAATATTTATAACAATATATGAAATTTTGCAAATATAATGGCATTATATGATATCAGAATTTACTTCACTCATTTTTAAGGTGTCTATTCTCATGGAAATGCATTTCTTCATTTAAATATTTGCTTAGAGTCTGGAAATAATAGAATTATACTAAGCGAGAACTCAATTCTCCATGTCAAGTTTGACGTACCAGTTGTGAAGCACGGATAAATTATCACGTTGACACGTGTAGAAATTGAGTGGGACCGATCTTGGCGGAGCGATGCGCGTATGGTAATGAGCCGCGCGTTGAGGCTGCTCGTCGCCGCATTCGTATGCTCAGGCGGCTGCCCCGAGTCGCTGAATGACTCCGAGTGGACAGCATTGCAAAGTGAGAAGGTGGGGAAGGCATCTGGGGGCATGGGAGCTTGGACGAAGGCCAAGCATGTCGCCAGCGCTGGCAGATGACACGCAAGCCGTTAACATTTGGGCGAACCTAGAGTGCAGGAACTTACTCAAATCAACATCATGATCTTCTTCCTCTTCTTCCTTCTCCTCCTCCTCTTCTTCTTCTTTTTCTTCTTCTTCTATCTTCTTGTTCCTCTTCCTCCTTCCTCTTCGTCCTCTTCTTCTTCTTCTTCTTCTATCTTCTTCTTCATCTTCCTCCTCGTCTTCTTCTTCTTCTTCTTCTTCAAGATAGGAGCCAATGGGCCTATTACGTCACGAAAGAAATCATCTCTCCATCTTTTTTGGCTAACTGGAACTCGAGTTCTTTTGTGAGCGTTGTGGAGGAGCACTGAAATCTAATATACTTAATACTACTTCAATTTTTTTAAAAAGAAAAGTAGTTACGGCTGTTCTGCTGGTGTACGCCCACTTGTTTTAACCTACAGACTATCCATGCTCCGAATATTTTGGTGGGCTTGTGGTTTGGCTACTACTACCCCCAACTGGTAACATATCATGAACATTAATATTATACAAAACACTAATATGGCAAATGCGAAATGTAAAAAGGTGCTCTTTTATTACTTCGCATGAATGTTTAGTCATAAATACTTCCAAGAAAAAACTGTAGAAATGACTTTACCTCAATGAATACTGAATTATGATCAGAAAATAGTATTTCTGCAAATGTGACATATAAGACCCAGAAATCTTAGACTCGTGAGATTCCCAATAACGGGCTTTGTGAGATAGAGTGAAGTGTCTCAAATAGAATGTTATCTAGTATAAAACCACATTTTTGAATTTTACTTAATCATTTTCATAACTTGAACGTTGAGTAAAAAATGGGACGTGTTAAAAATGCATTTTGGATCATTAAAGCTTGAAAATACAATATTTAGGTAGAGTAAATGTAATTTAAACAATGCATGTTTTTAGATTTTCCTAAATATGAATTGCGATTTCAAGGAAGCATAAGCTACCAACTCTTAAGGGTCTCATTCACTCGCAAGCAAGTCCAGGAAGCCTACTTTGTAGCGGTTGTAAACATGTCGCTACAGCATTATCCCCACAGGTGGTTCCCCTGTTGGGGAAACGCGATGGCGACGGATCTGCGGCCAGCAAGCCTCTCTTCAGAGACTTGCAAGCCACTCGGACCGGACCCTACCGCGTATCTTAAACATATTACGTACGGAATGTGTTTATGTTCACAAAACAAATCTAGAAATCTTCGACGCAGAACCGCTTGACTTCCAGTCACCAAGACCTGCTAATGTTGCCGGCAGCATCGGATGCGCTGTGGAGTCGCCCCAACCGGTTCCCGAGCGCTGTCACCGCGACTATAAATCAAGGTCATTAAGCGAAGAGGTTCATAAATCGTGTGCTGCGTTATCCGGGGCCGAGGCGCGGGTTAATGTGAGGTCGCGCGCGTAAGGCCCAGGGCTGCTGCACCCGCGCGTCGCGCCACCCGGAAGCGGCGGCGGCTGATGAAGCTTCGCAAGGCGGCCCCGGTGGGCGGGCCAGGCGTGCGCAAGCGGCGACGAGCACAGGAATTAACCCTTAAGGAAGTCGCGAGAAGTTTTGGAACGCGTAACATGGCCGTTGAGTCACTATTGTATTATTATTATTATTATTATTATTATTATTATTATTATTATTATTTTAGATAAAGATAATACATTTATTCAGCAAATTGTTACAAAAACTGATGATTGGTTTGATGATAATAATACAATAACAATACTGTAATAATACAACAACAATAATTATAATAATATACAACATAACAAATAATTATTAGTAAGCAAAATAAATAAAATCAAGTAGGAATCATAGCAACAGATCTATTGCATCAATTTTGCGTACGTTATTGCTTATTGTCGTTTTGCACTTCACTCCATGTCACATCAGTTCTTTTGTTTTACTTTTCTTATTTAAGGTCGCTTTTCAACTAAGGTCATACAGCAATCACAGTAAATAACACTGGAGATAATGGTAACGGTATACGGACTCACACAAACATCTATTCCCCGAGCAAGATTCGAACCCGCGACCCCTCAGGCACGAGGCAGCTACGTCTCTTTAGCCTTCGCAACCTCGGTTATTAAGCCCGACTATTGTATTATCCATGCAATATTGAAAATAGAGATTTTTCCCTTAATAAAATATGTTGCTGAAAAACATCTTGAAATAATTTCGAAAACTTTCCATTACTTTAAGGGTAGTTTTCGCGGAATTTTTCATGAAATATAGGCAATTTTTAATTAATTTTTTTCTCAAATACTGCTCCATTTTTCTTCTAATTTTCTCCTCCTATGTATGAAACTGTATGTATCAAAAGACGGTAAAAGAATGGTGCTGGTCACATTTTCAGCGAACTCTGTATTTTCCAAAATTGGAAAAAATTAACATCGCAAAAGTACAATATTGAAGATATATATTTTTGTCTCAAACAAAATCTGTTGTAAAAATCAGTTCGTTTAGATTATGCACAGTTTTTAGAAAAAACGAGTAATTTTTGCACAATTCCTACTTGAAGTTGAGGCGAATTATAATTTTTTTTCATAAACAGAATAGGAGACGCTTAAAAGAATAGTCTCGTTTTCATTAAACTCTCTGAATTTTCGAAAATTTCAAAAGCGAGGAATAATACGAGAAATCGTGTGTTGCTGTAGCAATACTACTTTAATATGAAACATGGAGGGGGGATGAAGTTCCATGAGCCTCCCGCCCTTAAGTGTGCCACTGATATCTGATAATGTATTCTTTCTAGGGCTTTTATTCAGCGAAGAGCCGGTTACTCTTTACATCCCGATGGGACGCGCATTCACCCATACGCTAGACACCAACATACTTGAGGGCTCCTCTGATCAGGGTTCAGCAGAACACGAGACCCTCCGCGACAATACATACATGAGAGAAAGGACAAATTTGCCGGACAAATTTGCCCAAGGCGGGACTCGAATCCGCAGCCATTTGGACCGAAGCGTGGTCTTAGCTACCCTGATCAACCAGATCGGCTGATGATGAATTAAAAGTAATATTTCTGTGGTCACGGGGTAAAAGTTCTTTAGTCACTTTTTGGCGAAATTGGGTTAAGTACTGAATCTACATATTAAGTATATATACTTTATTTTAGTAAAACGACCGAATTCATGTTGCCTTCTTAACTACAAAAAAGTGTTGGGAAATATAGTTTAATCGGCTTAATAATAATAATAATGATGATAATAAATAATAATAATAATAATAATAATAATAATCTAACCCTCGTTTTCTCCCAACTAAGATTTTTGACTTAAAAACTTTTACCCCGTGACCACAGATTTGACAGATTGCCAAGGAGATTTTGAGGAGCATTTCTGTGGGTTGTGAAGCAGGTGTACGCGGGCGGGGCCGCCCCGTGGGCCACGGGCATCGCGCGGGTGAATGGGTTCCCCGTAGCGCTGGCTGTCCCCCACGGGCAGCGGCCATGGCTGGGGCTGGGGCTGGGCAGGGGCTGGCAGGGGCGGGGTGGAGGCTACGCGCGCGGAATGCCAAAGGAGTCACGACGGACGCGCTCATTTCTTCTGAGAAGCTGCGCGCAAGTGATATTCGACCGCCCCGCGCTGCGATTTTCGCTCGTTTTGCCGAGCCGTGGAGGCTCCTGAGTGCTGTGAAGAATCGGAATGAAGTTTTAGCAGGGTGCGAAGTGGTTATTTTGTCCAGAAGAAGGGCGAATAGACTAACTGTTGAGTGAAACGGAGACATCTTTGATTAAGCAACACAGTCTGAAGAAGTTCTTAGAATGCCATTGAGAAAGCTTTCTTTTCCAATATCCTTCATTTGAACATTTCGAAATACACAAATTGTAAATGAGGCTAAATGATATATGGATTAATTGCGTTCAAGACGGGGACTTATTAATATACTTTTTCAGCGGAGAGCATCAATTTTTCTAGGAGGAGATTTCTAGCACTCCATCCCATCAACTCGCATGACGAAGCTGAAGTGTAGTTTAATGGAATATATATGTTGTATCTTTTAGGTAAAATTGTAGGTAAAACTGTATCATTACTTGTGCAATCTATCAACTCGAAAGATGTGATATGGTCTATAGATTGAAAACGCAAATTTCTTGACGCGTTGTAAATTTTCTAGTTTCACACGTTTATAGACTTAAATGATATGCGTAACTTTATTCGTCTGGAATGGAACATTCACTATGTCATATTGTTGATACGGTGATACGCCGCACATTATGTATGAGAATGAAACTCTGAATGAACTGGTCAAGGACGTGAACTTTCATACCAAATATAAAAAGGTGAGCATCTATTAATGGGAGGCAACCATATATTATTTCAAGAATTAGAGAGTAACGTGCATACATTTTTCTGAATTAAAGAAACAATAATTTAATAAATATCCTATTTGAAAGAAGCGCAAATGATTAATAACTCTACAACGTATTCAGAACGCACTGAAGCTGCTAATATTTACAATATTACGGTCATGTAATGAACCACTTTGTGCATTCTTATTAACTGATATTTTGGACCAGTGCATAACGTATTGTTTTGTGTTACCTTTCAACATCGACCTCTTTGTTTCATACTAATGTAATTGCCGAAATGTTCTAATTTATTTTCTAGTAAGGAAAAATGTATTAATAAATATCTTATTAAAGCGCCATCTTCAGTGTTTGTGACACAAACTGCCTCACATAATCCTCTCTGAAGCAGATTTGAACGTTTCCTTCTGGAACATCTGTTATAAGCTGTTTCTCAATATGCTGTTCGAATAGTTTTTATTGCAATCTTAAGATATTGGATAGAACTTTTATAACAGTCAGAACTCTTACACAGATAACATGACCGCGGTGTTAATCAAATAAATTTATCCAATTCCTTATGTTGCATTATCTGTCAACCCTTACCTCCTCATAAAAGTCGTAGGATTTAAAATACCTCTAACACCTTTTAATTGTTTTCGTAATTTAAACGCAGCTTGTATAATATCAAACCTAATTGTGACTACTAGAACAGGGACGGAAACTCATTGCCACTGTACCTAGATAAATTTCTGTTTTTTCTGGTTTCGAACGTGGGCGTCGTTCACAGAGGAAGGTGAGTGAAGGCGGGGAATCCCACCAGTCTAGGCAAGGACGCCCGCGGCACGAACCAATAAAACTCCCGCGAGAACATGCTCGTAATTGGAAAGCCTTGCTCGTGAAACGACCTTTTCGTGAGCACTCGAATTACTCAAGAAACTTGATACTAACAGATAAGCAATGATACAAGTCAGATAACGCTCGAGGGAATACCAATGATATTTAATAATGCACACATTTGTCGGGTTTATTCATTTCTTGATCACATTGTTTTCTTGTTCTGCAACAAGCTCACTCTTTTCTAGGATGCAGAAGTAATTTTGGAACATTTTACATGAAAAGGGATTGTCAATAACCAGGCATTCTTATTCAGAAAGGCTGACATCGTCCTGCAATTAACAGTAAACGACCAGAACTTCTGACTTGAGTATTATTACAGCATGACAACGCCCGACCGCAGATAGCCCGTTTGACATTTCAGATTATCCAAGGTATAAAATTTGAATGTCTTATTCAGCTATGTTGTTTACCAGACATAGATCTTAGTGCATTTTATGTGTTCGGTGCACTCAAAGAAGCAATGAGGGGGAAAGTATTTCAGAAGTGACGAAGAGGTCAATACGGTGGGTCGCGACTGGCTACAGTTACGCCCAAAATAATTCTTTGATCGTGGTATCTACATACTTCCGAAGCCTTGGAACACTTGTATTGAATGTCAAGTAGTCTCTGTCGAAAAATGATATGCATAAGTTGTTCCTCATTGTTACAAAAAAAACTTTTTGCACGTGTAAGGATCCACCTCGATATAAGCGTTGCAGCCGTGAGTAGTTGCCATCAGTGTGTCAAGGGCTCGTGTGGTGGCTCAGTGAAATCTCCATTCCAAGCTGTTGAGCACTTCATCACAGAGACCAGTAGTGAAAGGGATATACACGTGAGATATTATTAGAGAATGATTAGAAAATTTTGGTTGTAGTTCTGTTTATTAACAATTTTAGTTTTATATTTTTGTAAACCTTCTCTTATTCACAAGATCAAAATATTTAATACTAATGGTCGAACATGCTACTGTAGATTTCGACAGCCCCATTACCATAGGAAATCTGATCGTTTCCTTTCACGCCACTGGTTGTGCTGACAAGCACCTGGCGTGTCAAAATAGTGCGAGCCCTAAATACTGCCTTTTTATTTATTTATTTATTTATTTGTTTATTTATTTATTTATTTAGTCAAAAACTGTATGTGACGTATGGGGGAGAAAATCATCTGCGCATGCTTTCTTGAGTTTCAAAATCCCTTCCCAACAATTTAACTATTAATAGTTGAAAGATGAATAATAATAATAATAATAATAATAACAACAACAAATTTTAAAAAGCGAGAGATTAACATTTCAAAAACTAGATATTTTCGTTGCCAAATTATAGAAAACTTTTTTTTAAACGGTAAAGGAACAAACAGATTTGATTTTTCTGTATTGTTAACAAAATAGAAAACTCACCCTAAGCCCTACTACCACTACAAGCAAAAGGAAAGTTCAACGAAACGTGCGCATAGTGAAGCTACATTTACGTCCAGAAGCAAATCAAGAGGCCATCTCAGCATTTGCTCAATGGATCAGGGAAACTGGACAAAAACCCGATCGAGATGGGGGTCATTGACCCGGAAGTACATTATTTGTTACAGGCATATTGAGTATTTTTTTTTAAATTATATAATGCAAATGTAGACTAATTCATTATACTATATCTTGTTTTTGTTAAAGTAAACATAATTTTTCTTTTTGACGATCAGTATAGTCTCTAATTGTATAGAAACAGTTTTGCAGCAGAAAATATTTTACTTTTAACTTAAATTTGTGTACCATTTTTAATTGTTTAATTTCATCTCGCAATGCGTTGTAAAGAAACGTACATGTATTGTATGTGGATTTCTATTAGTGAGCTGTTGATACTGACACTTGATGAACATGATTTCTACGTCGAGTGTTGTACGTTGAGTAACTATAAATATCTAAAAACTACGTTGAGTAACTATAAATATCAGTATTACATGAAAATAAGTTCCCACCAAGTCAGTTTTGACAAATACTACAGACTCATAAATAAATAGGCAAGGCAATGGTAAGATTCCAAGCTCAATGAAAAGAGGCTTGCACGGATCACGTGGATGGGATTTTTTCATTATTCGGATAATTTTCTTTTGCAATCTAAATGTCTGGGCACTAAAGGATGAGCTTCCCCAGAATATTATGCCATATCTCAGGCGAGAATGTACATTTGCAAAATACACGCAACGAGCTGCATGAAGGCTGACAGAATTAGAAAGAATTCTGAATGCATAACATACTGAGCTTCATTTAGTGTTTAATTCTGTTATATGTACATTCCATTTGAGGTTTGATTAAATTGAGAGACCTAGAAATTTTGTTACCTTAACATCAGCTAATTGCATATTGTTCATTTTCAATGTAGCATACGATTGCCGATTTGAAGCACAAAATTGCATTGAGACAGTTTTTCCTTGGTTAACTATTAATTTGTTATTACAAAACCAATTTGCAACTTCTGAAATTGTACTATTTATTGTTTCTTTTTTTGCAAAGAACATTCGTGTCATCGGCAAACAGAACTGTTCTTCCATTTTTAATAGATGAGGGCATATCGTTTACGTACAACAGAAAGAGGATAGGTCCTAAGATCGAACCTTGTGGGACCCCATGTTCAATTGGCAAAGAATTGGAGAGATAAGTAAATAATGTCCTTTCGTGCCAGTACGGTATTTCTACTCTTTGAGATCGATGTTTAAGGTACGAGGTTATCCAATCTAGGGCAACACCACGAATTCCATAAGAAGGTAATTTTGAGAGCAAGATGTTATGGTTAATAACGTCAAAAGCTTTCGAAAGATCTAAAAATATCCCAATGGATTCTTCATTTTTGTCCATTGATGAAGCAACATCTTTAAGGAAAGAAAAAATGGCAGTTTCCGTAGATTTTGATTTCCTGAAACCGTGTTGTGAGTCTGAAAACGCTTCGTTTTTCGTGAGAATGGTTTCCATTCGCGTATCCAATTTTTAAAACTGACAAAAGAGAAATTGGCCGGCAAGTTTGAAATTCATTTTTGTTCCCTTTTTTAAAAAGTAGCTTAATTTTTGCTGTTTTGAAAGTATCTGAAATTATTCCTGTGCACAAGGAAGCATTGAAAATGCGAGTTAATGGGTGTATAATGGCAGGTGCAGACGTTTTTAATAATCAATTCGGAAATTCATCTAAACCTGATGAATATTTATTTTTTAATTTACTGACTATTCTCCCGATTTCGTTAGAAGAAGTTTGTAAATAAACGTGCCGAAATTTTTTTGGGAAGCATATGATGTTGAATTTTGTTGTTTTAGTCCCTTCGTGAGATCAACCGCAATTCTAGAAAAGTGTTGGTTGAAGAGATTCGCAACTTTTTCTGGATTTCTTGTTTCTCTTTCATTATCCTTTAAAACAACATTCTCTACGAAATGTCGTGATGACGTGGTCGAATTTTTAACGATGTTCCACATTGCTTTAGTTTTGTTTTTAGCGTTCAAAATATCCTCATTATTTTTCATTATTTTTGCCTGAACTATTATTTTCCTTAAAATTCTTTTATATTCTCGGAAGTAGGCGTGGAAACCGGGTGATACGTTATGATGTTTAGAAATAAAGTAGAGAGTACGTTTATTTGTACACGATGTTCTAATTCCTTGTGTGATCCTAGTATTACTTTTTTGTGAAATGTTTAATTTTCTCTTTTTAATAGGAAAGCATGCGTTAAAGAGAAATGAAAGCTTTGAGAAAAATAAATTATATTTTTCATTTGTGTCAATACACTGCCTCCCATGATTCTTTCAGCAAGTAGTCCGTAAATAATTTTATGTTTACTGTAGTAAATGCTCTGCACATGCGTGTTTTATTTATTGTGTCAGTATTCATGTTATTAGTAATTGTAAGAATTTGTGCATCGTGGTCATCGCCTTAATAGGCAACCTTGAATTACTGCTTTACAGCATTGTGGAATGGATAAAATAATTTGCTAAATAAGTGAGGTTTAGTTTAGTTAATGCCGTATTTTACGTGGCGAGACTCGGGCCATCAGGCCCGCTCTTCCGTCTAACCACGCAAATTTCGATACGCTCCTTTCACCACCTAACGAAGAAAGGAGGTATTATCTTGGGCGACAAAACTGCCGGATCTCAATTTTGATCAGAGGCTTCTTTTAGGCTTGAGGATCTTTTACATGCAGTAAATACACTGCATGGGACAGCCGGCTTTACCTCCCCTCCGAAGGAAGGCGTACGAGGGATTTTTTCGCCCTTAAAAATCCACGGCTTCGATCGGGTTTGAACCCGCAAAGTCGGGTACAAAAGTCCGGTACGCTGACCGTTATACCACCGAATCCGCGAATTATGTAATAAAGTAATGGTGAATACAGTTGCTAGCTCGGAATTAAAACTTCGTTCAAAAGAAGGTGCTAAGAAGCGTGATCGAAGCAGGTTGTCTGAATGAAAATTCTTGATGCTGGCTTTTCTGATGCCATTTCTATGGTTTCCTCCGACCAATTCCGGGAGAATGCCGTTGGATTGTAAACAAAGGTCTGCGGACTGCGCGTTTTCAACGCTCAGGCCCAGGATTCTACTCTCCTCACAAGCACCATCGTTCAACGAAAATATTGGAGAATCACTCGAGACTGGATTTAGCGATAAGCTGCGCGACTCCAGGGGTGCTATGCGTTTCGAGTTGGTATACCCGAAGTAGAGAAGAAAACCTATACCTACCTAGAGGAGGTAGGTATACCTATAGGTATATAATTCAAACTCCAATACTCGTATGTGTAGGCCAGTATTGTGAAATGCGGGGAGGGAAGGGATGACGAATATGTTTGTAGGATGGCAAGGGAAATAAATTGAAATTTCGTAGCGGACACAATTTTGACTCATGCACGTCGCCAGAGAGAGGTGTTGGGAGCTAAAGTTCCTCCTATAATGAAAATTATCATTACCGAAACTTCCGATACGGTTAAATCACTTCGCAATTGCAAAATTAGCTAACTTTACACCAAGTGGAAGTAAATGTTATCAATAATTACAACCAGAATGAAGTACAACAGAATTTCCTGAGACTCCTGAAATGTGATGGAAAAGGTCTCAGTCAGCTTCGCCTTGAAAGTTCGTCGACGAAGCTTCCTCCGAAAGAAAATTTTCCTACAGGCCTGATTTGATTTTAGAAATTTGTTCACGTAATTGTATAGTTCATCCTGTGTTTCGATTGTTCTAGAGTAATTGGAGTGAGATGAGAAGAAAATATTGCCAAACATTCTTATAATAAACATTTGTAATTCTCAATGAATTTATTTTTTTAAAGGAACGTGGAATTTCTGAGGTTCTTAGAAGTTTGTTTTCTAATATCAACCGTTCTGATTATAATTTATAGTTTCATTTTTCGGCAGTCTCGCAGAGCGTATTGCATATATTTTTCCGCAGTCATGCGTGGGAACTTCTTGCATTACCTTCCCTCTTTATTAACTGGAAAGTGTTCCTCTTTTGCGTTTCACATAAGGCAAGAAAGCAATGGTCACGTAAACAAGCTGGGTAGTGTAAAGTGAACAAAACACTTAAGACGATATGAATCAACGTGGCTACCTTATTGAGATTTATCCCCAAAGTACATACTCGTAGGTTTTCATGAATTTGTACTAATAGTGTACGCAATTCGTAAGAAAATATCTTTGCTACACTCATTTCAAAATGTTTAAAGACATAGTTTATCTATAAGGAATGGCCGACGAAAAAGTTGCAGCTCGTACGTGTATAGCGGTATGCTGTGTTGTGGGGAGAGCAGGTGGGTAAGAATGTAGGTGGCTCAGGGCATCAACTTATGTTACTGCAGCACCTCTGACTGGAAGGTCCTAGGTTCGAGATGATCCCGATGATAGCAGGATTTTCGACACTAACTAGCTAGGGTGCGTTCTGTCGCTGGAGGAGAATTCTAGCGGCCGGCTGCTCTGATCGGTAGTTTTCCGTGGTTTCTCCAATCAGTATCAGGAGTATGCCAGAGCAGTATTGTAACAAACGGACCACTGACCGCGCGCGATCTTTCCTTCCCATTTCTTGTCGTACCCTACAACTTCTTACACACACGCACACATGTACAACACTACCACATATGCCGGGAGACCGGTGTGGAGCTTAGAGATTGTCCTAGCTGGGACGATACCCCGAAGTGGGAGGTTGGGGAAACCCTTTCAGCCGACGATAGTTCGGCGCCGGATCTCACCATCAAACGGGCGAAGATCACCGCCACCTCCTAAGAAAACATGCGCTACACTTACGGAACTAATGACTTTGGCAATTGACGTGGAATCACTATTCAATCAATCAATCAAAAGCGCCTGGGTAGCGGTGCCCAAGCGAAAGAAACCGCATGCAATAGCGTCGGCCTGAGAGCTCATGAGGTGGTTGTGCGACAAGCATTCGTTGTATGTTCTGATCAGAATCGTAATGATGAATACACGCTGAACGGTGAGGAAGTCTGGGCGATGTGATCAATCTCGTTTTCAAATGAAAGCCTGACCAAAATAAAATAAAATAAAACGTCTGTTCTTAGTGTATTAAATTTTAATTCCCGTCTTATTTGGTCCTGATTGTCTCATTATCGGCACACTCATTCACGAGCGGTCAAATTAGATAATACGCTATTGGAGCAGCCAGGACAAATGGTCCCTAAGGGATCATCAATCATTCTTGCGATTGCAGGTTAAGTAGTTCATATATAAGAATAGGAGCCAAACTCGGTGTCACAGGTTTGAAGCAGCAACCAAATATGCAGAGCCGCCGAAGTTTGTGGGTTTGAATCCTACGTAATAATGAGCATTCTCACTATGTGGTTGGTTTCACATTCTGTTATGTATCCTATCCTCACTCATGCCAACCGCTCCTAATCATTCATTCATGATCATTCATCCCTCACTCGTCACTCCTACAATTCTGCAGGCAGTGTAAGGCAACTGCAAACCATAATTTTGGGCACTTCCCTGCGAAAGCATAATCATCTAGGCGCAAACTTCGTGATTTTGCATTCAATGAGAAATCAGTATGGCACTCATCATCATCATTTGATCATCAGTGAATCTTCAATTTTTTAGTCGGCCATTCAGTGTCTCTGGGTACAATTTATTGAAATTTATTTTGGAAAAATAAATGTTTGATTTCCAATTATACATCTCAGACCTCTCTCCGTCTCCTCCGCCTCCGTCTCTCCAGACACCTTGCAATAACCGCCTTTTGACTCACCGCCTTTCACAAGGCCAGCTTCCGCAGCAGGTGTGCAGTGGATAGCCAGCGTGTGCACTCGTGCATGAGGCATTATGACCAGCGCTGGAATAGGCTTCTGCATCAGAAAACTCCAAAAAGAGTATAACTAGATCGACTGATAATTACAAAATCTGACGAAAAGACTTAAGAGTTTTAGGAATGACGGCATGGTGCGTCGTTACCACTGGTTGGACTCAAGGGAACATTCCGCACCTTTTAAATCATTGTTTTAAAAATGAAAATTGCTTCACATGAAAATGTAAGTTCCAACGTTTTTGAACTTTAATGCCACGGAGTAATGGTACCCTCAAATAAGGTAATAGAATATCCAAAAATTACTTTGTTGATTACGACATAAAAAACATTGCCCGCGTACGGTAAGAGACACGGAAACTGACCTTTAATCTCTCAGGACTTATCATTTCAGAATCTCGCGCGTTAGTAACGTGACATAGAGCCACGTGTGGTGGGTTGCGTGTGCGTCTGCTACTTATTTCATATCGTGCAACTAAATACGTTCTGCACACCAGCGGGATAATTCCTTTTCTAGTGGAAGCACAATTTTTTGGTGTTGTGTCGATGTGATGTCTTAAAACTTTTACAAAACCATTACTTTTCGTTAGCTTTTAATACATAGTGAGAGCATGTGTTACGACATTTGCAGGGTTCAAACAAATCTCTATCGATGGAAAGTGGACTTGTCTCGTGAATATTTGTGATTGTTTCCTACAATACTTTTTCTGATTGTTGGTGTGGTTACGTATTTGGTGAAACTGTTTGGTTTTTGCCGGTTAGAGATTTTAAATTTTAAACACATTGGTGCAATGAAAAGGAAATCAAAAATATTTGCTGTAAGAATGAGATTTTTATTTTTTGTATTCTGATTGCTACTATCACATTCGTTTTCTATTTTATTTGAACATCATAATAATAGTACTGTTACTCGTTTTTCAAACAATGCTTTTTTGGTTTCGCGAAAGAGGATTTATTGATTCTTGTTGCAGTCATACTGCATCACACATTAGCGCTAGAATGTCTCTCTCGCGTCGTCGTTGATGCGTACCTTCATCGAAAGTTCAATGCATTTTTACAAGTGAACTTTAAACACGTAAAGTTAATCAAAGTACATTAAATACTATATGCAACACTTATTACAATTACAGTTTCTCAAATTTACCAGTCAGAAATGTACATATGTTTGTGGTTAACAAATTCGTATATTGCATTTGAAATTCAGGAGGCATATTTAAAGTAATTGAAGATGCAGGGCTCCGCAGCTGGAGTTAACGGTTGACATGTGGAAACACAACCTCCCGGACAAACAACATTCCCTTTAAAGAAATCAATATTTCTCATCCATAAGGTATTTGATATGAAGATCACATTAATAAAGTATATGTGAAGTGAATGTGTGAAATCAAATTCTGTAAGCGTTCGCCGGGAATGACCTTTGGGGAATTGTTTATAAACAGGGCAGCACTGTCCCGCTTTTTATTGCGTTATAAATCCCTGCGTTGCGCGGAGAGTTTCGATCCACGAGGTTAGCGGAGCAATCGAGGGCCCTCAGCCGCGGCCCCGCCCACAAAAAGCGACTGTGAAGCGCCCCGACTGCTTTTTCGAGTGGACCTGAGCTCCTCGGCGGCGGCTTTGGAATCGGCCCACAATGGAGCGAGCGCCGCGCCGCGCGGCTGCGGGTTCTGTGAAGGCTCGCGCCGAAGAAAGGCCGCCGAAACTCTTTAATATTCGAACGCGGGCGGGGTGGGTGGGTGGGTGGAGACGGTAGCAGGGGTGAAGGTGGATGTGGAAGCAGAGGTAGCAACAGTGGCGACGGGTTATAGTGAACAGCCCTGAGGAAGACCACGATAAGATGGTCGAAACGTCGGCAACACAGCCTTCGACGCGGCGTCACCTGGACAGCCAAGATCATCTACAGGTTATAGTGAGGGCTGCGGCGGAGATGGCGGCGGCAGCGAATGTGGAAAGGGATGCGGCGTGGAGGTGAGGGCGGCGAAGGCAGAAGTGGTTGCGTATGCCGGAAACCTGACAGAGGAGGAGGTGAAGACGGAGGTGGAAGCAGAGGCAGCAACAGTGTGCGGGCGGCGACGGCTGCTAGGACGTGGGCGAGGGTTAGGTGATGAGAGCAGCGGAAGCGAAGGCGGCAAAGGAGAAAGTGGTCGTGATATGCTGCGAAGCTGGCAGCGGCAGCAGAGGAGGTGGAAAGAGGCGAGGTGAAGTTGGGGATGGAGACGGTAGCGGTAGTGGCGTTGGCGATGGCGGGGTGATGGTGGAGGCGATGGTGATTTTAGGTTTGGAGTTTGCGTGGGGTGGAAGTGGTGAGAGGTTGGGGGAGGCAAGTAGGATGGAGTCCACAGCTTGTTCGATGGGTGCATAGGCGGTGGCGGTTGTTGGGGCGGTGGCATCGTGGTGACGTCGGCGGGAACAAAGGTGGTGATGGATGCTAAATGCAGTGGTAACGGCAGCGAAGGTGAAATTAAGACCAGAGGGGGGGGGGTTAAGGGGGGAGGGGTGAAGGAAGCAGCTTAGATGAAGATGGTGGGACTCGGGCGGCGGGGACGACAATGGCTAAGGTGGCAGCGGCGAGGGCAGGAGCGGAAGTGGAGGTGGAAACGGGCGTCGGGGGCGGCAGCGGCTCATTATTTGCTTTTCTGGATCGGGCCGGTCTCCGGTCCCCAGAACGCTCGAGAAGGAAAAAGAAGGACGTGCATATTTATGAATGGAGAAAAAGTTCGCCCGTTGGTTTCCTTCAACACAAAGAATTTTTCGAAAACGCGAATCGTGCATTATAACAGCAGTCGTTTCTTTTCTTGGAAGAAAACAACACTCTGAATTCCAGGAAAATCGTGTTTTTGTTAAGCTTTGATGGCAAAGCTGGACCGGAGGCCGCGATTCACTACGTTGTGTAATACTGTAAATGACAATTTCTTTGTGTTCACTTCGTCAAAACTGGTAAACTTTCCAGTTGGTATCCTATGATATATAAACTGGTATCCTATGATACTATCACAAAATGTGAGCGGGACATGATTGGAGAAAAACAAAAACGTTTTTACATTTTGCATGTCGATGCCTTACGTTTCAGCACTATCTTTATACATACAATTGTTTTTAGAAGCACTTCAATTTTAGTAACAAGTATATCATTAAATATTGGATTGAAAATTAAATTTTGAAAAAGAATTCACGTAATTTTAATGTTTATGCTACAGTAATTTCATTTGATAAAATAAATTCACTGATAAACTAAAACTAAATATGTAATGGATCGAATAGAAAAACTCGCAGAACATAGTATCATCTAATGTTGTGAATTTTGGTTGATATTCAAACTTACGGTTATTCCGAGATCCGTTCTCTCCGAACTTTTGGAGTTTAAAAATGTTTGTGTGGGGTGGTAATGCTTTTGAATTACCGACTCATCCATGTACACATTCGAACAAAAAATTATGTTTAGAACGGTTCAATGTTGAATCCATGTGATTTAGCGCGTGGGAATGGGGGAAGGAGGAAAAGAAAGCTGGCAAACATCGCAGAGCGGGGCAGACCATTTAGCTGTAGACTATACAGGAGTAAAAACGTTTCACCCATTGCTCCGTCTTTGGGACCGAAAGTACTTTCACTTTCACGCTTCACCACAATGGTAAGTGTTCCCCAGTAGCGTCGTAGAAGCGGTGGCGTTTGTTTAGAGTTGGCACTGAAATGTAGGACTAGTGCTGCTACTGATTGGCAAATATTTTCTCGTACTTATTAGTTTCCTAATCCTTCCTTGAGTCTGGGATAGCCTTGTGGTTTTTCCCCAACCTCTTTCCAACCAATTTCTGCAATTTAAAAACTTAGTCATACATGCAACTTTTCATTGAAGAGTTGGAGGCGCTTTTCAGAAAATTTCTTTTGAGCCACTCCGGAGTGTTATCGTACGTTCAACAGATGACATTGTTGATTCGTCTACTTAACTACTAGTTTGGTGTGCCAAACGGTCGGCCTTCTGACAATCCATGTCTGTAGTGTTTCTTGATAACGGAAACAGTGGTTGCTGTAGTCAATCTAGCTGTTGCTGTTATAACTGTAGCTGTTGTTGCTGTTCTTGCAATTGTTGGTGTTGTTGTTCAGTAACACTTTGTTGATACTCATATAAACGGTTCGGTATCAGCGAGGTTCCGTTCACGGCTTCCATTGCTGTTGCTATGCTCTGTCCGAGGTCAGAGCATGATATTTTACTTGCACTAACGTTTCACAGAACACTTTCAAGAGACGTCCTATTCTGATACAAATAATGTTTAGTGGTTAATATAATGACACTTGTTTGTATTAAAATCAAAATTGTTTACACAGACAAAGCAATAATTCACAAATTTGCAGTAAATAGGTTAAATTTCCGGTCACTTTCTGAAAAACTACACCGAAATTATTTACACAACACACACACACACACACACACACACACTAAATGCAGCAACTAACTAGACACTTCGTACAATCTGATCTCGCTTATTATCTGCCCGTAGCGACACGAACAAGGTAAGCACTGCGGAGCAGCGGCCACGACCGTTCACCTCCGCTGCCAGACGAGAACTATTACCTTATTTAAAGAGCTAGTGTTTTAGAACATATTGCATTTAGAAAACTTGGGGGGCTCCAAGCAATCGTCCAGTTTGCTTGAACTGTTATATTTCATTGTACTGCTTCCCTGGCACTTAAGGTCTGTGAAATTGTTCCTGAAGAGTAGCATAGGTTATTAAAAACACATATTTTGCTTTCTGTGACTTTTAAAACTAGTAAATGTTAATATCGCTGCAGTAAGTATTTTGTATTTTAATGGACATAACGTAGTTTTCTTTCATAACTACCAAAAAGTGTTTAACGATTGTTTTATGCTTGACAAAACAATATTTAAAATTGTCTATATTTTGTTATTCGTACGACTTAATTTGATTCTCCTCATATCTTGTAAATTTTTATGTTAAGTTCTTCAGAATATATTCTTACATTATTGAATTTTACTGGATTGAGAACTCGGTTGGTTTGGAAAAATCACGAAATAACTTACGCTTATCTCGAAATAGAGCTCGATCGTTCCATTTTAGACACGAAAATACCTTCACCAATCACAACGTTTAACCAAGAATTATTTAAAATGAATGAACGCAAAATATAGCTTAACCATTCACTCTAAATCTGTCTCAATATATATTTCTAAACTACTTACGTCTTAGCGATATTTCCTCAGAAAATGCAAAATCCACACCAGAATCGCTTTATTCATTACTTTGGATTACCTTATTCATTAACTTATGTGTAACTTTGTGTTTTGCAGCCGACATGTGCAAATACTACATTTGATATTCAAAATAAACACATTGTTTATTCAAATGTCTTGTTACGGTAACTGGTTTCTCCCTCTTAATTTGCCAATTAGTAAGCGCGCGAATACAAGAGTGCACATTTTTCTTAATACAAACTTCACAAATTGTTAAGATAATATTTCTAGTACCTTTCAATTTACTTGATGGTATACTTATCGCTTCTTTTTAATCGACACTTTTTGTGTTGCGTTTGATTAAAAAACGGCTACATTTTGCAGCATTTTTTTCGGACCCTAAAGGCTCGTGATAGAAATTGATAAAATTTAGTTCGAAAGTTTTCGAATTTTTTTAGTTACCTTATTCTAAAAAGAATATGGATTTTTGAAAAACCAGTGTGCTATGCTGAAAGATTTTGATGCTAAAGTAGTTTTTCATTGTTGCTGTGGAAACAAATTGTGTCAAAGTGATTCAATAGATGCAATGTTTCAACGCCCCCAAAAGGCCGCAAATACATAAAAATAGCTTTTAGTTATATTGTTGCTTTATCAAATTTTGTTATAAAGTCTTAACACGTTTACACTTTAGACTTCGTCAGGCAAGGACATGGTCAGATGAGCTAAAGTACATGCACCAAAGACTGTGGGTTCGAAGCCCACGTAAGATGTGAATATTTTCAGTTGTTTTTAAGTCTTGGGGTGATTCCATGTCCTTCGTGTATCTCATCTATAGAGTAATCCTTGCATAAACTCTTGGTGAGGCAGGCAACATTGTCAGATCTGTATATTTAATTGAACTGTATCCCCCATATTTCGAATGATCCAAGCAGCGAGGTTGGGCCAAGGAATACCATGAGCAAATATGTAAAGGTACGGGACTAGGTAGGTCCATGGGATGTTCAGGGTGCGCAAAGGTGCTCTTCAGTACACTCTGGAAGAGCAGTTGGTGCCGCGAAAAGCCCTTGTAGTATTAGACGCCTAGGAGAATAGAAAACGAACTAGTATAAGAAAGTCTGTGCCATTCAGGAGCACCAATAGTTCATACAAGAGTTTATACATTAATCATAAATTGAGTTTTTATTTATTAATATTTCGAATATAAAATGTAACGATATTTTAATTCATGTTTCTAGTTCTACTACTTATCTATTAGAAATTGTTTAAATTTAAATTTAGTGCTGTTTAAATTTAGTTTAAAATGTGTTTTAAATGTTTGTAATGATTTAAAACATAATATAAATTCAAAAATAATTTACAATTTTGTAGTATATTTCAATTAAAAAAAAATATTTTTAACCCTTCATGTAATCAATGAATGGTGTGAGCATATCCATCCCTCCTGGAGTCAGCTTTAAGTAGAAACGTGTGCAGATTTTTTGTCACAATCCACTCCGGTTGTAGTGAACTCGGATATAGTAATCACTCAGTTACAGTGAACTTATGTCAGTAGTCCCGTTTACTTACATTTCAAATAAGCACAAGAAGATCCGATTATAGTGAACTCTGTATCTCGGCTACAGTGAACGTAATACGTTCTGGAAATTAATTCCTTCCCGGAAAAAAAATATATCGCCTCGGTGCCACAAATTCCAACGCCCGGCAGCTTGTAAAAAATATCATCGGACAAAATTCATCATCGAAGAAGTCTCCCGTGAGGTAGAAGTATTGGACATGGAATTTTACTGATGAGCATGCACCACTCAGGTTGAGTGCGGAAACAAAGGCCGTGTCCTGTGTGGGATACAACTGGTGGCGACGCGCGTCTGCTTGATTGAGTTTCAAGCTTTATGTTTCTTCATATTCCGCGTGACAAAGCGCATGGTGTTCTACGAAGGCAACAGGAAGCACGCGACTGCCCCTGCCCCACAGCTTGGCAACCCCCGTCGCGCCGCGCCGCGCGGAAAAGCGATCGGTTTCACTAGCCCCTTGCGCCTTTCCGCTACCGAAAGGATCTCGTATGTTATTACGTATGTTATGTATGCAAGTAAAAGGCCCTTCGCAGTGTGGGACGGTCAGTGAAGATACGAGGACATCCTGAAAGGAAGAAACGTTTACGGTGCTAACTTACACCTGAACGTACACCTCAGCAGCAATGACGAACCATAAGGTGCAAGAGACAGCCTTAGTTTGCAAGAGAAGGCCGACGGCGAATCAAGAATAAAGTTTGGAGAGAGGACGAATTTGGAGAAGGGTCTGGCGAAATTATTAATGAAAAATGAACGCAGCAAACAAATGAAAATAATTGATTTTTTAAATTCGAATAATGACATTGAAAATTTCAGTTCGTGTTGTTAATGCATTTTACTATATCTCTATTTTAAAATCAATCATTGTGGAGAAATTCTATTTAATTTTGACGAATCGGATGTAGTGAACCTCTGATATAATGAACCAAAAATGTTAGTTCTCAGAAATTCACAATAACCGGAGTATTGTATTTAGGTATCGACTGTACTTAGGTTGCTCATGATTATTTCATTTGCAAAATTAAATTTGGTAGGACATCAAATGAAAATAAAGAAAAATATAAACATTTTTTTAAACACCACGTACTCTTAGAGGTAACGCAATGGTTATACATATTTATCTTTTTTGTGTCCAGACTGTTCTACATTCAAACATTTTAAATACACATAAAATAACAATTCATTACTTACATTGGGTGTCGCAGCTGTCATATAATACTTCTGATATCCATGTTCATTAGTTGAAGAATAAGAAAGGAACATTTGAATCCTGGAATTATGGAAAGCGTTTGAAATGAATTTGCTTGATTTTCGCTGCTCATGATTCTAAATCGACTTTCTTTCATGCCACAAGAATTATATATGTATTTTCCATTTGTATTATTTAAATACAGATGAAATTATTTGCATTGGAAAAATACGTTATAAATTAATTTCATTTCAATTACATTTAATAACGTGCAGCAATACTTATACGAGGGTACTAGGGTCAATTGCCCAAGTATTCCACAATTCGACGGTTCCAAAACTATTATTCCCCATTTGCAAATGTATATCTTGAAATATTGCTTAAATTTATTATCAAGTTTAAATGAATACTGACAATTTTCTTAAAATCTATCTGTAATTCCTTATAATGTAATTTAGATAATTATTCGTGGGTACCGGACTCAGATTTTGACTGCAAGGTGAAAATGGGTCAACCACGTGGTTTTCATCTGTTTCCCAACGATGATGAAAGTGAATGAGATATCCTTCGCTTCTGGAGCCATGTAGATTGACTCCTCCGCAAATTCGGCGTAGTTTATATAATAATAATAATAATAATAATAATAATAATAATAATAATAATAATAATAATGGTGAGCACTACGAATATGAAACGTATTGTTTTTTTCGGATTTGTGTTGATTTTCTTGGAGATGTTGTACAAATTATTAATAATTTATAAAATAAAAATTAAAGAATTAAACATTTTAGAATTCATATTATAAAAAAATTATAGAATTCACGTAACATCTATTCGACATTTTGTGGAATTCCTTTAGTCCTCAGTGTTGTGTCCTGAACCTAATGCAAATGTGATGTTATTTTCGTCAAAGGAAAAATTTCATCCGGTGTTTCCTTCTCACCAGCGAGGAAAGTTGTATCATTCCCGTGCGGACGAGGAAAAACTCGAACGCGAATGAGATAGCGCATCACTAAGATAGCAGAGGTATTATCGGTTTAAACGTATTCGTGAAACTGCGATTTCACGTGACCTGGAGTGAAAACATACTCATCCTGTTATAGATTCTCGTTGAAAGACGAGATAAGTGTCTAAGTTCGCTTTGCAAATGGCGAACTCGTAGATCCAAAGATTCTTCTTGAGTTAGCCTACCTGAGTATCTGTTGTCTATTACTACCACTTACTACGTTTATATTTAATTCTCCTGGAACAGCGTACGACGAAAACAGAATCTGTCTGCCTAGAAATAGAAATTTCCAAATATTTTTCGCCGTAAATCAAATAGTAAAGGAAATAGTAAAGGAATATTTGGTTTTCCTGAATGTTAGTTTCAACTTGGAAAACACTTCTGCTTCACGTCAGTTGATGTTCAACTTGAAAAAGCTTCTTCGTGCACTTTGAAAAAGTGCTGGACACACTACAAACTATGCAGCAGCGAACAATAAGATGGAATTCATTTAAATATTTATTTCATCGTTCTTGAGAATAATGACCGAAATGTTGAAAATAAGTTATGACTACCCAATAAATTTACGAACGACTAAATGAGAACTGCCAACAGTTTCGTACAGTACTTAAAAAGTTTGTTACTGAAACGAGTAGTAATTAGGTATCAATTGTATTTCGTTCATATTTGACGTCAAGACAATACAACTAGAGACACGGCCTACTGGAATAAAAAATCACAGGTTGGCAATGTTAGATGTCATGGGGACTGTCGATCTGAGAAGACGGACGAAAATCGACAATCAGCGGAGCATTTGAGGAAGAGATGCATTGTTTAATTGATGGGGTATTGATTGAGAAGAGTACTATGAAAAATTAAATGGATTACAATATTTGGGAGAATGGATACAGTGAATTGTGTATTGGGCCTAACGGAAGGACTTATGTTATCAGAAAGGTGAAGAAGACATACGAGTCGAATATAGGTATCGTTATTGAAAAATATGAAGTTAACTAAATTTTCCATTATTATTTCGGCTTAAAAAACAATATTGTGTAAGTTGTTTTTGTTAATGTGAATAAATATTATCTATTTTGAATTTGAAAGCGTTTTTGTTTTCAGTAAGTATGCATGTAATGTTCAGTAAGTATGTTTCAGTAAGTAAGTAAGTAAGTAAGTAAGTAAGTAAGTATTTAATGTTTTCAGTAAGTTACTTTATTCAAATCTATTATGTATACCGTAGAATCATCGGTCCTGAACAAGTATTAAATTGATATTTTATTTTCCTCCATTAAGTAAATTTATTATATTTTTGATTAATGGAAAAAGTAAAAGCAATCTCCTTACCAAATTATGTTCACAATTTTTCATTTTTTGCACTCTACTCAATATAAATTTCGAGTATTATTATTATTACGCTCAGCATCACCGCCAAGCTAAACTTTCTCTGAATTGAAATGTGGGGAGCTGTTAAAAAGAAAGTTATCTGAGTGCGGAATATGAATCATAAAAATTCGTCTTTAGTGTCAAAGAGTTACCATGTTATCTAGAACTACTATTAACATGCATCATGAGCACCTTTACTCGGTTCTTGAATCTTTATCGCGTATTTCCAAGAATACCTTGTTGACTAACAGCAAACCGGCTGCAGAGCATGTGACAGAAGTGTAAACTAGTATTGCAACTAAATTGCTTTCTTCTCGAAGCCCTCAATTAAACGTGTGTTTCTCTTCGTATAGCGTGCAGTTTTCCCCGAATATTGCTGTAATTGCTGAATAAACAACGACAACTTGCTCTGCTGCCGAGCTAATTCACTTTCTAATAGGCCATCGATCGGCATTTCAAAATGATTCTGAGAAATCCTTGTGAAGGGGCCTTGAACGGGTTCCTTCTCGGCATCCGTGCAATTACGCCCGAATGTTAACATGCAAATCGCCTCACCTGCTGCGCGATGCATCGCCCCGTTACGTTGCCACTGACAGTTCACTGTTTATCCCTAGTTAGAGGTGTAGGTTTTCGAAATTATGGTGTCTAGTCTTGATAAAACACAATTTTTGTTGCTGCAATTTGCATGCGGTTTGACTGCTCCGCTACATTTTCCTCGAAAGATTATACTAATTAACACTGGCAAATTATTTTGATTTAAGGATGGATCATATAAAAATGACGTTAATTTTTAAAATTTTATTAAAACACTAGCACTATCCGCCCGCTTTGCTGGGATCAGCCAAATCTACCTTAAATTGTGACCGAGACTTTCCTTCATAAAAAATGTTTTAGATAGTCAGTGTTGAAATAGAATCTAATTAATATTTTACTAATTTGATTATTTTATTTTTTATATTCAAATATGAGCACTTATTCATGAGACACAGAAAGCCAAGAGACTATTTTCTTCTGAGTAAACCGACCTTACTATTGACTCTTCAGATCTAAGTCTCAGATCTCGTCGACTCCTCAGATCTGAACCTCATTTTACATATTTTTATTCCTAATTATATCAAAACATGAGCTCTTAATAGGGAGCTATGTATAACTCGAAAATAGTTGACTTTTGAATAGACTTTCTTCCTTGTCACTGCATATTAATAACCAACCATCAAATAGAACTGATAAAGATTCTAAGACGAGTCATGATCTACCTGTCTGAAAAATAATTAACATCGGTTGTGCCGTCTAGGAGTTAGTCGTCAAACATCGATACTTTCTTTTTTAATTTTATACATTTTGTAGTATAGAAACCAAACATCTTTTCAAAACAAAGTGCTTTCTTCATTTTCTTTCTCTCCATCTACACATTTTATCCATCGAATTGTGAATTCTTTTATACCGGAATCTTAAAAAGCTAATGCTCGTGTAATTAAGCAAAGGCGCGAAAATTAAACCGGTCGGTCTTTAATAAAGAAATGCTCTTTTCCTCAGTAACATTTCCTTAACAGAACCGCACAGGTGATAGTGACATGCTAAGATGTTTGGACTGGAGGATGGGTATTCCAGAGCTGTTCATTTTCATCTAATTCTGTTAAGTTGCTAGAAGGGATTAACTTCTAAAAGAAATATGACATTGTCATGCAGGAGCAACTAATATTTTTCGAAATGTTAGGTCGATTCTAATGAAGGTTTGCACGTTTTCGTAGATAATCTAAAGCTCCTGACGAATTCTACTGTCAAGCAACGATCTCTTTCAATACGGTTACGGGACAGCGTACCCACGTTCCGTATGAATTCTAAAGTATCGATTCCCTGTATTGTGAATGAAGTCTCTTCCAACTGTCAGATTAGTTGACATTTTCGTTTGTAAAACATTTCACTTCAAAACATTGAGCTATGGCGGACGGCTCATCTTTCTCAATCACTGTGATAGGCCAACTAAATAGAAGTGGGGATCAGACGAAAAGGTGGAAAGGGCTCCCATACATCACTACTTTATCTGTCAAGAAATCTTGCATTCCGTCATTGGCAACTAGTGACCAAAGGTTTTACACTGAAAGCTCTTTTGTTCACCTAGTCACGCCCGATTGGCCTACACCTCGGCCTATCACAGCCTGTCCTCTATATAAACCAGAGCGCCCAACATCCTGGCGCAGTACAGCCCTGAAGAGGACCGCGATATGTCGGTCGAAACGTCGGCACCCCAGCCTTCGACGCGGCGTCACCTGGACAGCCAGATCATGACTCTGGCCGCGGAAGCCTACGATACCTTTCATACTTGATATTTTTGCACTGCCCTTTTTATGTAAAGTTTCAGAAAATGGCCTTAATGAAATTCGTCCCTATTTTATTAAAAGAAATATGAAGGGTAAGGATATTTTTAATTTTCGAAATTCATTCACACTAAAAGAAGTAAAGTTAACATTTGAAATATGAAACAGGTATTACTGTCAGGTTTCTTTTCGAAATCATCTCCCTAATTGTGCATCTTTGTATTTATCCACATTTAGACACACGACGTAAATAAAAACATTTATAAGCTCTAATAATGAAAAACGAGTTGTGTTATGAAAATATATACCGATAAGAATAATTGTTATTTAGAGATTGAAATTACAATACGAATTTTATAGAGTAGCAGATGTACCATGATCGTTCACCGGTCACATTATGAATGACCCGGGAGTCACAGCGTCCTAGGCACGATTGTTTCTTCCATTCGTTGAACTGCGATTATTCTCTGGGTGAAATGGCGGGCGATATGACGAACGAAATATTGTCAACTGTGTTCGGGACGCGATCTCTCCCGGGAAACCAATAATCCATAGTAGTTTTGTGTTTCCTGAAATGCTTCAATTCAATGATGTCTTATTTTCCGTGGCGAGGTTCAGGCCATTCCGCCTCTTCAGGTCAGGCTCTTCCGCCTGACCTCGCAGATTCCTTTACGCTCCTTTCACTGTCTAGCAGAGAATGGAGGTGTCACTCGGGCAACCCAACAGGCTCTTGAGGCTTCTTTTAGGCTTGAGGATCTTTAACATACAGTAAATCTACTACATGGGGCAGGCGGCTTTACTTCCCATCTAAGGGAAGGCGTGCGAAGAAGATTTTCGCCATTAAAAATACACAACTTCTATTAGGTTTGAACTCGGGAACTTGGGTATAATATTCCTATACGCTAACCGTCACACCATCGAAGCCTCGAATGCGAAGGCCTACCAGGCCCGGCGGCTTCAGGAGATATGTATGGTTATCACGAAGACATCCCCACGCCGTGTTCTGGTCTTCTCAACCTGAGAAGTGAGTTTTCGTATCGTCACGCAGCAACATATATCGAGACATTGCAAGGAAAACGTACATTATAATTTTGCTCCGACCGGGATTCGAACCCGGGGTCGCGTCATGGAAAGCGAGTGCGCTGACCAATAAACAAAACCGCGAGACCCCTCGAATGCTTAGTGTTAATAAATGACATCGCACGTAGATGTCCTCTGTCTCGAGTCGAGGGATGCGTAGCGCCTCCCCGGGAGAGGCAAGAAGCTGTGGGCTGGGAGCACGGCTGGCGTGCGTTGCACAAGGGCGAGCGGGAAGGGGCGCCTTCGAAGCCGGCGCCTTCGAAGCCGCGGCGAAAGCGCCACGCGGCCTTCCCAGAATGCCCGCGCCGCCGACTCCCTCGCCCGGCCACGCCCCCTCACCTGCCCTGGCTCCGTGTCGCTCTCTCGCAGATCTGGAACCCTGTTAGCGCAGCAACTAGCAAAGCCTCTTTCTGTCCACCGGCGTTGCAATGCCACCACGCCCAAGTAGTATCATCGTTCAAGTGTACATGCATTATCTATAAAACCGCGTAGTGTGAAAGAGTGCTGAAACTTTTCCAAGTAATTGTACTTAAAACTCTTTATGGTTAAGGCGCAAGATAGGCACAATTTCAAGTACTTCAACATGTGTAGCTTGCGGGTTGCATACCCAAAATGAGCGAGCTTGATTTTGGAATCGTTTAATTGCCACAGTCCTAAGGTCCTTGTATAGGAGCGTTTAATCCATGTGTTCAGTCTACATTAGACTCGCTTCTTCCCTCTTCAACTCTGTTTTCTTTAAAATTAGTGTTATTATTGCAAGTGAAGAAAAGGCAAATAGTTGAGACAGCATTTTTTATGGCGTGGCTTTATGGCAATTAAGTTGTCTTTCAGTATTAGGTTCAAATGAGCTGTTAGTTCGTGTAATTGAGAGTCCGTTTCATCTGAATAGAATTCATTTTGTATTTAACCTAACATAGTTTTCTGAAAGTTTTTTAAATAACATAACACCATCATAGTGACAATCATGAAGTGTTTAGAACGATAGTTTTCAATACAATTAAAATACGTTATGAGTTTTAGGGTAAATTGTCAGAAAAATATCGAAAGAAAAAGTGCTTCAACGAGACTAAACTTTGAATTTAAATTTTGAACATATTAATTATTAATATTTTAATGTACAAGTATTAATGGATATTTGTATTAATACATTCATTAATACATACTCGTATTAATGAATTAATTAATATTATACATAATAAACAATACTGATCCAAAGAAAATCCTTACATACCTAAGTAATTCACAACTGAAAGAAAATATAAAGATATATCTCATTAAATGTATTCTTACGTTATTGTAAATTGGTTTTAACATATGCTTTTATTCCTCAATGTAACTTTAGGATAGAAAGAAGAGGATTACGGAAAGTATTGAGTAAAAAAGATTAAAAATGAGAAAAAAAGTACTTCCATTCTTAATAGAAAGCAACATTTCACACAATAGTATTTTTCAGAAACTTATTATCTTGCCTTTACAAACAGATGTTCCACTAAGAGTCCTAACACTAGTTACAATATTAATCATTAAAATTATATAGGATGATCCAAATCATTTTTCAACGGAAGTCACACCTTATCACACATTTTCAGATAAGATTATTATAGTAACTGCAATAAAGATATATGTGATTCATCCTGTCATTTGAAACAATTCTTTCATTTCTGCTCATTGTGTTCTTCACTTTCGCGTGTTTTAGGTGCTGAGCAAGTCGCCTACATTGACTTCTCGTCAAGCTTCAAAACATCACACATCTCTCTGGTAAGAGATAAACATTCTCGCATAAGATGAAAAGATAACTGACAGCTTGTACGGAATGTACTACTTTTAATATATAAAAATAATATAGTATTAATAAGTTAATAATGGAATCAGCTTTCTAATAAATCATTCAAATATGACTGCAGCATTTGGTCCATGAACTTTGCTTTTATGCACACTAATTATGTGCTTTCGCTGTCAGAGGTCTGCGAACACACCGAATTGCGTGTTTTGTGCAATCTAAAGTTGAGCAAGTTTTGCTTTCTGGTGCGTGCTTTTGTGCACACCAAGTTGTGTTCTTTTGCACCCTGAGGTGAGCTTTGGGTATGTGTTGGCCTACTGAAGCTACTAAGCTTGCAACCCCAGAAGATATACCTCACATTATATTATTTCGAACGTGTGCCGTTTAAACGAGGCATCTCCAACCCACAGTAAGTGAATCAACTGCGGCCCAGATGCATGCAGTTCTAGGAAGTTGTTGCTTCCTTGTTCACTTCAGACTAGAAAGACAGAGTGTTGATTGTCGGTGCTCAAAGAAAAGATGGATATCTGCCAGGACACATGGCCAAAGATTTAACTACAAGTAAAAACTACATATTTTCTCAGTTACTAGGCGCACTTATATGTAGAAAGAGGAAGTTGTCTCCAAACTGACCAATGATACAGACGGCACTTTTCTGCCAGAAAATATTCAGAAACGTGCCAAAACCATATTGACGACACTTTCGCAAGTTGTTTAAAGAACGTTTCTAGAAGAAGTCATTTTCTTTAGGGTCTAGGCAACGACCGTCACGTGATCTAGAACATTTTGATCCACTTAAAACTTGATACTTTACCATCTGCTTATCTATTTCGCTCTGAAACGTTACAAAACAGATGGAGAATGCACAGATTTTGTACGTCGCTCGCAAAAACTAGTCTCTTAAATCTTCTCCATCATCGCACCTGTTGCGCCACGCCTCGCCAGGCGCACATCTGCAGAGCTCATTGCGGCTCCATAAGCAGCGCCGCGCGCGGGCTCCGATTTCGATCGCTCTGAATCATCGCCTCTAAACACATTGCTGCAGTCCCCGCCCCTGCTGCCACCACCACTGTCGTCCGCCGTCGTCGTGAACGTGCCATTGCGACCTCCGCCGCCACAACCTTCGCTCCAACGCAAGAAGCATCGCTGTCGCCGTTTCCATCTCCGCCCGCCTCTCCGGCGCCCCTTCCCCACCGGTTAGGTGGTTCAGGGCACCCTCTGTGTCTAAAAGGGGAGGACCTAGGGTTCGAGCCCCGACGGACGCAGGATTTTCCACACTAAGTCGAATTCAGCCGCTGTCTGGAGGAGAATTCTAGCGGCCGGCTGCTCTGATCGGTAGTTTTCCGTGATTTCTCCTGCCAGTACCAGGCGAAAGCCAGTGCACTAACCTGATAAACGGACCATGGACAGTGCGCGATTTTTCCTTCCTCTTCCTTGTTCTGTCCTCACATTCTTACACCAGGAACTATGCCCCGTGTGGAATATAGCAGTGGGAAACACCTGCATGAGGAAACTCCCCCAATCCCCACGTGTAGATCGGCGCCGAATCTCGCCGTACAGCGAGGGAAGACCACCGCCGTCTCCTGTGATAAAACATTCACGCAAATAGCAAGACTACGGAATGACGAAATTATCAGCAACCACCTCCTGTACTACTTCCGTCGCCACCATTCTCATCACCCAAGACCTATTACCGTCACCACCACTACTACCACCACCACCACTATCATCGCCACCGCCACCTCCCATCACCATGCCGCAAACATCACCACCATCTCTACGCCACCACCGTTGCTAATGCCACTGGCCAACTGCTACCGCCACCCCACCTCCAGCACCGCATCCTCGTTTCCTCCGTCGCCTCCCCCGCTGCTGCCAGATGAACTCGATCCCGCCCCGCTCGAGCCGGCGCGTCGTGACTTATCTGGCCCGCGCATCGGCGGCGCGGCGCAGCAGAGCACAGTACAGCAGAGCTCAGCACAGGCCAGAGCAGTACGGACCCTGCGTGTTCTACTACACCACACAATTTCTTATTCTACCAGGTGTTCACCAGAGCACCTATTTTCGCTTTTATCCTCATTCCCCGCCAACGCACAAGTACGCCGACAGGTTGGAATCTGGATCCTGCCAGAACGCAGTTTGCCCTCACAGCTACCTCGCTATTCGATGCCTGGGTCCGGCCGCCCTGCCAGCTCAATGCTTTTATCTATCTAAGCTAGTAACGGAGTCAAAACAATGCGCTACTCATAAGCGCCTGGACAAGTCCCTCCTCTTTGCCCAGAGTGTCGGGCCACTGCCACGTGCCCAAGTGCCCAACTGGGGGCCCCGGGGCCCCTAACCCGTCTCCTCACTGCCTTCTCCTTGAGTCTATCGACGTAAGTACCACCAGAATCTAGACAGCCCCGATAGTTCATGTTCCCCGTCTGGATCTTTATACGTGCGTTTGAGGTACGCTGACAGAGGATACCGGCTGACGTATCGCCTGCCCAATCCCGCCCAAAGGTCGGTAGCAAGCCACTTACTCACTGGGGTCTCGCCTCAGTTTAACGACACGAGTTTCGCCGTGAAGCTCAGGGTGCTTGCATGCCTCCACCAGAAGCCGCGACCACCAAAGCAGTCGTGACACCTGTGGGGACAGGCCGGAGCAGCCAGCGCCACGACAGCACGCGGCGGAAGCGCATCCCTCTCCTCCGTCTCACCATCGTCACCGTCCTCGCCACCGTCCGCATCCCTCTCCTCCGTCTCACCATCGTCACCGTCCTCGCCACCGTCGTAATCGTCATCGACGTCGTCGCCATTGTCATCGCTCTCATTGTCAATGCCATCATCATCATCATCATCATCGTTGTCGCCGTCGTAATTCCGACATGCTCAGGGCATAAAACTGCAGCGACACAAATTTTGCGCGGAACTTAAAGGACGATTAAACGACGTCGATATAAAAAACTCGATTAAAGGATGTCGATATTTTCGGAAATTGTGATTGTCTTTCGAAGTCAAACCACCGGATCATCATTTATCAATTTTTAATTGCTCAAACCACAAACGTGACAATTCAATCCAGCAGATATGTCAAAAGATTTATCAATCGAATAATCATCTCTGGAATGCACGAAACTAACGTTGCCTGTTACGGCAACGTTGTCTTTCAAGAATGATCTCTTCTAAGTTTTTCTATGAACTATTTCTCTCATTGAATTCTGATCCATAGATGACAGATCATGTAGGCCTGCAGTTACGCCATCATTAGCTGCCAAAATTCAAATGAAAATAAAATGTTTGTTTATATTGTCAACTTGCATTACGGTTTTATTGAATGAAGACTTACAATGGAAAGAATACTCGTTTAACTGCGAATGTTGACACAAAAGGACAACAGCAAAAATTTGTGATTAATATATTCTTTCCTCTATATTTGGATTACGAATATTAACTAAACCATGAAATACAGGAAAGATAAGGGAGAATAAACAAGAGAACGAGATGAAGGTATCAAAATATTCACGCTCGAATTTCAGTGTAATGTTATGGTACTTTGACTACAGTTGTAAAAGGATGTTGGGGGCTATTTTTTTATCATTGCAATGAAATACACTTGCCATAATACAGCATAATAAGGAATTAAAGATGTTACACGCAATAACCGATCTCCATTGATTGGTATTTAATAAAAACATTTTAAATTTAATGTAAATGCACTTTTGTTTTCCAAATTGACCCAAGGTGTCATGACTGTTTTGTAAAGTTTGAAAGTTTCAACAGGTTACGTGTTTTTAATGCGAATGGAAAACTTGTTAATTCAATTTGTTTCTATTTTGTATGTTAAAACTCGGGAATGATCGTGCAATTTCCTTCAGAATAGCTTTGGCTGTGTGATGCTGCACCACCTGATGTTGGTTTGGCCACTCTAAACCAGCTCTGTTGATTAGCATCTCTAAACATTCGAGATTTCATTCTCATACCTCCTAAAAGTTCTATTTTTGTTTTGAAACTCAGCTGTCGTAGTCATGCCGCCTAATAGAGCATTGGAAGTGTAGTCATTGGTTAGAGGGATGGATTGTTTGTTAGTAGGTGATCAAAAATCACGAACCGACGTGAACATTAAATTCACATCGGTTAGTGATTTTCTTTCTGTGTGTTCTGTGTGTTTTTCTTTCTTGGGGCTGTATCCAAGGGCCAAGGATTATTATCTTAACGACCCCAAAGCATAACCAAACTGTAGGAACCCAAATAATATTAAATTGTTGAACATATGTATTTAAAATTAACGTGAAAATAAATTATAAGCATTAAAACCTACGAATTAATATTAAAATATTGTAAACCTTTATGGAAGAATATACAATTTTATTAATAAAGAATTGACGGCACTAAGTACTTGGTCTGCTTATATATTAAACTACACATTAGCATGACCTGATGAGTGTTAGAAAACGTAGGCAACTTTTTAATCATCTGCGTAGGTCCTGTAACACTTCCTTGATGGGAGTACAGTTCCAAGTACGAAAAGAATACCTGTGACGATTGCTCGCTATACGTATTCTTCTCGCTATAATGCCAAATGATGTCATGTCCAAACTGGCAAGATCACGTTTCATCACTTAGCCAGTTTCCACCAGAGTGTCATCCGTCACCCTTTCCAAGAGCTGCGATAGCCAGCGGGCGTGACTGACATCACTTTTTGCCTGAGCGACAGTTAACAAACCGCAGAATCTCATTTCCGCGAACTGCATACCCTACCTGGAGGGTGCTTATCTCTCGCAGGTAGGTAGTAGCTGTAAATTCTGATGCGGGTTTTCCTAGTCGAGAATCCGACAGTGCGTGACATTTCGTCATAGCAGTTTCGCGTTCCGGGTAAGACAGCGGGCGAATGCGGAACCGCCGCCAGTGCGCTGCAGCGCCCCGCGCGGCGCGATACTGCACCACGAAGGCGAAACTTTGTGGGGAATCCCCGCAAAGCAAGCGCAACGGTCCCAGGGACTCCCCGTTCACTTTCCTCGTCGAATGTTCGGCTGAGACGGAGCACGGGTAGGGGTAGATAGGCTGACAAAGCGTATGCTTAGATCTCCTAATTCTTTAAAGATTTATGTTAGTTTATAATATATGCAAATATTTTAACGTTACACTTTCAATTACAAAGTTTATTTTTATTTTTATTATGAATTTATGTTAAATGTGTTTCAGTAGCTCAATATTTTTCTCTGGCATAGTACATTAAAACGATTATAGCACATTGGAGTAAAAGCGTTAAGTTATGTCTGCTTTCGTGATTGGATGAAGTCGGACTGATGATGATTCGTACAGTAAATGTATATTATAAAAAAAACTTGTAAACAGCAGAAGTCTTTTCAATGCCTTGCCTACGTATAGTATTATGACAAAAAACAAGTTATGAAATTCACTATGAAAGGGGAATAAAGTAATTTCATTATTTTCTTTGCATTCTGACAAGTCTGATAACCTAGCAATCCATATCCTACATTATCAGCGTCAGAGAGTTTATGGAACACGTTTTAAATCATTGTGTATCTGGAATACTCGGTGAATTCGACCATATAAATTTGCATCTTCATATTTCCGTACGGTTCTGTTCAGAAAGGTAATTGACTTGGTGCTGACTCTTCATGAATCACCGAAGAGCAATTCATCATATATCTAGGAACTGGTCTGATTCGACACTTCTCGCCATTACAGCTCGCCTCATAGGCGGTCCTTTCACGTTACCGATGATAAATGGTATAATGCAAGATTTGGTATAATGCAAGGGCATACAAAATAAGAAGCTCCGGCACTGTAATCAGTGGACACAGTTTTTGTGCTGTTAGTAGTATGTCATTAGATGAGTCGTTGAAACCAAGTGGGTGATGTAATTGAAGTGTTCATGTGTTGGAATATCTTTAAGTCTCCGTTCTATCATTACACGAAAACATATTATTATTCCATTACGTACTTTCAGTAACTACCATGAAACCTGAATTTATAATAGTACATCATATTTTAATGTCGTGATATGCAGCAGCCTGACAGCAATTAATTTGAGTGGGATTACCTGCTTTGAGCGGGATTGTACTGAATAGGCAATCGTTTGTACTGACATTTTGTAGCGACAATGATGAAGCTAAACATTTTGTCAATTTCAGTTTCTTTAACATTTATCCATATCTTTTTCGTATCATTAATGAGCAAAAATATCAAAATGAAAGATATTTTGAAATTAACGGCTTCAAATATCTACAGATTAAAACAAATGTTATTCTTTAAAATGAAAAACCTTTTTTTAAATTATTAATAGGTAAATTTTAAAATATTCATCCAAAAAAATTAACACCAGCAAAAGGTGAGTGCACAACCCAATTTTACAGGAACGTTTAATTTTCAAAATATTGATAATTCTCCACTAGTTTTGCGTCTAAATGGTTTCTATTTGCCTCATTGTGTGTACAGCATCAGCATTGCTACGTTTGATGAACGCTATTACAGTATATTGGTCATTTTGGGAACAATCTAGTGGCAGAAAGTGCTATATGCAGCAGTTAGCACCTTTTGTCGTCTGACAGACTCAGTAAATAAAATAAAATCTGTATTGGAGTATGCAATGAATTTGGAAGAAATTGAATGTTTAAATAGTTTATTGTTATACACTACCCATCAATCAAACTATTGACACTAACTTGTCAAGTCAACATAATGGAAGCCAGTTTAAAGCAACTTTAGTATAAGGAATATTCTTGTAACGTGTTCATCAGTTTCGTTTAATGCTCTTGATGTGCAGCAGGGGCGGATCCGGTCGATTATTTTGGAGAGAGTCATTATATATTTTTGTTAAATAATAAACAAATATGTTATTATATTGCATATTGTTTTTGTAGCATATATATTGTACTATACAATATGATTGTTTAAATACTTACATAAAATTCAATTCCAGGTTCTATAAATAAATATTTAAATCAATTTTGTGAAATAAAAGAAGGTAACCAATAAAAACTCTAGGCCTTGACAACCCCCCCAGCCACGCTTCCCCCTGGAATCCGCAAGTGGTGTGCAGTCCTCCACGGCACGGCAGGTAGCACCTTTTGCATCTTACCGTAATTGGAGGTTTTGCGCTTGAAGTGCGTCCCCCTTGTAGTTTTTATACTATTTTCCAGCATCTATGAGCTTTGTATTCTTCACCCTTTGCCAATCATCATAATTCACCTACCTTTTTTTTTACCTTTATTCAGGAGTTGTACGATGTTCGTTGCGGGTGGCGTGAGCGCTTTGTCCGCTATTTCTACGCAGATAGCATCTTCTGCATCTAATGCCAACTTACGAATATCGAAAATAATGCTTTGAAGTAAGTGTAAGATCTACATTGAAATGTATCTTTCGGCGAAAGTGTCAGTTAGCACCTTTTCCTGGTGACCCTTTCAATTCATATCTAATTTAATACCGTATGACTTTTTATTTATTTATTTATTTTATTTTTTATTTCTTTATTTTACGTCAAAAAACACTTAAAACTGCGTATGACGTGCTGTGGAGAAAAGTGAATTGTGTCCACATTTTCAAAATTCTGTGATCTCTACACTAAGTCATATACCACTTAAATTTTTTTAAAAAAAGCGCTCCCATGCAATAAAATCTATTTTGAAGAATAAAAAAGCAATAAATTTTGGCTCTTATCCATGTTGTCCTTCGGAATAATACTTCCTGCCACGACAACACGGAAACGATAATTTGAATAATTGTATTTCCCACTGAATTCTAGAAGACGTGCACAGAAAATGAAGTTACATTTATGTCCGGAAGCAAAACAAGAGGCTATCTCAGCATTTGCTCAATTGATCAGGGAAACTAGACGAAAAACCTGATCGAGATGGGGGTCATTGCCCGGAGGCTGCAACACAATACTTGTTACAGGTTGTTTATACACGTTTCTACATTTCAAATGGTAAATAATGCTTTATGTATCATTGTTAAAATTAATGTTACTTTTCTTGTGATGCTCGGTTTCATAGGAAGAAGTTTCGAAAACGAACATCGTGTCTAAACTTTTGGGTGAACTGTGTGTTTGTGAATTTTGTGGCTGAAGATTCTTAGTGAGATCAGTGGCAAGTCTCGAAAAGTATTGGTTAAAGAGACTAGCCACTATTGCTAGATCGTTCACATTTATATCGTTATATTTTAAAACAACATTCTCTACAGAGTTTCTAGTTGATTTGGTCGTATTTTTTATTATATTCTGCGTTGCTTTTGTTAAGTTATTTGAGTTCAAAATATCCTGATCGTGTTTCGTGATTTTAGCCTGCCTTATGACTTTCCTTAACAATGATTTGTGTTTTTTAAAGTAGATAATGAAATTTTGAGATACGTTATGACGTTTAGAAATGAAAGAAAGAATTCGCTTGTTTTTACAAGATGTTCTAAACCCTTGTGTTACCCAAGAATTGCTTTTCCGTGAAATATTTATTTCTCTTTTTTGAAGAGGAAAGCAAGTGTTAAAATGAAATGAAGGAGTTTAAAAAAAAGGAATTATATATGTCGTTTGCATCCACAGTATTATAAACCGCTTCCCATGACTCCTGCATCAAGTAATCAATGAATAATTTTATTTTACTTTTTGTAAACAATCTAGTCATACGTGTATTATTTATTGTGTCAGTGATCGAATTTCTGATAATGGTAAGAATTTGTGCATCGTGGTCACTGTATCCTAAATCTTTTGTTTCAACTTAATATCGAGTAGTAGTTTTGTTAATTATAATTTGATCAATTGACTTCATGGAATTTTGTGTGATCCGTGTAGGTATATTAATTGTAATGTCTAAATTGAAGGAATTAATTAAATTGAGAAACTTTTCTTTCTTACAAGATTCGACCAGAAAATCAATGTTAAAATCTCCGCATACAACAATAGATTCAAATGAGCGATTGCTGACTTTGTTAAGTGTTATCGCCAGGTTTTCTAAGAAAAAAATATAATCTTCAGTTCTCTTTGTTGGAGGTCTGTAAATGCAAAGTATTATCACTTTTTATAATATACAAATAACTAAATATTTTCAATGGAATACACATTTAATTCCGCCAAGGAGATAGAATCAATATTATTTCTAACGTAAATACAGGAACCCCCATACGTAGGACCTTTATGCGATTCTCTCTCTCTCTCTCTGCAATAAAAGCCTGCGAGGTAAAAGTTTGGAATTTGGGAAGTGCTAAGTTCATTAGGAGCCGACCTGGATGGCCAAGGTGGTTAAGAGCGAGTACCGACTCAGCGCTTCGGTCCGAAGGGTCGCGGGTTCGAGTCCCGCCTTGGCCATGGTTGTTTGTTCCTTGTCTTTGTATGTATGAGTTGTCGCGGAGGGCCTCGCGTTCTGCTGACCCCAGATCAGAGGAGCCCGCAAGTGTGTTGGTGTCTAGTGTATGGTCGAATATGCGTCCCATCGGGACGTAAGGGGTAACCGGCTGTCGGCTGGATGAAAACCCTAGAAAAAACATCCATTTGATTGAAATCGCTCTGTAGAGCTGCCTCGATAAACTCAGTTTTATTTGAAATGGATTCAGCATTATGGTGAAAAATGTTTATTTTTTGCAAGTACTACACGAATGTTTTTCTGCTGCATCTGACTGTAGTTGCTATATATTTACTCCATTTTTACCTCGAGTGCGTGGTCGAAGGTTGTGAGGAAAATGGGGCATTAGGTGCAGATGAATTGGTAGTGGGAATGGGAGAAACGGGTGTAGGTTCAGAGGAAGAGGCAACAGGGTTTGAAATAAAGATGGGGGTGGAGAACATAAGGTAGGTGAAAGGGATGGATTTTGGCAGGAGACTGCGTAGGACTGGAGTTGATGATGTATTGTGCAAGCTTGTTACCGACTGCATGTTTTCCAGCAAGGTTCATGTGAAGACCATTCCGGGTGAAGTGTTTTGCTGAGAGGAAATTAATTTCAAAAAGTGTGACATTTGTTTCTCTCAGTTGCAGTTTTAATTGTTGGTTTGGGTTCTTAATCTCGCTGCATAGTGTTGGTCTGTTGTACCAGAAGGTCAGAGTCGTGACTACAATGTTAGTATATTGGGCGGCACATTGTAATTGTTTACATGTTGTTCAGGTGTAAAGTTACCGCCCGAGTTAATGTCATTCTGCCCTCCTATGATGACTGTGTCCTGATTGGTCAGTGTCTTCGTTTGGGTGTCCAACTCTGCAGTCACATCTGCAAACCTCCCGTTAGGTTTAAAAATAGATGAGAGTGAGAAATTGAAGGGTAACTTCCTGAGAATGGAGATCAAATGGCGGCCATGACTGTCAGCTAAAATAAGTTCCTGTTTTTTAGGCTTAGTAGGAATGTCTTTGTTTTCAAGTGAGCTAGGATGCGCAGCTTTACGTGTTTTGGTTTTGACGCGCATCCTAGCATGTTTGCGTTGGTTTGTGCATGAATTTGTCGATGGTAGAAAAGGGTGGTGAGGATCAGGAAGGCGAGGAAAATCTGTTTCATAATCTAAAACACTAAATTTGTTTTGAGTTGTGACTGGATGCGGTGCCTGTGTCTTTTGTACCGTCACGGGTGTACGGTTGGTATTATTCGCTGTGTTGCCGACTTGTACCCAACCGTCTGTTTAGAGAACGACCTCTTCCAGCCTTCCAATATGTTGATCTAAATTATTGTTTACGTGTGTGAAGGCTTTCAGAAGGTCGGCTTTGATAGTGTAGAGAGTAAAAAGAGTAGATCGAGCAGTAGTCATGTCACGAATGCGTTTTATGACTTGAAAGTGATTTGGTGGTAATCTGCAAATAATTTAACATGGAAAGCAAAAGCTTCTAATTTCAATGTGATGTAAAATCGGAGTGCCAATTTCCATTGAAATTTTGCAATTCAAAGAAGACTAGTCAGCTTCACGAATTGGTCTTTTGTAGTGCCACGAATTTAAGAATCAAAACTTAGAAATTATGTTGCCAATTTTTGCATATTTATCAGCTTTCTCATTGCCAGCGATTGCCTTATGGGATGGGATCCAAACAAATTCGATTTTTATCCCTTTTCCTTAATAATACAAGTTCTTGGATTTTTTGTATGATGGCATTGCCAGTATGTCTATTTCTATGGCTTTAAGGGTTGACATTAAGTTTGTAAATATTACAATGGGCAAGTAATTTGTTTGTTTGAGGCTGAATTCGATGGCTTTAAGGATTGCCCATGCTTCGCATGAACAGATGGAAAAATAATCTGGGAGGCGTTGTGATTCGCTTGGTAGACAATTTTAAGTTGCATAACTTGTTAATAAATTTTGGAAATTAGCTTTGGGGCCAGAAGTAAGGTGAAGGCTTTTTGCTAAGATTAAATTTATTACAACATTATTATCTCGCCAGGGCGGGATGGGAGGCATACATCTAGTTAAGGTGGCTGGTTCGACAATATTAATTTCCTTCAGGTACTTAGGAATCCTCTCTCTTAGTGGTAGTGGTGATTGAGGGTGGGCTTCATAGACAGATGTTTTTAGGTGATCGAAAATATTTCTATATGCAGGATTTGGAGGGACACTTGAAGTTGAGAAAGCATAATTTAAACAGTGAACTAGACGTCGTAGGTTTAATGGTATTTGCTCAGTTTCTACTAATAGGCTATTAGTTGGGCTGGTTCTAAAAGCGCCAAGACTTAAGCGGCATGCGCTTGTGATTATTGGATTTAGCATTTTCAGTATTCTCTTGGATGCTGAGTTATATATTACTGCACCGTAATCCAACTTGGCCTGGATGAATGCTTGGTGTATTTTCAGTAGACATTCAGATGGTGCTCCCCATTTGATGAACGACAACATTTTTATTACATTTAATCTCTTTTTACATTCCAACTTGAGAGCAGCTACCTGTTGTTTTCACGAGTGAGTAGAATCAAAAAGCATACCAAGAATTTTACAGACATTTGTTCTTTTGAGTTGAAAGGCTCCAAGTCTAAGTTGAATTTTGCATTACAATCCTTGCGTCTTCTTGAAAACACTATAAATTCGGATATTATTTTCGAAATTGTGAATCCGGAGTTAGTTGACCAATTATTGATTTTATTTAATGTTTCTTGGATGATATTCTCAGTTGTCTGAAGGGCTTTTCCACTGCAGATCAGGGTGGTATCGTTGGCAAAAAGGTATATTTTTACATGTTGTTGGACTACAAGATTCACTTCATTGAGGGCAATTAAGAAGAGTAATGCGCTAAGAACTGATCCCTGTGGGAGACTATTTGTCAACTCTGTGGGTTGCGATGTTGTATCACAGTTTTATATATATATATATATATATATATATATAAACACACATATATATGTTTTAGAAAGTTTATGATGAATGCTAATATGTTCCCTTTCATTTGCATGTTTTACAGAATGTTCATCAGTCTGTCTTTATATACCATTTCGTATGCCTTTTCAATATCCAGTGAGACAGATTATTATTATTATTATTATTATTATTATTATTATTATTATTATTATATTTGCATTTTGACCATTTCTGACCATGCTACGCATTCTCTTCCGAGGCCCAGTCGTATTCCATGCTGGAGAGTAATTAACGTGTGTAATTATGGGGCTCAGCTTTTCGGCAGCTCGCTTGCTAAAAGAAGGTTGTTAAGCCTTGAATTATGAATTACGAGGTCATAGGATGATGGTGAGCGAAAGGACAATACGACCATGCGTACGCAGGACTCGAAACTGCAGCCTCCTTGGCGCTGACGACGGCAGCTGCAACCACCTTCGCCATAGGGCCGGCTTTTATTATTATTATTAATTATTATTATTATTATTATTATTATTATTATTATTATTATAAAAATTAATTGGTTCGGAATCGTTCGTTCACTTTCGGTTTCTGATAGTGTACGCTGACTGCATTACGGCACGTCGTTAGCAGAAATTCCTTCAGCCGCCTACGGCGCTGGGCAAAAGGCGAGTGGCGGCCAGGCGGAGGGACAGGCGGTGCGGCAGTGGGGCGTAACGAGCCGCGAAGTGAATCGAATCGAATCCAATCGATCGGACGCGCGCGGCAGGAGAAAGCGACCCCCGACAGCGCACAATGAAGCCTCGAGGCCTCCCACGCTCCGCTTTGTGCAACATCTTTGATCAGAGTAATTAACGGAGGTAAAGGAGCGGTCTGCGCCGTGTGTGAGTATTCTTTTTACAAACAGCAAAGTGGTAATTCAAGAAATATATTGGGGGGGGGGCGCCTCTTAGGAAATTTGAGGTGAGGATATCAGTGTTGGACCTACGCTACAAACACAAGTGTCTCATTTGAAGGTATTTTGGTAAAATTCATACGAAAAGAGTCTCGAAATACAAATAATACCGAGAATTTTTTTAAGTTTCTGGATTGTAACTATTTTAAGATTATATACAATCATTTCAGAGTCCAGCTCAAACAGAAAATTTGTCATTAAAACATTCAAACAGTGGAAGAAAGATTTTATTTGTGGAATCCATACTCTGTCCTACGAAAAAATAAGAGAATTTGATAAAAGTAATATGAACGATGAATAAATATTTAGTTTAACTAAGTTGAAATGGTAAGTCCGTTTCAAATTTATTTACCTTTAATTTAGACAAATTTGTCACTATGTCGTTGGTCTTTATTTCCTTGAAAATTGAGTGTAAATGTACCCATAACTAGGAGAAATATACGGAATTGACAGCCGTTGTAAAGGTTCATCCATTAAAAAACCCACTATTTTTCTTAATTCCATTAGTAGTGCATATTTCAGCCATATTCGAATTGAGAAGGACCTCATGCGAATTGAAAAGAAACTAAGATAAATGTGAAATGATATAAATGCAAAACTGATCAAAATTTATAGGTTTATTTAACTATTTAAAACCAAAGGAAATTCCAACTTCTTTTCATTTTGTTCTCCTCCAACTTCACCTTATCTTCATTCATCTCCTCATACTCCTTCTTCATCTCCTCGTCCTCATTCTTCTCACTCCATCCTCACCCTTCTACCCTCATCCTCCCTCATTAATTCGTACTCCTTCTTCGTCTTCTCATGCTCTTTTATCATCCCTTCATACTTCTTCTTCACCTCCTCGAACTCCTTCTTCTCATCCTCATTCTTCATCTTCATGTCCCTCTCTTATTCGTCATTCATCTCCTAGTCTTTCTTCAACTCCTTCTCATCTATCTTCATCTCCTCCGTCTCCTCCTTCCCCTTCTCCTGCCTCCAAATTTGATTGCCCTGTATTTAACTTCAATGTTTCCAGTTCCCATCTGAATGCTATTCTCTCTTTCGGAGTGGGATGAGTGTCGTTTTGAGGCTGAGTAGGTGTAGGTTTCCATGTTTTGTGGGTCCTTGATACCCAAAAATCGACTGACGACAAACATCTGCCCGACCTCTTGTCAGAACTGTACAGTCAATTTTCCCATCAGATGAAGGAGATAAGGATCATTGAAAGTTCGTGATTCTCAAATGGGCGACCTTCTGGAAGTCCATAGTTCTAACAGAGTTGGCTCCTGTTTGAGGAAAATAAAGCAATTACTATCACTCACAATTGACTCTCAATCTCTGCATTGATAGCGAACGTATACCATCAGCTCGACTGACTGCTCGCTGTATCCGAAATAAAACAAAATATGGTAATTTTTGTGGTCGCGAACTCGTCGTCCTAGGACCACGCGAACGAGCCACTTGTCCCCACCGCGTCCCAGTCACATTCTCCCGGGACAAGTGCACATGGCTTTTTTTGGAGGGGATCAGCACTTTTATGCCGAATCCATTTTTACACCCCAGGATTGTTAGCGCTGGGGTGATGTAGTTCGAGATGATGATGATGATGATGATGATGAAAGGTGAATGGACAATCACAGATATACAGACACAACCATGTCCGACGCGGAATTCGAACCCGCGATTCTTCCGTCCGAGATCGCCACGGCACTACTGCCTTATCGACCTGATCCTGATCGACAAAATACGGTAATTGTTAATTATTAAAATATACCCAGAAATAATGTATCATTTTGAAGCATATTTACAACGGTTTAATTCGTCGTAATCCTATACATTTTCAGGGGGCATGGCCCTCTCTAACCGCCCACGTCCCTATCGCTATGGGGAACGGCGGTGCGCGGCGGTCACTGGATTCCTGAAGCGTCCACGGCCGGCTTTGCGAAGAGCGGCGAAGACGGGGTTGGGGGTGGGGAGGGGGAGGGAGACCTGCCCCGGTTTTTGCGCAGCTGGAGGCGTGGAACCGGTTGTCCTCCAGTAATGACAGTGGAGCTCCCACTGCCCATTTGCGGAATGCAGCGCGCAGCGAGCGGAGCGCGGTGCAGCCGCTACCGCCGCCTCACCCAGCGCAGGGGGCGGGGGCAGAGGGGATATTGTCACGATGCATCGGACTCTTAGGTTTGGACATGTACCGATCAGCAACTGCTGAGGTGGCCCCGCGGTTCGAGTTCTGACGGTAGCGGATTTTCGATACTCGCTAGACAACTAGGTCAAAATTAGTTACAGAAAATTCTAGCGGATCGATGGCTGTAATCGGCAGTTTCGTGTCATTTCTCCGATCAATACGAAGCGAATGCCGGAGGATTGTTCTAAAACTCGGGTCACTGACCGCGCCCGATCTTTCCTTCCTCATCCGTGTCCCTTCCCCTTCCTTTCCTTTACACACAAACACACTCACTTACATGCTCTACACTGCCATACATAACAACAGATCTGTGGGGAGCTATCAGTTTGTAGTGTCTGAGACAGAACCTCGCCGGGAAGATACCTAGAGAGGTAAAAACCCGCAATGCACCATGTAGTTCGGCGGCTGATCGCATGTTACAACGAGCAGGAACTCCACCATCTCCCCGCTTTCGCGTTCACGACATTCCCGGGCTTAATGGCCAAAGTAGTTGATGTGTTCGGGAACACGCAACACCCATTCTATGCTTTAGATCTGAACTTAAACTGATTCTATGCTCATCATTAAGGCCAAGATTTACAAGCAATATCAACTTTTAAGGTATCCATGTAAGCAAGCGTTATGAAATGTCCAAACACGAACGATTTCGGGTAAAAATGAATGAAATATGCACTATTAACTTAAAATACTTTTATTCATTTTCTGTTTTATTGCTTTTCATAACAATAGACAGTTTTATTTCAAATTTTCTTCAGCTACATTGATCCGTTTGCCTAAAAAACTGGTTTTAAACTCCCAAAACATTTCTGCGACACAAAAGGCAATGGGAATATACTAAGAGGACAAATAGAAACTTGCTTTATTATTTGTCGTCCTATCGGTAAGGAGCTTTCATATTGTACAGTTACTCTCGACTGTAAAGTAAAATATTTTGAATGTGTATTTCACTTTACGAAACGGGAGGAAATCGAATTTGCTTTTCTTCCGAACTTCGAGAATTTAAATACGTGACGACGTCTCCTACATCAGATTCAGGAATATGCTATGTAATGCATAATTTTCAGTGCTAATTTCCAATGCACACAGAAATGGAAAGAAAACTGAATAGCTTTCGGCTGTACATTTAGCTAGTTTTCTTTTAATTTCTATAAGTATGTGTGAGAGGAGTCTACGGCTTCGTTAGATACCCAGGAACTCGGGAAAGATCCAAAAACTGCCTATCTGTCGGCTTGTCTGCCCATCTAATATATTAGATAAATAGAATCAGTTAATAAAAAAGTTCGTATACATTCCGAAGTAGTAGAAGAATCTGTTTAAGAGGAATTTACCAAATTTCACCATTGGTGACATGTCATCATGATGAAGGACTATGTTTAAATGATAATAAAAATTATATATATTATTACCCCTGATTATCTCAGAATTGAATAAAAAATCCTATTTCATAATGTTAACTGTTCTTGTAAAATTGATTTCCAGATGGAGCAAAAATTAAGTTCATGTCACTTTCATATAACATTGTAGGATTTCCGAAGTCTCGTTTTGTTAATATCTTTAATGTATTGCAGTGTTAAACGAGAGTATTTTATGTGTTGATCTTGAAAGAGCTTGCCACGTTTTGGGAAACCACTTTGTGTGGCTTTGGTCAACAGCATTTTTGCTGCTGTAGATCACTACTATCCATTACTTTTAAGATTAGCACAATTCATGCAAAAATCCTAATACAAACTACTTAACATGCTAATATAAAGTTGGAAATACTCAATAATAGTACATGAAAACGTAAATCATCCATCCGCACGAATTTCTCCAAAAATCACTGAAGCATGTAAACATGCATTAAGAAAGTTTTTTTTTAAATTAGCATGTCACGTAACACATATCTGAAAAGTTTGAGAGCTGAAATAAGTTCTCATAAAACTATGCATTTACATGGAAATCATATGCTTACCCCTCGTCATGTTCACGTTCACAAACTGAAGGATTTGGGGGAGTCTACTGCGCGTAATAGTGAAGTAACTTACCAAACGACACATAATTCTGTATTGTATGAAAAAGTGTGGAAACAATTATGTACACTTTTTCTTCAAAAATCTTCTTCTTCTTCTTCTTCTTCTTCTTCTTCTTCTTCTTCTTCTTCTTCTTCTTCTTCTTCTTCTTCAATATCAAGGATTAGGATAATAGCCTGTTCCGTCACATCTCTGCTGTTTGTATTTGTTGTTGCTCTTTTGCTGTTAGACTCCATGATTCGCTTCCGTATGTTAGCATTGGTGCTGCCATTACCTTATAAAATTTTATTCTAGTTTCTTTCATTTTCGTTTTATTTTTTAAGTTCAAAAATCTTTTCGTAAGAAATAAACTTAAATGATATGATAATTTTAAAGGAACTACTTATCATCGATGCAGCCCGCTACATAATTTTCTTTAAGCTATCGTGCATAACTGGGATGCCGCGGTCTTTAACCCTTAAGTTCTGTTTCCTAACCCCTCTAAGCTATATGAATTTTGTTCTGTATGCTGTAATGTGTATGTGTGTGTTTAGTAATGATGCATGTACAAAATAGGCTGTAATCTAGACAATTGACATTAAGTGATTTGGGTTTGTTCAGCTCTTATGAATACACTCTCTTCGTAGCAAGAGTGAACAGAAGGGTGCAGATTCTGAAACTCTGTAAAATTAAACTTCTATTTAAATTTGTGTGATATTTTATTTGACGAATCTAAAACTGAAATGTTAACGCTTAACAAAATTAGAATTTATATTCTTGCACAGATGCACGCATACATGATGTAACAAGGTCCAACCGTACATTTATAAAGTGCGAAATGTTTGTACGGATCCAGCTGATAATTATTAAAAGTTGTGTTGTTCATTATATATTGAAAGATAAATATTAACCTAAAGGAACTGATTGAATAAATGTGAACTTGCATAAACTTTGAAAGTTGACGGAAGTGCTTGTGTTCGCGGTTGCAGATGACGCGTCCGCCGCCGTGCTCGTGGGCTGCGCTGGCGCTGCTGGTGGTAGTGGCCGCCGCCGCCGCCGTCGCCGCCCCGCCCTCGGCCGCCGCTGCCAACAATGCCGGCGCCAGCCGCTACAACTACGGCAAGGTGCTGGAGCTGTCGCTGCTGTTCTACGAGGCGCAGCGCTCGGGCCGCCTGCCGGCCGACAACCGCGTGGCGTGGCGCGGCGACTCGGCGCTGGGCGACCGCGGGAACAACGGGGAGGACCTCACCGGAGGATACTACGACGGTACGCGCCCCGCCACTGCTCCCCGCCCTCGCTCCCCGCCCTCGCTCCCCGCCCTCGCTCCCGCCTCGCTCCCGCCCTCGCTCCCGCCCTCGCTCCCGCCCTCGCTCCCCGCCCTCGCTCCCGCCCTCGCTCCCGCCCTCGCTCCCCGCCCTCGCTCCCGCCCTCGCTCCCCGCCTCGCTCCCCGCCCTCGCTCCCGCCCTCGCTCCCCGCCCTCGCTCCCGCCTCGCTCCCGCCCTCGCTCCCGCCCTCGCTCCCGCCCTCGCTCCCCGCCCTCGCTCCCCGCCCTCGCTCCCCGCCCTCGCTCCCCGCCCTCGCTCCCCGCCCTCGCTCCCCGCCCTCGCTCCCCGCCCTCGCTCCCCGCCCTCGCTCCCCGCCCTCGCTCCCCCCCCCCCCCCCCCCCCCCGCTCCCGCCCTCGCTCCCGCCCTCGCTCCCGCCCTCGCTCCCCGCCCTCGCTCCCGCCTCGCTCCCGCCTCGCTCCCGCCTCGCTCCCGCCTCGCTCCCGCCCGCTCCCGCCCTCGCTCCCGCCTCGCTCCCGCCCCGCTCCCGCCCTCGCTCCCCGCCCTCGCTCCCGCCCTCGCTCCCGCCCTCGCCTCCCGCCCTCGCTCCCGCCCTCGCTCCCGCCTCGCTCCCGCCTCGCTCCCCGCCTCGCTCCCGCCTCGCTCCCCGCCTCGCTCCTCGCCCTCGCTCCCGCCTCGCTCCCGCCTCGCTCCCGCCTCGCCCCGCCCTCGTCCGCCTCGCTCCCGCCCTCGCTCCGCCCTCGTCCCCGCCCTCGCTCCCGCCTCGCTCCCGCCCTCGCTCCCGCCCTCGCTCCCGCCCCTCGCTCCCGCCTCGCTCCCGCCTCGCTCCCGCCCTCGCTCCCCGCCCGTCCCGCTCCCGCCCTCGCTCCCGCCTCGCTCTCGCCCTCGCTCCCGCCTCGCTCCCGCCTCGCTCCCGCCCGCTCCGCCGCTCCCCGCCTGCCCCGCCTCGTCCCCGCTCGCCCCGCCGTCGCTCCCCGCCTCGCCTCGCCTCGCCCGCTCGCTCCCCGCCGTCGCTCCCCTCGCTCCGCTCCGCCTCCGCTCCGCTCCCCGCCCTCGCTCCCCGCCCTCGCTGCCCGCTCCCGCTCCCGCCTCGCCCCCCCCCGCCCTCGCTCCCCGCCCTCGCCCCGCCGCCCCGCTCGCCCCGCCTCGCCCCGCCCTCCCGCTCCCGCCCTCGCTCCGCCCTCGCCCCCTCGCTGCCTCGCCTCGCCTCGCTGCCCCCCTGTCCCGCCGTCCCGCTCGCCGCTCCCGCTGTCCCCGCCCGCCCGCTCGCTCCCGCCTCGTCCGCCCTCTCCGCCCTCGCTCCCCGCCTCGCTCCCGCCTCGCCCCCGTCCGCCTCGTCCGCTCCCTCCTCGCTCGCCCGCCTCGTCCGCCTCGCCCTCCCGCTCCCGCCCTCGCTCCCGCCTCGCTCCGCCTCGCCCTCGCTCCCGCCCGCTCGCCTCGCCTCCTCGCCTCGCTCCCGCCTCGCTCCCGCCTCGCTCCCGCCGTCGCCTCCCGCCTCGCTCCGCCGTCGCTCCCCGCCGTCGCTTCCCGCCGTCGCTCCCGCCCTCGCTCCCCGCCCTCGATCCCCGCCCTCGATCCCCGCCCTCGATCCCCGCCCTCGATCCCCGCCCTCGATCCCCGCCCTCGATCCCCGCCCTCGTCCCCCCCTCGATCCCGCCCTCGCATGTGTTTATCGTGTACGCTCTCCGCCGCGCGTTTCTGTTCTTGCGATTGCAGCCGGAGACTTCGTGAAATTCGGCTTCACCATGGCGTCAACGACCACTCTGCTGGCGTGGGGCATGCTTTCCTACAGAGACGCATACAAAGTATCAGGTAAATATTTATTGCAAACTGGCAAGAGGCTCGGAACGGGTAGATCCAAAGTAACAAGTGTAGTTGTAAATGATTGCTAAAAAAGTGAGAATGTTTTGTATATTTTTAAGCATAAATTATTTACGAAGACTATATGTTTTACGATGATTAAATATGAAAATCTTTGAGACTTTTTGGCAGGTCAAATCCATATTTTTAGAACTTTTGAAGGTGAGGAGTGATGTTCGTATACTTTATCACATCATACATCCGTAGTATATTAAGATATGTACACAAAGTTAAACCCCTTGAAAATAATTAGACGTGTGCATTTTGTTATTTTTGTCAAAAATTATTTCTTTACATTTGCGAGGGAAAACATTATTCACAAGTAACCCTACAGTATTGTAATCAATCTTCCTTTTATTTCCCAAATTTCGATTTATTTCCAAAATATGTATCCTTCATGCAGAATATATTTTATTATTACTCGAGAATCCGAACCTTGGTCGAATTCCTCGGATGGTAAACGATATAGTAAGTAATGACGTAATGCACATAGTATAGAGAAAGGTATGTAATGGTACGGAAAATTGATTTCGAGATTTTAACGAAAAATCGAAAATGCGAGACGGCAGAACAATAAGATAAAACGAGACGACGAAAGATGTGATGACTTGCAAATTTGAGTATGTTTTGTTTTGCCTTGGTATAAGATACTGTTGTACATGTTCTATTCTACCGTACTATGTTTTTCGAACGATAAATTATTTAAATATTTCCTGTGCATCTTCATGGCTGTCCAGGAGACGCCACGTCGTAGGTACAGATTCCAACGTTACGGCCGTCATGCTACTAACCTTCCTCAGGGCGAAATTCCTAAGGAAAACGTGAGGAAGATTGCAGTGATGGCTGAAACGTTGGCGTCTGTGCCTAGGACGCGTCGTCTCCCGGACAGCCAAGTAGATACTGACTCTGGCCGCGGAAGCCTACGTTTGTTTCTGTGGAGACTGTTAATACATGATTGGGGCATTTTATTAAATCAAATTATGCGAGACCGTAAAAGTACAATGGGGAAAATTTTAGTTGGAAAAACTGGTTTCGTTTTGGGAATATTTATTATTAACTGTTCAACTCGCGAACGTTTCGGTTCTGATATGGACCTTTATCAGTGCTACACATCAAAAACAAAACCTTTTGTTATGAGGAGAAAAAAGTTGTACGGTACACGTCCTTAAATCCTTTAGAACCACTATATAAAAGATAAAGATTCCATCTGTAAGGTTTAACACTTCGTAAACCATATTAATTATTTTTCATTTCAAATACTTACGATATAATCATAATTTGTATTAACATTGAGATCGTATCACCTTAGATTATATTTCGTAATTATTGAACGAGTAATCAACGTGACCAGCCCTTACTTATTATCGCTCTTCTCCTGTGAGAGAGTTCATCTTAATACGTATATGTATTAGTTTACACATCACGTTGATTCTTAAGTGTATAGCGGACATACCATACAATAATAGCAATGATCCGTGAACACCAGAAAAAAAGTTTTGTTGATTTAAGTCAGTGATTTAAAAAATAATTTGATGTAAGTCACGATTTAAATAAATGATTTGAATCGTCACCCCGGTTGACCGCGAGTCGTTTGTCGTGCGCAGGACAGCTGCACGCCGGGCTGGGCGCGCTCAAATGGGCGGCCGACTACTTCATCAAGTGCCACGTGAGCCCCAACGAGCTGTACGGGCAGGTGGGCGACTTCACGCTGGACCACCAGTTCTGGGGGCGGCCCGAGGAGCTGAACATGTCACGCCCGGCTACAAGATCGACGAGCAGCACCCGGGGGCGGGCGAGACGGCGGCGGCGCTGGCGGCCGTCAGTCTGGTGTTCCGCGCCGAGGGCGACAAGGAGTTCGCCGCGCTTACCCTGCGCCACGCCCGCGAGCTGTACCGCTTCGCCACGCAGCACCGCGGCCTCTACCACGAGACCATCAAGCAGGCGGCCGAGTTCTACGAGTGAGTGCGCGCCCACCTCCAACACAGTCGCTTGCAGTGCATCCGCTGATGTCACTGTAGCACCTCTAAACGGGAGGTCCTAAGTTCGAGTCCCGACAGCGGCGCGAATTTCGACACTGCTTCTCAGCTAGGTCGAATTCAGTCGCTGTCGGGGGAGAATTCTAGCGGCCGGCTGCTCTGATCGCGGGTCTTCCGTGGTTCTCCAATCAACACCAGGAGATTGCCGGAGCAGTACCGTAAAAAACGGGCCACGGACCGCGCGAGACCTGTCCTTCCTCTTCCTATCCTCTCCCCTTACACACGCACTTACACTAACTTGCACTACACTACCACATATTCCGGGAGATCGGTCGGATGCTTAGAGCTTGTCCTAGCTGGGGTGGTGCCCCGATGGTGGGAGAGTCCTGGTTGGGGAAACCCCGCTAATCGACGGTAAGTCGGCACCGGAACTCGTCATCCAGTGGGGGAAGATCACTGCCACCTCCCGATGAAAAACATGCACTACACTGACGGGACTAATGACCTCAGTAGTTGACACGCTCGGAATCTCTATCATTTAATCCGATTAAAGCCACGCGAATGCCAGAGCAGTACCCTAACAAACGGACCACGGACAGCGCTCGGATCTTTCCTTCCTCTTCCTTGTCCTAACCTCACCCCTTACACACACACACACACACACACACACACACACATACATGCGCTACCACATATGCCCGGAGACCAGTCGGAAACATAGACCTTGTTCCGGCGATGGGGTGGTGCCGCTTTAGTGTGAGATACCTGGTTAAGAGAAATCCCCACAAGCCAACGTACTAGATCGGCACCATATCTCGCCATCCAACAGGAGAAGATCAGCGCCACCTCCTGCGACAAAAATATGCATTACCCTCACGGAACTAATGATTTTAGCCCTTGACGCTCCCGGAATCACCAATCAATCAATCAGTACAACCCAGTCGCGTTCTCTCTCCCTCCCCCAACACCGCTCTCACCTCCTCCACATCTCCACCCAGGGAAATACCTGGTTGAGGGAAACCCCATTAACCGACGGTAGGTCGGAGCCGGACTTCATCATTCAACGGGGGAGGATCACCGCTATCTCCCGAGGAAAATTCATGCACTACACTTACGAGACTAATGACCTTAACAGTTGACGCGTCCGGAATCACTAATCTATCAATCAATCGCATCCCCACCTTCTCTTCCATCCACACCTCAGGTCCCACCTCCGCCCGCACCGAAACGTGTCTTAGTAACAACTCCTATCCCATTTCCCCAGCCACGCCGCCTCCTTCGTTCCCGATTTCGCTTCAATCCCATTCCCCCCGTTCCCGCATTAACTTCGTCTCCAACACCGCCACCCACCTCCTCCCCATCCCCGCCCTCCATCCCGCCTGCCCTACGTTCGTCCCAACCTCACCCCTCTCCACCAACACCGCACCTACCTCCTACCCCAGCACACCGCCCTCGCCTCACCTCCGATCCTACTCGTGCATGAACTGGCGCCCCTAACGAAAACCCCAATCCGGATCAGATTATAGTTGTTTTTATTTGCCCTGTGTACACCTAGTCAAGCATATGTATTTCCATGGAAGGTTTCTGAAAGCTTCCAATTTATTTGTATTAAAGAACTATGAAAACGTTTCTAAGCCTGAAAAAAATAGCAGTTGATCTGATTTTGACGAGATTGTGAAGATAATTTAGCTAGACCTCTTTTACGCCACAAGACTGGCGTAGCACAGGAGTTATTTTCCGCTGTTCAAAAATCCGCCATCTCCAGCCGGGTTTAAACTTGCGAACGTGGCCACAATGCCTTTGTGCAAATTCCCGTACCGCTGGGCTGGCTTGTTTATTTCAGTGTGTTAAAGAAAAATTTCGAGTTAAATTTACTACTAATATCCTCTTCCTTTTCCTTATCTCTATCGTCCATGAGAAGCAAAGGCTGCAACGATTTCCTTCCCCTCACCCCGTCCTTCCGCCCTCAATGCCGGCCTGGTAGACTTGGGACTTGAGTTATTGCTCTCAAATATGCGATACAACAATACCGTGAGACCGGGAGCGATAGCTCAGTGCATCAACTGATGTCACTGCAGCGCCTCTAAACATGAGGTCCTAGGTTCGAGTCCTGACGGTGGCAGGATTTTCGACACTAGCTTTCCAGCTGCGTCGAATTTAGTCGCTGTCTGGAGGAGAATTCTAGCGGCCGGCTGCTATGATCGGTAGTTTTCCGTGGTTTCTCCGATCAACACCAGGCGAATGCCGGAGCAGTAACCTAACAAACGGGCCACGGAGGAGAGGCTGGGTGACCGCTAGTCGGCCAAGGTCCGTAGCTGACTGTCGAGCCATAGAACAGGATACACAACTCTTACAAAATGTATTCATTCCTGTAATAACAATAGCGGAGTATCAATAGCAATAGTGATGGTGGTTGCGCAGGTCCACGGACTACGGCGATGAGCTGACGTGGGCCGCCGCCTGGCTGTTCCGGGCCACTAACGAGTCCCAGTTCCTGGACGAGGCGCAGCACCACTACTCCAAGTTCCGCCTGCGCGAGCGGCCCAACGAATTCTTCTACAACAAGAAGGTCGCAGGCGTCCAGGTAGGCCTGCTCTAACTTCACACTTCCCAGTGCGTTTCTTTAATTGTAATACGTATAACATATCATCCGAGGTAAGTAATATATCGTTCGACGTAGTGATATGCTTCGCACCGTTAATAGAAATAACTAGACAGATTGACAGGTATTAGGTACATTGCGCAAGTACTGATTAAAAAACATAATCATCTTTGGTAACATATGCCGCGCGAATATTTATTATTACAATGATATGCATTTCTTACTTTAAGTATGGAATTATTTTGAAACGATGGAATGGAGGATGGAATAGTGTGTTTTCAAACGTCGTTGAAAATACACAGTGTGAATTTGATTACTTGAGCAATGCAGCCAATACCTGTGAACGCTGGTCATTATCAATATTAATGGAGGTGCATATCTCTGCTAAGCGGACGAGAGTGGATGAGCGGGCGACAAAAAATGGGCGGGTGCGATGGGATGAGTGGGCGAGAGGAGTTAAGTGGACGAGAGGGGGGGCGGGGAGGGGAATGACGGTGTGGCAGGTGCGTTGGAGGCGGCGAGATGGAGGACGGTGGACCAGCAGAAGCGCACGCCCAAGGGGCTCGTGTACATCGACAAGTACGGCACTCTCTGCCACGCTGCTAACGTCGCCTTCGTCTGCCTCGAGGTGAGCCTACTTACACTGACACACACACACGCGCGCGCGCGCGTTCAACGTGTTGCCATGTGGGGGAGCTATTTAAATACATTTAATTAATATAATTATTGTGCAATGTTTTCATTTGTAAATTTTACTCCCGGGAGCTATCACATGATATTTTTACATTATCTGGAATGCATATACGTACGTATACGGCAGGTCCGGTGGTTTAAAATCAGTGCTTCTACCTAGGCACCATAATGATAAATGCGATGACAAACCGTAAGCTGCCGGCGGAGGGCAGCGGGGCGTTGAGGGACGTGTACCTTCATGATGTTAGTTAATATCTCAAAGAAATGGCGATTAGGGCCGTCAGATGGAGCAAGCAAATGATCTTAAGATCGCTTTCGCGCAAGCGGCGTACTTCACTGACCGAAGACAAGATCCTAGAGAAGGCTGGGGGAGCAGGGACAGAGGTTATCACCCACAACGAGAAAAAATCAATTGACCCGGGAGCATCTTGGTATTTCATAAAATGCATTTATTGAATTATACAAACGTTTTAGTTCGTTTAATTCCTTTGATATTATACGCATTACACATTCCTTTAAAATAACACCCCTGAAATTACAGCATGCACGAATTTTTCTTTTGTAAATCCTGATTTCACTTATGATTTCGTTGTAGGCGGCAGATGCAGGAATCAAACCGTCAAAGTACTTGGCATTTGCTCGACAGCAAATCCACTACATGCTTGGAGATTCTGGAAGATCTTTTGTTGTGGGTCTAGGACACAACCCTCCAACTCAACCATATCACGCTGCTAGGTAAGTATTTAATTCTCTTCTGCCATTTTGAATTTTTTTTCCCACTTGTGATTTCACTGACTATTCAATATATTATTTTTTACCAACATTATACAGAGAAAATATTGTAATGTATTGTAAATATTATATAAAAAACTAATCCTAAGATTTTGGCAGAGTAGCCTCTCACAATACAGCTTCTAGAGGCGAATTTCTTCAGATTTGTTATTCAGTTATTAAACAGATTGATATTAAGGGCCTGGGAATTTTAATTTTATGATTGAAGGAATTGGATTGAGATTTTAGGAAGTTTATAATGTACTATTAAAATTTTGCCAAAAATAGATCAAATTTTTTCTTTAAATTAATAATTTTCAAAACAGACACATTAATACTATTTTTCAATAATTTATTTTGTTTAACATTTCAACACTTTTGAAAAAGATCCTAAAAAGGGTTCAAATGTGAAAACTTATATTAATGTGTTTGTTCTGGAAAAGGTTCATGTTGTTTTTAACACTAATAATGTAATAATGGACAACAACATATTTAAGGTTTTGTTTAAAGTTTGTGTTTGAATATAAACCATTGTACTAAGTAATTCAAAATTACTCAAAATTAAAATGATTTTTGACATGATCTGAATTTCTGAAAATTATTACTTAAATAAAAATATGATTGATAGAGTCCAACAAATTAAATACTTTAAGTGGTATTAAATGTTTCTAGAAATTTTAAGTTTTCATGTACAATGCAGTAAAACCAAAAATGTCAGGATATAAAACTAATCAAGCATCTTAGATTTGGCTCCAGTTTTTACTATATTTTTTTCCAATTAAAGATTTTTTTATTCTTTTGCAGTTTCCAAAATGTCATGCCTCAATTAATATACTAAAATGTCTGCAAAAATAGGAAAATGATAAAAAAAATAATGTGTTATTTAACAAAAGCAATATTACGTATTATATATTATATCAATGAAACTAGTGCACTTTTGCCCCAAAAAACAATTTTGTGAACTGAAATGTATTATTCAACATTTAATGTAGAACTCATGATATTTTTAGTAAAATACATTCTTGATTGTCCGAGGGCAAATCCGAGTTTATTTATTTATTTACTCATTTATTTATTTTTATTAAATACAGTAAACCTATTTTGGAGTGTATGTTATGCTAGTAGAAATCCAAAACCTCTTTTTGTTTTATAGTTCTTGCCCTGATCGGCCTGCCACCTGTGGATGGGATGCCTTCCGTAAATCTGCGCCAAATCCACAAGTGCTCTATGGTGCTCTTGTATCAGGCCCTGATGAGAATGATTTGTACATAGATGCTCGTGAAGAATTTGTGTACAATGAAGTCACTCTAGACTTCAACGCAGGCTTCCAGTCTGCAGTAGCTGGTCTGCTTCATCATGAATTACATTCTGGCTCTGGATCTGACAAGCAACAATTGGCTAAAATTTCCTGCAACGCCGCAGGCGCCGGCGTCGTAATGTCCTCATATATAAAGAATTCCTCCTTAAGAAATGATATTTGTTTATCATTACGTACAGAAAATGTATCAAGTAAGATTTCTCTGCACTGTCAGAAATTAATTCTATGGGAATCAATGCTAATTCTGTATATGTGGTACTCTTGAATGATGTATCAACACCCTATTTTTTAAAATTTTTCAATTTTCAAATATGTCCAGAAATAGGTGTGCATGCATTTGTGGTAAAAGTAAAAACTCTTGAATTCATTTTATTTTCTTATACAAAAAACTTCATCCATATTCCATCATACATATATGGATAAATTGATTGAATTAAACAATTGCTACAAAACACATCCTTCTGTTGTTTTTGCAGCCAAACATTTATTTAGAATTTTTTTGTTTCTTTTTTGTTTTGATTTGAACCTTTTGTTGCCATAAGTCTCATTTATATATTTATGATTATTGTACATTAAAATTATGAATCTTGAGAGAAAAGATCTAAGTTACATTAATGCTCATTATATAATCAATTTGAATTTTGAATGAAAATGATATATTAGAGTAATCAAATATAACAACTCTGTGCCAAATCATACTTCCCTTAAGTACCTTTGCTCAAATTTCTCCCGAACCAATATTATTTCAAGAAAATGGATAAAAATTGTTTCTTGACCCAAGGACTTGTTTTTACAAACGTTGACATTTAAGGAATATTATTAATAAAATTTTGTACTGATATTATTTTTACTTCATAATGATTTTTTAAATTAAGTTAGTTGCTTATTCTGATTTTAGTTATTGAAGAAATAATTAATTTAAAAACATATTAATACATTTGAACATAACTGTTATAAAATATGAAAGAATGCAAAAATTATTTGTTCACTTCAGTTCTTTCCACTTCTTAATTCATGTGTTCATAGTTTTCAAAGATTGGTCACCCAGATTTAAGGGAAAAGGAAAAAAGGGCTGTTTAATAAAATAATTATTGTATTATTTTACAAACATAAAATTAATATGCATTAGAATCCTTTTAATTTAGTTTCTTCAACTGTAATTATGCAATTATTTTACTTTCTAACAGACAGAAAGCAAAATTTCTGAGGCGTCATGTTATTAATAACAATTATAAACCCAAGACTTATTAGTATGAATGAAGAGGTAGTAAATGTTTGAGAGGGCGATTTTGTTTATACGTCTTTGGTATTCATCAACAAGAATACACTGATATCAAAAAATACCTCATTTTACCTTTTAATATTCAAAATTTAATATCAAATTTATTAAGATTTGATAGTGATATTCTAAGAAATTCTGTTTCTTTATTTTGAATTATAAAAAAAATACTTTAATTTTTATAATTTTGGTATACAAATTGAAAAAAATAAACTTTCAATGTAATTTAGAATATTGAAATGTTACATTATTATCAATGTAATTTCTTATGTCAGAAATAATGAATTTTAATTTTGCACTTTATAAAAAGAGAATTAAAAGCATCTTCAAAACAAATGTCAAGACTTTGGAGTATATTAACAAACATTTTCTTAATTTATAAGGAAATTACTTTTGTTTGGAAACAAATCATAATGGTAATTGGTTTAATTATGTTAAAGAGTTCAATTTTCCACATTACTTTGTTAAAATTTTAAATTTATCAAATGGTTGTGAGCAAGTTTAAGTAAGCTGTATCTTGCCAGTAAATATTCAGAGCATTTCATTTATATTCAAAATAGTTTTTCCTTTTTTATTTGAATGTAATTATATTATTCACCATTATGTAAGAGCAAAATACAATTTTGGATAAAAAATGAATGTCATCAAATGGATATGTTTTGTTGTTTAATTTGTAAATGATATGTTTCTGTGTTTGAACTAATGATTGTTTTCCTCTAAACTTAAATTGAAGGTTTTCTTTTGTATAGTAGTTTTAAAATTAACTTCGTTCATATTTTGTTAAACTTCTCCCTTCTTATTATTCATTTAATTATCATGTATAATGTTAATTAGCATACCAAGAGAATTTTGCACAAAACTTATTTTTCCAATTAAGCAAAATTAATATAGTTTCTACATTGTAATATTAATTACACTGTGATCTTCAATCATATAACTATCGTATTATGTGTTTAATCGTGATGTAGTCATTCTGCTCTAAAGTCTTAAAGGTGTTAAAAATATATAATGTTCTTCCTAACATATGACAGGGTATATTTCCTAGTCCTTTGCTGATTATTATGCCCTCCCTTTGAAATATTACTAATACACAGGATACTCAAAGTAATTTTGAGAACATATTTTCACCAGTAAAATGTATATTTTGTCTCTACAAAAGAAATATTTCATGCTACAAATTAGCATTTCTCTATAAAGAGTTTGTTGAATTCATGTAAGTTTTGTATATTATATATTATTCAATACGTAGTTTTTGATCTTGATGTGTGTGTGTGTGTATATATATGTATTTGTTTTAGTCGTTAAGGCAATCTTCCAACAAACGCAATTTAGTACATAATTTGATATATCTTAAAAGAAAAGAATTAGATCAGAATGTTGTAGACTTATCAGTATTGTGCCATTTTTCATTGTTTTATGTGTTGAAACCATTTTAAAGAATGTTTTTAAAATATGTCTCTTTTGTACATAGATTTTGTTGAGTTACACTTTGTAAAAATATTTTTCAGGGATTCCAGTGCATATCTTTCACTGGAGGGATGATGATGTACTTTCTCAATGTGTAAAAAGATAAGTAGATTAAACTCATGTTGTGTAGTATGTTTTTTAAATACCATTTCAGTTTTTTCCTGTTTTCCTTATGGTTAGCATTGGTAAAAGAAGTCGTAATTCTGTTTTGGTCACCTCGGAACCTTTTGGAGTCCTGTAATCTTTGAAGACTTTTTTTCCTATATTTTTATATAATATTACTAGTAATTAAACATAATCATGGTTATCATTTTTATGTATTTATTTCTCTTAGCAGCAGCAGCGTTTCTAGAAAATTGAATTATTGTGTTCAAAAATATTTTCTACAAGGACAGATTACATTAATAATTTGTTTTAAAACAATCACATTTACCATTAACTGGTATAGGTATGTAATTGTCATCATTATAAAGTGAATGTTAAGTAATCAGGAAACAAGAATATGTTTTGTTATTTAATATGTATCTTTTGAAATGTGAAATTTTCTATGATCACAGGTTTAAGAAAGTTTATAAGGATACCAATTTAAATAGGATTTCCAAATATCCTATATTAAATTAAACATGATTTGTTGTAGGGTTTCTCTTTACCACTCCAACTTAAACAACAAACACATAATTACAGCAAAATTTACACTAGAAATCTCTACTGTGTCAGGATCACCAGAATAAGATGTCACTTCATGTCAGGTTGTTGGATTTTGGTTCAATCAGAATTCAAGTGGGTACTTTCAGCACTACAATATGTGAGCATAGGCATGCACACAGACCCCCTGAAAATTCAAGAAAGGACCCATATTCCTAAGTACAAGGGTCATTCAATAAGTAATGAGACAAATTGCTGCAGCTCAAAAATGATTTATTTAATTAATACAATACTTTGTCTACTTTTCAACAAAGTCTCTAAGAACACATACATATGTTCCATCATTCATCTAATTTGCATATGACTCTAGCATAAAATTCCTTTCGTTGATCTCAAAGTCACTTTTGTATCATGCAAAATGTTTTCCATGTACAGCCTCTTTCAGCAATGTAGGCAATTTTAACATTTTTACACAATTTTTTCTCATAAACCACTCCAAATTTTTTCTTTAATTTTTCTCCTATGTATCAGGGGATGGTAAAAAATGTGGTGCTAGTCCCATTTTCAGGAAACTCTCATTTTTTGAATATTGCAAGAAGTTAGCATTTCAAAACTACAAAATCAAAGATGAGATTTTTGTCTTAGACAATGTCTGTTGTTAAAAATCAGCTGTTTAAAAAAGCCACAGTCAATTTTTTGAAAAGACGAGTATATTTTGAATGATTTGTGTCTAAAATATATGCAATTTCAAAAAATAATTCTCAAAAACCGCACTAAATGTTTTCATTAAATTCTCTCCTTCTCTGTAACAAAAAACAGTTGAAAATTTGATTCTGATCGCATTTTCGGGAACTCTTATTTTCGAAAATTATACATGTTGGAATATGTAATATATAATATAAATAAATATTAATCATGTTTCGAAAAAAAATATTACATGTTGGAAATATTAGGTTGAGACAATTACGTTCGGCCCAAATCCGCAACTCACTGCGTTTCGTTAGCGTAGAGGTAAGGCTGACGATGAGTGAACTCGGTGCGGATGTTGTTTTTTGGGGGGGGGGAGGAAAACACATTTACAGGTTTATGAAGTAGTAAATATAGCGGAGCAGTTAGAAATAATGCGAGAAAGTATGAGCTGTTATAGCACCACTAGTTTAAATATATTATATCATTGAAGTATTGAAATTTAAGCACTGAAATGTATGGATATTTAATTGCATAAAGCATATTTTGTCTCTATTTTATCACTTGCAATTAAAATTAAATGGATTTATTTTTCCCCCTTTTTGTTTATGTTGTTACTTTTCATCGTAATATAATTATTTTCTTGACAGATGATACTTCTATTAAATCGTATTCATGTATTCGGCATTTAGAGTCGAATTAATGCGACTTTTGCCAGCTAGCCGTGTTCCCAAGCCTGGCCCTGTTTTTATTTATTATCCACGCCTGGGGATAAGGGAGACATTTAGCGAATATGACGTATCCCCATCACCGTTATAATAGCTTATTTCGCTTGCCCGAGCCTTCTTTCGCCTCAATCTACAGAGACCGAGACAATTTGTAGAAAGCTTTAGGCTCATTTCGAATCGAATCCGGGACTGAAAGCTATCTGTGGACGAACTACCCGAAGCGCTTTTAAATCTAAGAATAAGAATTTTTAATATATGAATTAATCTACAGTAAAAATGAAAATGTATAAAACAAAAGTGTATCAATACTATTTGCTTTTTTATAAAATATGCTACAATTCGATTTCATTTTTAAACAAATTTACATTGAAAATCTTACAAAGGACTGAGAGCATTACCTTGAAAGATATTTCTCTTGATTTAAATGTTCGGGTATTCTAGCTATCTGTTGGTTATGAGCACAGTGCAGCATTTACTTGTTCATAAATTACCCTCACTACTTGCCAAATACTTAGGATATTAACCCTTGAATTCACTCGCTGTTTAGCCACGATAGTCTGCAATTTTTTCTTGTTTTACTTTTCGGTTTGTACATATTTGAGTTTCTGTCTCGACGGAACAGACTGCTATTGGCTGGTAGTGAAACTAAACCTTGTTTGGGCGAAAATGCAGTGCCTTTCTGTAGGCGAGACTTACTGTTCGAACTGCAAATTATTGCTTTGGAATATTTTCTTGCTAGAAAACTAAGCGGGAAGTTATGGAGGAAGACAGTTTCCGGCGATCGTCACGCTTAAAACTATTTATTTTTATTGCGCGCCTTGTGCGCAATATTTTAGTATTGTGTTCATCAAATTAACGTCGTTCAATGGCAGTGAACCACTTCCTTCACTTCGTAGAATCTGTGGCTCACACAAACATTGTTGAATTTTGTGCTATTTCTGAAATGAATTCGTGTAAATCCGTCTTGTTTCCTTTACTTCAAACATTTCCATCCTTACGAGATTTGTCACTTTTTAAAATTTGTTGCATCGTTGACGCAACGAGTCTCTTTACCCCTTGTTGGGCGTTGAGCGCATTCTCTGGGGTAATCCTCCGTTACAGACAATGAGTAATTACTATATTAGTCATGTCTCGTCACGTCGCAGTCAGTCAGTGCCTTTTATCCCTTCGGCCAGGGCTCAACACCGTTAGATTCCGGGGTTCCTAGCCGGTCACCCTACCAGGGACCTACGAGGTTCGAATTCGCTCAACCTCCGTGACTTCACGGAGCGTAACAAACGAATTCGGCTAGCGGCGCAGGCTTTCGCTTGTAAGGTTGGTAACGCTTAGTGGAGGGAAGTTTTTAGGTCAAGTGAACATCACATTCCGCACAAAACCAACATCGCTAGAATCTATCTCTAAATGTTCTTAACTTGAACCCCTTTTCTGCCAGAAATCAGTTTTACGTTAGAACTCCAGTGATTCATTGCATATCAGGGTCTGCTTCATATTTCCAACACCACTCCGCCAAATGTGGGAAACTGTCTAAAGCACTCAGATCGTCTATAAAATAATACGAATAAATATATCAGAACAAATTTTACAAGTTCCTATGGCTGCAGGGTGTCGAAGATCATGAGTTCGGCATACAAGAAATCAGCCGTTGAGAGCAAAAGTCGTATTAGACAAAAAAATCCGGAAAATAACGTGTAAACGAAAACGCTGTAAAAATGTGCTTAGAAATAAATGACCTAAAGTGTTATGAATGTGTCAAGGATATATTCTTCTAACTTATTACAGTTTTTTGGACTGAAACATTGCTTAATAAGTAATTAACTATTTTGTTGATTGAACCACTTTTGCGTCCACCGTTTCTGAAAACTACGACTTACATTCAAATAATTGGCATGCATAATTTTCGCCTGCCATAGTAATGCGATGGCAAAATAGGGAAATAGAGTGAAATTAATGCAAAACATAAAATAATGTAAACAATGTATTTATACACTTTATTTTGATATTTTATGCAATGTAAATTATAATTAGTTAATATTGCAAAAATAAAATATAGGTTTATTTACTGTTATTACCAGTGCTCGGATTCTAATATGCCTTCTTTTCATTGGTGCATTGTAGACGCAGATAACTTGTAAATGCTTGTTTATCACGACATATAGGAGAAAGAAATGTATAGTTATTTGGTTATTTCCTGCCATTTTCAATTTTTTGGTCCTTTTTTGGACCCATTGGCACAAAGGCGGCCAAAATTAATTCAAATTTGGCACCGCACTTGGAATTCAATCATTTACAACAATTCCTTAGCGATAATTAGCAGCGTATACCCTTTGCCCATTTTAAACGTCCCGCGTTGGACTTACATTTTTCTCTGTAAAAACCGCAGGCAGGCATCCAGAGAGAAAAGCAAGAGATCTTTCGTATGAAACTCTTTGGAGGGACAAACTACTTTGAAGATTTCAAATGATTTGAAAGACGCTTGCGAGATTGCGGCAGCTACTGGAAACCGGCTACTACAGATAGAATTTCGTGTTGTTAACATTTCTGAGAATCAGAAGCATTTCGAAAGAAGACGCCACGAAAGTCAATTGTTTGAGGATCTTCAGACGAGCGATTTCACAAAGGATCGCCTCCTCAGAAAAAAATGCTAATTCATATCTTGGTTGAACTGAAAAATTAGATTTTAACTATTTGTAACGGTAGTGCAGACTCCGTGAACAAAGTTTTTTGGCGCGGAACCTTGCCTCACATTGTATTACAGAAATCGATCTTTTCGCCCGAACGAGGTAACGCTGACCACTTCTTCAATACTCAGTAATTCTTACGCTGAAGTAAACTAATAATTCTTAAATAATTGTCATTCAGAAATGTCCCCGGTGTCGTGGCTACAAAAGGAGGATGGCGTCTTGTTGTCAACCCGAATCATCGTCTGTTGCTCTCCCAAAAACAAGCTATTTTGCAGCCTTAACAGGACCTTTGCGTCACTTTTGTAATTTTTACGTATTCTGTTTCCTTTCTGTGTTTTTTTGTTAGTGAATGTTTCACGAATTGGCAAGGACACACTAAAACAAAATTTTAATTTTTTCAGCAGTTTGTAACGAAATTCACTACTGCAGTGGATCACGCTTTTTGTACTTAAAAAAAAAAAAAAAAACAACACGGCTATTCGGTAACTGCCTCGACCTTTCAAAACTGACAGTTGGATAATCGGAGGTAAGGATTACATTTTATCCTTAAATAAAGACTTTATATTAAATGTAATTTTATATAAAAACATTTTATTTAAAATTGTAAAATTCATTGAATAAATAAACATTTTCATGCAAATTTTTGAGTAGTTTTTAAAAAATTAGGTAAATTTCCCCTTATTTTTAAGACATTTTACAGTCCATTTTCCTCTTTTTTCAAGTCAGTTTATAGGTAATTTTCAAATAACTTTTAGGTCATCCAAATCCGAGCCCCGGTGATTACAAGTTTTATTTTAAGTCACCAAGAATAATCATTCTGGTTAAGGATACGTTATGTTCACTTTGTTGACTATTTAATTGGGCAACAGACTCGTCCTTATCTTCAACTTATTCTAATGGACCCATATCTTCTTCAGCTAGGGATGTTTTGAGTTGAAGTAATTGTTGTGCATTGAAGGTCTGTATTGCATTAGTTCAATAATGCCCCCCCCCTTTTTTTGCCACAGTTGCAGGCTACAGTTAGGTTATAATACCGGTCAGAGAGAGCATAATGAATTTTATTGTTGCCAGCTTGCTCTGTTTCCAAAATAGGAGTCAGTTTTCATAAATGAGAGCCCAGATACAAGAAATTTGTGACCAATAATGTTTAAATTATTGTCTTTGTCACAATTTTCAACCAAATGAGAGCAGTTTTGAAGTTGCTAATTTGATCTGTGCACATTTTAATAAAAGCGATGATTTTTTTTTTTCGAGATCCTTCTCCTATGATGGATACAATAAACAAGATGCTATTTTCGGGAACCCCTGGAACCTGTGGCTTACACCACATTTGCATGCAGTGGTATGAGCAACTTGTTGGCTACTTCTGCTGGGCTCTAGCGAATAAATATTGAAGTTTGATTCACACCCTTTCAGCTCGTGATGGAACAAAGTTGAAACCACCTACCAATGCATCTAACTCAAATCTTCCAAAATTTGGCGTCAACCACTTTTGCTCTCAACAGCTCAAATATCATTTTGCGTCGTGACTTGCGAAACACCAGTGCACGACGGGTTGCCTTGTTGCACGTATAATGTTATAGGAAATGTCTCACCATATGTTCATTGCCGAAAAAAAAAACACTATTGTCTCCCCCACTCCCACCCATGCCCCAGAAGTTTGTAACATTTATTCTCAGCCGCTACCGATTTCTTTGTTTGAACGATGGAATCTACTCTGTTGTCGATTGTTTTAACTTTTTTCATTTTCATGATCTCTGTTGGTGTCCCTTTTCTCCTTCGTCCAACATTTTGTTGTTGCATAGGTGTAAGCTTCTGCTTATTATGAAAGTGAACATGGGGCGGTATTTTGCTGTATTAGTTCTGCTTTTGCTCCCTTTGGGGAATAATGTTAGGGTGTTAGGTTAGTTAGTGAGTGGGTAAGTACCAGTTATGATTTCCACTGTCAAGAACGAGGCATCGATTCCGACTTTTCCATTATTCCGATGTAACACTTACGGAAATGTTTATGGGTTCCTGCGAATTTTTTTAACGAGAAATTTTGCAAACCATCAGACCCCGGTGTTTGATTTATTATTATTATTATTATTATTATTATTATTATTATTATTATTATTATTATTATTTTCCCTCGGGGTTTCTCACCCGGGGTTCATGGTTTGAGGGGCCTCTAGGCATACCACATTCCTAGCTTTGCATATTGAGGACTGTGCGAACAATCCGGCAGGTTTCAAGAATGACTGACTTTTGAGCTTTTGGGATAATTTTATGAGGATGAAGACCTATTTTTTCTAAATAGTTCTTTAGATTTTTGTTAACCAGACCTGTAGCTGTTATTACAATTGGTATAATTTCAACAGACTCAAGTTTGTATATTTCTTTATATTCTATTGATAGGGGAATATATTTTGAGATTTTTTCTGTTTCTGCCTTATTGATGTTGTGAGCTGCAGGGTGTGTAACATCAATAATGAATGCTTTCTTTTCCTGTATGTTATGTAGTAGAATGTCCTGTTTATTTGCCGGGATCGTTTTATCAGTATGTATTGGAAGGTCGTAATACATTTTGAACTGTTTACTTTCTATGACGGATTTGGCTTTGTATTTATAATGAGGGATGATTTCCTCTTCTGCCAGTAGAGCGTGTTTGGTTGCCAGTGCTTGGTGTACAATATTTGCAGTTAGGTTGTGCCGAAGTAGGTACTCCGTGTTGGCGAGGTTTGTGCACCCAGTGGTGAGATGGTCTATTGTCTCTGATGATCGATGACATACTCTGCATTCGTCATTAACTTCTAGTTTTTCAATAAATCTTTTGTAGTTATTTGTTGAAATAACTTGGTCCTGAATTGCTTGAATGAAACCCTCAGTCTCTGCAAATAGAGCCCCATCTCTGAGCCATCGCCAGGCGTCGTAGTCGGCATTTTCTAGAGCATGGGGAAATCTACCTGGAGAGGTTTGGACTTCAAACCTGTAATCTTTCCTTGACTAACGTGATATCAGGGTAGTCTGCATTGTTGCTCAGATTTAAGGGAGTATAGCCTTTGTCACATACTACTACTGCTTTATGTAGAGGTGACAGTTCGGATTGAGAGTTGAAGTAGTTTTTTAGACTTGTTACCTGGCGGTTGCATAATGCTTTCAGATCTAGTAGACCACGACCACCAGTTTTCCTAGGAATGTAGAGGCGTTCTATTGCTGATTTAGGGTGATGCATTCTGAACTTAGTGAGCATAGTGCGTACCATTCTATTTAGGTTATCAAGATCCGTTTGTGACCAACTGACTATTCCAAAGGAATAAGTCAGCACAGGGATGCTCCAGGAATTTATAGCTTTTACTTTATTCTTTGAAATCAGCTCTGTTTCTAGGATTTTCCGAAGACGGAGTCTAAACATATTTTCTAGCTGCTGCTTGCTGTCTCTGTGATTAATCATATTTGGTTGAAACCTAAATTTGTCATGTGGCTGTAATTGTTCTATTGGACTAAACTCTGCAAAAGTGTTTAGTGTGATTGAGGATTCGACTTTTCCTCCTTTAACATTAAGTGTGGCACACTTGTCTGTTCCAAAAGTCATGTGTATGTCTTTGCTGAATTGTGATGTGATCTCCAACAGTCTGCTTAACTCATTCCTGTCTTTTGCAAATAATTTTAAGTCGTTCATATAGAATAGGTGGTTAATGATGTGAAGGGATTTCTTTCCATCCGTGAGTTTGTAACCCAGACCAGATTGATTCAGCATATACGACAAAGGGTTAATTGCTAAGCAAAACCAAAGTGGACTTAATGTGTCGCCTTGAAAAATACCGCGCCGGAAAGGTATTTGTTTGGATCTTATTATTTTGTTATCTGTTTTCAACTCCAATTGAGTACGCCAATTGATCATTAGGTTTTTAAGTAGTTTAATAATTTTTGGATGAATTTTATAAATTTCCAGCACTTTTAAGAGCCAATCATGAGGAACTTAGTCGTAGGCTTTTTGGTAGTCAATCCAGCTAACCGCTACATTTCTTTTCTTCTTTTTTGCTTGACCAGTCACAACCATATCTATGATCAGTTGTTCCTTGCATCCCTGGGTACCCTTCCTGGGCATCCTTTTTGTTCTTCTGCCAGAATTCTTTCAGAATTGATAAGTTGGGTTACTTTTTGAGCAATTGCAGCAGATATGATTTTATAAAGGGTATTAAGGCAGGTGATCGGCCGATAATTTTTGGGGTTGGTGGTTTCAGAATTCTTGGGTTTTAGGTAGGAGACTGCCTGACTAAGGAATAAAGGTACCTCAATTGGGTTGTCATACGCCTGATTTAGGATGCCAATAAGTGGTGTGTGCAGGGACGTAAGGTATTTCCACCAGAAATTTTGAATTCCATCTGGACCGGCAGATTTCCAGTTATGCAGGTTTCGTAATATCTGTTTCAAGTCCTCCTGTGTAACTGTTGGTGTTTCCATGTTTTTCGGGAATCTTAATGATTCGTTTGGCATCCATGATGCTTGAGTGTTATAGTTAACAGGTTGTGACCAGAGTGTACTCCAGAATTGTTCAATTGACTCCAGGGAAGGCGATTCATTGCTTGTAACTTTTGGAGATAGTGTGTGGTAGAACTGCTTCTGATTAAGGCTAAAGTTTCTATTTTCTACTTTCCTTTTATTAGAAATGTTGTACCGACGGAGTTTTTTCCCCAGTGCTGCAACTTTTTGTTTCAAAGTGTTGATATGGACATCTAATTTGCACTCGAAATCTTCGTCTCTAATTCTGATTCTTTGACCTTTCAGTATTTTGTGGACACTGTCTTTCAGGCGTTGTTTGCATTTTTCCCGTCTATCTCTCCAAACAACTAATTTAGTAAGGTCACTTCTAAACCGTCTTATTTTGTTTTCTAGCCTCATCTTCCATTTTGGGGTCCTTGTTTCATTTTTGCCTGGACTGTTATTGGTTTTGGGTATTACATTTTGTGTTGTAAGGATAGTAACAGCAGCACAGTATGCGTGTAGTTGTACAGCCTCAAATGTCTCTATACATTTTTCTGCAAGTATATTATTAATGATGTCAAGAAGTTGAAATGTGGTTTTGTTAGGGTGCATTCTTGGTAGAGGATTTCGACAGTTGAGATATGTTCCAAAAAATACATTGAGATTTTTCTCCAATTCTCTTCTGATTTCAACTACTTGTTCTGTGTTTTCTGTCTCTTTATCTGCTGAAGGGACATTTGTTTGACTCGTGACTTGTCCAATATCCTGTTTTACTTTATTTGGTATTTCTTGAATGGGTACATTCACACCAGATACATCCTTAAAATAAGTATGGTAAATTTCATCCCGTATCGAATTTTGTTCTAAAATGCTAATGACTGGTTTGCTGATAATATGTCTCAACCTGTCGCATATGTTTTGTTCCGTAAATCTAACCAAGTCTGGTCTTAACTTCAAAAATTCTTCATGAGTTTTCCTGCGATGATCTGTCTGGTTTGTTCTGCACTTTGTCGCTATTTCATACGCCCGTAGTATGTCACAGTTATCTTTGTGTTGCCACTTGTAACGGGTCTCTACAGAAGTCTTGTTAGGGCCTCTAGTCTTCAGCGACGGAGGCAAACTAACTGGCGTTGAAGTGACTTCTGTGCTTCGATGTTTGAAGCGGGTGATTCCAGTAGCTAATTCGGATTTCCGTAGGAGACACTGGTCTCCCCGTAGCTCCTACACTGGTGGTTCGCATACTGTCACACTCAGCACCAGCTCCAAGTGTGCCCTGGCGCTCCCCAGGCAGCGGCACTTTTTCCGAGGCTTTATAACGCATACTTCGTGTCTCCATCTCACTCAACGATGGGTTTGCCTTTTATACCTACGGCCAGGTGTAATGGCAGTAACCCTCTAGGATTGGGCTGTTGGCGCCGGTGTTGGCTCTTCACTTGGCTCTTCCACCGCTGCCGCCGCCGTTCGGAGCAACGTCCTGCCGTGACGTTCTCCAGCCGAGAAAGCCTTCCCCATGTGTGACACTCGGTATAGCCCTCCTCGGCCCCACCTCGTTCGTCTGTTCACCGACCTGGCTTCCGCTGGTGTTGAAACCCAACCTCCACTCAGGTTGCTCGGCTTAACAGGCCCACCACGAGAAGGTGAACGGGTAGTTGAGATGTAGTCTGAGGTCACTCTCTTCTTGAGTGACTATTTTCGCGTACATCCTTATTATTATTATTATTATTATTATTATTATTATTATTATTATTATTATTATTATCGGTGGTAGAAGTCTTACTATTACTGTTTTATTGTGTTAAGTTGAAAAAAATAGTTCGTGAATCACCAAAATCTTTTATTTGTAGAATATTACAAAATTATAGCCTGCGAAAATCTCAAAAATGTAAATTCGTTATATTACAAATGATTTTTCATTTTCAGTAAATGACTACCTTTGTTTACATTCCACATCTTATTTACAATGTAAAGGTCATGAATGATTATAAAGTTTTCTTCAAAGTCTTTGATTGTTTGGCTACAATCCTCCTCTCAGATAGTAGCTTCCTAAACCACTTTTTGTAGGATGCACACTTTGGGTTTTGACAACATATGCACATCTCACGCATATGTATGGGTATTTTGTCGGCAATTGTCAAAGCGTCTTTACACACTTGGGCAACTGAAGTAATGAATAATTCCGAAGCGTTCGGGCACGCTATACGAAGTAGGTGCAGATTATTTCCAAGCTGAATAAAGATATTCAATATTATCACAAAATTAACACATATATTCTCAATAATTATCGTAGTTCACTAAATACTCACTCCAGGTAAGAAGCAATTCCTGAGTTGTTTATCATAATCATAATACGTTATTAGATTTTCAACTACAGTTGAAATTGGTATAAGCATGAACCACGTCTTTCCTTTACACACAAGATCTGAAAAATGTAAACATTTTATTTTATTTCAGAGGGAAACGTATTTTTTATATTTTTCCTTTTTGATTTTCGTAATATGATTGCATATTTCTAGTAGTTTGCCACTTGCATTATCGAAAAGAAAAATGCACTCAAGTGGAAAATATCGGATTGTTTACGTAAAACAATAAAATAACCTTTAAATATCCCCATTTTTGGAGGACGATATAGATTTACGGTCGAAAAAAAGAAATAAACGCAAGTATTATATCGTCATTCTGAACATTTTCAAAATTCAACTAACCAGGGAGAGAGCACCTCGGAACCTTTTCTTGCGAGATGCTATTGCATTGGTTTGCCCTAGAAGTAGTGAACGTGACGATTATAATGAATAGACAGCTCATGATGGATATTTGGCTGTGGGCGATTGGTGGTATGTCTACCACCAATCACTAAAAAAGTAAATAACGTGACGACACATTGCTTTTCTCTATTAATGTCCAATTAAAATCCAAACGAAGATCGTAGCAAACTATTTAAACAGTATTTCAAAATCATGCTGTAAGAATAACTTAATGATATTAAGAAAATCATACGGTTCTTTAGAATCAATGATACAAGAAACTATACTTAATCTCCTAATAGATGCAATAGTTCTCAAAAAATTGAAGAGAACTGTCATCCCCCCTCATGTTTTCCATGTTTCAAGCAGCTCACCCACGGTCTGGATACTTAGCAGGTTTTACCTATTGTATTTACTCGTCTAAGCAACCACAAGATTCTGTTATGACCACACCGCGAGCAAAACAATCACCATCGAAACTAGTCAGCTGCTGATTTCCTCATGGATATGGGTTCGTGGTTGACCGTCTCCGGAATGGCTGCGCGTGTAAACATGTTCCGGGTACAGAGTTTCTAAATATCTACGGATCAGTTAGCCACCCCCCCCTCGCCCGCAACAAAGCAATTGGCCCCGGAAGCTAGGTGCAGTCCGAGGCCGCCGAGGTGGGAACATGAAACACATTTGTATGGATAAAAATAAGAAATAATAGAATGTGAACACCTTCGGTTAAACACGAGACGCGCACATCATACACACACAAAATTCATTGGCGGCTTCTGCAGGGAGGTTCAAGGGATACCCCAAATAATATACAACCATATTTCCTTTTCTTTTGTATAGTATTTCATGTTAAAGTAACTACTTTAGCGTTACGAAATACGTTCGTCAAGTTATTCTCGGATTGAGATCAATGCTTTGGAGTTGTGAAAATTACAACATGGGACTTGCAAATGGCGGCTGTCTGCGGGTGCAGCCCGATATTGGAGTCTTACTTGGGAAAGGTTTTCTAGCAGGATGGTCACAGCTACCTACTGGGTATTTGAACTCCGTCTCCAAATGCGTTTTCTCCCATTCGCCTAGAGGGTACAGTAGTGTACAAAATCTATTCCGTGTTGGAGGAATGTTTCTTCCACCACAACCTACCCTACATTCACTATTTGCTTGCATCTGGCTTGCCTATTGCCATTCAAGAATTTTATGTCTCCCCTCAAAATTGTCTCTGGAGCCGCCACTGATAAAACTGTCCAGCACTCCGAACGTGTCAAGCGTTCCGGGCCCGTTGTCGCCTCAACACAGCACTCGAAGATGATATGGGAATCTCTTCCTCTCTCTCAGCTAACGCAAGTGCTGAGGATCCTTAAGGCCTACAAATACATACTTTTGATGGTGTCTTCCACGGTAGGTTCCAGCCACTTATCCAGCAAAGGCCCATTATGCCAAGCTATTGTGTACGGAATTGAGACCCCAACGTGTCGCATAACGTGCATCACAGTAGAACCCACCAGATAAGGGTAATTGTCTCCGACGTCAAAAACCTGATGGACCAACGGAAAGCTCTATTAGTTCTGTTGAATTCTTTCCGTGTTCTTGATATTTAGATTTTGTTTTTATTTAAATGTCAATAATTATTTGAGAACAACATTTTGCTTCTTGTAATTGTCAATATTTGTTGAAATACATTACGCTTCTCGGTTAAACGCATATGTCAGACTTCAGAATTTATTTATTTGCTAATTTTTACAATTATTGAGAGAATTTGAGCAAAAATGGCGTCCATTTTCGGTAAGTAAACTAAATAGTAGTAGTAGTAGTAGTAGTAGTAGTAGTAGTAGTAGTAGTAGTAGTAGTAGTAGAAGTAGCAGTAGTAGAGTAGAGTAGTAGGAGTAGTAGGTGAGTAGTAGCATAGTAGTAGAGTGCAGAGTGGAGGTAGCAGGGCAGGTAGCAGGCAGAGTGGGGTGAGGTGGTGGGTGGTGAGCGTGGTGGCAGTGAGCAGTAGCTGAGTGGTGGGCAGTGGTGCAGTGCAGGTGGCAGTGGTGAGCGTAGCAGGCAGCAGGACAGTGGCAGTGGCAGCCGCGCGCGGCGGCAGCGCAGCAAGGTGGCAGCAGGTAGCAGTAGAGTGAGTAGGGGTGGTTTAGGTGAGGTGAGGATGTAGAGCAGTAGAGCAGCAGAGGAGTAGTGCAGCGCAGCAGGCGTGCGTGGAGTCAGTGGTAGTAGTGTTAGTAGTGGTAATAGTGGTAGTAGTAGTGGTAGTGGTAGTGGTAGTGGTAGTGGTAGCAGTAGCAGCAGCAGCAGCAGCAGCAGTAGTAGTAGTAGTAGTAGTAGTAGTAGTAATAATAATAATAATAACAACAATAATAATAATAACAATAATAATAATAATAATAATAATAATAATAATAATAATAATAATAATAATAATGTAGGAGTATTTACCAATGGCGGCATAGGACGCGCAGCAAAAATTAATGTATATGGTTTCTTTTTCAAATCGCAATTAACTAGCGCTTTTCTGATGAGATACGCTGTGTTCTTTATTAACGAATAGGTGGTGGCCCAGCTGTCTACAACTGCCCATTTAACTCCATCTGGAAGAGGACTGAAAAATATTTTCATTCATATTAGGGTTTAAACTGAATTTATATACAATGTTATGAAGCATATAATGCAATGTTTTGAAGCAAAGCAAAATAATTTTCAAAAGGAAGGAAGTAAAACCTTGGAAAACACATTAAGTATGCATTATATTGTAAGTTATAACACAGAAAAGACCTGATTCGGTAAACTCTTAAAACAGTATAAACGCATACTTTTTTTTGTAAAAATTGTATATTGAATGGAAGCATCCACCGGTCAATCCACAGCTGTATTGAGGATACATCGGCAGTATTACAATGTTTCTTAGTTTTGGCAGTCTGTAGACAGGAAAGTCAATGTTAATGTAAATTTCAATTACCCTGAATCAAAGTTATTATCGTAATGTTCATTTTAAGAACTTTTGAAATTATTACTTACTTGTGAATGCTTCTCAGAGCATCAAAAATGCTTGGCTTTACAAATTGACAACCAAGAAAAGCTTTGTGTGGATATGTGTCTGTGCACATCAAATCCATCCTTTCTTCCACAAGTTTTGCCTATAGTTACACTTCGAAGAAATAAATAGTCACTTTGCAGAAGAGCACATTAAAAATAAAGAAAAGCATTATTACCTGTTCCATCATCCAAGCAAATTGTGGGGTCTTGTTTCCGATACTTTCATATTTCTTGTACATTTCTGGCAATATCCATTTTGATTCTAGCCATTTTTGTGTCCTTCATGCAAGACAAAAAATAAAGGTATTTAAAATATAACTAGATATTGGTTGATTTTTAAATATAAATTAATATCATACATTTTCTTGAAGTACAAATAATCCTGTTTTTTCGAATTGCATTCTATTACCCGCGCTTGTTTCATTGCGCCCTTATTTAGCTTGAAGCAAGAGTTGATTATTTTCACGACTGGACAATCATACTAAGTCTGTAGCTATTTTTTCGTTGCAAAATAGTTTCTATTACATGAGAATAAACATTTATGGTAATTGAATTTGGTCAACAATGCTCCTTGCTAACATTTATAATTCAACTAATGTTAGTAAAGGAGAGGGGGTGGGTATTTCGGGTCTCAAGAAAACGTGCGTAAGTGCATAAATGGTATATTTTGGAATGTAACATTCGATAACAGTATGTTGGGGCTGAGAAGTGATTGCAGAGTTATAAGATATTATTCAAATATCTGTCCTACTTGTATAGTGACTTTTACGTAATCTGTGCAATCCATTATTTATGTTATAAGTTAATTTTAAATCTGAATACATGTTTTTAAGAATAACTCTGAATACTCTCCACATCTTCTCACCACTTTGGAATTAATCTCCGCTCCGTTTTCGTTTCGTTAACAGCGCTGTAAATATGCCACATACTGCTTAAATAGCATGTTCGCAACGCCAAACAAGAGTGATAAAACGCATTAGATACTATATTCTAGGATATTCAGAAGTTTGCCGAAGAAGTTACAGTTCAGACGAACGACCTATTTTCAAGTTCATTTGTGTTCGAGGAAGGAATTTAAAACTAGTGGTGGTACAACAGAACAAACTTGCTCGCGTTATTTTGAACTTTTGCCGTTTCCGAAAATTCAGAAAATTCAACCTAAAAAGAGACTTGTGCCATTTTAAGCGTCCTTCGCTCGATCCGTAGAAAATAATGCAATGAAAAAATTAAAAGCCGTTTTTGAGAAAATGTTTTTTTATAAAATGCATTATCAAGCAGAAATTACAAAAAACTCCTCGTTTTTAATTTGAAAACCTTAAATAAAATTTTTAAACTCGCAGGGCCATGAATTTGTTTACCCAGGCGTCTTCAACCTTTTATACTTTTAAGAACTCTTCGAGCTCATGGTTTTCTTGTAATAAAAAATTGTTCTAAAAGTTCTAAAAATTGTAAATTTTACTAAAGTATTATATTAATTTAATATCTTAATAAGACAGATCCCATGAAACTAGATGTGCTAAAACAGCACATACTTTCTCGCCCGTATTTTCACGCAAAACTACACAAAAGGTACTCAAATTTTCGAAAAATTGTGTATGATCTTACTTCAAAATTTATCTTTATGGAACAGAATTCATTAAGGAAAAAATCTGTATTTCTAATATTTTAGACGGAAAAAAATTTTAAACCTTTGAAATGTTCGAAAAATCAGAGTTTTCAACGAATATGATACCTAAACCAATATTTTAAACGTCCTTCATACTATCCAACAAAAAATTTAATCGAAAACAATAAAGCCATCTTTTTGAAAATTTAAAAAATGTCCATTTTTAGAGTCCTTTGCTCTATTTGTGGGAACAAATCCAAGCCGTAATCAAACATTTTTTATAATTGCATTAACTTTAAGCAGAAATTACGGGAAAAAAACTGGATTAAAAAAATATATGACCTTTTTTTAAAGATATAATTTTTAGAACAGATGCATATAAGACTCATAATCTCTACCTTCAATGTAACTTTTCAATGTAGATTTTTGCTATTTTGAAATGCGGCGAGTTCGTCAAAAATGAGGCCGACCCCATATTTTTACCGTTCTTTGATACAAACGAAGAGAAACTTTTAAGAAAAAATTGAAGCCTTTTTGAGCTTTTTGATAAATTTCATTAATTTCAAGAAAATATCCGAAAACTCCTTTTCATTTAAAAAGTATTGCTTAACCTTACCCACCAATATTTGGCAGGGGCAACCATGGAGCTCTTCCTTTACCCCAAATCCAAAATTTTCCTGTTTTTCACCCAATTTATTAAAAACAATTATGATGCCGTTCGCTCAATTAATTTCGAGTGGACAGCATTTTAAAAATAAATCAAGTTCCAAAAAAATGAATTTCTTTAACAAATAAATAGGGAAGGAGTCCACACTGAAATTTTCCCCATCCTTCACCCGAAATATTTTCAACATTCGCACCCGTCATACTCCGTGCACTGAGTTTTTGACATCTCAATTTGCTAGATGCGAGATATGTGGGAGGGTTAGTTATTTCATCGGCAGTACGATCAAATTATGAAATTTGTAGGTCGTTTGCCCACAAAAGAAACACTATTATACGAGAGAAAAATGTTGCTATCAACTGTTAAGAACTCTCCTTAGATTGTTGGAGAATTGTACCTTAAATTCATAATTCAACTGTGTTTGGTAAAAGGGGGTAACGATTACGGATGTCAAGAAAATGCGCGCGAATAGTATTTTTGTCTTACTTAAAAAGTATCTGAATATCATTCTTCATCTCTTGTTAAAATGATATATAAGTAAAGTAGAAGAAATAACATTCTTACTTTTGCATGCATCCGTAATGTAAAAAATCGTTTGTGAGAACTCGTTTTACGAAGCAAGTTATGTCTTCTTCACATTTTGGTCCTCCAGTATAAACCATCAAAAGTGCCGTTTTGGCTTGGTTGCGATCTATTGCATGAGCTTTGCGTATTTGCATGAACTTGACTTGTGAATGCGTTAAACAAGTTTTACCTGCACACAAAAATCATAGGGAAAGTAGATATACAATGGGGGGAAAGTAGATATACAATAATAAGAGGATAATACCGAACATACCTGACTTTAGAAACATAATCCGTAAATTATTCATCTTGTGTCCTTCTTATAAGAAACCGTGATTTCATATAAAATACGTTGACACCCTTCCACTTTTTACTTCTGCATACCCTGAAATCATGTTGAATTTTACCACAAAGAAAAAAAACACTTGAAGTTTGCTGCGCTGACAAGTGTTTTACAATGCAGCCAAAATAATATTGATACTTGACGGCCTTGACTACGGAATTTCGTACGAACTGGGTACAGCCAACACCCCCTGAATATAGAAAGCCTCCACACTGATTTTTGACGTCATCATACGTAGTCCGAAGTCTCGCCACGTAAAATAAGGCAAATTCAATTCAATTCAATAATAAAGGTAGCAGATTATATATAAATCATAATGTATGTGCAAAAAGTCCAGTCACATTTATTAATACATTAACACATATAACATATCAAATTATAATCAAATTAGTGTCAACTGACCAGAGGGATAGGGGAGGCATCCCTTACGTCACGCAGGAGAAAAGAAGAAGTGACTGACCAGTGGACATCGTGAAAAGACCTTCTGATTTTTGTAGCGGAACGGAAAGGTTCTTCTGATTTCGGCAGTGGAGAGAATAAGACACGTGGTCTACTAGGTAGTGCACGTATGAATAGTTAATAGTAGCACGTTATTCAACGTGCAGACGTTTAAATCCGCCGTATTTTAGAAAGCAGTCAGTGAGCTTTGAGAACATTTTTTATACAAATGAAAGAACTTAAGCTGCGTTGAATTGTGAGTAATTAGAACGAGCATAGTATCGCGTAGCTGAACAGGCTAAGGCAACGCTCGCATATTTCCTAGGCAGCAGTAAATCCAGTTATTCGCTTGAGAATATACTTATTTACGGCGAGAACACCTACTCTTGTGAACTACGATAGTTTCATTTCATAAATGTACGAACTGTAACCAAAATAGTTTACGAACGCTGAACTCATGGTATAAAAGCGCTTAGGAAGAGTACCGATGCTACGAAGACCTGGTGAACGGAAGCGAGGAGGCGACCGGAGGAAGATGGGTAGGGATGGCAAATTTTACCAAAATATCGATACATTGATGTTTCGACACATCGTTAAAGCGTTTTTTATGTTGATGAGAAAACATCGATGTTTTAATTATAGACTAATGAACATGCTATTTTCCTATCCTTTTTAATTATAGTATGTAAAAGGGTTTTTTTTAGTTACCAGCATGTTAGTATAAATTATTATCGAATGTAGAGAATAAAATTAACAATAAAGAACATCGTATTTTGCTATCGATTTCGTGTATCACTGTCGATTCAGGCAATGACACGCCTGGCGATAACATACATTCTTAACATGAACAGCTCCCAAATTTCCTCAGATTGCACAGGTGAAATGTGCAAAATGATAAAGAGAATGACGCAAAACAACGATATTGCTCTGGATCGCTGCTACTCTACAAAGTGCTTAAATCCCTTTATTAAAAAAATAAAATAAAAATTAAAGGAACTTGATGTTTTTGCAACAAAATATCGATGCGAAGAAAACATCGAAAGCAAAAAATCGATGTTAATATACCTATGTTTCTAGTGGAAAACATCGATGTTTTTGCCATTCCTAAAGACGGGAGACGGATGACGGTGCGATTACGTGCTGAAAAGCGACGCAAGAGGATCCGTGGAGGCCCGAGGTCGGCACTAATCTTACGCCCGATGTGGAAGAGAGGGAGTGTCGGAACGTGCCTTAAATTAATTATGCATTTAATAGAAATGGTTATACATTTAGAGTATAATTTAATAATATATTCCCGAGGTACCGGAATGCCGTTCCGCCGGAAATCAAGCTCTGTATGTATGTATGTTTGTGTGTGTGTGTGTGTATGTGTGTGTGTATATATATATATATATATATATATGTGTGTTTTTTAACCCCGGAATACCTACCCCCACTCCTTTACCAACATTAGTTGAATTAAGAATAAATGATAGAAACGAGCGTTGTTGGCAAAATCTGATAACAAGAAATGTTCGTTCTCGTGTAATAGAAACTATTTTGCATCGTAAACCGAGCTACAGATTTGATGTAATATTCCTATTGTCAAAATAATTAAACCCCCCACTCCTATATTAGATATATATATATATATATATATATATATATATATATATATATATATATATATATATGGCTGGATTGGCCGTAAGGGTCTAATGATAGCGCTTGTTTCCCATGGCCTCCACGGTCACCCGACCTAACGCCGTGTGATTTCTATCTTTGGGGGTTTATTAAGGATCGAGTGTATGTGCCTCCAATGCCAGTCAATCTTCCCGAATTAAGGAACAGGATTGAAACAGCTGTTGCGGCAATTACTAATGAGACTCAAACCAAAGTTTGGGAAGAACTCGCATATCGTCTTGACGTGTGCCGAGTAACGAAGGGTGCTCACAATGAACACTTGTAGGCTATTATGTAAAACTGTTTGAGTTCCTCTATCATTTGATATATCACCCGCGGCTGCAAGCTGTGATGTAATATATATTATAACACTTTAAAACCCCCGCTATTCATTTTTAAATACCCTGTATGTATATATATATATATATATATATATATATATATATATATATATATATATGTTTGCTTATAAGGTATTTCGGCATCTAAAGAAGTCAGAGAAAGATGTTGCAGATATACAAATCATTAATGAAGAACAATGGAAAGAACACTATAGAAAACTTTGGTGTACAGAAACCATCGATTCTCAAGAGGAAGAGCTCTGTTACAACAGTTCGGTGGACCTCCTCTCCTTGGAAGAATTTCAGTTAGCATTAAAAACAATGAAAAACAGGAAGGCATGTGGCCCTGATGGTATTAATATGGAACTTTTAAAATACGCAGGACCTATCTGTGATTTTAGGTTGCTTCATCTGTACAATGAATGCTGGAAAAGTTATAAAACACCTAAAACACCTAATAGCTGGAAAACGACGGTTTTAGCAAAAATAATTAATGCTCGATTAAAAATCATTACAGAAGTTAAATTACAAGAACAGTCGGGATTTCGGAAAGGACGCTCATGCAGTGACAACATTTTTAGTATCAAAGGATTTTAGAAAAACGACGAGAAGTCAATATGGAGACCCATTTAGCCTTTATTGACTTCGAGAAAGCCTTCGACAGTGTAGATCGAGTCAAATTGTGGAATGTAATGAGTGAAAGTGGATATCCTAAACACCTAATAAATACCATAAAAAGTTTATATACGGGCACAAAAATTACAATAAACACTGGTACGAAGAAAACTGAAGAAATTTTGACAAATGGAGGACTCAAACAAGGATGTAGTTTATCTCCAACGCTATTTAATATATATGTAGATGATCTTATTAAAAATGGAAATGTATAGTGGGCCCTGGAATCCAGTTAAAGAACAAACATCTAAATGTTATTCTTTATGCAGATGACATAACAATACTGCAAGAAAGTGAAGACGAACTACAAAAAGCCGTATACAAACTACATCTACTGGGAGGGCTCGAATATAATCTCCGGATATCAAAAAATAAAACAAAGGTTATGGCCCATTATGGTAAACACCCCGCTCGCTCAAAAATAGTAATTGACGATACAGTAATCGAACAGATTTCTAATTTCAATTATCTTGGTTGCGAGATCAGTTATGACAGAGATAAAGACATAGAAAATAAGACCAATAAATTTCAATCACTATGGGCTAATAAACCGAACACTTCAGAACAAAACAAGAAAAGACACCCAAATAAAATTTTATAAAACAATGGCTGCTCCAGTTCTTATGTATGGAAGTGAATCGTGGATAACAAAAGAGAGAGATAAAAGTAAAATCCAAGCAGCGGAAATGAGATTTCTCAGGAAAGTTAAAGGCTGCAGAAAACAAGATCACATAAGAAACGAAGATATCCGTAAAGAACTGGATATATATAATATAAATGAAAAGATAGAGGAATACAGAGAATCATGGAGACATCACATTGGAAGGCTGCAGAAAACAAGATCACATAAGAAACGAAGATATCCGTAAAGAACTGGATATATATAATATAAATGAAAAGATAGAGGAATACAGAGAATCATGGAGACATCACATTGGAAGAATGGGTGAAGAAAGAATTCCACGCTTAGTGATGCAATACCGACCGAAGGGTAGGAGAGATGTCGGGAGGCCCAGGAAGAGATGGAGCTGAAGTGCAAGTGAAGACGGAACAGGCATTCATGCCTAATCCTGAAAGGAAGAAGAAGAGATATATATATATATATATATATATATATATATACATACATACATACATATACATATAATATATATATATATATATACCAATAATAATAATAAAAAATTATTTTTACTGTAATATAATTTATTTTTATTTGTAAATGGGGGAGGGTGTTGTCGCGAGTGTTACGCAATTATTTAGAGGGAGTTCAAGCGCTCGTTGCGGATACATTACAGAGAGAGAAGAATATTCAAAATAGAGCCATTCCACGTCAAATCGCACGAGAGTTGACACGACTTTTTTTAAAATGTACGATAATTGTTTTCTTAAATCTGGACATCAAAGAAAGAGACACTTGTTTTTTTATTTGCCTGAAAATTGATTATTTGTGTAGTTATGCCAATATTAAATTTTGGAATATGCGCGTACTCCGCAAATTACTGTAATAGGGAAGACAAGCATTTTTCTGCAATTTTTCCATGAAGATTGGTGAACATTACAAATAATTTTCAACGGATTCAGAACAGGAAACCTCGCTTCGATGAAAGAAACGTTTGTTCCACTGTCTCGCTCAACACAAGCTCAAAGTTTAGGGCAAACTTTAGTTCGTAAAACAACAGATACGATCGCTGCTCTTGCCATTGAAGGCAAAGAATTTTATTTCTTTATTTATTTATTTGTATTTATTTTACGTCAAAAAACAGTTAAAAACTGCGTATGACGTGCTATGGGGAAAAGTGAATTGGTACACATTTTCAAAATTCTGTGATCCCTACACTAAGTCATATACTACTTAAATTTTGAAAAAAAACTCCCATGTAATAAAATATATTTTCAAGGTTAAAAAGACAATAAATTTTGGCTCTTATCCATGTTGTCCTTCGGAATAATACTTCCTGCTGCGACAACATGGAAACGATAATTTGAATAATTGTATTTCCCACTGAATTCTAGAAGATGTGCACAGAAAATGGAGTTACATTTATGTCCAGAAGCAAAACAAGAGACCATCTCAGCATTTGCTCAATGGATCAGGGAAACTGGACGAAAAACCTGATCGAGATTGGAGTCATTGACCCGGAGGCTGCAATACAAGGTTACAGGTTGTTTATACACATTTATACAGTTCAAATGTTAAATAATGCATTATGTATAATTGTTAAAATTAATATAACTTTTCTTGTGATGCTCAGTATAGTCTCTAATTGTATAGAAACAGTTGTGCAGCAGAAACGATTTCACTTTGGATTTAAACTTTTCTATCGAATTTAATCGTTTAATGTCATCTGGCAAAGTGTTGTAAAATAATGTACATGTATTGTATGTGAATTTTTTGTAATGATCTGTTGATACTGTCACCTGATGAATATGATTTCTACGTCGAGTGTTATAGTAATAGACATCGGCATTTTCTGAAATATATTCCGCCCTTAAGCGAGTCATTTTTGACAAAACCACTGATTCGTAAATAAACAGACAAGGTAATGGTAAAATTTCTAGATTAATGAAGAGAGGCTTACAAGAATCACGTGGGTGGGATTTGGTTATTATTCGTACAATTCGTTTTTGTAATCTAAAAGTCTGGGAGCTATAAGATGTATTTCCCCAGAATATTATGCCATATCTCAGGCGGGAATGAACATTCGCGAAATATACACAACGAACAGTATGAAGGCTGAGTGAATTTGCAAGAATTCTGAACGCGTAGCATAATGAACTTAATTTTGTGTTCAATTCATTTAAATGACGTTCCATTTAAGGTTTGACTGAATTGAAAGACCTAAAAATGTTGTTGCCTTAACATCAGTCAATGGTACACCGTTCATTTTCAATGGAGCACAGAATTGTTTATTTGAAATGGAATACTGCATTGAAACCGTTTTATTTTCGTTTACTATTAATTGGTTATTTCGGAGCCAATTTGAAACATCTGATATTGTACTATTTACGGTTTCTTTATAGCAGAGGATGTTCGTATCATCTGCAAAGAGAACCGTTCTTCCGTTTCGAATCGTCGAGGGCATATCGTTTACGTAAAGTTCCTACTTTACGTAAACGATATGCCCTATATATGACAGAATAGGGTCTAAAATCGATCCTTGAGGAACTCCATGTGTAATGGGCAAAGAGTCGGAAAGGTGCGTACGTAATGTTCCATCATTTCAGTAAGGTATTTCCTCTCTCTGAGATCGTTGTTTAAGGTACGAACATAACCAATCTAGAGCAATACCACGGATTCCATATGAAGGTAATTTTGAAAGTAAAATGTCATGATCAATGACGTCAAAAGCTTTTGAGAGATCTAAAAATAATCCAATAGGTGCCTCGTTTTGATCCAATGATGAGGCGACATCTTTATGAAAGGAAAATATAGCTGTTTCCGTTGATTTTGATTTTCTAAATCCATGTTGGCAATCTGAAAGCGCGTCGTGTTTACTGAGAAAGGTTTCCAATCGTACGAAAAAAAGTTTCTCTAATTTTTTTGAAAAAACTGATAGAAGAGAAATGAGCCGATAATTTTGAATTTCATTTTTGTTGCCTTTTTTGAAGAGCGGCTTAAATTTAGCTGTTTTGAAAATATCTGGAAACGTTCCGGTGAATAACGATGAATTAAATATGTGAGTTAACGGGTGTATAATAGCATACGCACAGGTCTTTAACAAAGAATACGGGAATTCATCTAAACCGGACGAATATTATGTTTTAGTTTACCGATTATTTTGAGAATTTCATAGCATAATCGGTAAACTTTATTTTTTTTATTAATTTAAAAATAAATTTTATTTATTGCGCGCGTAAATAGAAAATTCGAATTAAGTAACTAAAACTATTAGTATAATGGTCACCTTGCCCGTCACCTTGTCACTAATTTAATGGTCACTAATTTAATTATTAAAACTATTAGCTATTTTTTTGAACTTGGTATCCTTATAATAATGAGTTACGGTGTATATATTCATTGAAGACTCATTGAGAGAACCATGTTTCTACGTATGTGCTACAGGGGTGTTGCAAGCGCCGTAAATTGTGGGGTGGCGAACAAAGAGCATATACTAGTATATAACTACTCTGGGAACACGTACCGCGGGCGGGGAGCGGATGTGTTATCTGGTTCAAAGTGTCAATGGATTGCACTGGTTGCACTGGTCGCTTTCGTTCAACGAATTCATTCGTTAAACGAACGATTGAACTTCAATCAACAGTTGGGGCGCCACCGGAGCTCAACACTCTTTCGTTGACAGTTCCCAAATCTGCTCAGTTGTTGTCCTGGTCGTTGTTGGCTGTTGTGCAGAATTGTTTTGTTTTTTTTGCGAGAATGTATGGACTTACTCTGTTGTTGGGGTAGAAACGTAGTATCACGCACGTTACGTGTGTGGGATTGTATTCTGTACAAAAGAAAAAAGTTGTCTCCAGTATTGTGTATTACATACCTAGCATTTTTCCTATGCGTTTAGGAAAATTGTAGTAAAGAAGCAAGAATTGTTTATTAAGAGTAAACCAGAATACTGTTTCAATTTAAATTGTACTTCGACGACCAAAATCTGTAAAAGATGCGGAGCCTACATGAAGTTAAAGGAGTAGTTACGCAAATAATTCCGGGAAACAAGTGTGTTGTAGCTTTTTCAGCCTTAGGAAGTTCACAGATGGGTGTTCTTCCTGGAAACAATTTAAAAACTGTTGGTACAGTTTCTTCTGATGTATTACTGTGCAACTTGCTGATGGTTGGTTCAAAACTGTGTTTTTCTTGCCACGAATTTGGCAGTAAAGCTGATCATGAATATGGTAATGTTTCTTTAGAGGAGAGGCAATCTGTGATATATCCCTGCGATTTTTGTGTTTTTTGATTATTTTACATTTGTACAATTTTCTATTATTTTGTAGATTGGTATATCACAAATGCTTGGTTACTTAATGATTCAAGCATTGTGGGACGCACACCTGATGTCTTCTTGGGTCTTTATAACTGCTCAGGAAAAGTGCAAAAACTTCAAAATAGATTAGGAGTTTTATGTTTTAGAGATCACAATGGTAAGAATTTAGCCTTCATCATTGTTGTCTTTGTATGAAGAACCTCAGCGTGTTTTGAAATTCGGGATTTGTGTACCAAACTACAAACTCAAGTATCCAACCTTAAGATCAAGAATAGAAATATTAGGAACAGGGGGTATTGTACATATTTATCTGTGGGCAAAGGAAAGAGAGAGTAAAAGATTGCATGTTATTTTTAATCTTATCCAAAATCATCTGGCTACTATAGAGCTATTGTAGATATTGCATCATCTTGCCTGTGAAACTTTTTATAACAGCCACTGCTTGAAGAAAGTGCTGTTTTTTAAATACAGTATAATCCATCTAAGCTGGAATCGATCGGGACACAATTCTGGTTTAGGGAAGTTTCCTTTTTATGCAAGTTGTTCATTTTATGATGCTTGTGATATTGATGTTTTTGCCCTCAAAGAAGTACCTTACATGACTTTATTATAATTATTAAATACATTAATATATAACTTATTTATGGAAGAAATTCCCAATAAGTGAATATTAAACACTCTTCATTGACAGCTTTTGACTTGAGTTGAAAAATTCACACCTTACTGGCTGTATTTGGACTGCTTGCTGCCTTTTTCAATGCACAATGCGTCACAACCCACTTTCTGATACCCTCACATGGCCTTGAGCAATCTATATCTGGTCGAGGGGTTATAATTTTCAATGTGGGGCAGGGAGATGCGTGAATAGAGGCCATGCCAATGCACCTTCCCATGCTCTGAGAGTCGGGAGAGAGGGAATTCCCCTATGGCCTATGCCTTGAGAGACAAGTGACCCCGATATTGAATTCTGTGCTGACAGCTGAAGACCCTCTCCTTCAATGTCTGGCTGCCATGACTAAATCACATGTCACAAAGATAGAAAATCTAAAACAAGCTTGCTGATACATTAATTTCATTAAAAACATCCGCGTCTCTCTGCCAATAGCATGAAATTCACAAGAATTCTGTTTTATGAAGATTTTTTTTCATGCAGAACATGGAAAAACATTCTGTTTCCACACTGGAGAGATTCCATTTTATGCTGTGTAAAATGCCATTCAACTTCACATGCCAAAGAAATTTGCCTGTTGAGACTGGTTTCTGGCGTGTACAGGTTCTGGTTTAGACAGATTTTACTGTAATAGAAACTTAATTTTGTTCTTGGTAGAGAAAATTATTCCTTATTGATTTTACCCATTGGAAAAGCCAAACAATTTAAACTTTGTTTAGAATTTGCTAGTATAATACTCTCACAATTTGAGCCAGCCTTTGAACTACAGTTTGAACCTTTCTTTTCATGCTAATCTTCCTGAGACTTGTACTCCTTTTCTGCTACTTTCAAATTTTGCAATGCTTTGAAAGAACCTGTTCTATGTCTTTGCTGCACATAAAAGTTTACAACCTGCTTCAGCCATAGTCTTCAGTGAATATTGAAAACTTCTGTCAAAACATTTCTTTGCAAGAAAGCGATTCTGAACTTGCACCCACCTCCATTTACTTGTTCCTTTTTCAACTATTTGTGACAATGCAAAACTGTAGCCCATTAATCAGGTCATTGGTGATGGTATGGTGATAGTTTTTTCCTGAATAAATTTTTAGAAAATACTTGGCTCCTTATGGTTTTCCACACTGCAAATTATAAATGTTGAATGTTCTTATAATTCAACAAAATCTAACACTCGTTTTGCAAGAAATCACAGTTAATACTAGAACTTTTATTTACTTCTAATTATTCGGTTTTGAAAATGGGCAGAAACAAAATTATTGAATGTTGTAACATGATAATTATGTGTATATTAATACTCAAAAGTAAATGGAAAAAATTCTTCTTGCATTGAAAAGATATACATTTTTAGAATTACATGAATCTGTAAAAGAAATTTTTTTAATTGGTATTCATTGTGCAAAAATTAAAATAATTAATTGGAAAAAAGTTTTTGTTCCAAACATTTGCAAAAAGAACAATAGAACATACAATATAATTTATACAACTGTTATTTATAGGAAGCAAATCATGACAACTAAATAATGAAATTATGATTGTTATAATTAATTGTCATTTATAATAACTTCTTCAATTTCAGAGACTGAACATTTAGTATTATTCTTGGCTTCGAAATGTTTTATTCGGGGCAAACGTATAAATGCCAAACAGAACCTGTCATCTGTCTTGTCAGAAGAGGATATGCTTCTTTTTGATGCTGTTCCCTGCATAGCTGAGGAGAATGAATTTGGTTGTGATTGGTTTGCCACATTTGTATGGCTGCAGGGACCTCGGCCCCATGATTACAATACATCATCTGCTCCAGGACTCTCTCCTACTAGTTTGCTCTTACAATATAAAATGGTAAGCCCTTCCATAATTTTAATGTAAATATTGTTTTGCAGATTTGTTAATTTCGGCAAGTTCAGAGAATCATTAAATGGTTAAAAGTAGGTAGTGCAGCTTTTGGCAGTGTCCCAGAAGGGGGAGGCAACTTGCCCCTGACCCCAAACTTATTGGAATCCTGATATTTTTTTATTCAGTACAAATAAATATTTATTTACTCCTGGTTCAGATTAACCGTATTTGATTATTTTTGTTGGTAAAATGGGCTCCTATCGCTTACTGTTAACAAGTTGTCCCAACGTTGCAAGATCAGTGAATGGAAACGAATGTGAATGAACGTTTCATAGTTGAAATGGGAGGGCTGTGTTTTAATTAATTGGAAAAGTATTTAGACATAAAATGCATGGAACAAACACAAGGATGTTCAAATTAATCACTGCATCACCAGTCTCAATAGGCAAATTTCTCTGGCGTGTGTAGTTGAATGGCATTTTACACAGCATAAAATGGAAGGCCAAGCCTTGTTACCAATTTTGGCATGCGAAACAGAGCATTAAATGCCAAGTAGAAGGTGTTCAGCAAAAAGGACATTGAAATAAAATGCGTTGCACAAAGAAGATTTGTGTTAATCACATTGGCTGAAGCACATAGTCCCATCATGAAATTGAACACACATCGTGAAATGTCACCACACCTTAAAGTTGGATGTTATAAATACATCGCCATTCGACTCGCATGTCTTTGTTGTTATTTGTCATATTCTCTCGACGTATGCTCTTTTGTTAGTTACAATAACAGTGAAGAGTGAAAAAATTAATTCTGTTCATGAATTGGATGAAGGGCATATTTGAATTCGTTGGAAATTAGGGAAGGCCCATGGATTTACTACCCCGGACCTCTTGTTTGCTCTGGGCCTCCTGGCATATGGTACCAATATAAATTTTAATACCATGCATAATTGTTTGTTATGAAAATTAGGTGAAGTGATGATTTTGGTCTATTCTGAGAAACTCCAATGAACACAATTAAGGCAAGGACAGTAATAGTGCAGTCAGCTAATCCATTTTACCTGGAAGGTAATGAACACTTTTCCTTTAGATTTGTTGTATGTTCTCGGGCACTAGTTAAAACTCAATGTTTTCAACCTCCCTGAACCTGTGCTAATTCCAGGAAGTCCAAAAAAACAGTATTTTTCTTACTTTTTTCAGAATTTTCTTTATATTTTGTATCTCTCTTACTCCAAGTCTGGAGGAAAATGATCAATTTTAAAGAGAATAAAATTTTCTACAACTTTTATATTTACCATTTCTTTAACACTAAAATTACCAAGTGAACTACAGTTTTTGGAAAGACATTATTTTTGTATTTCTCCAAAATGTGAGCAAAAAAAATATGTATCCATTGCCAAAAAATATTAAAAGGACTATTTGAAAAAAATGATGTGTATGTGTGTGTTCGTGTTTCAGCTTAACTCTTTTAACATGGGAACAGTTTAATTTCAACAGAACTTGGTATACATTATTACTGGGGAATTACAACGGGGAAAAGACTTCCGTGGGGGTAACACACACCTCTAGGCAGGGATGGGAGGGGAATGTCATTTACAAAAAAAGCATGTATCTTGCAATGCAGAGGCAAGATGGGTAGGGCTGTTTAATAGATGATTGTGATAATTAAATATCCTGGTAATGCTGGATATTCATCTGATAAAATGTAAATAAAAGGCGAATATGTAATTTACCTATGCAATGTGAGGTTCAGGTGTTATTCGTCTGAGGTGTAATTTAAGAATTAGCTGTTCAGTATTTTCATTATTGAGAAATCGTGGATAAAGTCAATTATTTTTGGTCTTATAGTTTTACATGTTTGCTCTGGTAGAACTGCACAAAATAAACACACATTTGTATTGTACTATCTATTTTTTCACTATTCATTTTCTGTTTGACAATAAATTGTAAGTAGGTAGAGAGGGATACAATATGAAAATATTAAAATAGTATATAATTTCAATGAAATATCATACACTTGAACTGAGATTCCCAACGTTTCTTCATCAACCCTTTTCAAAGAATTTTTTGCTCCAGTGACCTTACATTAATCTATAATATACATAGCACAGATAATCATGCAGCATAACATAATATGTACGGCACAAAAAATCGTAAATAGAGGTCTAAAAGATAATTTAGTACACCAATATTTTCATAAATCCCAAAATTTTCAATTATTATCAATCACTTTCGGTTCTGAGAAGTTGAATTTTTAATTTTCGTTGTGCTACAGCAACAAAATGTTGAGCGTTTTTAATGTTGAGTGTTTTGCCTTAACGTACTTCCAGTTGTATTTCAGGGTGTATTTTCCTCCATGGTAGAGTAATGTTGTGAATACATAGTTGTAATTTGATGAGTTTTCTAAACACCCTAAGCAGTTGCAGTTGGTCTCGAATGTCCTGTTGCAGATAGTCAAAAAGGCCCAAACTGCAAAAAGTGTGGAATTAACGAGTTTTAAATCTAATTGATTTGAGAATATGGCTAGTGAAATGAGAAAATAATGATAGTGTGATTTGTTTTATTCCCTGCCAATATCTGCACGCAGGAGTCCATAGGAAGGGCCCTTTACTTCCGGGGACCAGTTACATCAGGTTTGGTATTACTCCCCTGATCGTAAGGATGAACTACGGACACAAAAAAAGAGTGAATTTGGAATTGATTATAATATGTTCTGTTTCATTATAGCAAAAAACAATTAATTGCCAAGTTTAATATTCATTCATATTTTTTGTAAGCAGTAAGATCTTGAAAATGCCTTTCAATCACCAATTCGTATTCATCAGTAGATCCTGAATTGATCCCTTGATCATCATTGCCCCATTCAAAATTTCATCAACCCCCAAGAGATCGATACAGGCTTCATTGCGAGCCACTGTACTAGAAGATAAAATAATATACTACATTCAGGAAAAGTAGGTAGAGAGGGAGATAGTATTGAAAAAAATGATAGTAGTATATAATTGAAAAGAAATATAATATATCAGAAGTTGAAATCACGTTGTACATGCAGGAAAAAAATTATTTCGATATTTGCGATTCAGATACCACATTAAATTCATTACTTACTACAATGTAAGAAAATGTTTTTGCCGCTTTCTCTTGAGCAAAATTCATTCAAATTCCTTCGATCTATGAATGAAATGCTGTTCCAAACCTTGTCGGTTTCAGGGGAATTTTCATATGCATGCTCATTTCTATATTTGTCTAGAGCAAATGACTCCGTTCCAAAGTTTCTGCAGACACATGCCTCAGAACTTCATTTGATTATATGAAGTAATTGTTCAACTGTTTGTTTTTGAAATTGTTTTATTCCAAATATTTCTGTTGAAAAAAAAAGAATATCAAGAAAAGCTGCTGTCTGATTACTCTTTAGCAATTATTTTATTGAGGACATTATATTGGGTGTCAAATATGTCAGAAGGAGTAAATATAAGTAAACGTTAAAAATTTGTATTTTGAATATTCCCTATAAATTTCAGTGAAATTTCAAAGAAAACTCATTAAGAAAACGGGTTAATTGTGTGAAGGCAGTGTTACTAAAAATAAAGATTTTTTGTAAAAATTGAAAATCTGACTTTATGTACATCAGATTTTTTTTTTAAATTAATCTAAATTTAAATATTCAAATTAGGTAAAATTTTTAGATATTTGGGGAAAAAAAAAAAAAAAAAAAAAAGAACCAAAAATTGAAGAGTGCAGTAGAAAAAGGGGCTATCCAAAATTGACCTAGTTCTGAGATATTGAAGGTTTTACTAAACTTTCATGAAATAACTCAGAAACCATGGGTCAGTAAAATTGATAGTGACATAAAAAGGTTAGTCTCAAAAATGATGTTAAAAGAAGTAATTTTGAAACCAATTTTGATTGCACTTGACAATGTTCAAGGAAATTCCTCTACAATTGGCAAAGTAGTGCACATATGGAAAATTATAGAAAAGATTTGTCTGGCATTTTAAATTCTTTACAATTCCAGAGTTTTAACACACGTTATAAACAAGCAGTAAGTAATAATCATTTTGTAAGTTATTTGTAACATTAGAATATTCTCTTGAACACACTTATGCCTTAAAGGAACAAGAAAAAGAACAAGCATTTGAATATTTAAAATGAACTGAGATGATGTTGGTGTAGCAGAAATATTGTAGTAACAATTTTGAAATTTGAATTTGCAAACAGCTCCTTATACTGAAACACTTTAGATTCAACAGTTATAAAAGAACTCACATCCATAGAGAGGGAAAAGTGTGCAAGCCATGTGAAAAAATTTACAGAAAAAAAAAGGACATTAAAAACGTTTATTGCCATCTCCACATAGTATGGAACAATTTTTTTTTTCATATTTGGACTTGTCCAATCAAAAAATAGAAATTGTCTTGGAACAAAATAAGCAAAACTAGAGGTGTTACAGAATGGCACAGACTTTCTCGTAGCAATTTTTTCTAGTTTCCTTGGCATGGACTGACTTTAAAGTCTTCCCTCATTCTCTGGCCAGTTGCCATCTGTCATTACCGAAGGTTCATTTTCTTGATGTTTTCTTAACTTTTCGGTAACTTAATAGTAAAACCGAAATATTACTTAAAGAATAGTAAAGAAGAGTAAAATCTCGTCCAAATTAGAAATTTTCATTGAAAATTTTGAAGCAGTTTTTAAAAAAAGAGACGATTAAGCTTTACTGTAAATGCGAAATTTGAAGCTCTTTTTCACAGGAATATATTGAGTTTTTGAAAAATTTCATTTGCAGTCCTTTCAAGCTCTTTCACTCACAAATGTAATAATGTATACCAATCGATGGAAATGTTCATGTTAACAGCATGAGAAATATTTAAAAAAAATACATTTGTGTAATTTTTGAAAAGACAAAAGAATACACAAAAATAAAATTTACATCATATTAAACAGTGTAATTAGCACTATCCATTGGAGAATTTTGAAGAAAAAATTTGGAGCAATTTTTGAAAAAATGCCGTTTGAGCGTTTCTGAAAATTCTGAATTTTGAGCTCATTTTTATAGAATAATGTTGAGTTTTTGAGAAACTTTATTTGTCATTGTTTAAAGCACATGTACTCATAAATATAATAGTGTGAAGAAATCGCCTCTAAGGTAAATATTACCGACGTGAGAGACAAGTCAAAGAAATTACATTTTTGTAAGTTTTGAAAAAAAAAGAATAAGCAATATAACTTTATGTCATCGGGTAGGTTTAGTTGGGCACTAACCCTACCAAAAATTTAAAGAAAAATTTGGAGCCAGTTTTTAAGAAATTCATGTTTTTGTAATTTTTTAAAATTGCAAATAAAAACTACTAAAATCTTCAAAAATGTCTACATGACTTTAATGAATTTTATGGGTAGCAAATTTCATTTAAAGGAAAAATCTATGTCTTCAATTTTATAGTTGTAGGAAGACGCCAAAAAAAATTCCAACTTTTGCAATTTTCGGAACTTCAGAGTTAACCGTGGAAATTGGACCTATGCCACTTTTATAAGTGTATTTTACTCTGCTCTTACAAAAATTTTTAGAAAAAATTTAGAGCCATTTTTGAGAAAATGTTGAAAATGTCTGGGGGGCTTCATGTAAATTACCACCAAAATTCAAAGAATGTTTTTCAAAATTTCAAAGCTTCAACTAGAACCAGATGGACAGGGGTTTCTTCAGTCGGGAAAAGATCGTACATGGTTTAGGTACTAGATTTGTTCACATACGGCAACCGAATGGACGGATGTTTTGAAAAAAATCTACTTTTTCGGTATCCAGGGACCCCAAAACTTGGATTTCCATTGAAATCTCGAAATCGATTTTCCACAGCATTACATAACTTTCTCTATACTTTGTATTTACTCCCATATATACGTATGTATATGAGAAAGTAAAAAAGTAATTCAGTACTCTAAACCTACTATCTGCAATTTGACCAATAGGCCATAGACCGGATCTGTCTGTTCCTGAACCACCAGTGACTATTGCAACTGTTAATCTGGATAAAATGTCAAGTGATGAATCTCCATATGATAAGGACAAACCAGCTGATCCTTGAGCCAGTGGAACCACGAGTTCAGTTAGTGGAACCACGAGTTCAGTGTCTAGTAAACAGTGTGGAACCTCAGTTGTTTACTGCAACTGAGCTAAATTATTTGTTCAGAGATTTGGGCTTAATAAAGGAGAAAGCTGAATGACTTTGCTCCAGACTCAAGGAAAGGAAGTTGTTAGGAGCTGGAATTCCAATTCATGTGTACAGGAGAAGAGAGCAATTTGCTATTTTTTTCAAACAACAACATTTAGAATATTGATCTAATATTGACTGTACGGTGAAACAGTTTGGAATTTAATACAAAAAAGAAGCATGGAGGCTGTTTATCGATTCCTCTAAAACTAGTTTAAAAGCAATTCTATTAAAAATGTGTATGGTTAAAAGCAATTCTCTTAAACAATGCAACGATAACACCAATGCATCGTTACCTCTTGCCCTTTCTGCACACATGAAGTTACGAAAATCTCAGTGTAGTTTTAGAGAAAATAAACTACTCTGCTCGTGGATGGATGATATGTGGTGACTTAAAAATCCATGCTTCTTGGCCAGCAAAGTTGTATTACTGAATTCCCACATTTCCTTTGTGAATGGGATAGTAAGGCACGAGATCAGCGTTGGTCTAGAAATAATTGGCATGTAAGAAAATCTTTGAAGCCAGGAGAAAAGAACATTCTATAAGAACATCTGGCAGATCAACTCAAGATTCTGCTATCTCCATTGCATATAAAATTAGGCCCCATTCAAGCAATTTGTGAAGGCGAAACATGAAACAATTTGCAAAATTAGAAGAGGGGTATCTTTGGTAGGCCTGATATTAGAAAAATGATGTTTGATCCCAATTTGAACTACATATGACATTAAATGAAAAAAAGTGTGGATTGCATTTAAAAACACATTGTAAATTAAGTTTCTAGGCAATTGTTGCCAATATGTTGGATGCTTTCAAAAGATTGGGATGTTTAATGAACCTCAGGGTTCTCTTTTTAAACAGTTATTTATAATTCTTTCCTGACAATTTAGGTGAAATAAGTGATGGAAATAAGTACAAGATAAGCATTTTCATCAAGATCTAAAAGTGATGGAAAAAAGTAGTCAAGGACGCTGGAACTCCAACCAGATGGGAGATTATTGTTGGTCACTTCACCGAGAGTCAGCAAAAGACACATAGAAGAAAAAGCAATAAAGTTCTGTTGGCATTTTAAAAATCATTTACTTTTCATTTTTATTGCATATTTAACATACCTTACTAGATCAAATTGTGACTAAACTGTGGTGAAGGAGACAAACAGAGTTCAGATGTGGATTCAGCACCCAAAAAACTATAAAAATCAGCTATCAAGATTTATAAAAGTTTTTTGAAACTTTTGTTGTTGTTGTTGTTGTTGGCCTGTGTTATTGGAACCCTGTGTGAAGGCATTCTTTTCCAAGAATAGCAATGAACACTGAAAATATTTCAAGTAGTTTTTTCATTATTTAGCTATCTCGTCAACTAAGAGCATTCACAATAAATAATGATCCCTTGTTTTTTTAAATCAGGGCTAACTTTCTTTTGTTTTGCCATCCATTGGCCCCTAATACGATGTCCTGCAGGAACTACTAACCCCCCCCTGGTAACAATTTCTAATGATGATCCTTCTTTTGAACCTGAATGTCAGGCTGGTCATTGTCCCCTTCTTATGGCCATCTCAGTCATGTATTACGTGTATGCCTAAGCTAGCTCATGGTTCCATCCTAGTACTCACACCATTATTCTGGTGGTAGAGAAACTTTCAAAATCATGAATACAGATTTCAAGCATTGTCCCTTACTGTCGGGTTACGGAATTGTGGAAGGATTTAGTTAGGAGGTGAACATTTTAATGCCACCAACAATTTAAAACCTATGTGTCTAATGCAGGATTCAAATCCATAGCCTGAGTATCTATGTACTCGGCATACCTGTTTCAAGTCAGTAATGTCCACTAGACTTTCTTTACAATTAACCATAACAAAATTCAGTTCTAATAACTCTAAAGCCCATTTAAAAATCTATGATTATTGCTAAATGTGTAGACATCCAACATAGTTACAAAGTGGCATCTATGAATGGGGCAGGGTGGCAAGCGAACCTGGAAACCTTGAAAACCGGGAATTTGACAAAGCCTGGAAAAACAGGGAAAAAAAACAGGAATTTCATTTGAAAACCTGGATTTTTCGTTATTTTCAGATTTCCTCCCAACATATAGCACAAATTCTCATACGGCATCATATTCAGTAGGCAGAATTCATCTCAGTACATGATAATGGTGAGTCTTAAAATGAAAAAAAGTGTGGATTGCATTTAAAAACACATTGTAAATTAAGTTTCTAGGCAACAAAAAAGATCCAGACTATAAAGCAATTGTTGCCAATATGTTGGATGCTTTCAAAATCCCATTCCTTCCTCCCCCCTCCATCCTTCACCCTCCTACCTCTCCCATGAACAAGGCTACTGATCTCTTTCTTTCTTTGATTAAAGCAGGCGTGAATCCAGAAAGTATATTTGGGGGAAGGGGGGGGGGGATTTTCTCTCACTCTTTTTCTCTAGTATATAATATATATCCTAAATATGACAAATAATTTATTATATAATATAATATAATATAATATTCTAGCAAAATATTAAAATGATTATTGCCAATGACCAATGCCTGAGATGATTTTCATCAAGGATATTTCTCACTTCCAAATTTGGGTTACGGTAGGTTTCTAAGAAATTTTTCCCGGAAATTACTGCGTCCTTGTGATAGGAATAAGATTTTCTAAATCGCTCTTTACTCCAGTCAGATTTTTAAAATTAGTTAACTAGACTAGAGCTCCTGTGTGTGACTAGAGCTCCCAATGGCACATTTTTTTGGTAGCCACCCTCATTGCGAGTTGTAAACCATGGAAAACACTTACAGTATAAACCCTTTTTAACATCTGATAGAACCAGCCAATCTCAATATGTTTGCAAATGCGTGTTGCTAACATAGTTTTTTACTGTTTTTCCTGAAACAATTCTTGCCAATGTAGGAAAACTGTAGTCTTTGGCGAGTCTAAGGATTTTCTAGCAAAATTCCTCTAATTCGATCGTCAATATTTTGACCAATGTAATGCCCTGCATCATTGGAAATCACTGCCAATGTATTATCCTGTACATTGTCTGGAATACCTGAAGTTGACGAATGATTTAAATGACGGATGACGGGTGAATTGGTGGCTAGGGTCACTGCTGTATTATCTTCTGTTGCACTAATAGAGTTTTGACTAGAAGAGAAGTTTAATATCGGAGAATTTCTATCTGTTGACTGATGTTCCGTAACGCTATTTTCTATTCGATTCTTCTTTGGCGGTATTAAAAAAGATGACATTAAACTGTGCAGCTTCTATAAAAGAAATAATAAATTAGATTCTAATAAAAACCAATATCGTATTTATATGAACAAAATTTATAATATATAATAATGTTCTTATAATAAAGAACTCAAAACATTTGGATTAACTGAGTGCATATCAATGCCTCTTGTAGAATATACATTTTATTTATCGTATTAGATATGATAAATAAATTATCCAAAATATTATTGTACCTATAATCGGGATGTTATGATTACATAAATATTATAAAAACATTATATAATAAAAATATTATAAATATATAAAAAAAATATAAAAACATTACTTTTTTATATACTTGTATTATTGAATTTATCAATTGAAAAATGCATTTTATAACTTATAATGGTTATTTTTTTTTTTAATAATATAACCTTTTAAGACAATCACGATTATAGGTACAAACTTATATGATGTTTAAAATGAAAAATTTTAAAAACTAATTCGATATTAAGGTTTATTTTGAATATTGTGAAAAATCACATTTCATGTTTTAAGTAAATCGGCAAGTAACAGTTAGAACTTTTAATTTATAAATCCAAGTTCGTTAATTATCAACGAACGTTTAAAACTTTCTGACCAACTATTTCAATGTAAATATTACAAATCTCTATTTAAATTAATAATTTATTTTTTTTATAATGTAGTAAATATGGCAATATAATATATGGTATATGTTCTATTGGGTGTGTTATACATTGATATACCCTCAGTTAAAAATGTGATTGTAATAGAAATGCGATATAAATTAATATCACATCAATATCCATCAAAAGTGCAGAGTATGTTAATTAAAAATTTACTAATCGAAAAATCATTTTCTCAATGTTTTTAAAAGATATTAGTCATAACACAAGGCTTAAACTATAAATTATATAGTTTAATATAAATATAATAAAGCTGTCACCATAAATTATTTTGGGTGTTTTCTGCAGGTGTTTCTTCAGACATTTCTCTGCAATATTTTTATGTTCACGATTTTTCCATAACATTTGGGACACAAGAAAAATTGACATATTTGATCAAGTCTTAAACCTATCCTATAAGATAAGAAAACAAATATACTTATAATAGGATTAGGATATTAGGATGTTATCGCATATTTTTCTTGAAACAACAACAAAACTTAACTAGCTGAAATATTTATGTTTCAAATGCCTGGACAAATTAAAATGTACATTGACGACAAATTTTAGGGCCCCGGGTATCCGCGCCTGATTCAAGTATATTCAAAATTGGAGAATTGTCTGTAATATTTAAACTGAAAGAAGGAATTAAGTTCAGAAACTGCTTTGAGCTGCAAGAATATCCCAGTAAGAATGTCATTGTTAAAATCTCTGCATACAACAATGGATTCAACTGTAAATTAATTTCAATAGAATCCGTCCTTTATTGAAAAAACCTTTATTTGAAAGAAAATAAGTGTAGTAGAAAATTCTTTTGAAATTAAATTTAATATCAAATTTCCAGACTTGCTTAATATTATCTTTTGTGTAATCTTTCTACATGTTATTGTCTATTTAAACGAAAGTATCAAACAAATATGTAAATGTGCTGGAGAAATATAGACATATGATCGTACAACTACAGTTTTTATAATTTTTAAATGTTTTTATAATATTTTACCTTTTCAATAACTCCTTGGAGAGATCAATCCAATGTTTCTGCAAGGAAATTTCTGGTAGAAATTTTTGCAAGGGAAAGTGCTAAAAGTTAAGGAAACCTGTTCTGATATTGAAAATTAATAAAATTTAATATTCAGGAAGAAAACCTCCAGTTTAGATGTTTTCATTATCTATTAAGAGGAGAGACACCAGAAGAGAGAGAACCAAGACACCCGAATTGTATGTGGATACAAGGTTTACTTGGGGTGAAAGTGACCTTCCCAAATGTTACAATGCATTTTCTGCTTTATATTGCATTCCATTTCTGCCTGATATGGAAATTACTATTTCAAAATCTTATAGTGCATTGGGTTTCAGGGTTTCTTTGAAGCCCGGGTAAGAAAAGGAAGGAGAAGGATTACGAAGTTGGAATACTAGTGGTTTTGCTCAGGAGTTTCATAGTAAATTTGTGATTATTGTTGCATTTTTCACTGTCTGAGTTTTCTGTTGTTAACAAGATGAAAGCAGATGTCAATTCTTGTCCTGCACTTGCTGTGCCTCAAAACCTGCTAAAATCATTAACATATATTTCTGCAATGAAGTCAAAATCAGAGTGACTCTAGACACATTTAAAACAAACCGCTTATTAATTGTGAGGAATGATGTTAAATGCCAATCAAAAATGTTGCTTGGGAAAAGTCTGAGAATTAAGCGCAGAGGTGGCAGTGCAGATTTTAATGGATATTTGAATTCATGAAATTATATTTTGTTATTTTATTTAAAATAGTTTTAAAAATCATTAAAACATTTTAAAAATTTTTTTTGTTTGCTTGGAAAAATTTAGGCAAAGTTGCAATAAATCGTTTTGATTGCAGATCGCATCATGTCCTAGATCTCTGTTTGTGCGAGGTAAAGGTCAAGTTCTGAAAATAATCAACAATGAATATGGAACTGCTCTGATGAGTGTGCAAAATAATAGATGGGACTCTGTGCTCTTTCACAGATCAGTTTGTTACCTTTTTAAAGCTTGTTTATCAACTCAGGATTTAAATGAGCTGCTTCTGGAAGGTAAGATTTTTGCCTATGATTATTTTTACCTTTAGATTCTATGAGGAAACTTTTGGCCTCTCTTAAGATTTTGCTAATGCAAGTAAAGAAATTCTAAAAGGTACATTGTTAATGGAGTTTTGTGAACTTCTTAATTTTTTCATTACCTTAGACTGTTTTCTTTATTCACATAATTCATTTAACTTTATATGATTGACTTATGTGGTATGATACTCAAGAGATATTCCAAGGTGCAAGTCATCTCTTTTGACAATGCTCAGGGACTGAGTACTGTGTTTATTCTCATTAAAAGCCTATCTAGATATTTCAGCTGTTTATATCTTGACTTGCATATTTCTACAGTTCTCACTAACTTTTTCTCAACAATTTTAGGTTGTCTACAATTAGTAAAGACTCAATTTCATTTTGTTGTTTCCAGGTGACAAGTTGAGCATTATTGCTGTGCCTGCTCCGAAGTCCATGATTGCCCAGTGGATAGCTGTTCAAGTCGCTGTGACTTCAGAGGTATCTTTGGATTTTGATTCTTAGGTTTTGTATTCGGATTCCCATATATTTTGTGCACAATGTTACCTTGTGATTTTTGTTTTGGAAAATAACCAGGAGTATTTTTTGTAAATTTCTGTAAATAAATAATTTTTATTGAAATAAAACTGTATTAGGTGTATTCATTTGCAACCAAAAACTTAAACAATACATTTTTGATGCCAGTGTCAAATACCTTCATTATTGTAGGTGTATGTAAATCAAGTTGTCCTTCATGGAAGGGAGTAGCCCTTGGAATTATTTTTCAAGAGGGCACATCAGCAGGACCAGAAGTTATTGAGGCAGGGGAAAATAGTGGCTTTGGTGGTTAAGTGATAGCGTTGCGGGATTTTATATCCAAGTTTGCAGGTTCAAACCCGATCGAAGCTATGAATTGCTTAAGAGCAAAATCATATTCCATTCCCATTCCTTTGGATGGGAAGTGGAGCCGCCTGTCCCTTGATGTATATTTAGTGCATGTGAAAGATCCTCAAATCTTAAAGATAACTCTGAGTTAAATTTAAAATCGCCTGTTTCAACGCCTGATTAATAATATTCTGCTAAGATGGTTGAAAGGAGCATAGCGAAATTTCCATTGTCAGACAGAAAAGCAAGCCCGATGGCCTGAGCCTTGACAGATAAAATACGGCATCGTTGAACTGAATTGAATTGAGTTATCGAAGGTCAAGTTTTCATGTACAGCACAATTTCTAGGCATGTCTGTACACTGGTGGTATATTATGAAATTGCCAACAGTAAATACAAAATCATTTTTCCTACAGTATTAGCAGATGAGATATAATTATACTGCATTTGTATTAAACAATACTTAAACATAGTTACCTTAACATCAGCCAATTGCATATTGTTCATTTTCAAAACCAATTTGTAATAACAAATTAATAGTTAACGAAGGAAAAACTGTCTCAATGCAATTTTGCGTTCCAAATCGGCAATCGTATTCCCTTTTAAAACCAATTTGTAATAACAAATTAATAGTTAACGAAGGAAAAATCGTTATAAAGTTTACAATTCCATTCTTCAAGCGTTTTCCGAGCAAGTACGTTGAAGTTTTACATCTACAGAAGCAATTATTCGCTAGTTTCATCCGAAGCGTATAATACTTCGTATTATATACAATGTTGTTTACGAGGAGCTGGAGCTCAAGTGAATAGTACCATGTAGCCAGTGATAGAAGGGGGTAAAGGGCATACTCCCCAACTCCGAAAGGATAAGACAATGATCAGATTTTTATCGAGTTATGCATGGGGTCTATGAAACATGAGTAATCACGTGGTTGAAGTTCCTTCTGCTTTACATACTACATCCGCTCATCGTTGATCCCGACTACACAGTTTCCAAGAAGCAGATGGGGCGGGGAGATAAGTTTGACAATTAATAGCGATTGTCGGCGTTAAAACAAGCGCATTGCATACTTTTAAGTATTTCAGTAACTAAGTTTTCAAGTAACATATATTTCAAACATCACAAGTGAAATATTCATTTTCGACCTATAAATATATTAAAATGTAACTAAATATGTAGCTATAGATGAAATATGTAATTATACCAAAATATGTAAAATAAAAATGGTTCCAATTAGTTCAGAATGTCATGTTAAGTGTAAAAATATTACTGAATGCAGGTGTCTTGTCCCTGTAAAAATATGTATTTACATGAAAATCCGTTCCTTGATTATGAACAATATGCATTTAGCTGATGTTAAGGTAACAAAATTTCTAGGTCTCTCAATTCAATCAAACCTCAAATGGAATGTACATATAACAGAATTAAACACTAAATTAAGCTCATTATGTTATGCATTCAGAATTCTTTCTAATTCTGTCAGCCTTCATGCAGCTCGTTGCGTGTATTTTGCAAATGTACATTCCTGCCTGAGATATGGCATAATATTCTGGGGAAGCTCATCCTTTAGTTCCCAGACATTTAGATTGCAAAAGAAAATTATTCAAATAATGAAAAAATTCCATCCACGTGATCCGTGCAAGCCTCTATTCATTGAGCTTGGAATCTTACCATTGCCTTGCCTATTTATTTATGTCTGTAGTATTTGTCAAAACTGACTTACTTAACGGTGGGAACTTATTTTCATGTAATACTGATATTTATAGTTACAACACTCGCGTAGAAATCATGTTCATCAAGTGTCAGTATCAACAACTCACTACAAGAAATACACATACAATACATATACGTTACTTTACAACACATTGCCAGATTAACAATTAAAATTGGTACACAAATTTAATTTAAAAGTAAAATCTTTTCTGCTGCAAAACTGTTTCTATACAATTAGAGACTATACTGATCGTCAAAAAGAAAAATTATGTTTACTTTAATAAAACATTATTATAGTATAATGAATTAGTTTACATTTGCATTGTATAATATAAAAAAAAGACTCAATATGCCTGTAACAAATAATGTTCGTACTAATGTACTTCCGGGTCAATGACCCCCATCTCAATCGGGTTTTTGTCCAGTTTCCCTGATCCATTGAGCAAATGCTGAGATGGCCCTCTGATTTGCTTCTGGACGTAAATGTAGCTTCACTATCGCACGTTTTGTTGAACTTTCCTTTGCTTGTAGTGGTAGTAGAGCTTAGGGTGAATTTCTATTTTGTTAAAAATACAGAAAAATCAAACCTGTTTGTTCGTTTACGTTAAAAACAAGTTTTCTATAATTTGGCAATGAAAATATCTAGTTTTGGAATGTTAATCCCTAGCTTTTTAAATTTGTTGTTGTTGTTATTATTATTTTTATCTTTCAACTATTAGTAGTTAAATTGTTGAGAAGGGACTCTGAAACTCAAGAAAGCGTGCATGAATGATTTTTCCCCATACGTCACATACAGTTTTGACTGTTTTGACTAAATAAATAAAAATAAATAGTTTAGTTACTGTGCTTAACAGAGATTTTAATATGAAAATTATATTTAAAAAATTACAGTGTTTAACATTGAAGTAGATGTGAGATGATCCATCTGTTCCTATTCATAGTGCAAAACTAGCAAGGAATGTGTATGCAACACCCTCAAGCTCATAGAATATTGTGTGTGCTAATCCATAATTTTGCCTCTGCTGTATGGCTGATTTGGCTGTAACTTAGGTCCTAGGCTACGGCATGTAAAGTTTAGAATTGAGGATGCTCAAAAGCTTTGTAAGAGCGTAAAGAAATTGCTCTCTCAGATTTTGCTTTGCAATTTGAAATTGAAAGCAATTGGTTGCAAGCATTCTCTTAAATTTGTGGCTCTCCAAATTCAAGTCAGCTACACTTGACGCTGAAAAATGATTTCAGATTTTATTTTTGTGTAAATTTCTATCAAACAACAGTTAGGAAAAAGCAAAATGTCATGTATATCTTACAACATACAATTATCAGCTTTAATTTAAAAGGTGTTAAAACTTTCTACTCGCCTAAATTTCGTGATTTTATTGTCTAAACACTGAACTTTAATCAAATCTTAAAATTAATAGAACAAATACTTATTTGCCATCATTTGTTCATTACGATGTTTTGTTGTGCAAGTTGCAATCAGTGTTACCCAAAGCAGTTGATGTTTTGTTGTCTAGTGCAATCAAGCTTCAAGTGTATTCTTTTAAGTTCAAAAATTGAAAGTTTTAAGTGCACAGATTAATGAGTGTATATAAACACAAAATGTCCAGGAATAGTCAGACACATGCATCATATTACAAACAAATTTATGATTAACATTATATGTAATGCATTATGTTTTTGTTTTGGTGGATAGCAGGATTTTCTGCTATTATCTGCTAGAACTTATTTTTACAGACCTTGAAAATAATTTCAATTACATTTTCAGAAATATGATCACAGTGAATAGTTACTGCATTGTCCCAGAATTTATAAACCTCTCTCGTTTCATTAGTGTTGAAAATAAGAACTGAACAACATCAAACAATATATTTGGAATTTTTCATTTTGTGTAAGTAGTACTTTTCTGTTGTAACTTTCCTAGGGTCAGCTAGTTATGGAAGTTTTATGGTTAGGCCTCTGGCTTGACCCTTCACTTCAAGTAACCTCTTAGTCTCCTCTGAGATTGATTTATCATTTTAAAATTAAATTTAGAGAATTTGTGCAAACTTTTAGAGCAAAATTCAGTTGATTAAAAGAAGAAAAATATTTTTGAAAGAACAGTTCTCTACATTGTATCAAAAATTAGAATACTGGTCATCAGTCGCTGCAATGACTTTGAATGTTTCAGTTTTTAAATTTCGTTCTTTCTTTTCTTTCTTTCTTTGTTTCTTTTTCTTTCTTTCTTTTTCTTTCTCTCTTTCTTCTCCTTTCTCTCTTTATTTTTCTTTCTTTCTCTTTCTTTCTTTTTCTTTCTTTCTTTTCTTTCTTTCTGTTTCTTTCTTTCTTTTCTTTCTTTCTTTCTATTTCTTTCTTTCTTTTTCTTTCTTTCTATTTCTTTCTTTCCTTTTCTTTCTTTCTTTTTCTTTCTTTCTTTCTCATGTAGTATAGGAAATTATTGTAATGCAGCAAAAGTTTTGATGGAAAACGCTTTTTGGGACCTGGGTTCTGAAAAAGTAGGTATTTTCTTATTATATGTAGTACATTACTTCCTTGAAATCATTCTGCTGGTCCTTAGTCAAAAATTGGTTTCCATCTGTAAAGAATTGGTTTCGATCTGTATAGAATTAGTTTTCATCTGTAAAGAATTGGTTTCCATCTGTAAAGAATTGGTTTCCATCTGTAAAAATTGATTTCCATCTGTAAAGAATTGGTTTTATCTGTAAAGAATTGGGTTCCATTTGTAAAGAATTGGTTTCCATCTGTAAAGATTGACAGAAGAATTGGTTTTCATCTGTAAAGAAGTGACTGAAGAATTGGGTTTCATCTGTAAAGAAGTGACCGAAGAATTGGTTTTCATCTGTAAAGAAGTGACCGAAGAATTGGTTTTCATCTGTAAAGAAGTGACCGAAGAATTGGTTTTCATCTGTAAAAAGTGACCAAAGAATTGGTTTTATCTGTAAAGAATTGGCCGAAGAATTGGTATTCATCTGTGAAGAATTGGTTTTCATCTGTAAAGAATTGGCCGAAGAATTGGTTTCCATCTGTAAAGAATTGGCCGAAAAATTGGTTTCCATCTGTAAAGAATTGGCCGAAGAATTGGTTTCCATCTGTAAAGAATTGGCCGAAGAATTGGTTTCCATCTGTAAAGAATTGGCCGAAGAATTGGTTTCCATCTGCAAAGAATTGGCCAAAGAATTGGTTTCCATCTGTAAAGAATTGGCCGAAGAATTGGTTTCCATCTGTAAAGAATTGGTTTCAAACTGCTGTCCGTCTGTAAAGAAAACTAGCACTTAAACCGTACACAGGACTTTCACTAAAATTGATATACTCCAACCATAAGCTTGCACACAGGGTGGTAATGGGCCCCCTGAAAATTTTGAATGGGACCCTGTAGCCCTGCATATTAAAACATTGTATTCCCATAAATATGATCAATTAATGTTTTTCACTCATTTTTAGCCAACAGTTAGGATAGTTTATGCGTGACATTTGGGGATGCAGCACTCCAAACCACCAGACAACTGTAAATTGTTCAACAAAATCAATTGTATTTATTAATTGCATAATTTCACTCTTGTTGCAGTATACTTTTATTCCTAGAGAATGTCATATGTAAATAAAAAGGTAAAATGTAAACGGAGGCCCCGAAATAGTTAGCATGCTCTTGTTTTTGGTTGCGCATGCCTATAGTTTTGTCCTCGATTGATCTGACCGAGGATGCGACCCCTCAAATTCATTGAAACGGATGTTTTAATTTTTGAGGTTTGTACACGGAGCCCCACTGACTTTCCAAATTAGTTTTGAAGTCACTTTCCAATTCATTATCATTTCACTATTGCATTTTCTCGATTAGAGTAATACATATGCGTATAAAAATGGCGCAAATTAGATTTTTATTGAAAGAACTGAATTTTCGAAAATTGTACATTCTTTTTTAAAATACGAGTTTTCGCGTAATTTTGTATGAAATGGAGAAGTAAAAAATGGCTCAATATTTGTCTCAAACTGCTCTATTTTTTATTTTTTTGTTCTAAAAGAGCGATGTTCGCTTAATAACATGGTGTAGATTCAATTTCCTCCAAAACGAATTTCGAAAATTGTAAACTTCAAATTTTTTCGAACCTTCAATATTAAAGTTGGATATTTTGTATAATCCAGTATTTTCCTGAACATTATATCTTTAAACTATTTTATGTTATCTTTTTTGAAAAACCTTACTTATACCCTTCTCTAACCCCAAGCCCACTTCAACTACCTCTCCCGTAACCCCAAATTCTCTCGTTACCAAATTGTACCCCCAGATATTATAGCACCAAGGCTGTTATTTAATAACGGCAGTGTCAATTTTTGTCTTTTTTGAGAACGTCTTATCCGAAAAATCTTTTTCTGCAGCTAGTCATAGATCTGATGCTGAAAGAGGCCCGAATTAGGAATGTTTTTCTCATCGGTTCTACGTGTTTTTTGGAGTGCTGAACTCGAGGATGGCCACCTCGAGAAATGTTGGCTTCTTAAAGATAATTGCAAAAACAAACTGAACATTTCGTATTTCTTTCAGTTCACGTTCTTCGCTATAGTTTTTCAAAATAACTTGAGTGTGCATACCTCGCGCGAGTATCAGTGTAACTGGTTACTTAATTAATGTGAAGGATGCTCACGCTCGGTACTCTTCTTACACATCGAGTAACCTTTTTCATGGAATAACGGTGGTGATGAACAAATTCTTCAGAATTCTAACGCTGTCCTGGACGCTGCCGAATTTTGCGCAGACTATAAAATGTGATTACCATCACTAACTCCAGAATTATAGCTACCGCAGATGTTTTGCGCAGAAACCAGTTGTATATCTTCACTTAACACAACATTCGAATCAAGGAAAGCCTTTCTACATTGCAGTGTTACTTCTTCTGGAAGAGTAGAAACAGTTCATACAGCTGGCAAAGTAGCCCAACACATTTTTGATATTGATATTTTTTCTTCTCGTCAGCGACTGGCTGATAGTAGCATAATAGATCACGAAGAAAACCAGTGGCGGCAGGAGCCCGACACTAGCTACAAACCTACTAGGTCGAATTCAACCACTCTGGACCGGCTGCTCTGATCGGTAGTTTTCAGCGGTTTCTGCAGGTGACGTGACCGTATGCGCTATTTTCTTTCCATCCTTGTTCCTCTGTTCCCCTTAGGCACATTTATATTTACATGCGAAACGCTTATATGCAAGTCGGGAGACCACTTGGTGGCTTAGAGTTTATATTGGTTGGGACATTACCCTGCTAAGGGAGATACCTAGAAAGGGAAACTCAGAATGCCTACTTGTAGGCCAGTACCGTATCTCACTTTCCAGAGGGTTTGAGCACCGCCTTATTCCGAGATACTATAGACACTACACTTATGAGGTTAGTGACTATTGTAGACAACACAGTCCAATAAAGCCTTTTAAACGAACGTAATGCTTTAGCCGTGCGTAAAAAAAACCACACTCGTCTCCATTTGGGCTTCCTGCCACGGCAACGCAACGCCTGGATCCCCTATCTGCGCAGGACGTCCTGCTGCTGTAATCGCCCTTAACGTCGTCCCCGAATCTCCCCCACCCACCACATGCGACACCGACTCTTGCCAAGGGGACATCCGTAAAGTATGAATTCTTCACTTTGTTTGCCGTCGGCAGAATAAGGAACTATTGTAGGCCATCGAGTTTTACATCTTTGCAATTCATGCATGACTTTATGTATTTGCACCCCCATAGAGCGTCGCACACGGTTTTTAAGTTTAAAAAACTGAGTAGGAAACAAGTAAGAAAAGAACGGAGACGTTTTAATGGTATTGTTTTCAAAGCACCAGTCCGAATACGTTTACCTATTGTTGTTATTATTATTATTACTATTATTATTATTATTATTATTATTATTATTATTATTTTATTATTATTATATTATTACATATCGGGCACGTTCTCTTCCAATGCACAGTCGTATTCTATCCTGGAAAGAGATTGCCGTGTGTAATTATGGGGATCAGCATTTTCGGCTGAATCCCTTGGCAAGAGAAGGCACGCTTGAATGATGGAATTATGAGGTGATAGGATGATGATTGAAAATTCAAAATTTATTGCTTATTTATCCTTGAAAATAGATACATGGGAGTTTTGTTGTTTTTCTCCTTTCAAAATTCAAAATTTAAGTAGTATATGACTTAGTGTAGGATCACAGAATTTTGGAAATGTGCACACAATTCACTTTTCCCATAGCACGTCATACGCAGTTTTTAACTGTTTTTGACGTAAAATAAATTTTAAAAATGGGGGTGAAGGATTATCCCAAATACGACCATGCATACACAGGACTCTATCCTGCAGCTGCCGCAACCGTCTGCGCTGCGGGGCCGGCCTGTTATTGTTAGCTGAATCCGTGCGAAAATTACGCACTTTTAACTGTTCTAACTGTGAAAATACCTTCGCCCTGGATTCCAACGTCAGGTAAGATACTGAACTGTACATTTCCTCCAATGTACAACGCATGTTCTCGCACTTGTTAATCTAGAAATTAAACGGGAAATTAAAAAAATGTATTTAAATATTTTTACTTGCCCTTGTCTTGAACGAGGAAACAAATGATAAACTAAATTTCTTCTCCCAAATTCCCCAGTTCGTCTCGTTAGTGCGGTGCATTGAGGATCCGGCCGGTTCTGGACGAAGGCCGTAATTTCTATTTATTTAGTCAAAAACTGTATGTGACGTAAGGGAGAGAAAATCGTCTGCACACGCTTTCTTGAGTTTCAGTATCCCTTCCCAACAATTTAACTTTTAATAGTTGAAAGATGAAAAAATAATAGTAGTAATAATAAATTTAAAAAAGCGAGAGATTAACATTTCAAAAACTAGATATTTTCGTTGCCGAATTATAAAAACGTATTTGTTACGGTAAACGAACCAACAGATTTGATTTTTCTGTATTGCTAACAAAATAAAAACTTACCCTAAGCTCTACTACCACTACAAGCAAAAGGAAAGTTCAACAAAACGTGCGCATAGTGAAGCTACATTTACGTCCAGAAGCAAATCACGGAGCCATCTCAGCATTTGCTCAATGGATCAGGGAAACTGGACAAAACCCGATCGAGATGGGGGATCGTTGACCCGGAAGCTGAAGTACATTACTTGTTACTGGAATTTAAGTCTTTTTTTTTAAATTAGACAAAGCAAATGTAAACTAATACATTATACTATAATAATGTTTTATTAAAGTAAACATAATTTTTCTTTTTGACGATCAGTATAGTCTCTAATTGTATAGAAACAGTTTTGCAGCAGAAAAGATTTTACTTTTAACTTAAATTTGTGTACCAATTTTAATTGTTAATCTGGCAATGCGTTGTAAAGTAACTTACATGTATTGTATGTGTATTTCTTGTAGTGAGTTGTTGATGCTGACACTTGATGAACATGATTTCTACGTCGAGTGCTGTAACTATAAATATTAGTATTACATGAAAATATGTTCCCACCGTTTAGTCAGTTTTGACAAATACTACAGATTCGTAAATAAATTGGCAAGGCAATGGTAAGATTCCAAGCTCAATGAAAAGGGGCCCTTATTTGATTCCCTCGTTCTACAATAAGATCCTGCAAGGTAAAAACTAGGAATTTGGAATGTGTTTAGAACATTATGAGATAACCAATGTTCTGTAAAGCAAAGAACTTCTATTTGACTCAGATCACACTGTAATGCTACCTTGATAAATTCAATTTTATTTGAAAGAGATTGCACATTAATGCATTCTTTGAATCATTTGTATGTACCTACAAGGATACTTTTCTGCTGCATCTGACTATAGTTGCTATTTATTTTCTCATTTTTAACTCGAGTGCGTGATCGAAGGAAGTATGTCCCAGCAGTGTTAGGAGGGGTTACAGAAGCAGGGGAATGAATAATGGGAGAGGTAGTGCAAGGATTAGGTTCAGGGGATAAGGTAATTGGGTCCCCGGAGGATGGAAGAGAACTAGATGTAGGTGGGGATAAGTCTTGGGTAGGATACTGCTGAGGTGTAAGGATGTGTTTTGCAAGTTCGCTACCGAGTGCATGTTTTCCGACAAGGTTCAAGTGAAGACCATGCCGGGTGAAGTGTTTTTCTGAGAGAAAGTTAAGCTCAAATAATTTCACATGTGTGCCTCTCAGATGCACTTTTAATTGGTTGTTTGCGTGTCTAATTTCTTTGCACAGTGTTAAGTTTGTTGTACCAGAAGGGCAGTGTCGAGATTACAATGTTCGTGTTTTGGGCAGCACGTTGTAGTTTGTCAACATGTTGCTCAAAGCGACCACCCAAATTGATGTCATACTGCCCTCCTATGATGATGACTGTATCCCGTTTGGTGAGAGTTTTTGTGTGGGTGTCCAATTCACTGACCACGTCGGTAAACCTCCCGTTAGATTTAAACACACACGTGACAGAGAAATTGGATGGGAGTTTCCCACTGAGCAGGGAGGAGATTTGTCGCCCATGGCTATCTGCTAAAATTAGTACTTTTTTGGTGGTCTCAAAGGGAATGTCCTTGTTTACTTGTGGGCTAGATTGCGCAACTCTACGTGTCTTTGTTTCTTTGCGCTTGCTAGCCTGTTTGCGTCGGTTTGTGGGTGAACGTGTCGATGATGGGAGGGTGTAGTGAGGATTGGGAAGGCAAGGAAAATCATTGTCATAATCTAACACAGCAAATCTGTTTTCAGTCATGATTGGTAGTGATGATTGTGTTTTTGCTTTCGCGGATGGACGGTTGAAAGTTTCTGCGGTGTTGCCTATTGTTGTCCAACCGTCTGAGTTTTGAACGTCCTCTTCGAGCCTTCGGATATGTTCATCTAAATTATTGTTTACGTGTGTGAAGGCTTTCTGAAGGTTGGCTTTGAGAGTGTAGAGTAGAAAGTGTATAGCGAATAGTTGCCATGTCACGAATGCGTCAAAATGCGTGGCAAATATGAGAATAAATAGATAAGAAATCAGATTATAATGTGTAAAAATGTTTCCTAAATTATCTTTTTAATTTACGTGTATTAAATTATTTAATTTAAGTTACGTATTTATTTAAAAAATAAAAGTAATGTGATTCTAATTAGGATTTAAATGTTATTGGTTAATTGCGAGTAGAGTTCAACGCGTTTACGTTAATAGATCTAAGCTTCAAACTAATAAATACAATTAGATTACTATACTTTACCTGTTCAAAGGCCACAAAATTTACCACTTTGATATTCCTGAATTTGAAAACACAGTTCAAGATTTTCCGTTACTGTTACAGACGAAACTTTGAATTTTGACGTTTTTCACAATTATCACAACACTTTCACTAGTTGTTTAAACCTTTACGCAAATCTAAATTTATTTGTACAGCAAATATGTGTTAGTCTTTGAACTTTATTTTACTCAAATATAAATCTCTTATAGCATTTCTGTAACAAGTAAACAAGTATAGAAAACAATTTAAAAACAAAAGATACCTGAAAGAAGTAAGAAAGTAGTCAAAATTAGTAAAATATTGGAGCACAGCCTGGATGGTTGCTTGCTTACGTCAGTCACGTAAGCAAGCAACTATCCAAGTCCATTTGCATGTTAACTACGCAGATATATAGGTGTGATGATGTGTGGATGATTTCTCTGACAGGATCAAAAACAGTTGAGCTTCGCGGAAGATGCAAAATGTATTCTTGCGCTAACCAGAGGAGTCGAGTGCCAGCTGATATTGTATTAAGAAAATGTGTGAAGATAAATTCCAGGGGTAAAGTTGAATTGATTGATTAATGATTCGGGCACATCAACTGCTAAGGTCATTTAGTCCCGGAAATGTGCGTGTTTCTATCGCGGGAGATAGCGGTGATCTTCCCCTCCTGAATGGCAAGATCCACCGACGACCGACACGTTGGGATACGAGGTTTTCTCCAACCAGATATCTCCCACCAACGAGGCACCGTCCAGCGGGGACAAGATCTGTAGCTTATTTATTTATTTATTTATTTATTTATTTATTTATTTATTTATTTATTTATTTATTTATTTATTTATTTATTTATTTATTTATTTATTTATTTATTTATTTATTTATTTATTTATTTATTTATTTATTTTACGTCAAAAAACAGTTAAAAACTGCGTATGACGTGCTATGGGGAAAAGTGAATTGTGTGCACATTTTCATTTGCTTCCGACATATATGATAGTGTAGTGCATGAAGGTGTGTAAGTAAGGGTGAGATAGGACAAGGAAGGAGAAGGAAGATCGTGTGCCGTCGGGCCCTCTTAGGGTACTTCTCGGTCATTCGCCTGGTGTTGATCAGAGAAACCACGGGAAATTACCGATCAGACCAGAATTCTCTTCCAGACAGCGGTTGAAGGTCAGAGATAATTTTTGCGAGTGATTTATTTTGATCGGAGATGGAGAGAGTAAAAATACTCTCTCTACTGACGTCAGTATTTCATTAAGTGGTTTGTACACTTGAATAAAAATAAAATTAAAGTCAGAAAGGCTTTATAAAAACTAGTCTATGACACATGTGGTAAACGTGATTTTATTTTGCTCATAGGATATCGTCCCTCGGTCTACCGGTCTCATGGCGCAACTTTCCTACTCGCAAAATAAAATGTCACTTTTAGTTCTCTACATAACTATTAAATAGAAGATTTGAATTGTACTTTTCTAGCACTATAGCTGCATAAATACTTTGGTATAATGCGAACATATTCTCCAGTTACGTAAATGACAAAAATAATAGAGTTCCCCAGCCCAGAACAATGAAGCCACCGTTTGCTAAATGAATGCGAATCAATTCTACCCGCTAGTCATCGACCACGCCCCGTTCCCTATTGACTTCGAAGAAATGAAAGTCAAACGTCCACGTGACTCAACAGATTGTATTAGCTCAGGGTAGTATAGAAATCGGCGAAGAGATAATATATCCGAAATGTAAAGTTCGCATCAGAGTGGTGGAGGCTGGCATTGAGCTTCAAACACTTCGTGGTATTTCACCGCAGCTCGGAGGCATGGGAGCGCCGCGACCGCGGTGGCTCGCGGCGCAGGGCGGGGTGACGATGGGGACTAGGCGTGGAAGGCCGCTGGCGGCCATGTTCATTGGCAACCAACGCGGGAAACTCTAATTTTTTTATACTAAGAGCACTGTTTACCACTTTTTCGTTGTGATGGCCCTGTATTATTTTTCTGTCGAACATTCGCCATTTTTTCGCCCAGCAGTACGTAACTTTCTCTCTAGCACTCTGTACCACAAAACAACGAAACCGTAAAAAAATCGAGCATGGATGGTAAAAAAAATGTCGGCTTTCATATATCGTTGTTTAAAACATCGACATGTTTTCAAAACATTGACATCGATGTCACATCCCTAGTTGCGACTGCGGTGGGTCCGCAAGTGCACCGCTCGTAGTCTGGCAGTTGTGGGTGCCATGACATTTCCTCCGCGACACTATCTAATGTCTTTCCCGTGACTCGATCACTAAACTTCAATTTGGAATAATGGAACTTGATGTTTAATCAGCTGGATTTCAGTGTCATCCAATAAGGAGCTTGTAGTGACTTTCAAGCTGCCGACATTCGCTCTGGTGCGTCCGTGAACAGTAGACGTGTTCGTAGCAGAGGCGTATCTACGGTATGGCAGACATGGCACGTGCCATGGGCGCCATTCACAAAGGGCGCAATTTAGCATTCAGCATTGAAGGAAAAAACTGAAAAATTAATTTAAAACAGAAAAAAAGAATTTTCAATTAGAGAATTAAAGTTTTACACAAATGATAAAATAAAATAAACTTTTCTATAGGACGCATACAATTTCTTTTTCACGGCTAGGAGCGCGGCAAAAAGTGGAACTATTCGTTCACTTTTCGCCCCTCTCCGCGCCATGAAAACTAACTTACAAAGGCTCGGGTGCCGGTGGCGCCCTCGCGAGAAATATACTATTATTGAGAGCAGCTTTTTTTAAAATGAAGCCGTATTTTGACTACAGATTTCATGGCATAAAATGAATCGCATTTTTTGACAAGTCAAATATTCTCCACGACTGTTAATGAAGGTTTTCTTTATTGTGAAAACGTAATAAACTCAAGTATACCCCGAAGGAAACGCGACACCTCTCATATTGGGTTTTCCGAGGAAGCACTTCGACCGAAGACCAAGGCGATGATTATCTTATTGTCGGTTCGGTCAAGATATTCTTGTAAATCTGTTTGACGTACACGTACAAAGTGGAATCAGACTAGTTGTTGATTTACTTCCACCCAGTGCTAACTTTTATGAATCTAACAATTGTTTTTACGACATTCTAATATTTTTGAGATCATCACTGTAAGACCACCAAAAATCCAATCCAAAAATCCAAATTCCAAGTGTTACGACATAATTGAACTTAGACGTTACAACTAGTGCTATATCAAAAAGTGTGATATAAAATTCTGAATGTGATGTCAAGAATAGTTAAAAAGCTGAAGGTAAAGTTAAATCTAGTAAAATAAGTTTCGATTTAAAATATAAGTAAATGGTAATGTATATTTAGTTTAGTTTACTTACACGCCCTGCGTACATACACAATGAAGCGTTCCATCACAAATAAAAAAAGAATCTGGTGCTGCTGGACGAAAAAGACGAAAGTTAGAAGAAAGAAATCTAGCAAATTTTTTATGACATTTCTTGACAAAACAAAAACAAATTGTGCAGTTTCTACTATGGATTCGGCGATCAATCCTGTGTGTCATGTCTCAATTTGTCAGAATCTGAAGATGAATTCAGTTCAAATGTATCAGAAAGTGATGAAAAGGGCAAGTCAGTGCCAAACAAACTCAATGAATCTGAGACTACACGCCCTACTGTCGCAGAAAACGCAAAATCTACAATACAAGAAGAAGAAACTATCGATGAGCCTCTAAATAGTAGTGAAGTACTTAGCACTATACCATTTGGGGAACTAGATGTTATTAAAATGTCTCAATCTGTTATACCACCAGATGTCATTAAGCAACATGATATTGGCCTTTTACAGTTTGATAAAGATACTGGAAAACCAATTCTTTCATATTCGCTGAGAATATAGATAATAAAGCTTTCTTGGAAGTATTTTCAAAACAGTGAAGGGCCTACCAACAAACAACCGTTCAATAAATAAATCTTGGTTCAAGAGAACACTGGAAAATGGGCGTGGAGAAGTAGTAACACGCTCATGGTTAGCCTATTCGCCCTCTAAAAATTCTGCATTTTGTTTATGTTGCCTACTTTTTTCTCACTCCCATCACCAGTCAACATTAGAACAGGAAAGTGGATTTTCTCAGTGGAAGTCATTTGAAAGAATAAGAGCCCATGAAAATGCTAAAAACGTGAATGTTTGAATCGTGAATGTTTTACAAAGTGGAAAGAAATGGAGAGAAATTTTGCAGCAAAAGATGGTATAATAGATGCAGAACTTCAATCGCAGATTGAAAGAGAAAAACAAAAATGGTGCGATGTATTGAAAAGAATACTACACTGCATCAAATACCTTGCTGCACAGAATCTGGCTTTACGAGGACACAAAGAATCGCTTCAATCAGACGATGATTTTAACGCAGGTAACTTTCTAGGATTAGTGAAATTACTGGCCCTTTACGACCCTGTTATGGCAGAACATCGCTACCGTAGAGAAACATCCTGGATTCACAACATATCTTTCTCCTAGTGTTCAAAATGAATTTATTCATTTGATGGCATCGCCAAAGTTTGCTGGAACGAATTCGAAAAGGAAAATACTTTGGTTTCATGTTTGATTCAACCCCTGATAGAGGACACCGTGAGCAATTGTCAGAAATAGTTATATATGTGGACGTTGATTTTGAGAAAAGACTGTCCGTGTTCCGGAATCTTTCCTTGACTTCCTCCAAATACGTTTAAAAAATGCTGAAGGCTTAGCTGAAAACATCGTCCAACAATTGGAAAAAGATAAAATGGAATTAAAAGATTGTCGGTCAAAATGTTATGATAACGCTGCTGCAATGGCTGGTATCAACACTGGCATCCAGCAAAGAATACGAGAAAAAAACAATCTACCCATGTTCTTCAACTGTGATAATCACTCTCTTAACTTGGTGGGAGTTCACGCAGCAAAGCAAGAAGTATCAATGGTCACATTTTTCGGAACTGTTGAAGCTCTGTATGTGTTCTTTTCAGCATCTACAACACGCTGGGAAAAATTGAAAAATGCCGTGCCTGTGGTTCTTAAGTCGGATTCTTTAACCAGGTGAAATGCACGGGTAGAAGCTGTGAAACCTATAAACAATTTCCTTGACAAAATCCTTGAAGTTCTCCAAAACATGACTGATAGCTCAAACGACACCAGTGACACAAGGAGAGATTCCCAACAATTGTACACTCGAATGTTAACTTAGGATTTTCTGATTTTACTAGGATTTTGGAATAAATTACTTATTAAAATTGATCGGGTTAAAAAAAGACTTCAGGATCCAAAAATAAATTTTCACAATGCCGCTCTAGATTTAAAAGCTCTTCAAAATTATTTTCTTGATGAAAGGGAAGTATTGATAACTGAATCACTGGAAAAAGGAGTTAATCTCTGTCAAGAATGTGATGTACCAATTGAACACGATTAAGACGAATGAAAAAAATGGCTGGAGAATCATCAGATGACGTTACTTTAACAGCCAAACAGGAAATTGAAAGAGTCATGAAGACAACGGTTGACCATCTTCATAGCGAAATGAATGGAGGATTTACCCGCTTACAAGATACTGACGAAAAATTTGGCTTCTTGCTCGACATTGTGGGTCTGTGTTATAATGGGGATACAAAAATAATCAATACAAAGTGTACAAACTTCACCACGTTCTACAGCAGCGTTGTTGATGGAGAAGAAATTATAGATTGCTGAATGCTACTCTCAGTTTGATCTCATATTAAAATATCCAGACCTGAAGAACTTTTACAATTCATTGATGAATATGGCGACGAGAGCGTTTTTCCGAATGTAGTACGTATTGCTCTTCAAATTATGTTATTGCTGTCTCTATTGAAAGCTGTGAGAGATCTTTCAGTAAGTTAAAATTGATACTATCGCATTTAAGAGCTTCAATGGGGCAAGAACGATTGTATGATCTTGCTCTGTTGAGTGTTGAAAGAGAAGACACGGAGAAAATTGACTTTGATTCTGTCATTGACGAATTCGCATCAATAAAATCAAGAAAAGTGCACTTCTAGACCACTACACATTGTTATGTTATTAAATCTGAGTCGTAATTATACATATTTTAAATAGTAACAATGTTGTCATTAAACTTTTAAAATGAAAGTAAATAAATATTATTAAACATGAATTATTTTCTCTTTATTATCTTAATTCATGAATCTCAAAAACAGTTAACTTTTTTTCGATATAGATTGTTTATGAACATTTTTTAAAATAATCGAAATTGTATTCATAGTAGAGTATATCTGCTAAAAAATAAGCCTAATATGAAGTTTCTTGAAAGGGGCGCCAAATCTCTGCTTGCCAGGGGCGCCTGAATACCTAGATACGCCTCTGGTTCGTAGTGCACGCTGCGAGATTCTAACTGTTACACGAGTGTGTGTTCATAATTCTTAGTGCTACATTGTTCATCGATTGAACCAGAAAAGTCAGTTGATACTCCAAAGTCAGCTGCCCCTGTGGCTGGCATCGTACCACGATGGAAACTACCACCAATGGCAACATAATCTCAGAACGTACAAATAAACAAGTTACAAGCAAAACCTTCTCTTGCGGTACAATCGGAAATTTACCTTAACAAAAGCCAAGCGATTGTGATTGAAACCCAAGAAGGTATTAGTCTCGAGTATTATGTAACTAAAATTACGATAGTTAACCCCTCAGATATTCGTTATGTTTCAAGAATCTCTAATAACAGAATGTTTCTTCCTCTCAACTCAAAAGATTGCTGAACATATTGTGAACACTCACAGATTTATCACTATTAATAATCAAAAATTGAATATACCACCACTCATCAATAAACAAGTACGAGTTATTATTTCTAATGTGTGTCCTGTAAAACCTAACGAACTAATCCTGGGCATATTAAATAAAAACAGTATCAAACCCTCCACTAAGATCTCGCTTATCAGAGCTGGAATCCATGAACCTGGCTTATCTTGCATTCTGAGCTTTAGGAGGCAGATTTATATTGATCCTTTTGATATCGATAAGTTACCGGATTCTGCACTGGGATGCCATGAAGACACTACATACCGTATCTACTTCTCCACTGATAATGTTGTATGTTTCCTAACAAGAAGGCCACATTGCTAACCAATGTCCATCTCCTCAAAATGATATCAATAACAGTGACTTCCCAGCAAATAAAAATCAATCTGCACGTACTACCAGTGTACAGAACTCTACAATCATGGAGCCCCCAATTGATGACAACAAGAATTTCCCTAACCTCCACAAAAAAGTCCTCAAAATTTCCAACCAGTTCTCTAAAAAATTCACCTAAATAAACCAAAAGGGCCCCCAGTCTGACTCTTCCCATTTCCTGAATCTTCCAATACCACAAGCAAATGAAATACAGAAGAAACCCTGAAACAACCTAAGAAGAAAAAAGAACAACTAAATGAATCAGATAAAACTGAAATAACTAACAATAGATCTGTAGAGGAACTAATATCTCCTCTTAAATCAATTATGGAAGATATTCAAAGCAAATTTCCTTTTACCTACCATCAATTTATATCATATCTAGAAAATTCCTTTAATGCTGCTGACCCCATTATCATAGCCAAAGATTACACATCTGACATACCAGCCCTCATTCAAATGATGAATAATCTGTACAAACACCTTCCAAATAAAACAATAAAAGGCAGATTTTCCAGACTTTCTAAAAAAATAAAATCTGTGCTACCACCTCCTGAAGAATCAAGTATTGAATCAGACTCCAGTGCAGACATCAGCTCCAACTAATGAACGTTCTCCAATGGTTTTATTCAAGACTTGAAAGTATGCAGCATTTGAAGAAATTAAAGGAAGATGCTCATTTACAGAAAGACACTGACATTTACAGGATGCTCATTTAAAAGTTTCAAATGTCTCAATAAAAATAGAACAGATAGTCATCATGCATCTGGCGGTGTGGCTACATTAAACAAACTGACGTATCGGATACATATGGGACAATTATTGGATTTGTATGGGTCAGTTATGGAGCCCGTTAGAAGCTGACGTTTCTCCCCCATTCGTCACATACAGTCTTTTTACTGTTTTTGACAAAATAAATAAATAAAATTTGTCAAAGAAAACTTCTCTGCCACCGAATTAACATCAGCTTCGATTTGGAGGTAGTTACTATTCAAGTCTCATTCCCAATTAACTTTGGCATCTGTAATATTTATATTCCTAACAGATATGCATTTGAATTCATAGAGATATGTAATAATATAAAACAACTTTCTAAACCGTTCTTATTGTTTGGTGACTTCAACTCTCATAACAAATTATGGGAATCCTGTTTTAATGACCCAAGAGGAATGAAGATAGAAACAGTTATTGAGGATACTAACATGATCTTGTGGTCAACCTACCCACATAAATATAAGTAATGGGAACTTAAGTATTATCGACCTCACTTTCAGCTCAACTAATCTGGCTCACAAATGCAGCTGGTGGGTGGAAGAGACTCCTCATGATAGTGACCACTTTTCAGTTTTCACCAAAGTTGATTCTTCATACGATGTGGATAGTAACACTTGCGTGATACAAAAATTGAAATTTAGCCAAGCTAACTGGAAAAAATATAGTGATATAATCAATAAATCCCTTCATGATTTTGACTTCAATCAGCCCATGAATGAGAATGCGGATGCCATAATTACCAACTCAGATATTTATTTATTTATTTTACGTCAAAAACAGTTAAAAACTGCGTATGACGTGCTATGGGGAAAAGTGAATTGTGTGCACATTTTCAAAATTCTGTGATCCCTACACCAAGTCATATACTACTTAAATTTTAAAAAAACTCCCATGTAATAAAATCTATTTTCAAAGATAAAAAAGCAATAAATTTTGGTTCTTATCCCTGTTGTCCTTCGGAATAATACTTCCTGCCGCGATAACATGGAAACGATAATTTGAATAATTGTATTTCCCACTGAATTCTAGAAGACGTGCACAGAAAATGAAGTTACATCCAGAAGCAAAACAAGGGGCCATCTCAGCATTTGCTCAATGGATCAGGGAAACTGGACGAAAACCTTGATCGAGATGGGGGTCATTGACGCGGAAGCTGTATTACAATAGTTGTTACAGGTTGTTTATACTCATTTATACAGTCCAAATGGTAAATAATGCATTATGTATCATTGTTAAAATTAATGTTACTTTTCTTGTGATGCTCAGTATAGTCTCTAACTGTATAGAAACAGTTATGCAGCAGAAACGATTTCACTTTGGATTTAAACTTTTCTATTGAATTTAATCGTTTAATGTCATCTGGCAAAGTGTTGTATAATAATGTACATGTATTGTACGTGAATTTTTTGTAATGATCTGTTGATACTGTCACCTGATGAATATGATTTCTACGTCGAGTGTTATAGTAATAGACATCGGCATTTTCTGAAAATATATTCGCGCCCTTAAGCAAGTCATTTTTGACAAAAACCACTGATTCATAAATAAACAGACAAGGTAATGGTAAAATTCCTAGATTAATGAAGAGAGGCTTGCAAGAATCACGTGGGTGGGCTTTGGTTATTATTCGTACAATTCGTTTTTGTAATCTAAAAGTCTGGGAGCTATAAGATGTATTTCCCCAGAATATTATGCCATATTTCAGGCGGGAATGAACATTCGCGAAATATACACAACGAACAGTATGAAGGCTGAGTGAATTTACAAGAATTCTGAATGCGTAGCATAATGAACTTAATTTTGTGTTCAATTCATTTAAATGGACGTTCCATTTAAGGTTTGACTGAATTGAAAGACCTAAAAATGTTGTTGCCTTAACATCAGTCAATGGTACACCGTTCATTTTCAATGGAGCACAGCATTGTTTATTTGAAATGGAAAACTGCATTAAAACAGTTTTCTTTTCGTTTACTATTAATTTGTTATTTCGGAGCCAATTTGAAACATCTGATATTGTACTATTTACTGTTTCTTTATTGCAAAGGATGTTCGTATCATCTGCAAAGAGAACCGTTCTTCCGTTTCGAATCGTCGAGGGCATATCGTATACGTAAAGTAGGAACAGAATATGGCCTAAAATCGATCCTTGAGGAACTCCACGTGCAATGGGCAAAGAGTCGGAAAGGTGCGTACGTAATGTTCCATCATTCCAGTAAGGTATTTCCACTCTCTGAAATCGTTGTTTAAGGTACGAACATAACCATTCTAGAGCAATACCACGGATTCCATATGAAGGTAATTTTGAAAGTAAAATGTCATGATCAATGACGTCAAAAGCTTTTGAGAGATCTAAAAATAATCCATTAGGTGCCTCGTTTTGATTCAATGATGAGGCGACATCTTTAAGAAAGGAAAATATAGCTGTTTCCGTTGATTTTGATTTTCTAAATCCATGTTGTCAATCTGAAAGCGCGTCGTGTTTATTGAGAAAGGTTTCCATTCGTACGTAAAAAGTCTCTCTAATATTTTTGAAAAAAAACGGATAGAAATGGGCCAATAATTTTGAATTTCTTTTGTGTTGCCTTTTTTGAAGAGCTGCTTAATTTTAGCTGTTTTGAAAATATCTGGAAACGTTCCGGTGCATAATGATGAATTAAATATGTGAGTTAACGGGTGTATAATGGCATACGCACAGGTCTCTAACAAAGAATCCGGGAATCATCTAAACCGGACGAATATTTATTTTTTAGTTTATCGATTATTTTGAGAATTTCATAGGATATAATTAAACATGCAGCAAATCAATCAATTGGAATGTACACACTATTCTACGAAAATAAGTTAGTGCCATGGTGGAATGATTGTAAAGAAGCCATTAAGAAACCCATTTAACAGATACAAGAAACAAAAAAATGATACAAACAAACTCGAATATCAAAGAACAAGAGCACTCACCAGATGCATTATCAAAGAAAGTAAGGCTTGGAAGAAATTTGTTTTATCCATCAGTTCACTCAACTGTGTTTAAGAGTCATGGGAAAAAATTAACTCAGTCCAGAATAATAAAAGATACAACCGAATGCACTTTATAGAAACTGACAATAAAATATTATCACAACCTGAAGAAATTGCCAATAGCATAGCCAAGTAATTTGCTAGAAACTCCAGTAACCTGAATTTCTCTGAAACTTTTCAACTATATAAAAATGTCGAAGAAAATAAAGATTTACAGGATGAATATGATGATAAATGTTTACCAAACCACCTTATATCTATGAATGAACTACAAGATACTCTCTACTCGACTACCAACTCATCTCCCGGTCCAGATAATATCCGAAGCATTCTTATCAAAAACCTTCCCACTCTTGGCAAAGAAACTTAATTACTTAAGTTATACAACTTCATATGGGAAAGACAGTTTTTTTCCACGATCTGGAATGTAGTTATTGTTCCCATCCTGAAACCTGGGAAAGAAGCACATAAAGCTGACAGTTATAAGCCTGTTTCACTTACATGCAATATCTGCAAAATATTAGAGAAGATAATCAATAAAAGACTTAAATGGTTCCTGGACACTAATAAGATCATGAGTGACAGTTTAGTTTTAGATCAGGACTAGCTAATACGTCACATTTATTAAGTGTTGACACCTACATCCAAGAGGCGTTCATGAACAAACAACATGTGATTGCAGTTCATCTGGATATTGAGAAAGCGTACGATATGGTTTGGATCAGACGAATTCTGAATACGCTACAAACGATAGGGGTTAAAGAAAATATATTTGACTTAATGAATAACTTTACTCACGAACGTGTAAGTTAGAGCAGACAGTGTTCTTTCAAGATCGAAGTTATTGAAAAATGGCGTGTCTCAGGAATTTGTATTAAGTGTTACCTTTTTTACTACTAATTAATTATATAGAAAAAGATATTCTACCCCCATTCATATCCAGAAAGTATGTAGACGATGTCACAATTTTGTGCAAATGCAAATTTCTTTCATCGACCCAAATGATTATACAAAATGTGAATAAAGTATTCAACTGGTCCTCAAGATCTGGCTGCAAATTCTCTGTCAAAATACTGAATGTATGATCTTTGCTAAATCAAATGAATCTCTAACACCTAAACTACAACTTGGCTCACAACCTCTGAGATTCGTTAACACCATGAGGATACTAGGACTTCAGTTCGACTCCAAATTAACATGAAGACGCTATACAGAACATTTGGCTTAATTTTATTTAGATAATGCTATAGACAGATTTAAATACCTCTCCAACAACAATTGGGGAGCTGACAAAATCACTTTACTACTTAATATAAGGCGTTAGTCAGAGCAAAACTTGATTATGACTCTCAGATTTACCAATGAGCCAGGAAGAAAGATCTTCGGAAACTCGGTGATATTCATAACAAAGGTTTAAAAATTAGCACCGGTTGTACCATACTACCCCAATTGGTAGCATACTCTTGAGGCTCAGGAGCCCACACTAGCCCAAAGGGATATCACAAGCATTAAATATGCCTTTAACTACCTCGTCCACAAACCCTTAATGCACAAGATGTCTTCCCATCTCCACCTATATAGGATCAGCAATCAAACCATTTTATTGGAGAATTAAGCAAATTCTCACCAACATCAATGTCAAAAATATCAGAGCTGAAAAAACACGGTTACTATCGAATTCCACCTTGGACGTTACCTTTATCCCGCTAGATTTGGTATGAAAGCAACATCCCTAAATAACGAGAATGGATAAAAAATTAAAAATGTATACCCACCAAAATTACATTTAAAAGCAATCGTTCGAACACCTGATAAGCTTATTAAATACCAATACACAAATACTGTAGCTCTATTACAGCCGAGAAGTACGCCCTCATGTCTGCATGAAACAATTCCCAGTCCCATATGAAAACAGTTTATTCACAGAAGTCTGCTCATATAACAAATACAATAACGTAAGCCATCGCATTTCGCGTGAATCTCAAGTGAGGAAAAAATGTCCACAATATTGTCCACTCCATCAAGGAGTGGAGTTACATAATCAGGATCATAAAAAACAATGGAATACGATTTGGAAAGAGCACAAATTAAAGCAGTATACATAAAATGATTCATGTCCATAAACTAAGAACCAACAAAAAACTCAATCGCCAAGATCAAGTGACACTTTCTCGAATCAAATTTGAACACACCAAGCTAACTCACCCACATCTGTTCAATCACACAGCTCCCTTACAATGTGAATCATGCAACGAACAGCTGTCAATTGTCCACATCCTTCAGTCATGTACAAAATATATCAATGAACGCCAATCAATACTACAAACTGATAATCTTGAAAATAATTTATACTCCAGTGACTTTCAGGATAAAATTTTAACATTATTTAAATTATTAAACGTGTATAACGATTAATAATGTATGTCTGTCTGTCAATTGTACATTATTGTTTCATTCTTGTTTAAACTGTCTTTTCACTAAGTAATGTCAATCCTGTTTTAATTATAGTATAACATGTATATTTGCAGTCGCTAATAACCTTGTCGTTGATGCGACTTTAATTTTTTTTAAACAAGCTGCCGATTAGATGACGCCGAACAGCTGATTTACGTCAAGTGCCAATAAATCATAGTTACAGAGTGACAGCGGCCTAAGAAATGCGTATCTTAATATAATATAATGTTAATACAATGAATCTTACACAGTGAGAGTGACTGCAAGTACCAGGGCAATTCCTCTGCGGTCCGAACAGTGGGCCACTAGAATGGCGTAAGGCGAGTGCCGTTGGTGAAATATGTCGCTGATACAGAGTTCCAAGTCGATTCCTATGCAGCCCTGGCCACTACTGTGTTGATTGCTGCTAATGATGAATGCAGTGTCAATACTTCTACGGCACGAACTCTGGTGTGTGGCTGCTTGCTGACTGCTGGCTTTTGCATGCCAGCAGGAAAAAAAGTTAGGCATTCCGTAGTGACTACCGGAATTACTATTCCGCGAGCTCGGAAGTATACGATATTTCCTAAACCTTAACGCCCGTATTTCCCCTGCAGCACTCACAATGCGTTTTATATAGGCGTTCTAGTGCTTCTGTGACTCATGGCACAGCAGTGCGGCGAGCACCTGTTGCATGGCACGCGAGAAAACATCGATGTTTAAAACATCGATGTTTTAATTACAGACTGATAAACATGCTATTTTCCTATCCATTTTTAATTACAGTACGTAAAAGGTATATATTTTATTGTTTGGTTACCAGCATGTTATTAGTATGTAAAAATTATTATCGAATGTAAAGAATAAAATTAACAATAAGGAACATCGTGTTTCGCTATCGATTTCGTGTTTCACTGTCGATTCAGGCAATGGCACGCCTGGCGATAACACACATTGATAATACAAAAAGCTCCCAATCTTCCTCAGATTGCACTCCCCAACACTTCCGCAGACTGCTACTCTACAACGTGCTTAATGAACCCCTTTATTTAAAAAATAATATTAAAAAAATTAAAGAAACTTGATGTTTTTGCAATAAAATATCGATGCGAAGAAAACATCGAAAACAAAATATCGAGTTAATACATCGATGTTTCTAGTGGAAAAAATTGATGTTTTTGCCATCCCTATGTGCAACGCTCAGCACATGAAGCCATTGGGAAGCTTCCGCGGTACACGGAAATATCTCGATAGCACATGCGCCCTGCTAGCAAGATTTCATTGAAAGATTTTGAAGGATTCTTTGTGAGGACGCGAGTTGTCAATTTTTTCTAATACGGGGGAGGGGTGAATTAATGAATTGACGAGTGAAATGACGATCCATCTACATTAGAAAAGGTTTGAGAAAATGTCGGTAAAGAAAAGGCGTTGAGAATATAGATGGGAAAGTGATTCAGATAGGGTTTGAGAGGTGAGGTAAGCATCCGTAATCGGTAGGAGAAACCAAGCTAGTTTTGTACCCCCACCTTAAGGCGAGTCTGCGGTACCCGAATTAGCCGTCATGCCGGCTGGGATGTCCCAGAGGCAGCATTGCCGTTGCTTCTGCAGCGTCACTGTTCGAGAGGTCCTAGGGTTCGAGTGCAAATGGGCGACGACGTTCCAGGCTTGGACATTAACATACAACAACCCTACATTTGTGAAACGCTATTCTACCAAATAAACTTCCCGTTTCTAGTCACTAGGGGTCTTGGTCGATTTTTTTATCCGGTTCTAAAATAGCTATTGAGCATCGCCGAGCATCGCTCTGCAAAATGCGGTTTCCCGTCAGGCAGATGTGCTGAGAAGCAGGTGTTAATACTTTACAGTGTCAGTTCCGTGCACGCAGTTTTATGAGTGTTTTATGTTGTTCCGATATCTTCACTAAAAATAATATTGTAAGAACTGATATAAATCATGTCGAAAAGGAAATGAGAATAGAATATGTTTGTAAGTGAATGAACTAATGGAATGGCCAATAAAAGCTAATTTTAAAGAGCCCATGTTAATTTATATACTTTTAATTAAACTCGCAATAGAGCAAATTTTATTATTTTAATTAAAAAATATGCATCTAAATAATATTTCTTCAAAATAGACTTTTCAAAGATACTTTTATTGCATTCTAGCGGCATAAATACACCAATTTCATGCGAACATTCTCCCTATGACGGGTTGAAAAAATAAGAGGGAATATCATGGCCCCTGCCTCACTAGCCTACGTTCCTGAAATTAATGCGAATCATATTTGGATAACTCACCGACCAGAAAAGAATTTAATATACAACAACCTTGAGCCAGTGCATCGCATTGTTTCCATCGTGTTTACACCAAAGTAATTTGTTCTCCGATTTTGCGGCGCTCCGCTTTGGTTCTCCGATCTCGCGATGTAAGAAGTTGATTCGTTTGTTAGATACTTGAATGAATGACTGGGAGGCGCCACGTCCTTGGCGCTGTTGCCAACGTTTAGGCCGTCATACTGCGACCTTGCCTAATGCCCTGAAGAAGGTCACAGTATGACGGTTGAAACGTCGGAAACTGTGCCTAGGGCGCGGCATCTCCTGGACAGCCAAGAATCTATTGACTCGGTCTCGGAAGCCTACACTTTCAATTGATTCATTCGTTATTTACCATACGGAATAAACACCCTATTTTATTACAGACTTTTGCCATTCTTTCTAAATTTAACTGCATTGCAATTGACGCGGTGGAGCAACAAACGGCGCGTCACTCCGCGCTGCCGCCACCGCCACCCGGACCTCGCCAGACAGCCGGGCCTTCCTGCGGCGAGCGGGCCGGCGGGATGCGGCGCGACGCGCCTGCGCTCTGGTGCGGCCTTGCGGAGGCGGCGGCGCGGCGGCGGGCAGTGCGCCGAGCGTGCAAAGCCAACGTAGCACACGCTAAACCAAGTGTGAGATTTAAGGGACTCCGGAATGTTTTATCCCTTGTTAATTTCATAGACTTCGCCTTTCCTGGGCTAAAAAACTACAAAAACCATGTGAAGTGATTATCGTATGTAGTCGCCTCGTTCTACTTTTTCTTTGGTGTTGTTGCCAAGATTCGTTTGTGGAAGAAAAACGTTCACTGTCAATCGCAAAATCATTTCTTACATGTAGACTTTCTATGTTGGAACCAATGCACCACCTACCATATGATCCAGCGTTCTGAAATTTTGCTTAGCCTCTCTGCATATTCCGGCAGGTCACTATGAAGGGATGATGTTAAATGGACAGCATTTCAGTCTCCCTCCAAAAAAAGTCCATGGGTTGGGGTTTCTGAACCTCTGGTTATGTAAAATTTAGAGGGGTAGACAGTAAATGAATTTATTTTCATGTTAGCACCTGCATGGAATTGGAGTTTTCGCCACACAATTTTTCATTGATTTAAGTTATAACGTACACGCAATATAATTAAATTAAAAGATCTAAGACAGACTTCGAAATATAAAAAAGCTCAAAGATAAATATTTCGAACATACGAGTATAGTCATTCGATTTGGAAATTACTCCGTTGCATTTTTTCCTTAAATTGAGTTTGAAGATTCGGGCTTCCCAGAGCTTGGGATCATCTCCACACCCGAACACTATCTAGAGCTCGTAACAACTGGATTTATGTCATTGGACGCCTAAAAGGTGCAATATCGATGCCCACTGCATACTAAGATGCTACGGCACTCTTTGACTGCTGTTCTAACGATGCGGAATTACTCTATACTGAGAAAACGAGATTTGGTACAGTAACTTCTGTTCACATAGGCGTTTTGTCACAGATTAATTGATTAATCGTCAACCTAAATCAATCCTTAGACCCGTCAGTGCAGTGCTGATACACCACAAAGTGACGATGTTCCACATTCGCTAGGACGTGAGATTCGGGGCTGGTCGACATGTCTGCATGCTGAGGTCTCCACTTTCTGACAGTGGGAACCGTCGATACGGAGCCAGCACTAAGCCTCCGACTGGTCTCCCGACATGTGTGGTAGTGCATGTAAGTGTGTGTGTGTGTGTGTGTGTGTGTGTGTGTGTGTGTGTGTGTGTGTAAGGGAAGAGGAAGGGGCAAGGATGAGGAAGAAAAAATCGTGCCCAGTTCGTGGCCCGTTTATTAAGGTAAGTTCTGCTCGTGTTTACGTCTGGTATTGATCGGATAAACTAAGGAATTTGTCTCAGACATCGCCTTGCCACACTAGAAAGCGAATGATTGAATATCACAGTCTCCGTCATCATGGTAAAGAACAATCATCCCATTATATGAGAAGACCGAAGTCTTCAGTAGGCAAAATAAATAGTTTCGAGGCGCAAACGTTGGCAAACTATCAATGAAGATGTTAAGAAGTCAATCTTCGTGAATGAACGGAAACTGGAAATCTTTATTCTCTACAGCACATGCTTTACGATCAGAGAACGAGAACTAAAGGACCGCTAAGGCGCCATGTTAACAGTGTATCCCGCACGTCAAGAACTGGAAACAGTATATCCAGCACGTCGAGAAGGTAACAAGGCAATTTCAGGGTGCGAATTGGGTTGGAGTGCGGGGCATTATCCCCCTCCTGAAGAATTCGATGTCGCCTGCTAGAATATTATTTTATCCCTGTGAGAGAGACAATCAATTTCCAGGCGCCTCATTTATGATTTTATCACATTGAAACGTTCGAATTTAGAAAACTGTAAAAGAACATTTTGAGAATGCAGCCCAGTCCTGTTAAGTATAGGGTCTCCTGTCAGCAAAGAATTAGAGATCATTTGTAACAGCCAGAGGCCACTTGTATATAATACGTATTTATCCTTATCCACAGTTAGTCAAACAAGCGCAATTCGTTCCCAGCACTCTCACATAAAGCTGACTGCGGTGACGGCTTCGTTAAGAAACAGACCGAAGAACTGTGCATCCTAATTCAAGAGCATGGCCTAAGGATTAAAGCAATTGAAGCTATAATGTACATAATCAGGCAGGCAGTGGATTGGACAAACAACAAAAACACTCAGTAAATTCGTGAGTACCTGCAGACAGATTAAACAGATTGTGCAGACAGATTAAAAATAACTCCATGACAGAATACCCTTTGTGCTACACTGGATCCATTACAGAAATATATTATTACAGTTAACCGATCAGTGATGAAAGCATAATCATCAAAGGGTACAGTGAGTCTCAAGATTGGAATTTCAAGAAACACGCAGATTCTTGATCAGACACGATTGGTTGGTTTATAAGATCTCACCGTCGTTAAAGAGACACAGGTAAGGGTAGTGGACATGTAGATTCCAGAGAGAAACACAAAGAGATCGAAAAAATAACAAAATATCGTGATCTTGAAATATATGTAATTGACGTTGGAGAAACAAAACGACACGTCGCATATTGTACAAAGGGGAAAATGGGAAATGATTGCAAAAGAAGCCCAAAATCGGCGGCAAAAGTTACCAGTGTGATACCTCGCCACCGTAGGGGAAAGTCTGGCTCAAAAATAATGAAATGATAAACGGTTTCTTCATAAAAGTGCACCAGAACAGAGGACATTGTTTCAAGGACAGGGTTATCTGGATATTACATGTGGGTTGAACTCAGGCCGTAGGATTCACGAGTGCAGGATGTACCACAGAATGTCATCTACATGTGGTGGCAACGTCCGACGTCGATCCACCCCGAGTTGGCTACGGATGACAGTCTTTCAATGGAGCCTCTGCTTCTAACGGCACGACTTATTCGTCTGATGTCTGCCCGGCAATTGATATCAGTGCTCGCAGAACCATCAGGACGACGTGTTTTAAGACAAATTGTATCCCGATAGTGGCATACAGCTGGTCCTTACGGCTGACAATTAGAACTGTCTGTTCCGCTTTCACATGCACACAGACAGGTCCCCTTACAGTCAGGAGTCAGAAATATTGCCCCTGGTCGATGGACCAGTGGCGTCATGTGTTCTTCACGCACGAGTTGCAATTCAATTTCAGAATGTTTCCCGTTGCACGCTGGCCTGGAGGGAACACAAGGGAGCGCTACGTTGCGCATAAAAAGGAAGGGCTTATTGTAATGATGAGACGTACAGGGGTACATGACTTCGAGAGCGGTACTCTCATTGTTTGGCAGTGCGTAAACGAGATGATAGCCTCTCTAATGGATCTCTCAATTATTTTTCATGGATAATAACTGACGATGCCATTGAACCAAGCGGGTGGACGAATATCTACAGCAAACGGATAACTTATATGAAAAACGTCACGTTCCACAAAAGTGCATTCTAGGACGTCGTCATGTTTCACCTGTTCATATGGATTTAATTGATTGATTTTTTCGTGTTTCCGGGCACGTCAACTGCTTTACTGATTAGTCCCGTTAGTGTAGTTCATGGTTTTCTCGGGAGATGGCGGTAATCTTCCCCCGCTGGATGGCGAGATCCGGCGCAGACCTACCGTCGGCTAGTGGGGTTTCCCCCTAACCAGGACTCTCCCACCAGCGGGACACCGTCCCAGCCGGGACTTTAAGCCCCCGACCGGTCCCCCGGAATATGTGGTAGTGTAAGTGTTAGTGTAAGTGTGTGTGGTAAGAGAGAGGATAGGACAAGGAAGAGGAAGGACAGATCGCGCGCGGTCCGTGGCCCGTTTGGTAGGGTACTGCTCCGGTATTCGCCTGGTGTTGATCGGAGAAACCACGGAAAACTACCGATCAGAGCAGCCGGCCGCTAGAATTCTCCTCCAGACAGCGACTGAATTCGACATAGCTGAAAAGCTAGTGTCGAAAATCCTGCCACCGTCAGGACTCGAATCTAGGACCTCCCGGTCATCATATGGATTTAAAATTCTGTCTAAAATACAAGAGATAAAGTGATGTACTGATAATTACCTGTGTAAATCTTAGTGCTGTATATCAAACAGTTAAGGATCTAGAGCGGGTCATAGATGACCATTATTTTGAACTCCTTGAAAAACTCAAGATTCGGAAAAAGTCTTTAGAGGGCACAGTTAACGGCCGACTATGGCAAATGTTGGCATTTTCTGAATATAGATCGAATTTTGAAGGTATTTTGTGCCACATGAATTCAAATACTTTTCATAGTTTTGGAGATTTGGGGATTTTCTTCCATTTCTTTTATGTTATGACATGTGTCAAAATTCAACGATTCTGTTGATTTTTGCGATTTTCGACAAGAGTCATATTCTTTTCAAAACCAGTTTCGTGGTACGATATTTAATTCCCAATCCACAGGTGCAAAGCAAATTTCCTACATTTGTCAGCTATTCGCGAATAACACGTGAAAAACGTCATTTACCACAAAAATTAATTCTAGGACGTCAAGGGAGAAGGTACTCAGCGCCTGGATCGGTTGGCGCAAACACTGGACTTGCACCTCTTAGAACATGCACGGCTGGGTTGGGAAGGCGTATTGCTGACAGGCAGCCGCCTCAACAGATGATTCCAGCCATTAATGTGCCTTCAAGAAGAGTGAGAGCTTCTAACGTCACCAACGCCCTTTTCACAAGCACCGCATCGCTTTGAACCAGTGTTGTCCAAATGGCGGCCCCTCGGTGCCAATTATTGTGGCTCGCGAAAGGTTAATAAGTCAAAAGTGAAAGTCCCTTGCACCCACGTCGGGCGCGAACATTGTGCACCTAGCGCACGCGCTCTGCCGGGGTCAACAGCCCCTTTAAGTAAAAATAGTACTTGTTTAGATTTAAAGATTTTTTCTAGCAAATTCAGACATTCAAAATCATCCCAATGTGTTTCGCTCCGCTATGCATGGTACGGCCTGATATCATGCATGGTTCCATCCCCCCTCCCCCGTGTCAGTGCAGCCGGCCAACCTGCCGAGATCAACACATCGGGGAAGTCAGGTGTGGATCGCCCGAGTAATGAAAATATGGTCCGCAACGATATTGAAGGTAGCCTTACAAGTTGGTTACCTCTGATTTGAACCCTGCGTATCTTCCAAATCCAACTGCCAATGTGTGATCTCCGTCTTATTGATGGCTAGAATCCACCTCAGTCTCCAGTTTCTCCATATTCATGTACGCCCACGCGGGGTCATTTCTGATTAAACTACGGATAATTACTTTCTTTAGAGTTATGTTCTTCCTTTTGTAATTCGTGTTCGATTCTTCTTCAGACATGGCAAAGGTTTCCGCCGCCGAAGTAATTGGATTGGCTGTCCAGATGACATGGCGGCCTTGGCATGACCGCCGACGTTTCCTGTTCCTTACTGCGATCGTCTTCAGGGCTGAATGCATCGGTCGCCTTACGCTAAGAATCAGTGAGGCACCCAAGGGTGGACGGACCCGTAGGAGCCGATGACCCGTACTCACGAAAATAGTATTTACTAAGTTTCTATAGTAACGATTGTCATTGAATATCTCAATTTAATATGTTATACGTTAGTATATATCAACAAATAAAAATACAAAAGTTAAAAATTCTTCCAAAAAACATGAATTTGGCTGGACCCTATAGCTCCTCCCTCAAAAAGAAAATATCCCGATTACGTCTGTGCAAAGAATCTTGCGAAACCAAGGTCACGCGAAAACCGAGGTTTGGCTATGGGTGGGCCTGTCATTTGGAGCCACTGTGTTGGGCGGCGGCGGCGGCCGGAAGCGGCGATTCGCGCGGAGCGGTGGCGGTGCGTCGCGGCGCTGCTGGGCGCCCGCCAGCCGCCCGCCAGCGCGCCAGCGTCCGCGCCGCGCCGCGACGACGCCGACGCGGGAACCGGGTCAGCGGCGGGAGGCGTGGCGCGGCCGGCCTGGGCGCAGTGCGGCGACGGAAGCGATAGCGGCACCACGCGACTCCTATCGGCGCGGAGCGCTGCAGCGCGCGGCGGCGGCGGCGGCGGAGGCAGGAGGCATGGCGCGCGCCCCCGGGGGGCTGGTGGCCCCGCTGCCGCTGCTGCTGCTGTTGCTGGTGGTGGTGTGGCCGGCGCCCGTCCCCGCGCAGCCCGACCAGGAGCCGCTGGAGGACGGTAGGTGGCGCGGGCGGCGCCGACCGACAGGTGCTCAGACCAGGGGCGGATCCAGCCGAAGGTTTTGGACGGATCAGAGATCTTTTAAATAAAAAAACAACATTTGTTATTATTTGTATATAATTTTTGTAGTGTATACATGATACTGTGCAATATTATATTTTTAATAATTACATAATTCTAATATGAATAAATATATAAATCAAATTTGCCAAAGAAAAGAAGATGACAAACGAAAACTCTAGACCATTTGGGGGGGGGGGATGGCCTCCCCCTGGATCTGCCACTGCCTCAGTCACGGTTCAGGTGAACTCAGGAGTATTTTTAGGGTTTCATGAGCCTGTTGCGTGAGCCATAAGTCTTTGTTTTATGTACCAATTTGCCGATTCTTCTCTGTCTAGAGCAGGGGTGTCCAATTTGCAAGGCCGCAAGGGCCACAACTAAAACCTTTAATATGATTGCGGGCCAGATTTTCATTTCGCGGGCAATCTACACCTGACTTCCCCATGCTGTTGATTTCGGCACTTTTCTCAACTGCTCTCAAACGGGCAGGGAGGAATGGCACCATGCGTGTTATCAAACCATGCCGTGCACAACGCTGTGAAATACATTGGGATGATTTTGAATTTCTGAATGTACTAGAAAAAATTCTTAAATCTAAACGCAACCTATTCGTACATTAAAGAGGGTGTTGACCCCGGCAAGGCACGTGCGCTAGGCGCGCAATGTTGTCGCCCAACATGGACGAAGGGGCTTTCACTTGCGACATAACCTTTCGCGACTTACAATAAATTGCACCACGGGCCGCAAGCAGTCCGCGGGCTGCCTGTTGGACAACCCTGCTCTTGAGTTATGAACTCAAGAAAATTCTCATTTCGCTCCCTACTCCCTACTCTGACGTCTGTGCTAGATGAGAGTACCAACCGGAGTGGTCGAGCCACGAAATACATTTTCGGGGCTGTGAACTTGAATATTACAATGACCTAATTTGTAGTGATGTGAAATTTAGTTTTCATATTTTATTTTAAATTTATTAATGTTACTCGGGGTGTTGGTTTCTAGAAAGCGTATCTGGAGGGATTACTTTTTGAAACTTTTATCTAGTTCTAAACTTTAGAGGGAGAAGATTCCATGAATTGATGAGTGAAACAAACTATTTTCGTTTACGCAACAGTCCGAATAAACCTAAATAATGCTTCTGGGAAAGGGTGCTTTCCAATTTCCTTGAACTGAATAACTCAAAGTGTGTAAAATACGAATGAAACACCAACTAGGTGGCACCAAACTCCTTGGAAGACGATCGGCATCCTCGCCGTTAATTCGCAACCGTCGTCGTCGGAAGTATTTTCAGTCAGGCGCGGATCCAAGAACAACTTAACGGTTGGAAACAGCATATATCGGAAAGTGCTTTTGTATCAAAATCCTTCTTCTGATGTTATATTTTGTAACAAAAGAAACAAAATATAATATAATATAATATAATATAATATAATATAATATAATATAACATACAGGATTTATCAATAAAAATGTTCACCTAAAATTTTCTCTATATGTTCAAAACATTGGAACGGAATTTTTGCCAGTCGATTCAAGACACAGAAGCTCATCATTTGTAGCTTTTCGCTTGTTGGCAACATTTTTTTTTTTAATTTTACGATATGTCTTTTTTTTAAGTGGAACACTATACTTTTTTCACACGAATAGGTAGATCTTAAGACAAATTCAACAATACCACATATTTGCTTATTTGTTGCCGAATATTTGCGTATACAATACCATGTAGTTGATGATTTTTTACCAGCACCAAAGAGTATGAATTCTGGCAACATACAAAAGCAGTTTCTCGGATGTTCGTGGCGCGGAGCCTGTAGCACAGTGGTCATCAAACACTGCCTTGGCGATGGCATTGGTCGAATTTCTCTTTCAAGAAACGTCCCGGTGAAATCCTCGTATATTGTAATCATTCAAGATACTGAGTTCACTGTTCTAAAAGAATCAATGGAAACGACACATAACATTGCGCAATAACAAGTTAGTATCCAACAGTAATTGACTGGGAAGAGCGGGAGATATAATTTTAATATCCGGTTCAGAGGTCACAACATACACTAGACATCTTACTCATGGGCGTTTTGAACATGTGAACATAGACACCTTGGAAGCGGTTAGAAATCTGACCGCTTCCCGAACTTCTGAATCTACTATAGTCTGGATTTATAACTCATTTGTGTTTATAATTATTAATTTATTACCAACATATGTAGTATTGCTGGTCTCCTCAAGACCTATCTAGTAAAGTGAGAAAAGAGTAGAGTTCCATTTACAAGAACACGTTGTTCAATATCTTTAAAATAAAAAAATACTATCAACAAGCTAATAACTACGACTGAGAAGCCATTGTGTTCTGAATCGTGTGGTGAAAATTGCATCTCAATATCTTTAATCGTTTAGAGAATTTTCGAGGTGTTTGCCCTTTCTTATTAAACCTGTATAACACAATATTATTATACTTAATTGTTCGAGTTTTTGTTTTAAAAAACGACATATTGAACTTTTTTTTAAGATTAAGGAGGATGAATTATATTTCCCACAGGAGATACCTAATTTATTCTTTGAAAAAAAATTACGATTACTATTATATAAAATCTATACTAATAAAAGGGAATTCAACATGTAATCGACCTTGATTCCACAAAAATGTGTGTACGATTCCGTATCTATATACGGAATATTCACAGGCTCTTCTTCAGGATTTGATGCAGTATACTTGCAAAGTTTAGTAAAGATTAATACAACACAAATGCGAAAAATAAATAATTTAAATAATATGCTGGTAGATGCACCACGGTCGTTATTTTTCGCCTGCCGCTAAGAGACGGTTTCCTGATATATTCCGCCAGAGGCCAGCAGCGGTGCGGTAGAATCAGAATAAGCGCAGGGGGATGGCCGTGTGACCGATCTCCATGAAAGTTCATCTATGTGTTTTCATGGGAAAGGGCATCTATGTGATTTCATGGAGGTTTTTATGCTGTTCATTTTTTGTAACTCCACTAGAAGGCGCTGCAGCACAAAATGGCGCTTCAGTTAAATGCAATTCCCAATCATGGGAACCCAGCTTCAGTATTGCTGGGCGTTGCCGTGTGACGCGGGGCGAGGCCGAGGAGGCCTGGAAGTAACCAGCAATGCAGGATGCAGAAGGGAGGGAAAGAGAGAGGAGAAGGGAGAAAGAAGGGGAAGGAAATGTAGAGAGAAAACGAGAGATGGGAAATTGAGCGAAAAAAAGTGAGCAAAAAGAAAAGGGGAAAGAGGGGAAAAGATACATGTAAAAAGACGGAAAAGGTAAAGAAAAAAGAGAGGAGGAAAGAGAGAAGGAAGGATAAAAGAAGAGAGAGGAAAAGAGGAAAATAGAGAGTGGGAAGAGAGAGGAAAAAGAGAGACGAAAAGATAAGAAGGGAGAAAGTGGAAAAAGAGAAAGAAGAGGAAAGAGAGAGAAGGGAAGGGAAGAAAAGAACGAGAAAGAAGGGGGAAGAGTGAAGGGTAAAATATGAAAGAGGGAAAGAGATAGGGAAAAGAGAGAGGAAAGAGAGAGGTAAAAGGAGGGAAGGAAAAGAGGCGAGGAGGAAAGAGAGGAAAAAGAGGGAGAGAGTATAAGGGAAAAAGAGAGAAGGAAGAGGAGCAGGACAACGTCCCGGGTTTTAATTAATGTGTAATGAATACACAGGTGTCCAGGGAGAAAGGTCGAAAATTCGAAAATAAGCTTTTAAGACAATTTTAAGCATATTTTGTCTAATAAACTAGTTCCATATTTTGAATGACTGAGCCGAAATAAGCACTCAAACGTTGGTGTGAAAAAATGCTTTCTAGGCAAAAATTTGAATTATGGAAGCATAGAAACAGTCCGGAAACATTAACCGAAATATTAACCGAGAAAGGAAAACGTAGTGGAATTGTGTAAATTGGGTGCTTTTTTATTTCTGGGTTAATTTTCATGAATTAAAATTCTCTTTCTGTTAGGGTGGATGCCTCTGCATGTATGTATGTCACACATAACTCTGCTTTTAGACGTTTTTGATCTGAAACTTGGTAAATACGTCGGAAGGAAGATCTAGTTGTTCCGTTTTGAAAATTATTAAGATATTTTAATTTTGGGATTCATTACACCAACCCCATGTGGCATTTTCAATTTTTTTCTTGATTTTTTCTTTTTGATAGAATAGAAGAAAGTACTTCTATGAAATGAAAATGATAAACCGATTTTGACTAAAATCTCTGGCATTTAGAAAATTGCAAATATATTTAAATTTAAAATCACTAAGTATGTTCGGTTAGGAAAACGTTTGAGCTTTGTACTCAATCACATTTCGTGATTTTGCTTTAAATGAAAGGTAGTGGGCCCAATATGTTTTATCGATTTCTATTATTAACTGGTTTTATAGTATAAAAAACTTTAGCCCCTAGTCCTCGTTTGCACTTAACCGGGGGAAGCGTACAAGTACGAAACACATTCTGTTTGTAACAAAACGAGTTACGAAACGTTGTGAAATTACTGAAAAATGATTGTCATAAAAAACTTTGGATACTTTTTTTTTAAACATTCTGTTTTTGCTTCAGGTAACGATTTTTTTTAATTCTTTGACTGAAAACTGCGTGACATTTGAGGACATGTGCAACTAAAAAAACATTTGTATGACAAATTTTCATCACAAGAATAATAAAAATAAATTTTCATGTTTATTAATCCTTTTATGCTATTTTCCTTTAAGAAAAAATAGAATAAAGAAATCATTTTTGAATATTGACAAAATTATCAAATTATGTTGCTGGATCGTGTCTTTGTTTTTCAAAACGTTACATTCTGTGGTTGGCCCAATAACTTAATTTTTCAATTCAATAGCCTCCTGTATGTTAATGTACCAGTGGTGAGGGGAAGTGATTTCCTTCTACTAAGAAATGTTTACATCGGACGTTACGTAGAGCGATAGAAGGTCATCAGCTTATGAACGTGAAAAAACGACGTGTAATTTCTTCGAAAATTTTAATATCAAACAAGAATTAATGGAAGTTATGATTTTCTTGATTTTGAAAAATCGTATAATAAAAAATGATTAAATTAATACTACGATTAATAAAAAATTACAAAACTCTCATATCGTATTTAGTTTCTTCATATTATTTGTTTTTTCATTCTAAATATGTAATGAAATTCATGTTTACAACGGTAGAAGTTATAGTTTATATTATGATTTTTTTTATATAAATTCTTAAAAGAATACTTAGCTTACAGTTTTCCATAATATCTACTGGAAGGACTGGCTGTTCCTTCTCTCTCTGAAGGTCACTGGTTCTCTTCCCGGATTGACAAGTTTCTGTGATTTCCTTCCAGCACTTAATCCTACGAGGAAGTGAGAAGTAAGCGTGGGTTGAGGCATGACGCTGTTATATGTACGCATTATATAATACCTCTGTTAATACATTATGCATCACATCAACTCATATCAGTATAAAAACGTGATTGACTGTGTGAAGCTGAAGAAGTATGAGTTGACTGTATGAACTAGGCGTGTTTGCAGGTCTGTCTCGTATGCTGATGAGTTGTAAAATTAGTTGAGGATTTGTACAAGTTAATGCTCAGTGAAGCCACACGATACGTCAACTTATTTGATAGTACTAGTTGTATTTGCCACACACGTCATAGGAACTGCAATAATTTATTGTTTTTATATTGTATTACTGACTTATTTTTTTAAATCTTGCATTTTTTCAGTGGTTTTCGGGTAATTTTGTTTCATATTCTATGTCTTTACTATTCGTAAACCGTTTGAGTACTTATTAGTAAGGCTTTGGCGTTTCCTAGGAATCTAAAATAAATAATAACGATTCTATAATTCAACTTAAAAGTGTATTTTCTGGAATATCCCTTATAGAAAACCTTTAGAACGAGATAAATTATGGATCGCTATTGTAACAATCTAAGATCCCCACGAACAATTTAGATGCAAAAAACAAACATAACAAGGAATGGCATGAGTAGGAGATGGAAAAACAGAAGAAAGCGGTGTCGCGCACTAATAATTTTTTTATACATTAAAGAAGACGCGACATAATCCCGATTTGGACAGTGAGAATCAATAGCATTCATTTACAGGAACATTTCAAAAGTTATCCCAAGCAAATCGCATCAGGGGTTTAAAAGATATGAGTGATTTTGAAAGTATACTTTTGACGATATAACTAGTAATTTACAGCCATTGTTATAAGAAAGGTAATGTAAAGGAGCGGTTTTTTTTTCTCTAAAAATTAAGAGAACGCGTAAAGCGATTGAAATGAAACTTTCGGGATTAACAAAGGAAATCACGCGGAAAATTATGACATTACTCGCAACTCTGAAAAATATCGAGGAGCTGCAGTAGAGATGCAAATTGAAATTGTATATTTGGAATTTTACGAGAGAACAATGATGCTTCGCGCTGACGTCACAACTACGTCAAGACGCTGAGCGACGGAAATTAAGCAATTTTGGCGTTAATAAACATTAGCAAATCGTAAAAGAAATAGTAATAAGATATAAATTGATAATTAAAAGTAGTAATAAAGAGAAATAGCCTGGAAAGGACAGAATTAAGTAAAATGGTATGATATTTTTGGTAAAGACACGTAAGCGATCGGTAAATGTTCCAGAAAAAAAAGTTGAAGACACAACGCAACAATGACCGAAAATTTTGTACAATTGTGCGAGAAAACGGTGAAATGAATGGTATATGAGTTTAGGCAATGATGTTCGTAATAACAATGCGTAACGCGGAAATATTTTATGTGTCGCAGTATATTCAATAATAGGACATTTTGGAGGAAATATAGCACGCGGTAGACAGATAATCGCGTTACTAGTTGCGTAATGAAAATAGGATGGCAGGGGAATGAAAGGACATGCTAAGAAGATATTAGCGAGTTCAAGAAATTTTTGGTAATGTGTGGGGTGATGGAGAAACGCTGCGGGAGGATGGATTTGGAGGATGCTGCGTAATACACTGCGAGGACGGCGCGCAACAATGGTTTGCTGCGGATTACAGCGTTTTCGGCAAAACGGAAGTTCATGAAAAATTAGCTTCTGTACAAGATCAAGTTCTGTCTTAACGTAAAAATAGATTCAATAGATATACAGGCAGAATGCGCATTCGGGTGGGAATGAGTTTATTTATAATTGTCAGTATGAATGGAAATATTTTGGATTTTGTGTCATGTAATTTAAGTGTATTATATCGTTGATGTGTTTGTGTGTTTATTTTGTTTGTCGTTAAGTGTTTTATGTGAGTCATGGGAGAGCAACGACCCCAGTTGGTATATATTTCAACTGAAATAACGAACTAGCACAGGAATTAAAGAAAATAAATAACGGCGAACATCACTTGGTTCGACATTAAATTAAACGAACGTAGTTTAATTGTTGCATGTAGCTAGTTAATGACCTACGCCCACATGCCCGAATAGTTGTTAGATCCTGTACAGTTCAGCCACAACCTCACACGCAGATTTTATGTGTAAGTAAGAAAATATCGGAGGTTCTGGTGGAGCAGCTAGTCGACGGGCAACCTTGAAGGTGGAAGCTGAATATAACCAGGGCAATTGATAAGAGCGCGTTTTGGTTATTATATTGGCGTTGTAACGCCGGGCTATTATAAAGATTATAGTTGATCTAGAGCAGGTAGTGGTTCATTACATATTTTGGTGCACCTAACGAGGGGCGATTATAGTTTTTTTATAAGAGGAGGATGGTTCATTACACTATGTGTAAATGTACTTTAATTCTAAGAATCGTATGATATACATAGATAGATATTTATTAAATTCGCTTTGAGGTAATGCTCGGTGGCAAACATGATTACAACTAGCTTTACAATTACAAAACTATTACGACTATTTACAAATAGAATTAGAGATTGATGTCCTAGTTCTAATTAATTTTTAGTTATCTGTTAATTGACTTATAGCTTGTCTAACACTTCACTAGACTACACTACACTACACTGAACTGCACTCCTCTCCCCTCCCCCCTCCCCCCACTTCACTTCACTGTGTAAGGGACATGGCCTTACTACTACTACTACTACTACTACTACTATTACTATTACTATTACTATTACTACTACTACTACTACTACTAATAATAATAATAATATAACCAATAATAATAACAACTAAAAATCACATCAGTCAATAACAATATTAATAATTATGATATCATCAATAATAACAATAATAATAATAACAATATTAATAACAACAACAAAATATCTCAGTATTATTAATGATGATCTAAATGGAATTTAGTATATTTTTAAATTTCACTACATTTGAAGGAAGAGCCTCTAGTGCTTATGAGCTTATTTGCAACATTTCCTTACATTTGCAACATTGTTTTGAATTTAAAATATGTTTCATTATTTGCATCGCCTATTTTATAAATGATGCTATTTGTTTAATACGAATACGATATTCGTGTGTTCACGTACTTGAAGCTTTATTTCCAACGTCTTCATTTAGATTCTATGTATTATTTCGCTTTTTTCTCGTGCATGCAATTTCGGCTTTGTAAATACCTATGCACACCTTTTACGTATGTTGTTGTTGTTGATGATGATGTTGTTTCTGTTGTAAGACTCTTTCCTTTGAATGTCAGTGAAGCGTCTCGTATGAGAGTGTGATTACAAGTTATTTTTTATTAGTTTCTTGTGACAAAAACAAAAAAGATTATTTTTTATTCTAAAACTAGTTTCAAGGACATGAAAAACAAACCACCTAAATTCATAAATTCGCTCGACAAAATAAATCCATCAGAAAAATGTTCTTGATTTCCGCAGAGTTTGTTTGGAGTGGAAGAGGCTCTTTTTTCACACGATTGGGTGTTCATCGTTTCTACTTTGTTTCTGCTTCTGAATATTTCTGATAAATGTTAATTTTCCTGATTCCATAGTAAACTTTTTTTTTCAACGAGCTACTCTCTCAGAACTTCCTCGGATAACGTGAAACTATTACTTGCAAATGATAAATCTGTGAGTTAGCCATAAAGAATTCCCTTATTTGTATTTTTATTCTAAGCTTCCTCCTCATTATAAAAGATAAAAGTTTAATGATGAAAACTCAGTTATTTTCAAGAGTATCGTGTGTCTCTAGTCTGTAGTACCGGGTCTGTAGTCGAGCCTCTGTAATTGTCTATTCAAAACAAACTTTCTACCCGAGAAAATGATGATACCGAATGCAGAGGCAGTTCCTCCAGAGGCGAAGTGGCTAAACTTCTTGCTTCGGAGGGGTAAATCGGTAAAAGTATTGAATGGAAGAATCGAATCATATTTAAAAATATACATTTAAGTTCTCGAATTATCGAACAATTCAAAATAATTATTTTAAATGAAAATTACCTCTGGAATTAACGCTTCTCTCCCATGAAACTCTTGATTTGTATTGAACTTTCCTGTGACTACAAAGACTTCAACTTTATAATATTTTTCTATGTTAACATATTTATTTTACGCAGTGCAGTAAATGTGCATTTGATGCAATGGCGGCGCATATTTTTAATTATCATAAATAAAAGGTTTTTTTCTAGAAACATAGTTTAAATCTGCCGTCCATAGTCTTAATCCATTTAGTCATTCGTTAACTAATTTCTTGTTTATATTGTTCATTATAATTAAAAGATTAAATGCGTGACTTAAACTTTTTTCTCAATAAAGGTTTATTCCATTCTAAAATTGCAAAATTCACTGAATGAGTGCTTTCAAAAAATCAACGATATCGAGTATTGTATTGAAGCAATCGAACCTCGATTAATCGAATCGTTTTCTCCCATCCCTTCTTGAGCGTCGAATAGGCTAAGCTTCCCAGCGGGAGCGAGGGAGGGGGAAATCGGGCGGCAGCGGAGAGGCGGATCGTGTGAATTGAAAGGCGATGTGCCGGCGCGGAGCTGCGCGACGGGAGGCTATTGATTCCCCAAGGGGTGCGGGCTGTGACCCTGCAGCAGTGGGTGACGTAAGGCTCCCAACGTGACGCTAGTCCCCACTGATCAGCATGCAGCTCAGAGGCGGTGCCATGGTGACATCCGCCCCCTCCCCCTGCCCCCCTCCAGGGATTTCCGCGCCACGACCGCCGCTGGCCCCGGCGCGAAGTGGCGCACGACCGTTCCCGCTCCCTCGAGAGGAATTAAGCTGTTGCTTTTATCGACTCTGAATATCGTGTACGTAAGTCGTCTACTTCAGGGTCTGTGCGCTGGAGGCAATTCTAAGGTTACGATAGAGCTATATCGGAAAACTATACTCCACCAGAATTAACGACTGTGGTCACGTGATACTGTGAATGATACGTCATGTGATTATGATAGAGGAATTTTGGTTCTATCTCTTGCGGGTGTGTGTTCTACTAACACTAAATTCTCATTATGCTGATGGTGAAAAGTGAAACGTATGTGTAAGGACAAAATAAACAATTGCTCTATTTTTTATGGAGACCGAAGACGCATTTGAGAGAATGGAAGGACAATGGTTACGTCATACGTTGGAGTCGCCTTATTGGAGCTTTAGTGTAACAAGAAAGCGGCTCGTATTCACCAATGCTTCCTTAAAGGCAGATATATACTGCACGATAATTCTCAGGTTGTACCGTACAGCTTGAACAATGCTTAACTTACCCCAAACGATTTTTTTTAAAATATTCTCTGAGAATGTTTTGAAAAGATCTGGGGAAATGGTCAGTTCCCCACCAGAAGACTGAGAAGCGTGGAATAACACTTCATTTGCCTCCAATGGTGGACTGTCAGTAATGAATGAAGTAACAGTGGAGGATGGATAGATGCCGATTATCCGATTACTACATGATGGTTTTTGTCATATGCAAATATACAACTATTTTGTTACATACAAATCTGATAAAAATCCTTCAGGTAATCATTAAATGTATTAGTTATATAGCAAAATATTTTGCTGTTATAGCAAAATTATTTATACATATGTATACAAGTAAAACTTGTTGTGGCGAGCACCCTTTTTAGTAAACTGCTGGCCAGCTAAAAAGCCGAACTAACGGGACAACTTTTGAAAAATGTCACTGTCGGATGAGAACATACATTTATACTCGATTTAGGGTAGTTTCGCTTCGTTTTATGTTGGCTAAAGTTGTTGCCAACCGTCACACAAATACCCTGAATATATTACCTTCAAGCGGTAGGGACATTTTTTAAAATTTAAGTTTGCAATGAAACAATTACTACTTCCGTAGATACCGCCAACATTCAAAGCCATCCAAGTGAAATTGTGTTGGTTTACGAGTGTTGCTAAAGATTTGCATTTTGCGTTTTGGTGCTCTTCGTTCTTTGCATTTTATCGTTCAATTTATTTATTTAGTAGTACTAGGCGTTTTTGAGTTTTATTTATTATTTTCCAATTGTTTTCTTTAATTTAGTTAATTATTTGTTGTTAAGTGTCCCTTTAGTATTTCTTGTTTTAAATTAATTATATTATATTTATTATTATTTTTCTGAATTCATTTTAATTATAAGTGGAAAATAATGGTAAGCCTAACAACATCTGGGTTTATACTTAATACTGAACCTTTGAAGATAACACGTTTTCAAAGACTGTCTCTGGTAACAATGGATAAGTTATTGAAAACTTACTTACACTAATGATGATTTTCATTATTTTTTTGAACTTACTTTTAAAAGCTAATGATAATTGAACAGATAAATTAAATGGATGTATTTGCATTGATATTGACATAACTGGACTGTTAGGAACATTTCATTAGATCACTTAAAAACTACCATTTATATCACGTTAATTAACTTCAATAATTGTGGTATTTATTTGCGTTCAATAAAACTTATTACTATCACTTCAAAACGTGAAGGAACTGTTGACACACATCTCAAAAGCATTAATAACATAGAAGTATGACCGCAGATAACTTTTGAGGTTGTATTTTTCATTTGCACTTGATACTTTTTAACACTTCTTAAGCTCGCAATAATTGATAATGATAATTCTTAATTAACTTAATAATGATTCACAGAGTTAATTAATATTCGTTTACAGATGAACATCTCTTTTTAATTCTACCGAAAAACGAAATATGTATTATTGAACAGTGGACAAGACTCGAGACCGCGCGACGATTGTGAATGAGACAACAAACAAAACAAAAGCGAGAGACTTGATCAAAGTTATAGTTTCATAAGTTGGCTATTCCGACAGGAAATCTTTCAAGCTGCCATATTGCGAATTTAGTGCAGCCTGATACACGGCCTGGAGTTTAGTGCTACGCGTAGTGTCGTGCAGACGTAACCCAGCCCTGCGTTTGGATATTTTCAAAACATCACCATAGTCTACCAGGACTAATTTGCAGAAAAGTGGCTCTTTGAAATGTTTGCTTGCGCATAAATGTATAAATAATTGCTCGATGTACTTCCGTGCCTAGCCAATCCCTAAATTTCTTACAAAATGAACTAGCCGTCTCCGCGATTGTCACTGCATGAAGATTGTTGTACTTGACGACGGCTCGCTTACCGTTGCTATGCTGGCATATTCACCTATATTTATCCCTATAGTTTACGTTGTTTATAATAAATATTGTACTATATTATGTCTCACATATTGGTATGTCAGAATAAATTTGGAAATATCCGCCAGAGGCACCATACAAAAGCTCTATAAATGGGTATTATTGCCAAATTTTAGCTGAGAAACCTTAGACAATTGATTTAAGTCACTGAGGTTTGTGGTATGTGCTGTATGTGTCATGACATGTTAAACCATTTACAAGTAAAGCATACATCAATATGGCTTAAGCTAACGCGTCTCTATTGTCCTCAATTTAGATTCTAACTCTTAGAGTTGTCTGTGTGAAATCAATAAGAAATCGCACTTACAAAGTTCAAGGCGCGCTGCCTGGCATTAATCGGACCGAAAGCTGACCTCTCGTGCTGAGAAGGTCACTGACCTCTGATCAAGCAGATGCGCATCTGAGCTTTGGTTCTTGCCCTCAATGTCCCATTACTCATAAAATAGACGCGTCTTCATAATAGAATAATGTCGGCACAAATTGTTGATTATCTTATCATGATGCAACAATAAGAAAATGGATGTTCACTGGAAGCAGTGAATTGAATGTTTAATGTCTGTGAAGGCATCTGGTTAGCATGGCAACTTATTGCACAATCCACACATCTCAATACCATGTGACTTTTAAAAAGAGCTTCAACAATGGCTCTTGAAGTGAAATTTTGCCGTTATTTGCACGATTCAATAAATTCATTTAATATGGGTCTGGTGAGTCTAACTAGGATGGGTGCTTCCTGCTACCTCTTTCGTTCAATAAAGATGCCCATTTCTATTCATCAATGATTCAACACGGTTGCAGTACGAAAGTAGTTAAACCAGCTAGTAAAGTATCAATATCAAATAATTATTTCAAAAAAATGTAATGTTCAGCTGTTTCTCTAAAAGAATAGATTAATGTTTGGTCTCAATTTTACACTATGCTACACAGTATGAGTCGAAAATCGTTTAGTATTATTCTCGGTGATTGAAATGTACTGACAAACAAATCAGTATAGAAATAGTGAATTGCACCTAATTAGACAAATGGAAATTTGCAATCATATGGAGGCTTTATTTCGTAATACAGCTTTCATAGACATTTATTTATTTATTTACGTCAAAAATAGTTAAAAACTGTGTATGACGCGCTGTGGGGAGAAGTGTGCACGTTTTCAAAATTCTGTGATCTCTACACGAAGCAATATACTTGGATATTGAATAAAGGAAAAAAACCGCTCCGATGTAATAAAATCTATGTTCAAGGATAAATCAGCAATAAATTTTGGGCTCTAATCCATCATGTCCTTCGTCAAGGAATACTTCCTGCCGCGACATCATGGAAACGATAATTTGAATAACTATATTTCCCACTGAATTCTAGAAGACGTGCACAGATAATGAAGTCATGTTGGACATTAAATCGCTTGTCTTCTGTGTGTGTGTGTGTGTGTGTGTGTGTGTGTGTGGAGAGTGGGAGAGAGAGTGTGTGAGAGAGAGAGAGAGAGAGAGAGAGAGGGGGTGTAATGTGGAGAGTGGGGACTGAGACATGTAGCAGGTGGAAAGGAAAAGAACAGTGTGCATACAAAAGTGTGGAGAAACATACGAAAATTACGTAAGATATGGAGGGGAGTATGCCGCAGGAGGGGAAAGATTAGGCCAAGGTGAAAGTGTTCGAGATCGACGTATCAGTAGACATTGAATATTTAGACTCTAAAATGTCCCGTGTAGGAGTCTTAAAAGGCGAAAATATAGACAGTAATTTCTGAAATAGGCAGTATAAATTGATATCAAAATATCTTTTCATAATTTATTTTATTTCCAACTGTTTCATTGCGTAAGCAAGTGGCTCAGAATAAATGTAAAAAATTTGTAAAGCATGCAGAGGAATTTCTAAGCATGTAGGTTTTTCGCCAAAGAACATGTAGTGGAAAATTTCAGGTAAAGTAATATGCATTTATACTTGTGGCATTTACCTCCGATTTTAGGTAGCCGAGTTCGCACAGATGTTCTACAAATACATGAAATTTCCTTGTCTGCGTCAGGACATGACCTCCCGAGCATCTGTGCAGAGGAGCTACCTAAAAATCATGTGCAAAATGTCACGTGTGTAACTTCGTTTATGGAATTTCCCACACCATGTTCATCGGCCAAAAGTGATCATTTACGACCCTTCTACATATCCTAGAACTTTGCAACAATAATCCTGAGACACTTGATAGGACTGCCCGTTTTCTTAGATTCCGAAACGTGTCACATACCGCCCTAAGAAAGCGAGGGAAAAGAATATTTTGAACGACGCCAACGCGGATGGATATTTGGAATGATAATTAGAATTTAGAACAAGAGAGACCGCCACCTTAGACCAAGGGCGAGACCGGAGGTGGATGAAAGAAAGTTCTTTCTGAAGGTAGCAGCTGAACTGGGCGGACGTATGGAAAACGGTACCCAGGAAGTGACATTGCAGCGGACTTCAGATTTGCAACTTTTGAGGAAAACTCTTCTAGAAGACTAGAAGAGGTAATTATTCTGTTATAAATTGATTTAAACATAATCTTAGAAGAAAGGTAATAAGAAATGTTATGAATTTATAATGGAAGAATTAGGGAGAGAAATTTTGAATAGATGGCAGTAATTAATAGCTTGCATTCATTTCTCTTTCCAGTTTTTTTTTCTCACATGCTTTTCTTATATTTAAATACTCTCTTGAAGTTGGTGCTCATATAAAAAGGGGTGATCTCTGGATTCATTTTCACTCTGAATATCCAGTTGGTCATTAACTGTAATCGAAAATAAAGAAAAATTCATATGAGAGTATTCAAGCATATAAAATTTGAACGAGAAGAAGAAGGCGATTTCTGAGGAGCAACGGCGTTCTCAACCTGAGGCCACGACGCTTCAAGGCCGAAGCAGCTCGGTGGAAAGGTGTGAAGGAAGCAAGTGGACTGCTCTACGCGGCCGAGAACACAGTAAGGTCGTTCCAAATAAAATGTTTTGTAAGGATAGGTGTGATTCAGTTTAATAAGAAAGCTCATTCTGATCTATCACGTAGAAAAAAAAAGGGAGGGTAACAGATTTACTACGCTTTAAAGATAAGAAAAGTAAAAGTACATTTGTTTCCGACTTCTAATACGTGAGAACAGAATCAATCTTTCTTCAAAAGGATTTCAAGATCAAATATTGTAATATAGTGATTAAGAGTTTGTGTAAGAGTATAATTATAATAATAGTAATTCTCTGGATTTTAGAGAGAAAAGAGTTTCTTTTGTTGTAAAAGTAATGTTTAGGAAAAGTATTAATTTTGATTTTCAATGTGTGTTTCTTCAAATTTTGTAAAGTAATATTTTAACGATTCTTTCGAATTTCTGAAAGTGTGTTTGTTAAACAATTGGGTTGTAGATGAAAGTAGGAAATTGTGTATTGTGTTATTAGTGTTTTTTTTTCAGTCAAGAGTATTCTGTATTTGATTTTTTCTTATGTGCCATTGTATGTATTTGTCAAAGCAGCCAATATTTTTAGAATATATTCTGAATTTAGTGAAAAGTGATTCTCACCGAGTTGTTTGTAATTTTTGCATCCAATCCATAAACGATCTTCACGACCCTGCCCCCCCCTATTTTTTTTATTTATTGTGTCCACACTGGGACGTCTATACTGAGCTAGTCGACCATCTGGTGAATTGTGTTCGCCACCCCCCCTAGACGTCTCAGGTCGGGTGCTGGCCTTACGGCTTGTACCGCACACGACTGTGGCTCGCAATTGGCGCCCATAAGCGGGCTCGATTATTGGATGCATTTACGACACACTCGGTTTGGGAATAACTGGGACCAGAGTTTGGGTAACTAAAATTACTAGTACAATTGAATCACAGTTCACTAAAATTTCTGACCAGGTTGCAGAGTACAAGTGTGTTGGAGTAAAATGGTTATTTCAGGAGTTTTTTTTTTTCGAAAAGGATATTTATTATATGAGGTTTTATAGTTTCAAATTGTGTTTTTTTTTTCGAAAAGGATATTTATTATATGAGAGTTTTATTAGTTTACCACTGGAAGGAACTTCTGAGGAATCAGATAGCGATAGGGAAACTGGGGGACAAGCACCAGGTACGATGATCGGGGAGGAAACGACAGGAGTAGAACTAGGAACGGCAGGAGAAACTAGTGCGACGTCGCCGACAGAATCACAGCCAACGCCAACACGAGATCAGGATGAGGAAGAAACGAAACCTCGAGAGGGCTAATCTCAATGATGCAACGGTTAATAGGTCAATTTATGCAACAATTAGATGTGAGGTTAGTCATTCAGGATGAAAAAACAGAGGAAACCATAAAAGATTAGGGTTACTTTGGAAACTAAATTAGAGGAGAATAACTCGGCAATAAATATTTTGGGAAACCAAATTAGAGGAAAATAATTTGGCAATAAATACTTTGGAAACCAAATTAGAAGAAAATAACTCGGCAATAAATGCATTGGAAACTAAACTAGAGGAGAACAAGGTTACTTTGGAAACCAAATTAGAGGAAAATAACTCGGCAATAAATGCATTGGAAACAAAATTCACGGAATTCGACACGAAATTAGAAGAAAATAATAGGAAGTTAGAAGAAATTTAAAAGCACAGTTTACTGAATTAGCGGAGCAGTGGAAGGTCGAATTTAAGAGCGAGGTTCAACAAGAATTAGCACAGGAACATGAGAACTTAGAGAAAAATTCACGGAGCTGGACTTGAATTAGAAGAAAAGGTTGATCAAGTAACGAAAGAATTTGAAAATAGGATCGAAACACAATCGGATCTTATAACCGCCGTATCCGACAGGCAGATTGAGGTAGAACAAGGAGTAGAAAAGTTCCAGAAATTAGTTACTGAACAAGTTCAGGTTCAAGCTAATAATTAGATAGTGGAATAAAGGCTCTTTCTGAATAGGATGGCGTTCTACAACATCAAATTAATGCATATAAGAATGAAGTAGTAGAACTGAAAAATCAATTAGAAAATTTACCATCAAGTGGAGGAAGTGTTCAGCCCACGTATGTTTCATTGCCGTGTACTCCTAATTTCAGTGCAGTGGGAGATGAAAATCCATGTGTATTTATGAAAGAGGTAGATAATTTCTTTCTTTAAATTTGTGTTCGGACAGTAAGAAAACTCGAATCGTTTATCAGATGTTGCAGGGTAATGCACGAATCTGGGCAGATAGTTTAGAGAGTTTCCCAAAACTAGGGCCCTGAACTCAAAAAAAAATTTATTCGAGATATTGGAATAACGAAACCCAAATCAATTTTAAAGTTAACGTAATGTATGGTACGTGGAAGAAGGTACGATGTCCATGCAGGAATATGCAACGGAGAAATTAGCTTGTTTCAAATTATGTACCGACGATACCGGATGAAGAAATTGTCTGTTTATTAATACGTCATTTTCCTTCCTCGACGCAAAATTTGTTTAGAATCTCTTACCAATGTCCACTGAAAAATTAATAACGCAACTAGGATTGTATGATGCCACTTTCGTGTATAATGAAAGGTTACAGAAAGCAAGGGCAAATGCTAATGGCCCGGGTAAATGGTCAAGATAGCAGACAGCAACAACATAATGTAAGCAAAACAGAAACAGGAGAAACTTACAAACCGAAACATTACAAGAAAAACAAACTTATGCTAGACAAGACAGGACTCGTCTAGGATAGAAATAGAAAAATTTATTGATAGAGGAGTTTTCCAACCCAAAAATACAGGACAAGTACATCTCGTGGACATGAGTCGGAAAATTAGAAGGTTTGTTTCGACACGCCATCCCGCCGCAAACCAAATAGAACAATCTAGTGAAGAAGAGGTGGCGATATTATCAATCGAATTAATCTCATTTGATGATGAACCGTGGAACGAAGAAGAACAAATGCAGATCGGATCCAGGAGGCAGTGTCCGAGAATTAAAGTTAAATGTGAGGGTGTTGATACTTCGGTATTAGTAGACACAGGTTGTGCAACTTCCGTCATAGCTGAAAGTTTGTTGCATGAATTAAAGAACAAAGGAGTGGAGGTACTTTACATTGCCGCTCGTGAAATCTTTTCTGATAGGTGCGAATCGGAAAAATAAAAACCAATAACAAGACAAGTTTATTTGGAAATAGAGATAGGCAAGAATAAGTATCAAGTTGTGTGTCTTGTAGCGTCAGAACTTTTATATCCACTCATACTGGGAGTCGATTTCATGAAACAACACGGAGTTGTTATCAACTTAGAGAACAATACTTTAACTTTGAAACCGAATAATCAGCAGGATCTTGAATTTGATTCATTCACGTGGAATTACTGGGAGGCTAATTGTTTGGAGGAAGAAGACGTGAACCTACAAATTCGTTCGAGTGTGCAGAGAAACGATAATCTCAATGCATATCAGAAAAAACAGTTAACTGAAGTATTACTTAGGAATCAAAAGGTGTTTTGCAAAAACAAGAATCCAGTAAAAGATTTTCAATTCGAAATAGAATTAACAGATAAAACACCATTCACGGGTTACCAATATGTCATTCCAGAAAAACATAAGGAAGAGGATAAGCTCATTGCTACATGGTCAAAGATGATATCATCATGAAGTCCAAAACCTCTTATCTAAACTGATAGTGCTCGTAGAAAAGAGTAATGGGGAAAATAAGGTTGTGTTTAGATGCAAGGCGATTGAACTGTTACCTTACCGTACAGAGACAGACCGTTGCGTGTAGAGGATTTAACTAATCAATTATCCGGCATCAAGTGGTTGAGTTCAACTGACTTCACTGCATCGTATTGGCAATAGCGATAGCACCTGAATGTAGACAATATACAGGATTTATTCACCGGGGAATTTCGTATGTCTTCAAAAGAATGCCATTTGGACTCAAGAACAGTGCATCTGCTCTTGTACAATGTCTAGACAATATCATTGGCAGAGAGATGTCCAGCGATGTTTTTATCTATATTGATGACGTGCTAGACAATATCATTGGCAGAGAGATGTCCAGCGATGTTTTTATCTATATTTCTGCACTAAACAAGTTAAGTTCCTGGGTTATGATTTACAGTTAACGGAGTCAAAATGAATATGGAAAAGATGCGAGAGATAGATAAAATTGCACGCCAAAAACACGAAACAACTTAAAAGTTTGTTAGGTTGCGTCAATTATTACGCCAGATTTATTCCTAATTTCGCCATGCACATTGAAATATTTCTTCCGTTGCTGGAAAGCAACTAGATGGAAGTGGACAGAACAATATGAAATAGCTTTCAACAATTTAAAAGCAATGTTCCATGAGTCGTGTATGATAGCTTATCCAGATTTCACTAAGCCATTCATATTGCAGACCGACAGTAGCAATCTTGGAATGGGTGCCATTCTATTTCAAGAAATTGATAACCAAGAGAAGATTATAGCAATTGTGAGTCGTATTTTGAAAGAACCCGAAACTCGTTTCACGGCGACAGAAAAGGAGGCTAATGCTATTGTTTGGTCAATACACCGATTAAGAGAATACCTTGTGGGAAGATCATTCATTATTAGAACAGATCATAAAGCTTTAGTTTTTCTAAAAAGATGTCACCTGAATAACGATCGTCTACTGAGGTGGATAATTTGGTTACAACAATTCTCTTTAAGGTGGAGTACTGCCCAGGCAGATGTAATTTGTTGCCCGATTTACTTAGTAGAAATGTCACTACAAACTACAATCCAATGCCCAACATTTTGTTTCCGGCTTCACCAATTCATTTGAATGTAATGAGTATGCCAGGTCTAACTTGGGAAAACATCGCAAGATTTCAAGAATCTGATGCCACGATGGAAAAGTTAAAAAGATTTGTTAGAGGAGAACTCGAACCTACTGATCCAGATGTAAGACGGTGGACGGCCGACCCGTTGAAATGGAAATTGGTAGATCAAGTTTTGCTCATAAGAGTGCAACAACATCCATTACTTTATCGAGTTTGGATACCGCAAGCGTTAACAACCGGCATCATCTGGCTAGTGCATACATCTTTAGCTCATTTTGGGGCCGAGAAAGTAAACCAAGCAATTAAGGAAGTTGTTATTGGAAAGGAGGAAGAAACAGGTTGACGACGGGTTGCCAAATGTGTGTGTCAGAAAACTAAGTACCCTAATCGACATTACTCGGGCACCATGTACGCAATAATCCCTTCAAAAGAAAACGAGCTAGTTGCTATAGATTTGTATGGTCCTTTACCGAAGGCCAAATATGGGTATAAACATATTCTGGTATGCATTGATGTGTTTTCCAAGCTAACGCAAGTATACCCTGTTAATAAAGCGAATACGAAAAACTGCCTGTATCAACTTAATAAGTTCTTTCAGTTTGCCGGTCCATATGCAAAGGTGCTGACAGATCACGGTGCCCAATTCACGAGTGAACCCTGGTTACAGGCCATGCAACATATGAATGTCAAGCATATATGTTCTAGCATTAGACATCCACAGTCTAATCCTTCAGAGAGAGTTATGAAAGAATTGTCTAGGCTATTCAGAGTCTACGTGTCGAGGCAACATAACGAGTGGTCACTGCTAATTCCACACATTAACAAATGGTTGAATCAAATCTACCATGACTCGATTGGAATGACCCATTTGAAGCCATTTCAAAACTAAAGCAGAGCATCCATTGCAAACCATTATGAAACCAGAGATAGAACAACAAAATCAAAATAATGAAGAGATACTGGAAGTTAAGGAAAGCGGCAGACCAAAGAAAATTACAAGCTCCAGGAAAACCTTATGAATTGAAGAAGGGCAGAAATTTTTGAGGGGTTTCAAAAGTTCGGATTTGATTCGCAAACAGTATCATAAATTTTTCAGATTGTTTGAGGGACCGTACCTAATTAGTCAATTACAACATCCCAATGTAGCCGTGTTGAAAGATGAAAGTGGGAATACAATCGGAAAGTACAATTTCCACAGTTTGCGACCATTTAAAGAATGAAATAAGTGGCAAAATGATGAAACAAACAAACAGATAAAGTAACCGACAAGAATCATGTAAAAAGAAAAAAAAAAACAAGAGGGAGAAAGAAGGAAGAAAGGAGAAGGAAGATGAGGAAGAAGAAAAGGAGTAGGAGTACAAGAGGGAAGAGAACAAGATTGCTCGACGTTCTAGAATCAAGAAAAAAAGAAGAGCATAAATTTTAGTGAAAGATTTTACGGCATATGAAATCAAATCCCATAAAATCTTTTTTCCGAAAGAAGGGTTATGGGACCGCCCGTTTCTTAGATTCCGAAAACGTGTCACATACCGCCCTAAGAAAGCGAGGGAAAGAATATTTTGAACGGGGCCAACGCGGATGGATATTTGGAATGATAATTAGAATTTAGAACAAAAGAGACCGCCACCTTAGACAAGGGCGAGACCCGGGGGTCGGATGAAAGAAAAGTTCTTTCTGAAGGTAGCAGCTGAACTGGGCGGACGTATGGAAAACGGTACCCAGGAAGTGACATTGCAGCGGACTTCAGATTTGCAACTTTTTGAGGAAAACTCTTCTAGAAGACCAGAAGAGGTAATTATTCTGTTATAAATTGATTTAAACATAATCTTAGAAGAAAGGTAATAAGAAATGTTATGAATTTATAATGGAAGAATTAGGAGAGAAATTTTGAATAGATGGCAGTAATTAATAGCTTGTATTTATTTCTCTTACCAGTTTTTTTTTTTTTTTACATGCTTTTCTTATATTTAAATACTCTCTTGAAGTTGGTGCTCATATAAAAGGGGGATCTCTGGATTCATTTTCACTCTGAATATCCAGTTGGTCATTAACTGTAATCGAAAATAAAGTAAAATTCATATAGAGTATTCAAGCATATAAAACTTGAACGAGAAGAAGAAGGCGATTTCTGAGGAGCAACGGCGTTCTCAACTCGAGGCCACGACGCTTCAAGGCCAAGCAGCCCCGGTGGAAAGGGGTAGAAGGAAGCAAAGTGGACTGCTCTACGCGGCCGAGAACACAGTAAGGTCGTTCCAAATAAAATGTTTTGTAAGGATAGGAGTGATTCAGTTTAATAAGAAAGCTCATTCTGTATCTATCACGTAGAAAGAAAAAGGAGGGTAATAGATTTACCACGCTTAAAAGATAAGAAAAGTAAAAGTACATTTGTTTCGACTTCTAATACGTGAGAACAGAATCAATCTTTCTTTCAAAAAGGATTTAAGATCAAATATTGTAATATAGTGATTAAGAGTTTGTGTAAGAGTATAATTATAATAATAGTAATTCTCTGGGTTTTAGAGAGAGAAAGAGTTTCCTTTGTTGTAAAAGTAATGTTTAGGAAAAGTATTAATTTTTGATTTTCAATGTGTGTTTTTTCAAATTTTGTAAAATAATATTTTAACGATTCTTTCGAATTTGAAAGTGTGTTTGTTAAACAAGTGGGTTGTAGATGAAAGTAGGAAATTGTGTATTGTGTTATTAGTGTTTTTTTTTCAGTCAAGAGTATTCTGTATTTGATTTTTTTTTATGTGCCATTGTATGTATTTGTCAAAGCAGCCAATATTTTTAGAATATATTCCCGAATTTAGTGAAAAGTGATTCTCACCCGAGTTGTTTGTAATTTTTGCATCCAATCCATAAACGATCTTCACGACCCTGCCCCTATTTTTATTTATTGTGTCCACACTGGGACGTCTATACTGAGCTAGTCGACCATCTGGTGAATTGTGTCGCCACCCCCTAGACGTCTCAGGTCGGGTGCTGGCCTTACGGCTTGTACCGCACACGACTGTGGCTGCAGTATATCAGTATGAAATATTTTTAAAAAATAAGTAAATAATAAAATATAATTATAGCAAACTAGCTGAAGCACCCCGCGTTGGCGGGGTATTTATCATAATAACTTAGTAGGCAGGAAGAGGACTATCTATTCCATCTACTCCCCCTCTGTGACGGAGCCCACTTCTGTTGTATTGCATCTCTCCGCTTCCTACCCGCTCCTCTCTATCTTGCTCCCAACTGGATATACTCTGTCTTCCGTACCCACTACAACACTTTCTCACTAAAAAGGTATGTACATATATATATATATATATATATATATATATATATATATATATATATATATCATTAATTTTTGTTATTGGGTGTCCCGACCCCAAACTTCATTCACTTTATAAATGAAAGCAATAAAACAAATCTAAACTAAACAAAATAAAATACCTGTACTATCGTCTATTCCTTTTGTGAAATTTTATGTATTATTCTAATACTTTCAATCAATTGCCACATTTCAAAACTTTCTCTTTTACATATCTTTTCATCACACATATTTATAAAGAAAAGTTTGAATTTGATCTTGCCATGGCAATTGATGGCAAGGCACAATTACTTAAAAATTATTAAAGTAATTTTAATTGAATTCGAGTTCACGTTTTAGGGTTCTTGATAAAAAGTATCTAACGGAGTGGAGCCATTAACCTCTGAGACAATTATAATGTCTCCAAAAATCCGAGATCGCAGTGGATCCTGATAAACGTTTTTCTGTTATCTAAAATAACCTCATTGGTTTCTTTTCAACAACTCTGAAAACCAGTGTTGACACAAATTAAATTCCTTCAAATACCCATTTACTATTTCTGTTTTACTTGAATTATACTTCTTGCCGAAATTTCATTAATTGAAATAATTATTCCTTCACCACCCAAAGGTACGCATTCACTCTCCAGTATATAAAACACTTCCCTTCAAAAATTCATCCATCCGCCACAGATTCGGCATACGACGTAAATCACACGTAATATGTTTTCGCTGGCATTGTCGCTCGTGCAACTCGCAAATTCATAATAATCATGCTAAATTTACTAAAACTAAACGTAGGTGTATTCATACCCTTTTTACGACAATATTAAACACATCTATCAGAAAATGATTTCTTGTAAGCATTGCATTTATCTGGTACACTTAATAGAGTCGCACCTAGACGCAATTAAAATCAATATCCAAGTTAATTTTATAAAGGGGAGAAAAACTCAAAATCATTTCGTATTAGACAGTTGACAGTGAATGTAAACAAATAGTGTTCTCCCATACGCAATTCTGTACATTAATGAACTCAATCGTAGATCTCAGTCGTTATCCTCTGGTGGCGTGCGGTTAAACTATTGTACATGATGCACTCTTGAATCTGCAATGCAATACTGAACGAAAAAAGTCCAGGAAGGTAAATATCTTGTACATATATTAAGGTTTGTGGTTGTAAATCATAGCTTATAGTTCTCATGACCTTCAAAGGAAGCTAGCATAACAGTTTCATTTATATTCAGGATCAAAGGTTTTCGGAGAGTTTCCCCGGCAAGTTGGAACTAAGGATTGGAATGTGAACAGGTAGAGGAGAGATCGTGCGGGGTTCTTTGTCCATTGTTAAAGGTAAAGTTGCGGCATCCTTCTAGAATTGATTGAGGGTATCGATGGAGTCGACATATCGCAGCAGTCGACATCTAAAATTCTCATCCGACCAGTGGTCGGTCGACTTCGACTAAGCTAACTGAATGGAATTCAAAATCTCTCAGCGTCGAGACTCAACCCTTCAATACTTTGTTTACGCCTCTGAAGCTTCAGCTCCAGACTGGCAATTACCTACATCATAGATGAATCGAATGGAAATATCAAGAGATATGCACATTATCGAAAACTAGATATCGGTTACTACAAGCAGCTAACTAAAGATAAAAGTACCGATTGTTTTGTTTTTATTGACTAGCGATTCCGGGCGCAATAATTACGAACGTCATTAGTCCTGTGAGTGTAGTACATGTTAAATCGCGGAAGTAGTAGTGATCTTCCCCGCGGGACGGTGTGATCCGGCGCCGAACTATAGTCGGCTATCCGGGTTTTCCTCAACAAGTAATCTCCCACCAGCAGGGCATCGCCCCCCCCCCGTGTGAAGCTTTACATTTCCGACCGGTCTTCCGATATATCTGGTTGAGTAGATCATGTGGGTGTAAGTATGTGTACGTTATAGTTGAGGATAGAACAAGGAAGATGAAGGAAAGATCGCGCGAGGTTTATAAAAGTACCGTTGTTTCGATACATGTATCATTACATTATTATCCCAATACACCATAAGATGACCTTGCTCGGTAGTTGCTCGTGCGTGCGACCTACAGAGACGTCTGTAAAGCTAGCACCCCCACTTTCAAATGACTTGAAATGAAGTCTTTCGAAAACTGAATAGATCCCTGTGAAAAAGAGCTTGAAATTTCGCACTTACAGTAATTCACTTAATTGGAAAGTACGAACAATTTTTAGATTTGAGTAAATGGGGGTGCTAGCCTCAATTTGATATCTTAATTTCGGTGTGTTGGGAGGGAGCCCAAAATTGGGATTGAGTGGGACTGAAATTAGCCCACAATTATGGCGCAAGAAATTTTCAGTTTTCCGAGAGTGGGGGTGCTTGCTTTACCGACGTCCCAGGGAGGCCTGCGGAGGCCTATGGTGTCCTGCTTTGTTTCACTACGAACGTTTGGTTTCCATCCTTCTTGTGACGAGCGTGTTAAAGATTTTAGATCCGTTTTATTTTCTTCCTTTTGACGAACGATACCGGAGTTTTTGGGAACACGTGCACGTGCAATGTGGCTTCTGGCCTAGGATTCGGGAAAACTGCGCTTGCGCGTGTTCGCTAAAACTCCGGAATCGTTCGTCAAAAGGAAACGCGTACATCGGGGCTTAAAGAGAAGTTAAGGGCCCTTTGCTTAATGACTTGTTTCAACATGCTTTTGGGGGACTGATAATCGGTTTTTTGTAGTCGTGTGTGCCTTGACTTCCGCCCACTCAGCGGCATGGACTTTTGCCACCGAAAAATGTATCTCTCATTCTCTCCTTTTCATGCCCCGTTTCGCTCCAACTCGCTCCTCCTCCCTCCACTCCGCCAGCCCCGCCAGCGTAGAAAAGCAAATGATAGAGACCTTCCTTACTCTATTCCGCCAATCTTGCCTCTTGTCGCTCCGCCCTACTCTTCACCGCTCCAGTTGTCTTGTGCTACCCATTTCTTTCGAGCTCCTCTTCTCTCACTCTGTCGTGCTCTGCTCTGACCTTCCCCTGCTCGGCCACCCGACCCACCCTGCTTCTCCCACTCCGCTGCTACCCTAACGCCCGGCCCAACTCTGTTCCCTGTCTGGAGGAGAATTCTAGCGGTCGACTGCTCTGATCAGTAGTTTTCCGTGAGTTCTCCGATCAACATCAGGCGGATTTCGGAGCAGTGCCCTAACAAACAGGCCACAGACCGCGCGGGATCTTCCCTTCCTCTTCCGTGTCCTTTCTTTACCTTTTCTTACACTTACTACCCAACCACGCATATGGGGAAACTGTTCGGGAGCTTATAGCTTCTCCAGGCCTGGGGCGATGTCACGTTGGTGGGAGGTACCTTGTCGGGGAAACCCCGCTAGCTACGTGTAGGTTGGCGCCAGACGTCTTTAGCCCGCGGGGGGAGATCTCCGCCACCACCCGCAATAAAAGCATACACTACACTTATTACACTAATGACCTTAAGAATTGACTCACCGGAAATCACTAGTCAATCCAACCCCGTCCTTCGCTGCCTTACCCGCCTTGTCCCTCTCTCTATACACTCCTTCTTCCGCATCTTTTCCCCTCCCGCCCTGTCACTACCGCTACTCTGGCTCTGCTTCTTTACGCCCCATGCCGACCACATGCACATGCGCGGGCTTCTTTGCTTCGCTCGAGCAAAAAACCCGGCCGAGGGCGAAGGACAAGGTCGTGCCTCCGCCCCGTCGCCAGCGAGAGACGTGGGATCGTTTATTCAGCGCTTCAAGCGTACGCACGTAGAAATTGGAAAATGAGTCACGAGTAATAGAAAATGGAAACAAATTCCTATTTCAAATCCTGAAGTCCTTCCAAATTCCTTGGTAGATAAAAGACCCTGCTGTATTTAACAATTTGTTTGCTAAACTCAGTGTCGTAGCGTAGTGGGGGCGATATGGGCAGCACTTTTTTTTTTGTTACTTAAGGTCGTATTAACATCTAGGTCATTAGCGACCACTACTGGCAGTAACGTTATGGTAACTATGAAGGTGAAATGAAATGATGATGATAAGGACGAACGTGAAAGGACGAACACAAATACAACCATGTCTGAGGCGGGACTCGAACCCGCGACCCTTTGGTCCGAGATCACTACGACACTACTGCCTTAGCGATCTCGGCCACCGGGCCGACATTTCATATTTTTGCCGCAACTACAATTCGGAACAATTGAAATGAACATCGAATCTTTCGTTACTTATTCTGTGACTACTTCTTTAAATGAATGTATAATAATGACATCTTGCTTACTGTAGGGACTGACAACCCGTCTATACTGATTTGTAGGAATTCCCCGTACTTTTTTTTTGTGCTTGGATTGTTTATGACTAATATTCAGCGAGAATAACTTCTATCACATAAAGAATAGAGTTTAATGTTGTATAATAACACGAGTAAATTAGATTACAGTACGGTCAAATCCCTTCAGGGACGTCCATGAGTGATGCTTTGACAATTCAAAAGTTTCATTGATGGATATCAGTCTCAATTCACTTAACGTAATTATATGATGAGCTTTCCAAACTGTGATTTCAGTGCAATAAGTACTTATAATTAAATATGAACTTTAAATTTATGTTCGTGCATAATCGACTCATGTATTAATCTTTATTTACGTTTTATTTATGTAATTGATGTTTGAATATCTGCTACTGTCAGTTTAATTTTAAATGAAACAGAACAATAATTTAGTAAGTGTATATTTAATTGATAATTGAAACGTTCTGATATTTTGGTTACAATACAACACTAATAATGTATTAATTATATTGTAATCATAGTGTGGCTTTCCAACCAATAATGATGCATGTTCTTGCCGAAAAGTTCTTTAGAATTACTGTATATTTTACTTTTAAATTGAAATACCTAATTTAGGTGGAGGCAAAATTTTCCTCCGCCCCGGGCGGCTGACACGCTACGCCACTGGCTAAGTCCAATTTTATTAATAATATATTTATGTGTAAATAAAAAACATTTTTTAATAAAAACACAAATCAGAAACCATGTTCACAATGAGTGAGCAACCTAGGAACTTTCCGAACGAGAGGTTCTGGCACTGATCTAAGAGGTAAATAGCCTCTCTGATTTTGGAATTGACTCCAATTTATATAGTGTAATAGAAATTATTGTAATAAACTTGGAAATAGTATTTGAATTAGTAATACATCTTATTGATACGAATTTTTACTCTCTTATAATTTTCCGTTACTCTTCTTGAGAAATGTCTCTCTAGAGCCCTGAAAATCTTTTACAGCTTGGTTCTCGACACTCTCCCACCCCACTTAGGGTCTTTCCAGGTTCGAATACTCACAGAGCGCATTCTGGTGAAGCAAATAGCTATATTTCCTTTAAAGTCATATACTTACTTAAGTAGAGGACACAATGCAGGCTCTCTTTATTTACAGATTTATTTTAAGAAAACATGTGTATGGTGCTTGGGAGAGAAGTTACATTTAGTGTTGAGAAGCGAAATAATGGGCCAACTGAGTACTTGCTGAATCGATTTAAAAAACTGAATTAATGGTGAAGCTGAATATAATAGTTGTTAAAGGCATATTCATCTCTTATTATTATAAATTAGAAAAGATAAATAATGCATTAACCATCTTCGTTATGTATGCTTGTATCACAGTTCAGAAGTTGGCCGTTCGAAATTACCGAAGCTGTTTTCACTTTTGAAATAATGAGTTACAGGATATGGAATGTTTGCACTGGTTTACAAATAACACTTAAAATTATCATGTTTAGCAAATTAGCGATAAAATACTTGAATACACGATAAGACACTTGAAAAAATTGAATTCAATTTGGTCCATTGGTATCACAAAAGCTTCTGGCTCCATGCGCAAGCAGGTTGTGGTTCCGAACACGTTAACTTGAGTGATCATTAGTCCCTTAAGTTATGAGCATGTTATATCCTGGCAGAGCTCCACCCGCGCTAGAACGTTAGAGCCGGCGCCGACTTGTGCACGTCGGCTTGAGGGGGTATCTCCGACCTGGTACCTCCTCAAGTACGTAGCTCTGAGCTCCGGATGCCCCCTGAAGTGTGGTAGTGTAGTGCACGTCAATGTGTGTGTAAAATGTGAGGAGGGGACAAGGATGACACAGGAAATATCTCCCGCGGTTCTTGGCCCGTTTGTTAGGGTACTGCTCCGGCATCCACCTGGTTTAGAGCGAAGAAAGCCCGGAAAACTACCGATCGGAGAAGACGGCCGCTAGATTTCTCTTCCAGACAGCGACTGAATTCGCGCAAGCTGTGCAGTTTGTTGCTGCTCCAGCCTTCGCGCGAGCAGGGGGCGACGTGCGTGGGCTCTGCGAGGGCGCGCAACGGGAAGCGCCGCCAGCCCCGCCCCCTCTGCATCCGCCCCGCCCACCTATCCGGGTTTCTCCCAACCCCGCCGCACCACCTTGAACCGTCCCCCCCGCCCCCGTCCCCCCCCCGCCGGCTGTCCCGCTCCTCCGACGAAGCCCGCCCCGCCGCCTAGCTATGCTGCTCCGCCGCCGCACTCCAGCCCGCCGCCCCGCCCAGCCCCCCCCAGCTCAGCCATTTCGCCCAGCTCCCCCGCCCCGCCCCGTCCCGCCGTCCCCTGCCCCGTCCCCCCCCCCGCCGGCCCCGCCGCCCTGCCCCACCGCTGCGCCCCCGCTGATGCGCTGCGCCTATCGTGAGCTGCGCGCCGCGGGAAGGCCGTGGGAGGCGACGGGAAGCGCAGGCGGACGGGAATCGAGGGGGCAATGCGCTGGACGGAGGGGAAGGCCGTGGGGGCTTGGCAAGACCCTGGCATCTGGTCATGCTGGAATTTTGGGTGACCCCCCATATGTCGGTGCTTCTGGCCGGAATTTTTTGGGGACGAAGAGCCATCAAAGGAAGAACAATAGTTAACCCATGGTATTTTTTAAATTATTTTGTTGATGTTATCAAGCTGCAGATGGTAGATTAAAATGTCCATTAACATAATCGAATATAGGAGCTATTCATGAATTCAATAATATACAATCTTTTAAAACAATCGCATCTGCGGACACGGCGGCGGTTGGAGAAGAAGTTTTGTATTTAGCCAATGTAGTAAAGGGCAAATTGTTCTCGGCGTCGTGAGATCACGGGGTTTCTAGTTATCACACAACCAGGAACCCTCGATGTCTCGAATCCGCGTAATCTTCGTGACTTCACGTAGGTAACGAATTCGCGAGCTGCGACGCCGAGCTGCAACGCCGGTCTCGCGGTCGTGGCCTTTCAGTAGAACCAGCGTAGCATTCACCTGGGTGACCGAGGGAGACCTCGAAAACTTCGGTCAGGATGGCGGGCACGGGGATTGAACCCGTGCCTGCCGAATGCAAAGTCAGCGTGCTATGCCCTGAGCCACTTCGTTCGGTGGAGGACTAGTAGTTAACTAATGTGCTTATAGTCCCCTACGTTAGATATGAAAATTTTTGATTGATTTTTTCGTGTTTCCGGACGCGTCAACTGCTTTGGTCATTAGTCCCGTAAGTATAGCACATGTTTTTCTCGGGAGATGGCGGTGATATTCCCCCGCTGAATGGCGAGATCCGGCGATGACCTACGGTCGGCTAGTGGGGTTTCCCCCTAACCAGGACTCTCGCACCAGCGGGGACCCCCCCCCCCCCACGGGACAAACTCTAAACTCCCGACGGGTCCCCTGGGATATGTGGTAGAGTAGGGCATGTTAGTGTAAAGGGAGAGGATAGGACAATGAAGAGGAAGGACAGATCGCGCACGGTCCGTTTGGTAGGGGACTGCTCCGGTATTCGCCTGTTGTTGGTCGGAGAAACCACGGAAAACTACCAATCAGAGCAGCCGGCCTCTAGAATTCTCCTCCAGAGAGCGACTGCATTCGACCTATCTGAAAAGCTAGTGTCGAAAATCCTGCCGTCGTCAGGACTCGAACCTAGACCCTCCTGCTCAGAGGCACAGCAGTGGCATCAGTTGATGCACTGAGCTACCACTCCCGGTGTTATGAAAATACAGCGGTTGCGAATCATGAACATTGTTTTAAGTATACCGCAGTTCATGGGAGCTACTTCTACCGTTGTCTTTTACTTTTGCATACAGAGTTTTGAAATTTATTTATTTTTTAATTCAAGAAGATTGTTACGTGCCTGCGTTGGTGTAAGAAAAAAATAATTATTTTTTTACATGGGCCTATGGGCAGTGTAACTTCTGAACAGTTAGGATTGCCAAAAGACATAAGAAAAGTCGTCATAAAACATCAGGCGGAATTGTTTTTTTAATCTTCGAGCTCCGAGCATCTTCGTGCTCGGAATGACTGTGTGCGGGCTTGTCAACATGTGTGCGTGGACCGGGCGAACCCGGCGCGGTGTGACGGGGTCCATCCGCTGCCTCCAGGAATAGCGCTGCCCGCCTTGCCTTGCCTCTTGCCTTGCCTCTTGCCTTGCCTCTTGCCTTGCCTCTTGCCTTGCCTCTTGCCTGCCTCTTGCCTTGCCTTGCCTTGCCTCTTGCCTTGCTCTTGCGCTGCCTCTAGGTGCCTTGCCTTGCCTTGCCTCTTGCCTTGCCTTGTCTTGCCTTGCCTTGCCTTGCCTTGCCTTGCCTCTTGCCTTGCCTCCTTGCCTTGCCTTCCTTGCCTTGCCTTGCCTTGCCTTGCCTTGCCTCTGCCTTGCCTGCCTGCCTCTGCCTGCCTGCCTTGCCTCTGCCTTGCTCTGCCTTGCCTCTGCTCTGCCTCTTGCCTTGCCTCTTGCCTTGCCTCTGCCTTGCCTCTTGCCTTGCCTCTGCCTTGCCTCTGCCTTGCCTCTTGCCTTGCTCTGCCTTGCCTCTTGCCTTGCCTCTTGCCTTGCCTCTTGCCTTGCCTCTTGCTCTTGCCTGTTGGCCTTGCCTCTGTGCCTTGCCTCTTGCCTTGCCTCTTGCCTTGCCTGCCTTGCCTCTTGCCTTGCCTCTTGCCTTGCCTCTTCCTTGCCTCTGCCTTGCCTCTTGCCTTGCCTCTGGCCTTGCCTCTGGCCTTGCCTCTGGCCTTGCCTCTGGCCTTGCCTCTGGCCTTGCCTCTGCCTTGCCTCTGCCTTGCCTCTTGCCTTGCCTCTTGCCTTGCCTCTTGCCTTGCCTCTTGCCTGCCTTACCTTTGCTTGCTTGCTCTTTGCATTGCCTTGCATTGCCTTGTACTTCTTGCATTGCCTTCATTGCCTTCATGTCTTGCTTCATTGCCTTGCATTGCCTTCATTGCCTTGCCTTGCATTGCCTTATTGCCTTGCACTTGCCTCATTAGTTGCTTCTTGCATTGCTTGCATTGCTTGCATTGCATTGCCTGTACGTCCTTGCATTGCCTTCACTGCTTGCATGCTTGCATTGCCTTGCATTGCCTTGACGTCTTCTTGCACTCTTGCTTCTGCTTGCCTTACGCCTGCTGCCTTGCATCCTTGCTTGCATCTCTTGCATCTTGCTTCTCCTTCATGCCTTGCAGTTGCCTCTGCATTCCTTCATGTCTTAGCATTGCCTTCATTGCCTTGCATTGCCTTGCATTGCCTTGCATTGCCTTGCATTGCCTTGCATTGCCTTGCATTGCCTTGCATTGCCTTGCATTGCCTTGCATTGCCTTGCATTGCCTTGGGCTGCGTTGCGCCGCGCCGTGCTGCGCCGCGCAGGGCGTCGACCACGTGGCCTCGGGCGGGCGGGCGGTCGATCGCGGAGGCGGCGCGGCGTGGCGTCGCGCTGGCGCGGCTATTCTCAGGGCCGCTGCCCCCGCTGCACGCCACCCACGCACGTGGCGCCCGGCCCGCGACCGCCCATTTGCGTGCGCACCTTCGCTCGCTTTAAAAGAAAGGAATGGAATAATTACTGATTGATTAGTGATTCCGGACGCTTGAACTGCTACTGGGAGAGGTGGTTCAGCGCATCAACTGATGTCACTGCTGTGCCCCTGGCCGGGAGGTCCTAGGTTCCCGTCCCGACAGTGGCAAGATTTTCGACACTAGCTTGTCAGCTAGGACGAGTTCAGTCGTTGCCTGGGGGAGAATTCTAGCAGCCGGCTGCTGTGATGTGTAGTTTTCCGTGGTTTCTCCGATCAATACCGGGCGAACGCTGGAGCTGCACCCTAACAAACGGGCCACAGACCGCACACAATCTTGCCTTCCCATTGCTTGTCCTGTCCTACTCCTTACTTGCACGTACACTTGGATGCTCTATACTACCAGGCAGGTCGGGAGCTTAGAGCTTGTCCCAGATGGGGCGTTGCCCCGCTGGTGGGTGATACCTGGTTGAGGAAACCCTCACTAGCTGACAGTAGATCGACGCCGGAGATCGCCATCCATGATCGCTAGATCACCGCCACCTCCTAAGCAGAAAAAAATCTTCACTACACTTACGGACTAATGACCTCAGCAGTTGACGCGCCCGAAACTACTAGTAATCAATCAGCTTCAACTGCTAAGGTAATGAGTCTCGCAAGTGTAGTGCATATTGCGGGAGGTGACGGTAGTCCGTCGCCACTGGATGGCGAGATCCGGCGCTGACCTACATCCACTTGCGGGGATTTTCCCCAAGAAGAATCTCCCATCAACGTAAAAGAATGGCGATAATTTAATGGTACCTAATGGAAATTTTGTCATGGGAGAGGGACGTTCAGAAATTAAATATTAGCAAGTGAACTATGAGAGGTGGCAATGATGAAAACCAGCGTTTTCATTTTTTGACGATATTGGGGGCAATAATGTAGGTGGCTTACGTTTATTTTCGAGGTCTCCCCACTGTTCAATATCGCATTGCCCGTGATTGTCTCTTTTCTGCACACTAATAGCAATTGTGAAACTAAAGCGTCTGGGTATTGGGACGGGAATATGCGGTTGCATCCACATGGTGAACCGACCCACCTAAACAAATTTCCTCCGCTATAATGTGGATGGGATGATTAATGAAAATACACACATGTCGCCTGTGTTGTCCGACATGCCAATTCACAGTTGTAATGGGCTAATTTATATGTTAAATTGTCCACAATATATAATAAAAATTACGAATTGATTAATGCAAGGAAGACCCCCAACGCTTACGCAGCACAGTTCCAAATATGCTCCAAAAATTTGGATGCCTTCATGGGCGGAAATAATGAGTCACCGAAATTGGATTGTGTCTGTGGTGGAAATGATTGTCTGGTCGTTGATGCTCGTAGGTTGCAAGGATAACGGTAATGCTCATGATGTGATCCTATCCTCTGCGATTCGATTCCCAGGCGGATTCACTTACGTGTCGACTAAATTATTATTTAATTCTGACAACACGATAAGATGGTCTGAACATAAATATCAGCGGACCACATTACCAACGTTTAGGAAATCCCATTAAGATGGCAAGATTGTAATATACGAAATACCTTCTTTTATTATTATTGTTGTTGTTATTATTATTATTAAAATTTTTTATTTTAAAAACTTTTTTATTATTATTATTATTTTTTTTAATAGTATGATATGATGGTAATATTTTTTTGAGTAACTATTTGTTTCATGAGCTTTTGTACCTTTGATCGAAGCGCTACGTTAAGATTTATCAACAGGTAGTCTCGGGAAGGTTGAGTTTAGGGAGGATGCAATGGGTGGAAATCACGGTACCCTCGTGATCTGGTCCAAGGGGCGGGTCGCTCCTCCCATAATGAACTCAGTATTACAAATGCTCGTGGATACTGCAATGCCATTCGTTTTGGAGATAGAAAAAAACTGAGAAGGTAAATGCTCATATGTACATTTTTCTTCAGATCATGATTGGAAAATCGTTGTATTATCCTTTTAATGAATAAGATGTATGGCACCTATTTAATGCACACTACTTTATATTAATCAAAGCAAGATACGTTTATATTTGATTTATTTGGAAATAACTTCCTAATTCACACAATGTTTATTTCATAAACATTACATAATTAGTACATTTCAAATTTAATAATAAGTAGTTTACAGTCGGTGAATTTGCCTCTTGTCGGAAGCTGATGGTCGTCGACGTAGTAGAAATGTTAATTGACACATGGAAATTAAAACCGTAGCATAGATGAATTGTTGCAGTGGTGCCATTAATTTTTATAATTATTATATTGAGTTAGAAAATGTAATTTTTTGTAATTTTGGAAGAAATTTCAGATGTGATTGTGGAGAAGATGTACGTATATATAAATATAAATAATATGTATGATATACGTATAATAAATATAAATGAATACCTAGTATACTTTGTGGTAAAATTCCTTCGGTATTTTATTATAAAATTACGATGGAAGACAAATTTGCTAAGAAAAGGATCCGCTGGAAAAACACTGACTGATAACCTCTAATGAATAAAACCTAAAACCCAAACGAGAATTTGAAACTTTCTCTACCTTGGTAAAGTAATGTGTTTGAAAATAAGCAAATTCTTCCCTTCTTTAGCAGTAGCAAAACAAATAAACCTACATGGCTTTGATTCACAGAGATGTCATTCGCTTAAACAGTCTCGTCCAAGGCTGTCGAAGTGCGTTGAATGGTAGCCGAGGACATGGGTGCCAGTTAAAACAGACATTGACACGAGTGATAACAAAGAAGCATCTGCTGCAGCGAAGAACACACAAACATTGGTGCGAGTGAGGACGAGGAAAGTCTGCTCTGTGCGCGTGTTTTTTTCCTCGGTGTTGGAAGTTCAACAGCCTCACTGAAAAAGTGAGCATAGCGTCTCCTTGCACTGCCCGCCATGACACGTGACAATGACGTTGATCTACTAATGGATACGTGGCTTGTTTTTCAAAGAACCGAAAGTTTGCAACTCCGGGGAATTTTCGAACACAAAAATACTTCGCACCAGAAATTCACATTTACTAAAAGTTAAAGGTATCTGCCCGATAAAATTTCTCCAAATGGTGACTTTTAAATAATATAGTAATGTTTTATTATGTTGACAATATTCTTTAAACATTTTATGTAGTAGAATATTACAATAACCTGAAAACGCCAATTTAGTGAAAAATATTTTTAATACGTAGAGTAAAAAAAATTAAAAAACGAGGAACAAAGAACTTTTTCACAATAAAATAATCAAGGTATTCATGTCATGGATATTAATAGTCTTGAACCTCTAATACTCTAATATAATGCTCGGACTCTTGAGTGGCTGCTGATTTCTTCAAATCCTTGCATGGAATATGATCATCCCAAAAACCTACCCTACCTTTCTATACATAGAAAGAAAAAGAGAGTACCTGATGTTAATATTAATGTGTAGAAAGTGATTTTTTGATGGAATTGTAGTTATTGCACCGTGAGTAAGTGAATTGATTCTTCGCCATTCTTCTTTCTAAAAGCCAACTCTAAATTTATAACATTACTTAAAGTGATAATTACACAGTAAAAATCGCTTATTGATTTTTTTGATACAGTATGTCTACTCTCTTATAATGAAAGTCAACTATATAGATCAAAATTAAATATTATTTCAATAATTATTGATTATCGCTGACTAGTGACAAAAATTACAGCAGAATTAATGCAATATTGCCGTTTATTTCTGGAATGCGAAAATTACCTCTAGAGTTTTTCTTTGAAGGGGCTTATATTCGATCAGGATTTGTGTCAGTTTTACCGGTTCGGAATTGCTCGTCTCTATTTTTAACGGTATCCTGAAGGCGCCCACTGATGTTCAATTTTACCTGGCCTGGTTTATCTCTTTCTAGTTTATCGAAACTATTATCACCTTCAAATCTTCAACGAAACTAAACTCGCTACAGTTTTACGCGCAGAGATGTACAAAATACCTTAAAATAATAATTCATAACCTCTCATCTTATCTAGTAGAAAATCAGAGACTGCCATGTTTGCTAAAACAGTCGGTAAGTTGGCTGAAATAGCACCGAAAATATGACGTTTAAACGAGTTAATATACTCGGGTTGGTGGTAGTGGAGAGTTATCGAGACGATTACGAAGATGGTGAAAGAAAGCCCTTTTATCAATTTCAATGCCTTTTATTGTTAGTCAGAAACAACTCGATAAGAAAAAATACCGAAATCTTACATACAATTGCCAAAATAATAAATTTCGAAATGGTAGTACGTTCAGAATTGCTCAATTATGTCATCGGTCTCTATGTTGTTTACTTCTTATCTACCCGAACTGCCAGTATCAACATTTCCCACTGATACGGAACGGCCATTTACCTTTCTATCTCACATTAGATTAATATTTCGACCAGCATGTGATACCTATGATCAGCAGAAAACTCCGTCTGAAAATGAAATATCCATGAACAGTTTCGAAATAATTTATGCAAACTAACAATGAACCTTACAGAAGGGCTTAAACACGCATTATTATAAGAGTTGGAAAATTAAATGTAGGATATTGAACTATCTATCACGTATCTGTGTCTAATTGTTTGTTTGTTGTTGTTTTTTTTTACGACAATAGTGTCAACTGCAAGAAAGAGAAATATGTCACTTTTCTTGAACATCGACGATAGGAATTATGGTGACATTTTTCTTGTCGATTATTTAATAAATAATAATAAGCCTATTGTAATGTATCCCGTCACCTATATCCTCTTCTGCTATCATTGCCCCGCGTTGGGCAGCCATATGTAATGAATCTCTCTCAATCTATTATCTCCGCTTATCCTCGCCCGGCGTTGGGCAACCATATCTATATCTCGGCTAACCTCTCTACGCGCTTTGAACAGCCATATATAATGAATCACTTTTTTTTCTTTTCTTTTTCAACTATCTGATACCGTGGATAAGCTGGTGGTCCTATATAGGAATCCAAGCAAGGTGACTGGATTGTGCGTGCTAAGGTAAATGACGACGAATATTTTCAATCGATAAAAACGAACCACATTTTGGTTCGATCATTTATTAACATTTCTAACCTTCCCTCTTCTCATCGTATACGGCGACAATTCACCGTCGTTCCTTCTACACTGGTACATAGTGCCCTATAACATAAACATGCCAAACAAAGAAAAAAAATAATACACAACAACAAAAATCACTCACACACAATAACACAAAACAATATAAAAATCCCATTCATACATCGAATGCGCATTCCCTACTTTTCTTTTGACCATTTCTTACTTTAATTCTATTAACAAAACTTGATCTTCGATAACTCTCTTTAGTTACGGAATGCGTCCTCGTGTGAAGCATCTGCAAGGAATTCAGGCACACACACACACATATATACGCGTGTCACTTCCCTGTTTTGCGGCTCAGCTCTCGTAACAAAGATGTCTGGTGGCCGCCGTCCAATGCTCTTCGATGTGCATTCGCCGTCCACTCCTGCTCGCGGTCGCCTTCGGAAACCACTTTTCGCAAACCGCTATTATTCGCATAAATGTGACCATTCAGCTGCCAGTCCATCACCGACTAATAGAATTATATATGTTCGCGGTGTACTGTTCGGCAAATTTGACAAAACGAAAAACAGCTATTTTCCGCGTGTCGTCGAATACGTCACTTCTTGAAATTATTATTCCTCGCATCCATTTATATTGAAAATAATCGTCTAATTGTATTGATCCGGGTATCTATTCTTTTATGTTCCATAACGAAATGTTCGTCGCGTTGAATTTTCTTACACTAAAATAAAATACATCTCGTTATTCGTAATCACATAAAGTCCTACTTTAAAAAAAATTCAAATTACTTCCGAATTTTGTTCTTTTCCTAAATTTTAAAGTTCCTAAAACATCACACGTTATTTCTATTTAAATTCCTACACTTTCAAAAAACTTAATAACACGCCAATTTCGCGCACACGAAACGTTCATCCCGGAATCTACAACACATCTCACTCCCATCGGAATTGTTTCTAGCAACTTACATTGTTACAGAAGATTACTGTAACAAAATAATTGCCACTCGCTTGCTTTTTTCCTCTGTTGATTTCAAAAGACTTTCTTCACTTCTTAACATGGCGTCATTTGTTTATCCTTTTGGGTTCATTGTAAACTTCCAAATATTTTCTTATTACTCTGCTTCCGAACATGCGACAAAGTTGACACTAATTTTGTCGTCTTCCCCGTATTTTAATCTATTATTTCCCAACGTTTCAGTCAAATCGGTCCGTGCGTTTTGTCATAATTCTTGAAAAACCCTCTTTATAATCTTTATTTTCTAACTCCAACAATGGCCATATTCTGTTCATGTTATTAAAAATTCCAATTATATTTCAATTTATAACTTCCGAATGCGTTGACCGAATTTGATGCCGTTTGCTTTATTTCAATTCATAATTTCTGCTCTACCGGACGATTATGTTCAATTTTCCCCAAATCTCACGCGCTACAATTCCTTATTTTAATTTGGACTTACAAAAATGGTTTCTATCGGCACCGTTGCACTCCATATACAAGTTTATTCTTTGTCACTTTTTTGGCAACGTTGCATCTGGGGTTTTGGTCTCCATAATGATCCATCATTTGGATCATTACAAATATCAATCTCTTTTGGGTAAAGGCCTCCTGTTCGAATGTAGGGTACCTCTTGGTACACATGTGATGCAATAATTCTGGTCATTACTATTCTCTACTATCTGATTTTGCAGCTAGGAAGAGTTTTCACCATAGTATGATTATCGTATGGTACATTTGTTTGAATAATGAATAATAAATAATAATGAATAAATTCATTACACAAAGCCAAATTGTTATTTTGTTATTACATTCGTAAAAAGTATTTGTTTGGTGAGATTTTGTAGGATTAGTTTTTCAACAATTTTTGAAAGTGAGAGTAGTAACGCTGTAATTTGCTGTGTTTTAGTAAGGTTTAGGGACTGGAGTGATTACTGCATACTATTTCCCCCAAAAATGGGAAGTAACTTATTCGCTCAATAACTTCTAAACTATGTTTATTACAAAATATGCTATAATACAACAAGTCTAAGCTAGGCTTCCCGCCCAACATCGGAGTATAATATATGACGAGTCTATAAAAGGATAGGTAGGAGCTCCGGACAGTGGGACCTAGGGTTCGAGATCCGATTGTGGCAGGATTTTCGACACTGGCTGCATAGCTAGATCGAATTCAGTCGCTGTCTGTAGGAGAATTCTAGAGGCCGACTTCTCTGATCGGTAGTTTTCCGTGGTTTCTCCGATCAACACCAGGCGAATACCGGAGCAGTACCCTACCAAACGGGCCACGGACCGCGCGCGATCTGTCCTTCCTCTTCCTTGTCCTATCCTCTCTCCTTACACACACACTTACACTAACATGCACTACACTGCCACATATTCCACAACGGGCCACGAATTAATGGCAGTCTTTCCTTCGTCTTTCTTCTATCACCCTTTACTTACATACATGCAATTACAAACATTTCGCTAACTCACATGGCAGGAGACCCGTCGGGAGCTTCGATCTTGCCCGGCCGGTGCCCCAGTGATGGGAGATACATGAATGGTGAAAACTCCAGCAAGCTGACGTGTAGGTCGGCGCCGGATCTCGGAATTCAGGGGGGGGAGAACACGGCCACCTCCTTACACTTGCTGTACTAATGGCCACAGCAGTTGTCGGGCCCGAACCGGGAGCGGTGGCTCAGTGCATCAATGATGTCACTGCAGTGCCTCTGACCGGGAAGTTGTAGGCGAGTCCCGACGGCGGCAGGATTTTCAACACTAGGTTTTCGGTTAGGTCGAATTCAGATGCTGCTTGGAGGAGAATTCTAGAGGACGACTCCTCTAACCGGTAGTTTTCGTGTTTTTTTGTATTTTTTCGATGAACAACAGGCGATTAGCGGAGCAGTACCCTAACAAACGGGCCACGGAGCGCGCGCGATCTTTCCTTCCTCTTCCTTTTCTTATCCTCACCCCTAACACACACTTACACATTTTACACCACTTAACATGCACCACACTAATACACATGCCGGGAGACCGGTCGGGGACTTAAAACCTGTCCCGAGTGGAGAGGTGCCCCGCTGGATACCTGGTTGAGGAAAACGTCGCTAGTCGACGGTAGGTCGGCACCGGATCTCGCCCTTCAGTGACGGAAGATCACTGCCACCTTCCAGCTGAAAAACATGCACTACACTTGTAGGACTAATGACCTATTTATATCCGCACTATTTATATCCATCTTCCATATTGATCTTTCCCCAAAAAATGCACAAAAAATGCCCCTCAAACGCACTGTTGCGTGGCCAGAAATATGAAGACTGTTTGGGCGAGAGAATCACTATTTTGGCTTGTTCTACAACAGTTGAACACCGCCGAAGACCACATTATTCCACGAAATGTATTCTTTTGCCGGCCAGAAGCAGGAGCGGTCAGAGAAAACAAGGTCTGGGGCAGTAGATCCACAGGGGCTCTTTCATTTCAAACAAATGTTCTGCTCCTCAACACGTAAACAACCTACATATAGCGGCTCATTTGAATTGCAAGTAAATACAATTTCTATTTGTTTTGAATGAAAACAAATTTTTGGGGTCGCAATTAAGTCTGGGTCTGGGACCAGTTGCCCTAGCTCTCCCTCGTCCCTCTGGCCGCACCTGGCCAGATGACTCGATCACTAGCATTCCTTGAAAACGTCAATTTAGTCAATGCAGTAGCTTCATTAGGGATAGTGTTCAATAGGGATTTACTTTAATTGATAATGTTTCCAAATCCAATTTTAAGACAAGAACGTTTTAAGACAGTAACATTTTTTAAAGAAATTTAATTATTTATTTGATTTAAAAAATTATATTGTCTTAAAACAGTTATTGCCTTAAAATTAGAATTGGAATTTTTTTCAATTAAACATATTAAAGACGATCATAATTCAATTGATAAAAAAGTATTTACTTTGTTTGCATGTCACCTCTAAGAGGAATAATGTAAGAATTCATACAAATCTTGTCGAATTGCATGTGAGTAAATTAAAATAAAATATTTGATAGAGAAATTTAAATAAAAAAAATTTAAATTTAAAAAACTCACTATGGGTTTTAAAATTTTTCAGTGAGATTAATTAAAACATAAATAAAATAGATTTTGTGCGAAAATTCTCCTTTTGGGAGAATGACAAAAATAATATGGTGTACACTGCCTCAATACAATTTAACCAAAAGAAGAAATAAAGAGGAAAAAAGAGAAATGAATGCGAATCATTGCTACACGAGTCGCCGACCAGGCCTTCAATTTAGTTTGACATCAATTTCAAAATATTAATTCACATGACTGAACCACCTAGCGTTGGATTAAAAGAAGTTGGTGGTTGATGCTTTTGTGTGACATAAGGACAACTCTGGATTTCCATGGAACCTGCCAGTTAGAACATGTAAACGTATCAAGCATTGTTCTTGAGTTGGCTCTGACAAACTGGAACCATTCGAGCTTTTTGGAGCGTTTCCTATCCGTCGATTCTGCCTTATCCTGCCTCCCCATTAAGTTTTGTGTTGTGGCGAGTTATTCTGAGATTAATTTCTTTCAATTGCGCTACACTGTAGAGTATTTTTATAACGACCGTGACAGTCTATTTTTTATTAATATTCTCTAATTTTTATAATAAATTCTGTTGATCTTCATGAAGTGAGTGGTTACCTCGCATCGAGCTGCTGCAATTATGTTGCTTTCACTTTTACGATGTGTTTGATTCATGAGAACTGACTTTTATAATTATTTAGTTACTTTAAATGGTGATTTGCCTGCCCCGGGGTCACTAGCTAAGTAATGTTGCTAAACCTGTTCTATTGCCCCCAACTCACAAGTGTCAATCACCAGCTCCTTTTAATCGAACCGTGTAGATGCGAGTGCTGAAACGCTTCTTTCCCGCCTGAGGCTGCGATGCGACAAGTGCGCTGGGGAGGTCCAGCGAAGCGCATGGCGCCGGACGGCCGCTCGCTCGCGCGGCCAGCTGAGCGGCGGAGATCGCCTGACCCCGGGAGGCTGACTCATCTGCCCCGCCCCCGCCCCCACCCGCTCCTCGCCGCCCACTGCGTCGCCCGCGCCGCGCCGCGCCGCGCCGCGCCGCGCCGCGCCAGTGCTTTTTTTCTCCTCCTGGCGGGGCGGACGCCATGACGCGGCCTCTTGACCGACTTGGTCGCTCCGAGAAGGTCGTCCGGCGGTGGCGGTGGAGGGGACAGGAAGAAGGCGAATCTTATTTATTACTTAATACGGCGACAGTTCTTCTTCGAAAGCGATGCAACCTATTGCTTCGTTCGTGACTTCGTCTCACATCCCCCCGGGTGGATTGTGTAGGAGTCCCATTATTCTCAGCAATTTTGAACCACAGTTAATGATTGGACAACTTATGGCCTATAAGAGCAACAGCCGCTGAGCTACTGAGCGCATTTTAAGCATTATTATAAAAATAATGATCAAATAAATATATTAAAAATAATGATCTCTATACTATAAGACATGTGTTTAATTAAAGTCAGAGCATCATCAATGCTTTGACCTTTTGTTGGGAATGTGAATCATTTTGTCGCTTAAACGTCACTTAACTCTGGTGCCAACTGTTGCAGCTGCGATCATTGAAATTTTGTGAATTATATCGTATTATTCAACTTAAGGTTAAAATCCTTCAGAGTTAAAAAGCAGAAAATTTTCGTACTAAATCAGTCATATTTTAAAACACGTTACACCAGGAGAAATTTCACATGCATTATGCATTTCACACAGAACAAACTACATGTCAGTCAGCAGTGAAGGGAACCTCATGCTAAAGAGCTTAATGCCATTGCTCACATCATCATCAAAACACCTCAATACAAACGCCGTACCGTGGAGATTCGACAATGGCCGTGTGGAGATTCTCGCCTCAGAAATCCCTATTGCGCAATATCCCTGAAAATGAAATAAATCAAAATGAAAATAATGACTTCTTCCTTCATCCTTTTTATTTCAGTTAATTGGGTGATATTTTCCCTTTTATTGACGAATTTACCTCATAATTCATTCGAATTCATTACCCAGCTCAAACTTCTAAGAACTTTTGTTTTAACTTGAGTTATTCCAATTTGTTGGATATGTGCATGTTGGAAAAACTGTAAATGACACAAATGAGATATACTGTATGTGAATAAGTATATTGAAATCAATATAATAATATCAAGCTCTGGTCTCTAGGTCTGGAACATCGTCCAAATACGCGGAGACGGAGGCCTTCGGATTCGAGTCTCACATAAAAACTTTCACGTGATTATGGCGAGATTGTGGCGAGGATATCATCATATACCATGCATTATAAGCATCCTCCCATCCACAAGCGTTCATCTTTCCTCCATCATCCATCGAGTGGATGACAAATGCAAACCACCCCTGTAGTCACAACAAAACTTTAAAAAATTAAAAAAACTGATTTATTTAAAAAATGGTAAATTTAAGAAATTAAAAATTAAATTAAATAATAATTAAAAATTAAGAATTTGTTCAGTGACTGGACCTCTAATCAAGTGAGGAGTGCGAAGGATTTTGTTGGATCCATTTTTGTTGGGGGATGGTGATATATTGTGGACACACAAGAAAAGTATCACCGTCATTTTATATTTGAGAGAAGTATGTTCTTTAGATTTTTTGCGAAGAAAACGGTTTCTCTAATATTACAACCGTTCTCCGGCAAAATTCAAATATTTGAGATATAATTCTTGTGGCGATCTCTTGCCACCAGTGCTAGACGAGTAGACTTCGATAGAACCCACAACAATAAAATACGGTAAGATGAGCAGACCTCGATAGAACAGTGATGACTATGAAACTGTTAGAACCGGAGGGGGCCGTCTCCTTTATATGAAGGTCCATCAAACCTTTTCAAAAGATAGAGTCGTCCAATAGAGTCACTAACAATTAGATAAAAGCTCTAAACAGATCAAGGCTACACGAGATTCCTTTACGAACATCTGGTGACAATGGGCCGCATTATCTCAGGTCAATCTTATGGTGGAAATAGCTCACACTGGCTCTAACAACTTCACAATCCATGATGTGGGCGTCCGCATTTCGTTTCCCCTTGAACATTGAACGTTCAGAGCCCATTCTGTTTCCGCTGTTTCTTTTCTATGCGCTCAGTGGATTGGACGGTTGCCCCACCTATCAGCTGCTGTCTGGCAAAGCGCCCGCCCCAGAACTGAATTCCGCAAGTGTTAACTTCTTGAGGCCTCTCTCCATGCTTTTTATAGATAGCATGGACACAACAACGTATTTCATTTTAGAGGATTTTTTTTTTTTCAAGAAGAAAATGAATGTTGTTTTGACAAAAAACAATAATAATGAGATACACGACTCGAATGTACAAGAGGCTTAATTAATAAAATTGAGGTTATAAATCCTGCACTTTCGGGATGTCTAACTTCCCACCATGCGTCAAAAAATTAATAGTTGAAGGCTCTCTCTCCACTCCACATATATCCACTGGATAGTATGATAAGAACCAGTAAATGTTTTATTAAAAAGCAAGGAGCGAAAACTGAAATAGTACGGTGATGTTAGACTCAATTTCAAATGTTGAATGAGTTTACGAATGAAAAGAATAAGGGATCGAAAAATTAAATGTGATGAATTTGAAACCTTTAAACTTTAATTTACTTTCAAAACTACTTCATCCCCTTCAAAACAAAGTTGTTCCACAAGTTCATTTTAACAAATCTTGCATGAAGGCACCCGACGAAGTGCACCGTTTCCATTGTTTTCATGTTTGTTCCAAGAGCAAATCCAAAGAGGGTGGGGAAACTGCGTGCGTCTCCGGATCTCTTCAGAGGAAGTTTCCCCACGGGCCTAAGAGGCGGTCGATGCTCAAGCTGCAGACAACTGCACGACAATTGTATCTGCAGTGTTCTGTGTCACTTCCTGCAGTTGCCGGAACTGTAGCTTCTCAATTGCAAAGTCGGTTCTTTGGTTGTTTGACTTTTCTTCTATTTTTTCTTTCTTCGGTTCAGAGTTCTTTGTATAGTTTAGATGTCTTCTCAGCCTTGCGAAATAACTACTTAAATTTTTCAATTATTTTGTGAATTCTTGTTTTTTATGTCAATGTTTCATAAAATTGACTTTGCCTAGAGTTATTTCAATATGTTTTCCTTTCAATTTGTCGTAGTACATATTTTTAATATCAATTTGAAAAACACGACGTTGTCGGCAAACACGCATTTATCTGTTGCACCTGCGTGTCACTTGATTTATCCATATTCTCATATAAAAATTATTGCCTTCTCGATATTCTTTGAAGACATAACGCTGATCCGCGCAGCACCGTCGCAGCGACGAGCTCAATGACACCGCTATGATCTTCTCGGAGACATGCACCCACGGCCGTCTCATCCGGAAAACTCAATAGGCCCTCCACTTATTTAGTTCATATTTCGTGAAAGGAAATCCTTCGTTTTTGAATTCTCCGTCTTCCTCTACGTCTACGTCTTCCTATACCTCTGCGTCTACGCTTCCTACGTTTTCCCTACGTCTTCCCTACGTCTTCCTCCTACGTCTTCCCTACGTCTTCCCCTACGTCTTCCCCTACGTCTTCCCTACGTCTTCCCCTACGTCTTCCCTACGTCTTCCCTACGTCTTCCTACGTCTTCCCTACGTCTTCCTTCTCTACGTCTTCCCCTACGTCTTACCCTACGTCTTCCCCTACGTCTTCCCCTACGTCTTCCCCTACGTCTTACCCTGCATCTTTCTCTACGCCTTCCTCTGCGGCTTCCGCTCCGTCTTTCTCTGCGTCTTTCTCTTCGTCTTGCCCTTCGACTTGCCCTTCGTCTTTCTCTTTATCTACGTTGGTATTTTGAGGTAATAGAGGTTAGAAAACGCCACCTGCCTAGATCTATTTGGGTGGCGTTGGTTTAATTCCCGGCATACTCACATGATCGTAGCACTAAAACAGGAAAAAACATGTTTGGAAATGTGACAGAAAAACACGTGACGGAATTCGAACGCACGCACAACTCGAAAATTACTCAAATACTGTATAGAGATGAAATGTTAGGCCTGGTTTTCTTGTCATACCTTTCGTATTAGCGAGTCAAAATAAGTCGCTTGAAAGGTCTCTTGGTTCTCGCCACTCCATGGGAATTTCAAAAAACCTCTTACGTTTATCTTTAGTTAAGTCAGGCAGAATTTCATCGCAATTATGACACACATTCACACATACACACACCGCGTGGAGCTCAATTCGTGTCTTGATTTCTATGAGTAAGATCGAGTGTGCTTTATAATCGCGTCTCACAAGTGATGTTGTATTGCGCCTCTATGAATTAAAGTGAAGTAAGTATCCACAAATGCAATAGAAATCGTACGGATACACGGAGTGTCTTTCAATAATAATAGTATTGATTGTCTGTAATGTATCTTTATGTTAAAAATAGGTTCCATTGTTTTGTATGATGAAAGTCAGTGCAACTTATTTTTAATATAATGTAGTCTCTTTGTAGACACCTTATCTGAAATAAAAATGAAAAAAATCCCTAAACGTATACTTGCAAGAAAAACTGGGGTCATAATCACACAATAAGTGAAGAAAGCTCACTTCTTAATTTCACTACATGAATTTGCCAAAACAACTGGGCTCACAGCACTCACGTTTCCTTCGCCTTGGCGTCCTGATTCAGTCTGCCTTCTCGACCGCTCACGTGCCGTTCCTTACGAAATTAACTGCTAATGGACGGAATTCATAGTTTCAAATTACAATAAAATTAGAGCATTTAGAACAAAACTGTTAACACATTTCAATTACGCATATCAAAATTATTAAGATTCAATAAAACGTCCCATGCGACTGAAAATTCTATAAATTTGTTGAGCAGTGATATTGGCCTAAGTTGTATGTCGTTATCTATAACGCCTGAATTTATTGTCTATTTGCTTGCGTATTCAAGTGAAACTAATTACCTTGAATCTGTTACGGCTTATGTCCGAAATCTGGCTAATTCTCTCATTACGTTTGATTAACACAATACCCGGCCGGTTTGGATGAATTTGTATGAATGGCGACGAACCGAGGTTTTCAGACAACCGGCTAATTTGCAAATTTGTCTTAGGGAATGGACTAAAGGAAGGTGATAGCCCGAGTGTGAGACGTTTTGTGTGTTCGCATGAAGTATTTTCACATAAAAATGCATTCGAAATGAATACGTTATGTAGGCTCAAGATTATTTTATTTAAATCGTGAAAAATTAAGACCGAAGCTTCGTCGCCATGAAAATGCTTAGCAAAAGGTCAATTGAGGAGTATAGTGTGGCTAGGTTAGATTAGGTATAGTGTAAATAGAAATAGATAATAGGTGGTATAGTGTAAATAGAAATTGATGACCGCTAACCTTAGAAACTTGCTGTTTGCAGTCTGATTCCCGTTTATCACAAAATATCCGCTATTCCTCGTCACTGTAACGTACTTCAGCGAACCTAATCGCCTCGTGCTGGCTAATGTGGATCATCATCTGGATGAAGTTCGAGGGCTGCTTCGAACCTGTTCCGACTTCGGATTTTATGCACACATTCTGGATCATGTGGTCATTAACCGGCTAATTTGCAAATTAGTTGGATTCTTAAATTAGCCATAACATAGAAACCGCTTATTACGGGCTCCCAGTGTATTGCAGAATTGGTGTATCATTGATAATTTGCCACTTAAATACAACTCTTTCGCCCTGCTCTGTGCCTTGCGAAACGGAGATGCGCAGAGGAGAGGAAGGCAGTCGCAACGCATGACGAGAGAGCGGCGACCAGAATCGTGGAGCGGAAATGCGGACAGGGAGTTTCCTAAGAGCAGAAGCGGACGTTCCCGTGCCTTATCGCTGCCGACAGAACCACGCGAGACATGCATTTGGGACAACTTCATCGCACGCGACGGACATTGGCATTTTGAGAATTGGAACGTAAAAGGAAAAATTATTTCAAGTGAGATGAAAATAAAATAAGTAACGCTTTCATTCCATTTTAACTTTCACGAATATGTGTGGTTTAGAGAAAGTTAGTGCAACAAAATTTCAATATCAAAATGTTCATGGAATTGCTCGATTTGAGTTTCCCTGATATCAAAAAATTGTTGTTTTTTTTTTTTTTTTCTCTTTTCAATATTGTCAACTCGTCCGTGCGTCCATGCCCTTTGCTCGCAGGTCCGCCTACAGCAACACTAGGCCCTAAAATTAGTCCACGGGATTTAAAAACAAACAACACAAAAACGTTGGCTGCGTTGGGGAGTGCTGAACTTGAGACTTGCACATGTGAAAGTATTAATTAAACCTTGTACGGTTATTCAAATGAAGCGAACTGTAAGCGCGAGTGAACTTGAAGTGAAACGGTGATGGGGAAACGAATTACTGAGGCGATTCTCTTCTATGAAATTGTGAAATAAAAAAATTAATTACGAAATCGTCGAAATGCCTTTTTTTATGATTAGAATGTGCCTCACTTATTATTGATTGCAGGTGAGGGAGGAGACTTACCTTTTTATGTCATCACTTTTCTTCATACGTGACCAGAGTGATTTGTCGCTAACTTCCATTTTATGCGTGTGTGACAGTTGGAATATGCCCACAAGTTAATGATGATGAGAGGAGAATAACTTTGAGATGACGCTTAGATGGGAAAGGCAATTGTATGAAAACCATTCACGAGACAACCTCGTGGTAAAAGCACTTGTGGCTTCGCCCCCGCAGATTTCGAGTCCTCGTCATTCTTGACGCTTCTGTGTCACCAAGGCCCTCTGTAGTTACAATTAAAATTATTATTTACGAAGCAATGCTGATCGGTTGTATAAAACAACTGAATAGATTTATTATGGTGTTTACAGAATGTGTCGGAATAAATGCCACTAACTTTCAAGGCTTGTAGGAGGTGCGAAAATAATAACAGTTTTGCTAATGAACGTACGGTCTGAAATTTTGAATCCAGTTGCACGTGTGGCATTTGTCCCTGTATCGTAGGCACCTCGCCATCCACCGGTGTTTCGCACGTCCCGTTGTAACGCAAGGAATGATTTCGATATATCATTTCATCTCGTCATTTCTATAGTCGAATCTGAGTCTGTTATTTGTGTTATCCGGTCGTGAGTCGTTCAGCACTTTCGGAAATATCTCTTAATAAGAAAAAAAAACACGTAAACAATCAATACCATTGCACGTCTTTAGCTACAATTCATTTGTTTCGATTGTTCTTGACGAACGGCGGAGTGATCTTAACGGACGCAGACAGTTCTTCTATTTTGATCCGTTAAGTACAGTATTATGAAAAAATTGTTCAATCCTTAGGTAATAAAAGGGTATTGTATAAGTGTATTATTCACCATTAAAATGCTCTTTATTTTATGAATATAATAAATAAATGTGTGTGTGTTTCGCAGGCCAGCTGGGCGCGCGGTGCCTGCGCAGCGGGCGCTGCCACGTGCCGCTGTCGCGCTGCGAGGAGAGCGTTTGCGTGTGCCCGCCGCGCACCGTGGCCGCCGCCACCGGACGGCGCTGCCTCCACAGTGAGTCGCCACCCAGTTGCTCCAGCCATTTGATCCATGAAAGAGCCCTCAGGTCAACAACTGTTGCCACTTCAGTGATTCCGACCGGGAGGTTCTAGGGTTCGGGTCCCGGCGGTGGAGGATTTTCGACAATAACACTCACACACACACCATTAAGATACCATTCTGAGAGCTTGTAGCTCGTCTCGACTGGTGCAGTGCCCTCTGGCGGAGATATCTTTAGGAAGAAAGACCCCGCAAGTCTACATGCAAATCGGCACCGGATCTCTCGTTCTGGAGGGGGGGACAACAAAATGCTACGTTTATTCATAAAATATAGTTTTTGAGAAAGGGAAAATATTCACAAAGGAGAGTATTCACATTCATTTCAAAACGAGAAAGTAACACTATATTTGGCAGCATAATGTAGAAGTGTCATAATTAGGGGGCGGATTTTGATGTTCTAAAACATCTCCAAAAGTAATCAATAAAACAGTCTTAAAATGTTTTTAAAATATCCTAAAAGCAAAGAAAAATTACGTAATTTTTTTTATCAAAACCAGTTCAAATTAACAACTCAAGCCGTTGGATATGTTACTGATGTAATCAAGGCTTCTTCCCTTGGTTCAAGTGAACTCAGCTTGCAAACTTTTGGTTTGAACTGTTTTTTTTCCCTCTCTGTCTTTAGTTATCCCGAAAACGGCCAAACTGACTATGGCGCTGATAGGCGTCACAGGAATTTTAGATTACATACATTTCTCAGCGAAGAAATCGAATAGGCAACGCAGGAATTCTGTGAAGCACATTCGTTGCTTCTCGTAAATATTATTTTAAGGAAGTAGCTTTAAAAAACCTAAATCGATTAAATCAGCGAAAATGCTTTTAAAATGATGAAAGGTTTAAAAAATAGCTAGTTATTCGAAGTAGACGAAAATGCAGAAAAAGTATAAAAATGGGTAATTTCCTTTTATTATAACATAAAAGAATTGTCTTTAATAAAAAGCATTGTTCTAAACTAAAAAGAAAACAATGACATTTCATTACAATAGTCCCTTAGTCCCTTAGTCCCCAATAGTCCCTTAGTCATAAGAATATATTGATACGTCAAACTAGACAACAGACGGAAATAGACAGGAGATACATCAGTTAGGAAATAAGCTCTCAATTACTTTGACAAAATTTGTGTAGACTGAACAAATGTTTGTAACACACTTTCCCAATATTTGATTCGAACTAACTAAGCCGGAACTGAAATATTTTGTTTTCTACAATCAAAATCTAAATGTTTTATTAAATGGTTGCGAAAGTAGAACGTTATTTGAAATGATTTGATGGTTTCTATTAATGTCGCTATTAATAGCGAGTTAATACTGTGATTTCAGGGCAAGTGTTTACAAAACAATTGCGTCAAAAATCCTTTGGGGTCTGTCATTTTCCGCAAACCAATGACTAGATAAGAAACAAGATTAAGGGAAATGCTGGAAATTCCATGGTAAAGGGAAGTGCAAACGGAGAATACTGTGACAGGTAGTAAATGAGGTTAAACAACTTCGAGTTGTGTTAACTGTAAATATTTTACTTTGTTGTTATTTGCAAATATTCCTACGAATACTAAAGTACTTACGCTCCCTTATTTCTTTTAATTGGTTGAAAAAGCATTTTTCGATGACAATCGTGTTTTCTAAAATTATTTATTATGATTTTTATCAACTACTTTGAGAGGGAGACTTTGGTTAGGAATATACGTGTACTTCAATAAATGACCAGCCAATATTTTAAACAATTAACTTTAATTAATAATTTTTAATTGTTCGATTGGTTCTTTGGTTTCTTGTTTCTTCATTTGGTTCTCCATTCCGCCGCACCGCGCCCCGCACTGTCCCGTTCAACTCAACTCCACCTCGTCCTCCCGTTGTGCTGTTCCCCGCTCGGCAGCGTACCTCACCTCCCCGCTCCTCCCTGCCCAGTCTCCCCGCCGGATGCGTGCGACAGCGACTCGCGGCGCACCGGAAGTTGCGGTCCGTGGCGCAAGGCGACGAGAGGATGTGCGGCCTCCAGTGGAAGCCACAGTGCACCGGCCGCGCACCTGCACCTCCGCCTCTTGCACTGTAATCTCCCTACACTCGGAAATGGAAACGACACGAAACATCGTTGTTTCTTTGTTGAACTCATTTACCTACTTTTATTCCAGAAGATACAGAAAGTGTTACTAACTAATTTCCCCGCGATGCCGCGAATTGATTTATTATAATTATGTACTAAGTAGGCCCACAGACCCTGTCCATCTCGCCCACCCCGTCCACTGTCCATTCCCATTCTCATTCTCGTTGCCGGACCTCACTTTCCGACCTCAATACATTTCATCACTCATTACCTGCGGTGCCTCTTCGTCGTAACTTCATTCGCACGACAGGATGGTTGCTACTGAGTTAAGAGTGTAAAACGCTCAACTTTCCCACGTTCTAACATTTTAACAACTCCAGTGCAGAATCGATATCGCTGTCATTATTTTAAATAGAAATCATTTATCGCACCAGGAAGTTACAGAATAAAAGTTAATAATGGGATAAAGAAGTACTTCCTGATGTCTTCGTTTCCAGCTTATAGCATTTTTTACATCATTCACATTGTTTTGATGAAACCACGAAGACCACGATAAAGATGTTTCAGAAAAAATGCTAGTCTTCTAGGACAGGTAGAGAGTTTGAAGATGTTGTTTGCCAAATGATTGTTTGATTATTGTTGATGAACGTTTTGCCAATAAACATAACGTGAAAATTTTTAGTGACTGCATTCGTTTACTTACTGAACGGACATGCCTAGGAGAATATGCCTAACAAATAGGGGTAAATACTACACGCGTAACTTCGTTAAATAAAATTTCTCACGACATTCGCAAAATGTGGACATTGACTCCTCTGCATGTTCCTGAAGTTCGAAACATTTATTCTGAGTCACCCGAATACTAAATGTTTTTTGCATGCATTTTTTACGAGCGTGGAAAAACTTCTGTTGCGTAGCGTTAGTAAAATAGTTACTTGTTCGATCTAAATTTTTGGTACCTACTGCTCGCGGCAAAAAGAAACGTTTCTATCGTACAAAAAAATGTTTACTCATTCAATACATTAACTGTTTCCCAATCATGTCACTAGAGAATGGAAGACATTTTTTACCTGTAATAATTGAAGAGTTCATGACTCAGAATGAGAGGAGATTTAAAATTGACATGTGAATTATAGTGACGAGATTTTCTTTCCTCCGTTTCTCAAATTATTTTTGTTAAAGTCAAGCATTGTATTTTGATCTCCGTAGTTGCATTTTCAATTTTACACAAGTAATACTGTATTTTGTATAAAACGAATTTAAATGGTAACATATTTTAAAAGTAAGCCTCTCGGCAGCTCAAGTACTTAAAGCAACTTCCGGAGGATGCGGTTCCGATGAGATATTGATGCTTCCGATGATATGTAGATACCCGGCCGAGGCAGTCCATTCTTTCAATTGATTAGTGATTCCGAGCGCGTCAATGGCTAAAGTCATTAGTCCTGAAAGTGTAGTGTGTTTTCGTTTTTTCGTCTCTCTCTCTCTCTCTCTCTCTCCCCTCCCTCTCTCTCAGGATATTGCGATGTTCTTCCCCAGCTGGATGGTGAGATCCGGCGCCAACCTTACCAGTGGTCTACCGGGGTTTTCCCAAACCAAGTACCTCCTACCAGCGGGACACCACCCCAGCCGGGAAAAGCTCTAAGCTCCCGACATATGTGATAAGTCTAGCGCGTAAGTTTAAGCCAAAGGTGAAAATAGAACAAGGAAGAGGAAGGAAAGATCGCGCGCGATCCGTGACCCGTATTTAGGGTTCCACTTCAGCATTCGCCTGGTGTTAGGCGGAGAAACCACGAAAAACTACCTCTCAGATCAGTCAGCCGCTAGAATTCGTGTCAGGCAACGACTGAATTCGACATAGCTGAGAAGGTAGTGTCGAAAATCGGGACTGGAACCTAGGCCCTCTCGGTGAGCGGCCCTGTAGTGGATGCCTTGAACCCCCTCCGCTAGTCCATTCCTCGGAGAGTGAAGGGGTGATGTGTTGTGTGGCGCAGTGGCGGAGCAGCTGGGCGACGTGTGCGAGGAGGACGCGCAGTGCGGCGCCGTGGCGCACGCCGTCTGCCGGCGGCCCGCGCGCACGTGCCGGGCGTCGCACAAGGCGCAGTGCCAGGGCCTCACCGAGTGCAGCGCGCAGCCCGCCGCCGGGCTCGCCTGCCGCATGCCGGTGCCCCCGCGCTCGCCCGACGCCCACGGCGCAGGTCAGTTCCCCCTCCCCCGTCGCCTGTGCTCGCCTGACGCAGATGCGGCCTTCGCACTTGATCTCGACCTCCTTCACGCCTTTCCTTTGCCCTTGCTGTGGCCCTCACCATCCTCGCCTTTGCCTTTTCCCTCGCCCTCGTTCTTGTCTCACCCTTGCCCCACGGTTACGTACCCGCGCTTTCTGCTCGGGGACGCCGAAGGCTCAGGCCAGGCCAGCCCTCCCAATTCCTCGCACCCTGGGCCTTTCTCTCTGGCCATGCCTTTCCTCAAGTGCTCACATGACGCTGACTGCACTGGTCAGTACCATTCCCTCCCCGTCAATGCAATCCTTGCTCTTGCACCCACTCTTGCTCTAAATCTACCTCTTTTTCTTGCTCCGTCACCGCATTTGGCCGTCGAGTCCAATTTCCTGTTCTTCCAATATAATTTCCTGTCTCCTGTTTAGCCCGGTATCATAGCAAGCAATAAAGAAGGCGGGATCAATGGGCTCGTTGAGAATAATTTTAATGATGAATTAATGAAATAAAAATAATCACAAAATCAGTGATTTGCGATACCCTTGTATATCACATTGGCTAAAACGCGCAACTCTTCGCGTAACTCTTACTGTGCACCATCTCTTTAGGAAAGCGTGCCTTCATAAACTCACTTGGAAATAATGGTCTATTTGTAGTATAAATAATTATTTATACTACAAATGGACCATTATTAATGTATAAATTAATAATTATAACTATTAATTATACATTTTATTTATTAATGTATACATTAATAGTTATATGTATTAATTCGCTAGAAAATTAAACGGCTTATATTTTGCCAAACATATTTGTTATTATTTTGTATATTATTTATGTTCTGTAAATATAATAGTATACAATACTATTGTTTAAATAATTACATAATTCGAACATTTAATAAATATTTAAATCAATTTTGCCAAATAAAGGGAGGTAAACGAAAACTCTAGGCCCCTGGATCCGCCAGTAACTGTTCGGTAGTTGATTTCCCGTTCAGTGCCAGATTGACGGGGGGGGGGGCCCGGCCCAAAACATATTTGTTATTATTTGCTGAGGAAAGATTACACACGACGTCACAGTGTCCAGAAGCTGACTTATTTATGACAGAAGTTAACGAGCATCTTCCGGACCATAGTAGCATTGCTGTACATGTTACAAGAGGGACCCAGACGGTTCAAGTTTTGATGTCACATTTTCTTTGAAACCGTGAATCCAGATTCTTTCCATAGCATTAGCATGGAAGATTAACAAATTAACAAAAACAGAGAAGCTCTTATCTCTGGAAATAAAAAAAATATACAGAAGATTCCTGAGGTGTTGATGACTCTTTCTCATTTTTTAGCTGTTAAATCTGAGTTCTTTTTCTCTTCATGACGAATTTGGATCTTCGTCACGTCCGTAATGGATTACATAAATGTGAACTTTATGCCACCACGCAAATATATGTATTGCAATGATTTATTTTAAAAATATTAGTTCTATTAAAAATATTTAATTGATTGGACAAATGGTGTCGTAACTTTGCAGTTCAATTTAATGTAAAATAACTAAAAATGATTAAAAAGTGACCATATTACGTTCTGAATATTATTTATACGCACACACACACACACACACACACACGTTATATTCAAGCAAATGCTAATGAATTCCCATATAACTTGCTTTTTAATGACCATATTAGTTGACGCGCCCGGAAACAAAATAATCAATGAACCTCATCAAAACATCGGGTAAGAGTCCGTAATATATGACTGAAACAAATAATAATGTAGGGGGACAAGTTACCGTCAATGGAACATACCAACCTAGTAAACTCTTTCTATAGTGTATGCCTGCCGAATACTTTATTTTACACGCGTTCATAGTATATCATATATACTATATTTTGCACGCGTTCATAGTATATCATAGTATATCAGCACCCAGTAACCTCCAAAAGTTAGTTGCATTCCAAAATAAGTTCCTAAGGAAGACCCTCAAGGCACCATGGTTTATTCCAAACTCCCAAATTCATCGCGAGCTCAATATATTGCCACTAAACGAACACTTAAAATAGCCGACCATTTCTTTAAAAATCTTTACTCTTCACCCTGTTCCACAATATTTAATCTGGGTCGTCGTGCTTCATCGCCCCGTATCAAATCAAGGTTCCCTAAGGAAAGACTCAGACCACCGTAACTTGTACTTTCTACACCTTCCTAGCGCCTCCCTAACTTCCAACATGACACCTCAGACAAAACCTTAAAGCCTGAACACCCTTCAAAAATAGATCATGTTCACGAGTAGAAATGAATACTCCTTGCTATGGATGGCCATATCCAAAATGTTATAGGTCTCCTCGAGAGACAGAATGTCGAACGAGAAGAAATAAATTTAAAAAAATTTTAAAAAATTGTATATAATTTTTTAACTCGTTTTTGCTCTTCGAAATTCCTGTCACACGTATGACAGCATCCTCATGAGAGCAATACCATGACAACTCTGAATGTTGAGGACAGTACAATGAAGTTTGCAGTTTTTTTGTATCGCAATACCTTATACTTATTTAAATATTACTTAACATGTGTGGCATGTACTTTACTTATTTGCTGTGAACTTGTGCTGTGCGCAATGCAGAGTATGCATTTATTTCTAAATCTGATAACTCTATTGAATTGGAAATCGAACAAAAAGTGTTCAATTAGAAATAATCATTGCTTCAACGAGAAGCAGTATATTCTTTATCAAACGCAAACAATAAAAAATTAAAATCTGGAACTTACCAACTTTAAATATTAAAGGCGTTGTTCGCATTGTAGTTTCGCACAAGATTATTTTAGAAATAAATTGTTTGCCCTTGTTCGAACACACGCATTGAGATTAATAAGGGAACTGAATAGATACATATTTATGTAGTACGTAGACTGCAGGAATACCAAATACTGAACGTGAACTGTTAGAGATTTGAGGTACTACGTGGAAACTCAATTTCAAAAAAAGAAAATGGAAAAGATTATAGAAAAAGTATATATTAAAGAAAAAGAAAAACGAGAAATAATAAGTTTATTGAAAGTAAAAGCGATCAAAAAGTCGCAAAAGATATCATGATCGCACACTAAAAACGGAAGGAAAAAATTCCGGGAGAATATATTTTCTTATCGGCTCGACGACCCACACTGGTTTCCGTACTCCGTAAAACCTCAATTGTTATCTCTGAATCATTTTCCTTATAACATTAAACAAGCTCTGACGGGCGAGTACAAAAAACCGCAAGAGAAACCACCACAAGTGGCACCACTAGAAATCAAATTCCCCACAATCCCCACAAAATATTTCTTCCTGTAGCCACATATAGGTTATAACTATTTTTTATGTTAAATAAATACATTTTTAAAACTTTAATGCTATTATGTATTCGTTGTTTTGAATGATGTACTGCTATAAAATCAAATACGAACGAAATAAATGCATAATCTGTACTGTGTACTAAGTTCACAGCAAAATATGTCGATATGTCTCCACATATTTTATTGCATTATTTATAACTTTCGCAAATTTCAAACATTCAAAGAGTTCAACAAAAATCGGACCTTCTCCATTTCCGTAAGACTTTGCTCCATCCAAGAACAACTTGCAATTTTTTTAGAAAATCTTTTTCTTAAAATTTTTATTGTAAGCAGAATTTCGCGAAAACTACTCACATTTTGAAAAACTTCCACATGATATTAGTTAAAGGTGTATTTTTTAAGAAGAAATTTTATTATGAAAATATATATCTTCAATATTGTGATTGTAAGAAGACCTAAATAAATGTTTAACTTTTGCAGTTTTTCGGAATTCACAGAACTCAAGAGAAAATCGTATCAACGCCATTCTTATGAGCGTTGCTCTATTTTGCAACACGTTTAGAAAAGAAAAACTTTGGAGCCACTTTTAAGAAAATTTTGAAAATGTCGTCGGGGGTTTATGTAAAGTATCCCCAAAACTTAAAACTTCTGTCTCAAATTCAAGGGCCCGGGACATCAGCCAGATCGATCAAGAAATATCAATTTTTCATTAAAATCCTGCCTATGTTTTGAATTGATCACGGACTGACGGACGTTTTCAAGAAAAAAATCGAGATGAGGGCATTTCCTCCGAAATCTGGAAATCGATTTTCCTCAGCGTTATATAACTTACTCTATACTACGCATATTATTCCGTACTTATAGAATGTTTTAAATGCTTTAAATTGTTGGTAAAATATTGTCATATGTTGATAATGTATACTACGCAAGTTTTAAATAAAAATAAAATTTAAACATACTGATGTCTCATTTTTTCATCCTCAATCTTAGTACGTGAAACATTATCTATTAAGAATGAAAATTAAATAATAAAAAAGTACATTAAAATGTGTAATCGCAGCTCCTCTTGTCAGTTGTTCTTTCAGGCTAAGCCACTACTCACTTCAGAATGCGGTGTTCGAGAACCTAACCCGAATATTCCCAAAGAGTTGTTCTGAAGAGTTCATTCTTTCATTGTATTGTCAGGCGGCTTGTGAAAGAAAGTGTACTACATTTGCAAGATCCTATTCTATATCATAATGTTCCACTCTTATATATTTATATATAAGTTCGCAGTTGAAATTGTTATTTGTGAACTATACCTTGTCTTAGTGTGGACCATGTGTAGTACTCGGCGAGACAAAAACGGATGAAATGAAAATTAGTATCTGAAACAGTTGATAAGTAATTGTAATAATTTCAATATTTAAATAAGCCGTGAAGATCCTCAAAAAAGTTGTGTAAAGAATTCTTAAATATTTTTAAAACTAAAGATTATTCCCGGAAAAAAAGTAAAGTTTGTATCACAGTTTACTCCCTTCCCCTACGTATATGAAAAAGTAAAATAATCTAAAAAATGTTTTATTAAATATAACCTAAATACATTTGATTTAAATATAAAGATATATCTCGTGGTATTGTTCAAAAGTTAGTTGTTATTTACATCATGGATTATCATTATTTACACCATGCCCAAGGCTGCCGAGAGGAGATATGGCCCCGCTTCAAACTAGGGATGTGCTCTTAACAGCTAAACTGTTATTTCTTAACCGTTAACGTTTCGTAACTGTTATTGGCTATTATCGGTTGAAATGCATAGAACTGCAACCTACTGGGCCTAATCCGAACTACTACAAGCTTTTGTGGCAACGGCTCTCTTTGCGGATGATACGAACATCCTTTGCAATAAAGAAACCGTAAATAGTACAATATCAGATGTTTCAAATTGGTTCCGAAATAACCAATTAATAGTAAACGAAAAGAAAACGGTTTTAATGCAGTTTTCCATTTCAAATAAACAATTCTGTGCTCCATTGAAAATGAACAGTGTACCATTGACTGATGTTAAGGCAACAAAATTTTTAGCAATTCAGTCAAACCTTAAATGGAACGTCCATTTAAATGAATTGAACACAAAATTAAGTTCATTATGCTACGCGTTCAGAATTCTTGCAAATTCAGTCAGCCTTCATACTGCTCGTTGTGTATACTTCGCGAATGTTCATTCCCGCCTAAGATATGGCATAACATTCTGGGGAAATACATCTTATAGCTCCCAGACTTTTAGATTACAAAAACGATTTGTACGAATAATAACCAAATCCCACCCACGTGATTCATGTAAGCCTCTCTTCATTAATCTAGGAATTCTACCATTACCGAGTCTTTTTATTTACGAATCAGTAGTTTTTGTAAAAATGACTTGCTCAAGGGCTGGAATATTTTTCAGAAAATGCCGAAGTCTATTACTATAACACTCGACGTAGAAATCATATTCATCAGGTGACAGTATCAACAGCTCATTACAAAAAATTCACATACAATACATGTACATTATTTTACAACACTTTGCCAGATGACATTAAACGATTAAATTCAATAGAAAAGTTTAAATCCCAAGTGAAATCGTTTCTGCTGCATAACTGTTTCTATACAATTAGAGACTATACTGAGCATCACAAGAAAAGTAACATTAATTTTAATAATGATACATAATGCATTATTTACCATTTGGACTGTATAAATGAGTATAAACACCCTGTAACAACTATTGTAATACAGCTTCCGGGTCAATGACCCCCATCTCGATCAGGTTTTTCGTCCAGTTTCCCTGATCCATTGAGCAAATGCTGAGATGGCCCCTTGTTTTGCTTCTGGACATAAATGTAACTTCATTTTCTGTGCACGTCTTCTAAAATTCAGTGGAAATACAATTATTCAAATTATCGTTTCCATGTTGTCGCGGCAGGAAGTAATAAGAGCCAAAATTTATTGCTTATTTATCCTTGAAAATAGATTTTATTACATGGGAGTTTTTGTTGTTTTTTTTCTCCCTTTCAAAATTCAAAATTTAAGTAGTATATGGCTTAGTGTAGGGATCACAGAATTTTGAAAATGTGCACACAATTCACTTTTCCCCATAGCACGTCATACGCAGTTTTTTAACTGTTTTTAAAATTTTTAATTGTACAATCTTCATTGCAACTAGTCAATCATAATTTGCCAGTGTTCAAATTATAGATTAATTAATACATAATTCATCATTGTTACACACCATGAGCCACAATAGTTTTATATTTTATTGTATACACTACAACAAGATGTTTGTCCTTTAAATTAAGTCCGTCCAATATGATAACTTATTTCTGTCCCATTGCTGCTTATGTAAGATCAACTTATATTTCCCTAGGTCCGATAAAATAAAATGAGTTACGGTCAAATAACTCACATTATAATATTTGATATTCGACAGCCATTAACACTTTAGCTATAGGTAAGCAAAAACACTGTTTCTCCTCATTATATTTGGCATTCGTCACTTCACAAGCACAAGTTGCATATTTGAAAGAATATTTGCAATTTGAACCCGAATCACTTTCATTTTAGTAATATTCTATATTCTATATACATTCGCTACACATTATATGAATTACAATTCATCCTTGGCCAGTGGCGGCTCGTGGGTATTCGCACGTTCGCATGTGCACACCCAAATAAATGCGGTGCGATGTTTCTTAAACATTTCTTAATATGAGGGGAATACAAGACCTCTCAGAGCGATATTTCAAAACACACGTCGTTCGGAAGCTGCAATTGACAGGCCAATGCCCTTCTTGACAGCAGACTAGAGCACAATCGGGAAATGCGAGCGAGCAGATGGAGTCGGTGGCTCCCGCCGGGCTGGAGGGGAAAGACGGGAACATGGTCGCTTATGGGCGGTTGGAGCACACTCCGGATCGTGCGGATATTACTGCGCAGGCGCGACCTCTGTAAGTGCCTTGACATGTCGTGAAGATATAACACTCTAGCACAAGTTTTTAAGAGAAGTAAGTGTGGCATTGATCGAAGAAAGTGTCCACTTAAATTATCTCTCACCCCTTCCAAAGCAATTCTTCGGTAGCGCGCGAAACGCAAATGCATTGCTGTGCAGTGTTGCATTCATAAGTATTGTGTTAATCGAATGTTATTTGTACATTTTGAAGCGAGTTGCAATTACAAATCCATTCCTAAGCAAGTGTAAATCAAAATGTATTGTGTAAACGTATGTCGAAGGCTACTTTTTTAATGCGTTTTGAAAAACCAAAGTTAGAGTGCTCGTTTTTCTGTGAAGTGTTTGTACAACTGACAATGAATAGCGTCGAAAATATTAAAATACGTGTAACATCAATGAAAACGTCACAGAAAAAATTGCTCGTCAGTGTTAACCGCAAACTATCCAGATTTTTTTAGCAATGGGTATAGAAACTTGTACTTTTAACCTTAAATTTGTACAGCTAATTTACGGAAAATACTCCATAGCAAAAATGCGAGTAAAAACGTTTCGAATCAATGTGTTTCTTGACGCCCTTTGAAAAACGTTCTTGAAGTGCCGAATCATGCGGAAATACGACGCAAGTAGTAAATATTTCGGAGGGGTCCTTGCCGAGCGAAGTCTAAACGGATGTTGTGAAAAGGAATGCAGTCAACCCTAGTAGGTGATAAAAGGAACTATTCAACTTGTTATCGAACTTCATAAGATGCCTTGTTTCTAATTGTCATTATTTATGTTAATGAATATATGTGTATGCTTGTAATGTATGCCTCTATGTATGGGCATGTGTGTGTATGTCTGTGTGGGTGAGAGAGAGAGAGAGGGAGAGGGTGGGAGGAAGGGAGAGAGAAGAGAGGCGTTGCACCCTCTCACAGTACGACTATGAGCTGCCACTGTCCTTGGCAGTTCTTCCAGTCTCGTTCGCATCAGCTGCTTCTCTGTCCAAACATGTTAGGGAAAGTAGTACAAGGAAGAGCCGTAAGGTAGCTGCACAAACATTACGGCGCTACCAACGTTATTCGTTTTGCGTAGTTTACCTCTTAGCAGTCGCTACAACTGATTTAACTCTTAGCAGTCGGCCATGTTAGGTTGCTGGTCATGGAGCTGTTATTTTTAAACTGTTGTTAATAACAGCTATTACGAGTCAGCTGTTTTTGTGATAACAGTTATTGAAGAAAAGCTGTTTAGCCCATCTCTACTTCAAACTAGATGTGTGGGCCCTCATAAACATAATTAAGTTTGTATTTTTACATTTATATTTTTGTAGTGTATTGTGACATACCAGACTGTCACACAATATTTTGATGGGAATTGGGGGCAAAAAATTTAGTAAATTCATCATATAAAGTGTAAATGTTGAGAGCATAGGCATACAGGCAGGGCGTTCCTTAGCAACTAGGGAATCGGAAGTAAATAAACATAGTGCGGCAAGTAACGGACAGAAGATTGTGATATAAGGGCATGTAGGATTGGTGGTAAACTGGTAATGGGGTATGACGTAGAAGGAAACTCGAGATTGTTTTGTAAAACAAGAGACAACAATGTATGAAAGTTATCGAGGGTTGAATTTTGTAATATTGGAGAGAGATGAGCTTTAGACCGTGTACCATGCACATCGTACTGCAGAGGCTATTGTAAATGGTAGATGCGGGACTTGGTGGAATTTTGCGGGAAATAATTGAACAGGAGGACTTATAAATATTTTGTGGGCGTAATTCTATTTGGGACTTTGAATAATTCTGGCACCGGGAGTGCGCAAATCGGACTTGAAGAAAATACAGACGTGAGAGCAGGGAAGAGAGGCTCGAGACATATCTTGTAGTTTAGGGGATGAACTTTATATTTTATCGCGTTAAAAGTTGGAGGAATTAATTAGAAGAAATAGACTTTCGTGTATCGTGGATTAAGTAAACGTGACAGTCTTGGAGTTAGTGCCCATCCGTGACAAAGAATAGGGAAGTAAGTGAAACAATTAATAAGTTGAGGAGGACATTGACCCGGCAGCGGACCGAGAACAAGATACAAGGCAGAAGATTGGTCGGAGCGGTGGATTCTTCCTGACCTCATCGTCCAAGGGCGTATGGATATTTAAAATAGTAAGAATAATTGCGTTATAGACAATTTTTACGATCGGTCATGACGAAGGGGACATTTCATGTGAAAAAGAATTAATCGATGAATAAACTTACAACGTTCTCATTCTGAAAAAGAAAAGCAGATTATCATTTCTTTAGCATCTTGTGCAATCCACAGTTTAATAATTTCTTTCCAGAAACAAATTTCAGATTCCTCGCTTCTTCCGTATGGAGAGCGAATCGAATGATCGTTTGCTAGGAAGAAAGTAAGTACCGGCGACGATTATTTTCGTAAGAACCGAACCGGCAGAGCTAGTGGGATAATTATTTTCCTTTAGATGTGTTTGCGGGAAATTTAAAATCGCAACCCTTTCCTGGCGCAAAAAAATGATATAAATTCGGAAACCGGTTGCAGAAATAATTTGACAGAAACGGAGAGCGTTTCAGTATAAATGTATCACTGTGACGCTGCAACTAAAGGCGTTCTTTTTAAACTACAATAAACATTACATAATTAAAAGGTTTAAAGTATAATAAATGAGATGGGATACATAGGGTATCTTGGGTACCCTTGGGCACTGTAGACCCTGGAGCGATGCACTGATTACACCTCTCTCCTCACGACTGGTATATTTTATATAATGCCTTCTGCAGCCCTCGTAATTTTGTGTTCCAGGTGTTGCAACGTCTCCCCTCCAAAGCTCCGTATTCGCTGTCGTGGTGCTGCTGCTGCTTGCCTGGCAGCAACTTCGATAGCGCACAATAAACCTTACGATTTCCATATGATGTGATATTACACTTAATATTATCTTAAGATGGGGTTTCATTGTTTTTGCAAGTTACTCTTATTCCTTAATAAAACGAGTACGAGTGTTTATGTTTAAGTTTTAAGTTGGCTTTTCAGAAGTCACAGTCTTACTTAGTATTATGATTCAAAATATATTTTCATTTGTGAAACGTATATCAGGAAAACATTTACCAACACCAGCGATTTATGTTGGAAGTAGAAAATTGAGTATAGAAGACTCAAGACAACAGAAGGCTGTGCCAGTGTGTGATTTCCTAGTCACAAAAATTAATGTCGGTAGGTTTCTTTACTATTGTATTTACAAATATATTTTTATGTGTTTCTTCATACAATGGACAATGCTTATTGACAATTACTTCTCGTGACGAGATAGCAATGATTTTACAAAAATGTGATTGGCAAGTGTTAAATTCATGAAGGTATTTCGTCCAAATGAAGCCAAAACTTTGTAAGAAAAGTTAATGTTAGTAGGAAAAATTTGTTATCGTTCCATTGTCTTTGGTGGTAAATAAAGTTTCAAAAACACCATATAACTAACATTGATTGAATACCCATTGTCTTACCATTAGCAAATCACACAATTGCTGGACTGGATTGATGGTGAGTAGTAGAAGTTACCTAGAAAGCAACTTATTGCTCATGCATATTTCATGTTCCTGATAAAAAGGTGTTATAATGCCAGTGGCTAAAATAGACTATTATTCTACAGATTTATGAAAGGTTAGCGCTGTAGCGCAAGTCATGATTCCTCTAGAGATAATTGCCTTCTTTAAGATATTTTTTATAGTAGTAGATATATGTGATTAATGATATTACAATAACTTAGAGTTCGACGATAGTTAGGAATTGCATGGTCTACTGCACTTTGATAACAAGTTCAATGGTGATGCTGAGTCTATTATTATAAGGTCGCTACATGCCGACTTCATGCATTGCTATCTAGTGAATCTACAGAAAATTACAACAAAGAATTCGAGATTTTTAAGGAGTATAGTAAGAGAATTTGCAATATGTTAATATATTTTGCTGAAAAAGTAAAGACCAATATCATAATTATGTTTTACTTTAAGTGTTTGAAATATTCACTTCAAGTGAACAAATTGCATTATAAATATACTTATTCACAAAAAATACACAATTAAACAATACGTAAATTTATTGATAAGAACTATTCAAGATTGTGTATCATAAATTGCACTTGAGGTCATTTGAAGATTTTATGTCTTCAAAAGCATTAAATATCATAAAATAATTAAAAATTGGCCTTTTTAAAAATTAAAATAATTAGAAACATTATACAAAACCCTCAAAAAAACTTTCAAATTCTCAGAACCTAGAGTTTGAAATGACCAATCGAAAAAAAAACATTTTGGGGAAAATGCTGTTAGGTTCACACGCAGGTAGATGGACGGACAGAGTTTAAAAATAACTTTTTTTCTCTATCAGGGATCCCCAAACATATAAATACCTCAAAATCTCAACAATGAGTTTTTGAGCATTACATCGTATTTCTTTTCGTTTTACAGCATTACTATGTATATACTTAGCATACTTATAAGTAGAATATGTGAAACAAAAAATGGGCGATGCAAATGTGTAGCGCAATTGAACAATAATAAATTATGCTAAGGAGATTTTGAAGTTTATAGACATAAATCAACAAAACACATTACTTCTCCTTATCTTGTAATTGGGCGGTAATGAACATTGCTCAATGAAATGAATAAAATAATTACAAAATGTATCTTTTTAATTAACATAATTCTTGCATGTGCAATTTTGGTCATTTTAAAAAGAAATATGGTTTAACAATTATTTAACATGCATACAACTTCTCTAGTCTGACACATACACAATTGTACTAGTTACTATTCAGATATAAATACAAATGCCTTACAATGGAAATATTATATTTAGAGTTCGTTTTGAAAGTGAACAATTTTCAATTAATATTTACAAATGTACTTAATCTATAAATTGTAGAAATATGAAAAATAAGAAGTACAAAATTAAAATTACTTTATGGATCTAAAATCACTTTGGATTCACGATACTATAAACCTGAGTGCGACCAAGAAGAATGCTGCAAGAGACAAAGTGATCTGCGCAGCGCCATCTGAAAAAAGAGTTTCAATCGTTTCTTAAAAATAAAAAAGGAGCAAAAGCAATTTTTGAGATATTCAAGACAACACAAATATGAAATGATATCAAATAGGAATGAGAAGAGTATATAAGCATTTAAAGACGTACCTTCCCCAGCCTTAATAAATTTAATGAAATTGGTGGTTTTTAGAGTGACAAGAAGTACATGAGGCGTGACCTTTGTCTATTTTTACCCGATTGGGCGACGGTAAAGATAAGGATTGTTGAATTGGAGAATCTATATGAATGTCCATTTCTTTATGTAGATATTGTTGAATTCGTCTTTATACTTCATACTCGGAAATATTAGGTGACTGAAATCACATTAAAATTACATTTCGCTGCGAATACATTAGTGCAAAGAGTGAAGTATTTTACTTAATGTGTATGTAATGCACTTCTTGACCAATTTCCCTAAATGATATAAATAACATTTAGTAGAATGGTGGACGCCACACTTCATTCTGCACCACACACTCTCTGCAAAACATTCGATAACTTCTTTAGGAATAAAGTGGATTTCTGAACTATTTTGTTTTTATTTATTTCTTTCGACGACCTAGCAATTTTCATTTACAGGGATTGTTATATTAATTGAGGCGCTCAAAACAATAATGACAGATCCCAGCTGAAGTTCATTTTGAGAAAAAAACAAACTTTTCTTATCGTTCACGTTCATTTTCATTGCGGACTAACTTTTGAAGGTGGGATTTTAGGGTTTAGCTGTAGCTAAATGATAGTATAGATTTTCATTCACCATTCAGTAGTATTTATTTTCATTTACTCTCCCGGAATAACTCCTGGCCGATTTTCATAATCCCGCATTGATTGTCAGGCGTCGACCCATCATTAAATGAACTTGACCCCTGTTAACTGCCTTCGCATGTCAGATGATCCACGTCAGGTAGGAAGTGAGGTCGAGGAAGGAGGAAGGGGACTCACCGTCGCAGACGCCGTCGTTCTCGCTCCAGCCTTCCTTGCACTGGCACTCGCCCTCGAAGCAGTGCACCTTGTGGCGCTCCGCCTGGTCGTACGAGCACTCGGTGGTGTTGAAGCACCCCTCGCCTAGTCCTGCGCAACACACCAACCACGTTTCACGCACTGCAACCCTTACGGGTACTTCTAGACAAGGGTGGATCCAGAAGGGGATTCAAGGAGCGGACCAATTTCAGTTCGGTCCTCCAAAAAAATATTTGTTTTAAAAGAGTGTTAGCTTGAAATAAAAATGTACGACATTTTTTTAATAGGTAACAATACTATTAAATACTACAATACTTAGAAATACTTATACAATACTTAAAAATACTATAAATTGAGTAAAATTACAAACAAAATTATTGGCTCGGGGGCTGGAGGCATGCTTCTAAGCACATGTTATGTGTCAACTTCCTTTGAATAGCTCGGCAGCTTTTTATATTGGAGCTCAACTTCCAACGACTAGATCGTGAATTGAGCGTTACATCAGGGACCTGACACTGTTCATGGGTTCACATTGTAAAATAGTTTTATGTGTGTTTTAACGAACAGGGAATCTCTCCTGCTTGTAAATTGTACGGAATATCAACTAGACAATTTATTACTTTCTCGCTAAGAACTGAAGAGAAAGTTATAGAGTTCTGAACGAAAAGACGGCGAATTTTTGGCAGAAAAAACTCTTATTACAGGGCCCTCGTTTCGAAAAGGGGAATAAATTCAGTTCCTAAATTTAGAAAAAAATCCTCTAACATGTTCTATAGCCGGAATCCAAGTTTTGTGGGTCCTTGATATCGAATGACGGCAAAAGGTCTGTCCGTCTGTCTGTGAAGAACGCTAGCGGCTAAACCGTTCAACGGAGTTTCTCCAAAATTGATATTCCCCAATCGATTTGGCTGATGTCGCGACTCCTTGAATTTTAAATCGATATTTCAATTTTAGGGAGTACTTTACGAGAAGCCTCCAGGGCGTTTTCAAAATTTAAAAAAATAAGAATCATTGTTTTTGTTTATTTTTTGTCGCATAACGTGAAGGGCATTTAAGAGAACGGTGTAGGTCTCTTCCTCGTTGAGAACCCTTATTTTTCGAAAACTGCAAAGTCCAAACTTTTTCAGGCTTCTTACAACTAACATATTTAAGATAGAGATTTTCCTTTAATAAAATCTGTTACTTAAAGATAGATTTTGAAACAAGGTCATGTATAATTTTTCGAAAATTTGAGTACTTTTCGCGTAATTTTGCATGAAAATACGGGCGAGAAAGTAAATGCTGCACCACTAGTTTTTATAACGGTTTCAATATTTTACGCTATTCTACCATGCTCTGGAGCGGGTCAACCTAAAAAAGGTACTAAAGGTCCTAAAATGTCTTACTTGATGAATTTTACTCTAAAAATCATGACCTGGGGGTCCAAAAGGCGGGGTTTAAGGGTATAGAACGAACCGTTTTGTGCACGATTGTAACTTGTGTCTCAGCGTAACATGTGTTGAGGATTGCATTGTCGCCTGATGATTTATTTTGTAGCACACAATTCAGAAATGAGAAGCTTGTTTCCAAAAGGTACCTTCTATCCTATTTTTTATCCGTGGGAAAAATAAAATTCACATCGTTTTAAAATTTCTTTAATGTAATGATTCGTTTTCCTTTAGAAACAGTCTAAAATTAAGTTTCTCTTATAAACAAGCTTCTCGATTCATAATTGCATAATGCTTAATAAAAAACAATCCATTTTTCTTCTTTATTTTGTTGCTCTTCTGGAAGTAATTTCTTGTCCCACAACGGCACATTAAAGGGATTTTGTGTCATCAGCATGGCATAAATCATATAAAATGTTACCTATCCTTGGTGAATTACATAAAGGATGAGTCATTTCAGGGAGAAGAAAGGTGACTCATTTCAGATGAATTGATAACATAGGCACACAAAATAAAAAAGTTGTCCAACACAAAGACTTAACATATGTTTCTCTATGTATGTCGGCGCGCTGAATCCGAAGCTAGAATTGCGTCACCACTCTCCACTTTTTCAAATAAAATAAAAATTAAAAAAACATCGTGTTCTGAATTTTTTGTTTTCAGAGGTTGTCAGACCCTTCAGATTCGGATTCAGCGCGTCGACATACATAGAGAAACATATGTCAAGTCTTTGTGTTGGACAACTTTTTTTATTTTGTGTACCTGTGCAATCAATGTTCATGACAATTTTCACAGTGTGTACACTATATATACGCCAGTGTATAACATATTTTGTGCCCATATCTTGTGAAAAGAAAATGTTTATGTGCCCTCTGTCCTTCCTTGTCAATTTGACCAACCTTTGCTGTTCCAGCACTTGCCCTCCGCCTCGTGCCGGCCGTCCATGCACCTGCACGTGAAGTCGTCGCAGAAGGCGAAGTCCCCGAACGACTCCTGGCACTGCGTGTCCTCCTCGCACCGCCCTTGGTACACGTACACCACTGCAACAGTCCGCAGGCGCATTAGATCAGGGACTCTCTTCTTTTGCAAGACGTGCCCTACAAGCTTGAAACATTTATTCTGAGACACAAGTATTTTATATTAAGAATAACCTTCACCGTACTTAGCCACCATTTTCAAAGAAACTCCTTCTGAGATATCTAAGGGAGTTTGTGAAAGTCATTTTTAGAGAAAAATCAAATATTGATAGTCTACGTTTATCACTTCTTAAGACAAGATGTTTCAATTGCGAATGAAGAAATTACAGACACTACCTTGAATCATTCTGTGCCCAAGTACAAAAAATTAAAATCTCACAGACAAGTGGGCATAAACCCCGTTTTACACGCGCCTTTTAACACACAATTCCGGAGTTTTAACAACGGGCGCATGGAGGTAGGAAAAATATATATTTCCTTTTAAAAAACAAAGTTGTGTCAGTATCTCAAAAATTTAAAAAATGTATATACTAGAAAATGAAATATATCATCTACTATATCTTGACGTAAACCGCAATCCAATACCTCCAAACGTTTCGAAGACATTCGCTGTGCGCGGTTTTGGTGGTCCACTTTGCATATCGGTTTTTTGTCTTCACTAGCGTCTACCCGGCGCGTTGCTGCTGCAGAAAAAATAAATGTAGAAATATCCTTTGAAATTCGAAGAGCTTTCTTGTCCTTTATTCTTATTTAAGAGTTATTTTTTCTCTTTTTCTCTCTTTCCCCCTCTCTCTCTTTCCCCTCTCTCTTCTTCTCTCCCTCTCCCTCTTTTATCCCTCTCTCTTTTCATCCTCTCCTTTTCCTCTCTTTCCTTCTCTCTTATTCCCTCTTCCTCCACTCTATTTTGCTCCCTTTTACCTCTCTCTTCCCCTCCCTCTCTTCGCTTCTTCTCTCTCTTTGACCCCCTTCCCCTTTTTTCCCTTTTCCTCTCTTCTCTCCCTCTTGTGCCGCTCGCTCCTCCTGTTCTTCTCGACCTTGCCCCACGTCACACTGCAACGCTCAGCAACAATCAAGTTCAGGTGTATTAGAAATTGCATTTAAATAAAGCAATGTTTTGTGCTGCAGCGCCATCTAGCGGAATTACAATGATTGTATTATGCCTATATCATTCCTACAAGTGCAAGCAATGAGTTGACAAAGTTTTATCGTAATCGGTGAACGTTACGGCTAAGCGATTCTACCGCATCGCGGCTGGCCTCTGGTGGAATATACTATTAGGAACCTGTCTCGTAGCGACAGACGAAAAATAATGATCGTGGTGCATCTACCAGCATATTATTTAAATTATTTATTTTCCGTATTTGCGTTGAATTAATCTTTACCAAACTTTGCAGGGATACTGTGTGAAATCGTAAAGAAGAGCCTGTAAATTTTTCGTATCAATTCATACTCTTCTTTTCGTGGAATGGATGTCGATTACATGTCTTTGAATTCACTTTTATTAGTGTAGAAGAAGATATAAAGACACTCATTAACATTTCGTTTATTACTGTTGTCATTCCCATTGACCACTCCTGACTGACGTTAATGCCTGGAGTCCGAAAAGACCGCAGGTATAGTACTTAGCCAATCTTGGACAAAAAGAGCAGCTCACCTGGGAGACAGTAGTTGTAGGAGGAGTGGCGCACGTAGCCTTCCCTGCAGGCGCACTCCTTGTCCTCGTTGCATATGGAGTACTCGAGCGACCCGCAGTCGTAGTCGCTGCTGCAGCGCGCCCCCACCGCTGCACAAACACAGAGACATCGTTAATAGTCAGGCGCAACTTCACACGAGACGGACGACGCACGGTGGTCTGAACGCGATCGAAACGCGCGCATAGGGTTTGAAATTAAATAACTAAATTTAATTAGTGATTTTGAAATGATTCTTTCAGATTGAATGTAATGAAACACGATCTAGGTGTAAAATAATAATATTGCACTTAATTTATATTGTTTATTTATTTATTTATGTCGAAAACAATACTGTTCTTTATCTGATATTATTGAAGATGAATAAAAGCTTCATTGATTCGTCCAGACGTAAAGAGAACGTTATTATACACATTTACACCATGACTCAAGGGAAAACGGGTTAAAAAAACTGGGTCGAGAGAGAGTTTATAACTTTTTAACAATAGTTTCCAAAGGTAGAAATACAGTAAAACTCTTTATTTAGGTAGTAAAAGGAATAAATAGTATTTAATGATAATAAATTACACTATAACACGTTGAATACTGTTTTACCTGTTGCATTGACAGGCAATAATTAATAATTTTATATAATTATATCACTATTATGTTACTTGTGTTTTGAACCAAAAGCCATAAAGTGATGTATATCATAATGTGGAAAGCCAGAGACCTGGCCACCTCAGCTTCCTCTGAGACTGTTATCTTCACATCACATGAACCTTATTTTTAGCAGCTGCGATTATGCATGTGCCAGAGGTCATTTCCTGTTAGGATCATTTTACCCTATGCGCCACCTCTGGCATGATATCCACGACGCTTCGACTCTGACGCTAACTGTGTATTCACAGAGAGAGGCAGCTCGGGGCGACGAGAAAATATTTGCAATTGTTCACTTAATAACATGTTAATTTCATGGAGATGTTATTCGGTTTTTTTATAATTGCTCGTCAGTTATCACTTAGTTAATAGAAATAGCACTTTCTTTCAAAGCTCGTCAAATCAAGTTTAAATGTTCCCCATGTTCAAAGAGGCTGGCCGAGGCGCCTGATGTATACAAAAAACATAGACAAATGCCCACTTAATAACATTTATTGATTTCATGAAAGTGTTTTTAATTGTTTTTGTGTAATTGCCCGTCAAAGATCACGTTAATGGAAATGGCGATTTCATTCAAACCTCGTCACGTAAACTTATAATGATTGCCATTTTCAAAGAGGCAGGCCGAGGTGGCTGTTGCTAACGAAAAAGCATTAACAAATATCCATGTAATAGTTATTAATTTCACTTAAGTGTTTTTAGTTGTTTTTTGTGTAATTGCCCGTAAATGATCACTTAGGTTTGGAAATGGCGCTTTCTTTCAAACCACGTCATGTAAACTTTTAACGGTTGCCATTTTAAAAAACGCAGACCGAGGCGGCTGATGTTAACAAAAAACATCAAAAAATTTCCACATAATAACATTTATTAATTTCATGGCAGTATTGAAAATGACCCTTCTTTCAAAGCTCGTCATGTAAACTATAAACGGTCGCCATTTTTAAAAAAGCCAGCCAAGTCGGATGTCGTTAACGAAAAAACATTAACAAATGACCATTTAATAATATTTATTAATTTTATAGAAGTGTTTTTAGTTGTTTTTGTGTAATTGCCCGTCAAAGATTACTCAATGAATATCTTTTTTTCAACCTCGTCATGTAAACTTTAAAATGAACGATATTTTGGAAGACGTTGGCCAAGGTGGCTGTTCTTAACGAAAAGTATTTACAAATGTTTACTTAATACGATATATTAATTTCACGGAGATGTGTTCAGATGTTTTAATGTTATTGCCCGTCAAAGTTAACTTATTTAATGCATGTTTCAGTTCTGCAAATCTCAATTTCATACGTTTAAATTAATTTAAAAACAAAGAAATTTGGCACATTGAAAGAAGATTTTTTTTGAAAATAAATTGAGAATGTAATGCAATTAATATAAGTCCTAAAGTTGAAAAGATAATAAGTTTTCAAGAAGTAAACGTCATTATGTCCCGAGGTGCTGATGATGCTCTTTCCAAACACGTAATATTAACTTTAAATAGTCATCATATTCAGAAGGGCAGACCGGGGCAGCTGACCTCAACGGATAAATGTTCAATAATATTCAGGTAATAACATATATTAATTTCGTGAGTGTGTTTTTTCGTGTTTTGTTGTAATTGACCCTGAAAATTTAGAGTAATTAATAGAATAAACAGTTTTTGCACACATTAATTACGTAAAGCTTAGTTAAATGAAAAATAAAAATAATTGATACTGCAGAAGCTTTAATATGTTTAAAGGGTATATCAAAGAGCATATAATTCCTAGAAGTTGAAAAGTTTATTAGGAAAAAAGTTATAAACAATGAAAAATATATGTATTTTCACTGCTTCAATGTCTGAATTTTTCCTTGCCCGAAACGCCTGGATTTGAGGGTGTCGTATGGCTGTAAGTATTGATAAAAAATATTATTTCTCCTCGTTTCTAGTAATTTGATGTATCTAGAATTGATATTTATCAGTAAATATTTTTTCAAAACTTAAAATTTGGAGCCCATGCGCGCGTTTCGGCCCACCGCGACGTTCAGACCACCGTGCGACGCGACGGAAAGGTTAGCTAATTTCCCTTCCTTGTAAATGAGAAATATTACTACTTGTAAGGAAGTCAATATACTTATACATTTAAAGAAAATATTGTTGATTGATTAATGATACCGTTCGCGTCTACGAATGAGGCAATTGTTCCCGTAAATGCGGTGCATGTTTTTCAACGTGAGGTGACGGTGGTCCCCAGTGGATGATGAGATCCAGTGCTGACCTGCCCGTCGGCACGCGGGGTTTTCCCCAACCAGGAACCTCCCATCAGCAGTGTAATGTATGCGCGCGTGCGTGTGTGTGTGTGTGTGTGTGTAAGGGGTGAGGATAGGACAAGGAAGCATGAGGAAAGATCGCGCGAGGTCCTTAGCCCATGTGTTAGGATACTGCTCCGACATTCGCGTGGTATTCATCGGAGAAACCACGGAAAACTACCGATCAGAGCAGCCGTCTGCTAGTATTCTCTTCCAGACAGCGACTTAATTCTATCTAGCTATCTAGACTAGTGTCTAAAATTCTGCCACTGTCGGGACTCGAACTAGAGTCTCCCGGTCATAACCACTGCAGTGACATCAGTAGATGCCCTGAGCCACCTCTCCCGGTATGAAAAAATTGTAATGCTGAAGCCAAAATTACCATTATTTCGACAGAAAAACTAGTTTTGTTAATCCCTGATTCCAAAATGGGGATTTTTCACGCTACTACGTGTAGCAAATTACTTTCTTTAATATGTTATGTATTCAACGTTTTCTTTGACCTTGTTAGCAAAAAATGGTTTCTACATTGTCTGTCCGTGAAAAACGATAGCGACTAAAACTGTACACAAGATTTTCATTAAATTTAATTTTCCCCAATCAATTTGACAGATTCATGATCCTTTGAATTTGGAACGGATATTTCAATTTTGGGGTGTTTTCAACATGATTTTCCAAATTTTATCAAAAGTGGTTCCATTCTTGTTTCGCTGGATAATAGCAAAGTACGTCCATTAATGTTACGAAGGGTTCATTTTTTTCTAAATGTAAACACGAATCATTGATACCAGTACTTTGATAGGTTGCAGAGATGTTAGCTCAGTGGGTGCGACGCCGCCTACGGAACCAAAATACCTAGGTTAGCGTCTCAGCCGTGATGATTTGGCAGTGATTTTGTTAAGTCCACAAAACGATAAAATTGTAACGCAGTAAAACAGATTGTGCCAATACCAAATGTGTGTAGCAGATTTATATTTTCTTCAATGTAATGGCAAGAGTCGAAGTTTCTGTTGTGACTGTCACATTTTTGTGTATTCCGATTTAAATCAAATGACTTTTGACAGACTGACAGATGGACGCGGTTATTCAATATGGAGCTTCATTGTGTCTTAATTTTTGGTACAGAAGCTCCCGATTAGATGACCGCGTCATACCTGACGATCTGTGAGATGTCATCTATTTAAAACGGAGTACAGGGCTGTTTTGTTGCTGAAAGATTTGAACAGTCCGCCGCGTGGTGCTCGGCAACGCTCTCTTGTAACGAATCGGTTGACTGCCTGTGAATGGACGCCCTCTGCCTGTTACCGGAAGAAATATGTAAGCATTCTGCCTACTTCGTCCTGGTTGCTCATGAGGACCGCAAGCACAGACCCAAGCACAGACTGTATCATTTGTCGGATTTAAAAAAGTAAGATAAAATATTCAGAATTTTAAACGTGCCATGACGTTCAAAACCTTGAAACTCTTATATCATTCACCAGAGTTTGTTTCATGAGACAACAATGTTCGAGAAAACTAAGGGGGCATAATTTTTTTTTATTTTTCTTCCCCATCTGAAGCAATTTGCAAAGCAATTTGCCGTTAATTCATTTACAATATACATGACAATTCTATGAAGTTTTTGGTCAGGTATATGTATAATGAACTTTGGACTACAGTTTTTCATATTGATTTGTCTTTTTAATTTTTTCAAGTGTTCATTTTTTTCACAACTGTGTGATAATAATTTATTGTAAACTGACTCCGCATGCAAAGCCCATGAAGGAACATCAGATTCCGAAATGCTGGCAAAATAAAATAATTTTTCTTTTACCTAATATTCCATTATCAACGAAGAAATATCCTCAATACGTGATTTGCAGCGTATTTACAATTAAATTACGAGTTTACTGGATACTTCAAGGAATTAGTTTCATCTCAAAATTGCATCTCATCCATAGACTTGATTGTTTGGAGGACCTATAGGGAGCCTCAGGATCAGAGATGGCTTCTGGGGAAGTGGTCGTGGCCGACATGTGAGCTACCTCGCCCCTTGCTTCTTGTCTGAGCGCATTCATATCAGCTCATTCCAGGAGGCGATAACATCTCCGCTCATACAACACTGGGAGCTGGAGCTGTTGGAAAGCCGGCTCGCGTTAGAAGTGTAACGAAAGAAAATTCGGTTTTTGAGTCAGTGCTACGAAATATCAGTGGAAACGAATTAATGAACTAATTCTTTATTCTGCTTTAATGTATGCTAGTTGTTGCTCTTTTGAATAGTTTTCTGGTTATTATAATCCTACCACGAAAAGGCCTATTATAATCCTACCACGAAAATGCTCATTCATCCAGCGCAACATCGAAGTGCCCGGTTGAGCCAACGTAGAGCACTCATAGCTTTATCATATCGAGCGTGCGATAACACGATCGAATGTCCCAGATACGAAATGTGTAATTCCATATGAGAATCTGGAGTTTTGAACGGAACTGAGTGTAGGAAATAATTATCATCTAGAATAGTTGACAGCACAGTGGGCGTATATAGTACATAAAACTTGAGGGATCGTTTAAACCAAGCGGTAGATTAAAAAGGGTGAAGTTTTCTCGAGAATTTCCATTATTCATAGGTGCGTAGCAAGGCTGGTGCAACAGGAATGCGACAGCGGAGTCCCCGAAATCGAGGGTCCCGATTGAAGACCCCATGCTGATATTTCCAGAAATTATTTCTAGTTGTTTTTTCCTTCTTGATAAAACTATATTAATAGGAAATATCAACTTAGTATATGACTTGCCACGAATTAATTTGTTTTTCCTCTTTTATTCCCTTCAACACCATGCAACGTGTTGCAAAGAAATGATTACCGAAATAAAACTAAAATATTCACAGAACTGATTTAGTCGTTCCTATGTGTGCCTAATAGGCAGAGAAAAAATCTGTCAAATCTTATTCTTCGAATATTCGATTTCGTATCATTCAGTAGCTCCTATCGCTATCACCTCCACTTCTACGTTTGTCGTGGACTTGGCGTCAGTTGCGTTTATATTATACTTTGTTTGCCAGTCAAATAGTATCGACTTCTTGCTGGTATATTGTGTTTAATTGTTTGTAATTGCTCAATATTTAGCAATGAAGCAATGAAAGAAACATAATAAAACTGTTTTAAGAAACCAGAGAAGAAAAGATGAACAAGCATGTTAAAGTTCTGCGTCTCTTTCAACATGGTTGACGCCAAATACTCATACAACTTGTGGCTACATCGCAGATAGTAACGACATTTCAACCGGAAAGAATTATCACGCTTTAAAATACTCGAAAGAAAGAGTCATCTTCTCTCGCATCTAATTTTAATGATTTTTAAAGGAGTAGAACTTGTATAAATTTCATAGCCATTACATGAAATAATAGGGATATATGAAGTATCCATCGAATCATGATCTTGATATTGATATTGGCGGGTGAAGTGAGGGGGAATGTGCAATGAGGTGCATGGCGTGGAATGGACTGTGCGGGGAGTGAGGTGCAGTGGTATCTGGCATTTAACGGAGAGTGGAAGAGGTGGGATGAGGTGTGTGATGTGCAATAGAGTGGTGTGTGGTAGGGGGAGATGGAAAGTGTGGTGTGCATTAGTGTGTATTGTTGTGTATATTGTGTGTGTTGTTGTGCATGTGTGTGTATATTGTTGGAGGTTGGAGGTACTGTGGAATAGTCTGTGGTAAGTGCAGTGAGGTGCGTAGCTGTGGAGTCATATGTGGGAGGGTGGGAGGTTGCTGTGGAATAGTGTGGTAGCCGCGTGGGGTGACGGGGTACTCACTGGCGACGCAGCGTGACTCTGCCTCCCGGAAGCGCTCCTTGCAGGCGCACACGCGGCGGTCGCGGCAGAAGGTGGTGATGGTGTCGCACTCCTCGTCGTAGTAGCAGGGGTCGCCCAAGTTCACGTAACCTGCCAACCAGACCAAAAACCTTTAACATGTCCATATCAAAAAGTTACATGACAATAAAAAACGCAAGCAAAAATATCCCAACTTTAAGCACTCCCTAAAGAAATCCTGCGTTAAAGTATAAACCCGATCACAAATTTATGAATCAATGATTGAACCGACTATATCGTATGTTTGCCCGATGTGGAGAAATGTAGCTATATCTATTATAAAAACATTCCACACCATACAAAACGATGCGCTAAGAAATGTAAAATTCAACATTCATAATCTCTCGACCGTAAGAGTTGCAATTACATCTAAAGCAATAGATGAAACTTTTCATCCATTTCTCCTCCAAGAATGGAAACTTTTATAAAACATCTAACTCACCCTTTCAGTGCCTCCACGGGAGAAAATGAACCAAAAATTACGTACCTCTTCTCACTTCCGAAAACACAGTTTGTTAAACAGAAAAACTTTTTTTTAACCATTTCAATTTTTTATTTACGAAAATGTGACTAACATACCCACTTGAAATCTCTGCCATATTAAACCCAACCTTCTTCCGTAACCTTCCATTTCCACATTAAGGGTGAAAGTTGTGAACGTGTTTATTTGTTTAAAAATGTATAAACACTTCTACTTGCTCATTATGTACCTTTTTCTTCAAGGCCCTCTTATCTTCCGCCAATTCTTTTCAGTGTGTACTAGTAATTGTACTAACTGAACCTATTTTAACATATCAGTAAAATACATCTTTGTCAATACAAACTATTCTTATTTAACTTTATTACCGAGCAGAGAGATACACACGTGCAATTCAGTCGCATAGAAAATCGAGTTGAATTTCACATAGTTACATATTCTGCATGTGTCTGAACTGTTGGGGTAGTATCAAGAAGCGCCGAACCAGCAAAAATTTAATAGAATGTTCAAGAAGATCTCATCCTGTAGATAACGTTTCTTTGAGATCTTTCGAAAAGTTGCCCCTGGGCGAGGTAGTAACACTGGATTAAATCTGTACAGAAATATGACGCATGTGACATTTTCTGCCTCTTGGGAGGTGCTATGTTCAACCACTGTGGGCAAGGCGCGCCTAGGCTTTCTTTTTCCGGAAGAAAAGAAGTTTGCCTACGGGTTAGAACGGATAAGCGCTATGTGGTGATGGCTCGCGAATCTCTAAAAGGGTGAAAGTGCCGGGATGGACACAAGGGCTACCTCTGAAAATGTTCTCCGAAGGGTTCTCCGAAAATGTTCTCCTCCCCCAACAGTCCCAGTAAATTTCTTTCGGCGCCAAAGGGAGGACACATCCCCAGAGAGAAGTAGAGTATTATATAAATGTGTGGTGACTGAGAGATAAATAATAATTTTAAGATTGCCGACATGACCACAAACACTTGAAAAGTGAAGCAATATTAAATAAATCTATGAGTATATCATAGTGTCCTTCATCTCCGCGGTTGTATCCTAAGGATCCAGCAATTGGAGCAAGATAAAGTTTTATTTTTGTGCATATTATTACTTATGGATTAAGGATATACTACCAAAAAATATTTTTTACATAGGACGGTTCCATAAGCAATAGAAAACAGACCTGACCGCTATTAAATCACAACAGAATTTCGTGATATTGGACTGACATTACGCGATAAAATTTGAATGATTTGCAGTGTCTAATTCAGTAGCGTGAGTGAGTTTGGGGTTACGGAAGGGGTAGTAGGAGTGGACATTCTTTGAATTTCGAGGAAGAAGGTCCTGGCATAACATTTCAAACTGCTGTTTCAAGGGAGTAATAGGTGATTCAAAACTCTAATAAATGCCTTCGTTCTCAAAACTAAGGGATCTCGGTCAGAGGATTTCGACAAATGAGTGAGTTTTAAGAAGAACCCTACTTTGCCTGTGGTCAACTTCACGGAGAACTGTCCAGAATACTGAAGTTTTCTAAGGGGAGGTTTCTCAGAGCAATTTCATAGGGAAAATTTATAATAAAGAAAATCTTAAAATGAAAGAAAAGTAACTGCATTTTGTTTTAAAAATATGAGTTTTAAGTTTTTATTCTTTATTAATACAAGAATTTTGGCCCGTTATTTATGACGGGTTACCCCTAGTAAAAATTGTTGGTGTCGAAAATTCGGACAGTTGTCCTCGCGCACGTTAATACGCGACCTCAGCTGGCACAAATTTTATATTACTAAACAAACGGTGCTACAGAACGCATAGACCCCTACGCATAGACGCCCTACTAGATAGATAGTTTCTTTATCTCTTTACCCTGAACTGTCTTTTACTTCCTCACCTACCTAAGAAGAGAAAGTATTGTAATCGTGAGTGAGCCAGAAATAGGCAATTTTTCCTCAGAAAAAACTCTTATTGCCACGTCCTGTTAACGAAAAAGAAGATAAATCATAGTAAAAGCAAGTACTAAATTACTTTCTCTAACATACTGAATAGTCAGAATCTATAAATTTGATTTAAACTGCAATTGAGTGTAACCCAGTGGCAGTTATATGAGACCTTGAGACCGAAAAATTTATTGGAAAAATTGATCGTCAAAACGTCTGTTTGTCCGTCTGTGTGTGGTCAACCCCAGCGTCTGAAACGTTCTGACGATTTTCTCCAAAATTGATACTTCGTGATCGATCTGAACGAACACAAGGCTCTGCGAATTTGAAACTGATATTTCGATTTGGGGGGAGGGGGATACTTTACATGAAGTTTTAATAGCACTATCAAAATTTTCTCAAAAATGTCTCCAAATATTTTTATTACACTTTATCCTCGAATAGCGTAGGTCTCATTTTAGTTGAACTTTCTGAATTATCGAAAATTGCAAAAGTTTGAAATTATGCGAGAACGTATGTAGTATTGTTAGCAAGTTAGAGTTGTTAATGTTGTCACCACAAGTTTGCATTTGCCCCACCCTCTTCCCAGCTGCTTCTGGCTATTGGCATCTAAAGTACAATTTTTCATATTTTGCCAAGTTTTAGTCGCCTAAGAGAAGAATTGAAATATGACTTTAAGAGAGTAAAAAGTTCTTTATGCTCATTTTCATTTAAATATCTGGAAACCTTTTAAACCAACGAAATAATGTAACACAATTGCGGAAATATATAAAAGGCGTTCGTATTATAAGTACCAACGATGTGAGAGAGAGCCAGCCAGCCAGCCATACAAACTAACACATGGGTAAACAGACTGTCGAACGTTTTGGAACCAGTGATATTACAGAATGACTCAGACTTTCTCGCATTAGTTAGTTTTCTAATCTTTTTCGTCTAGACTACCTTTCCGGTATTGCTCCGCCCTCTTCCACGTTGCTACACATCGGCGCCAATAAGAAATTTTGACACATTCCTCAATTTGTCCTATCCTAATAGTAGAATTGAAGTACGTGTTTAAGAGTATTACAGAATTGTAAAATAGTCATATGAGCAAATTTTCATTGAAAAATTTGGAGCAGTTCTTGACAAAAGTCGTTTGAACGTTTTGGAAAAAGTGCAATTTTGGGCTTATTTTCACAAACGATTAGGCGTCATCGTGTCTCGAAACGCTGCACCCTTACCAGTTTTTTTTTAGTAAAAAACATTATTGTAGACCATGTATGACTTTAGATTAAAGTAATTTATTTAAAAAGTTTAGTCTGTAAAAATAGAGGTATTATTGAAGGCATTGAGCATTAACTGTACAAAAATTTAAAGAAAAAATCTGGTGTTTTATCTGAGGAAGTTACGCACAAGCGATTCTGAAAATGCGGAATTTTGAGCTCATTTTCACAGAAAAGTATTACGTTTTCGAGAAAGTTTTTAAGACATTATTTGAAGTACTTGTCCTCACAAACGAAATAATGTATCACATAGCCGGTAATGCAAATATTAACAATATAAAGATATTTTCAAAAAATACATTTGTGAAATATTCTAAAAACAACAACAAAAGAATACAAGAAAATGGCGTTTATGACACATTATTAAGTGCATGTGGCACTGTCTGTACAAAATTTCCAAGAAATGAGCTGCCATCTATCGCTGTCAAAACTACATTTTGTTCACGTTTTCTCAATTTTTCGGTTCCCTAGTGGTCGAGCTGAAACATTACTGAATGTTATAGAAGAGTCAACCTTCGTCCTTCACGGACATTTTGGTGGAAAAATGTCGGAAATATTCCTTGAAATCTGTGAATCGATTATCCGCAGAGTTACATAAATTCCTCTATATCGCATATATTACTCCGTTTATGAGACGGTAAAAATTTAATTTTTTTAAATTTAAAAAAGTCCGTAAAAATTGTAGACCCCGTAGAAGGAAGTTCCTAATCTTAGAGCTTCCCAAAGGCTTTCTTAGGGCGACCTAATCTTAGAGCTTCCTAAAGGCTTGCTTACGGCTTCCTAATCTTAGAGCTTCCTAAGAGTTTTATTAGCGCTTCCTATTCTCAGAGCTGCGCTAAGAGGATGCAGAATTCGTTTGCGCCCCGACCCGTTGTATAGCGTTGATTCGCTTTGGGAGAGTGGCGCCTTCTAAAACTCGTTCTTATCGACAAGAGATAGTGAAGGCTACACTTATTATCAGTGGTGATAACATTCGTTGCTCAAATATTCCAAGCAATTATGATTCTGAGTCAGTCGCGCTCTCAGCTGTCCGCAATCCTGAGAATGTATTACAATTTTCACACCCTACAAACGTGGAGTCAAGTAAATGAAAATGGAGTCAAGTACTTAATTATTTTTGCAGGAAAAAACACAAATAATTTATTTTGTAATAAAAACTGAATAATTAATCTTTTTACAAAACACTATTAGTGATGCTTCTCAATAAATTAAGTAATAATGATATTATAATGAATGGAAAGAATTAATTGTTTCAAAATCGTAGCGGTAAATACGAGTACTAATTCTACATAAACATGAAGGTGAAATGTAAACATATTGCAAAATTTAATTAAAAATTTTGGAACTTATTTTTGTACAATAATTAATTTTTGTAATAAATAACAATTATTCATTTTTATTTTTAATATTCTTTTTTAATAAATGTTACGTGGGATTAAATTCTTTTTTACTATTTAGAACATTGATCTCTTTTATTAATAGACTTCCCACAGTTTACCTTCGAGGTAATGTCCCTATTAATTTGACAAAGTATCTGTTTGCTGTTTGAATTAGGATTCAATAGTGCAAAAGGGCAGTGAGAGCACGTATAAATTGAAATGCCAAATTTTCATTAAAAAAGCTTAAACATACACGTGTGAATAAAATAGATAGGTAAATGTTTATTTATATTAAAAGTGAATTATTTGCACTTAAAGCAATTCGTTCTTTTCAGCTAAAATACACATATAGCTTAAAGCTAACAGCCATTTAAAGAGAAAATGTTTGAAGCAATACATACCCTTTTACCCACCCAACTGCTTTATCTCATGAATTATCTTAAATCTTTTTATCTCAAGCTACTGTCAAGGACATTAATGTGCTGAAAGACTAGTTACGAATTGAACGTAGGATCTGTAAGAGTTGATGGTTGAAGCTCAATCCAGAGTCTGATGTTAAGAAATAATAAGACAGATTTTGCTGACGAAGAAGCATTCAATGAATATCCAAGGAGACGAGAAGTTGAACAATTCTATAACATTTCAAACCATTTTTTTACGAATGCAGACATTACAAAACGATAAAAAAGTCGGGTTTTGGAGCGGTTTGACGGGAATATTTTAATCATACTACGATTTTCTGAATAATTTATTTTTGTATATTTTTTTCTACATTCTCGACTAGAACTCCTTGATTTGACTCCCATAAATGCGGTAAAATTCATTTCAAGAGGACCACCTGATGAGTAACAATCTGTCACCACCTGATGTAAATGCATACAATACAATTCCGGTTGGTGAAACGATGAGGGGGCATTAGTTCTGTGTATACGGACGGTAGCAGTTAAGGATACATTTCGCCACATTAACTGTTTGGAAACGCAAACAAATGAAGCCCGAAAACGGAACATTTGGAATCAGAAGTCCTAGGTCTTGTTGACTGTATTACTATTAAGATGTATTTTTGGCATTCCGTTGCTGATAGATAAACTCATATCACAGTCTTATTTTCCTTGTGTTTAAATTGAAGATTTTAATCGTCTTTTATCTACTATTCGTGGCATTTTTGGTTCTAGGTGTCTCATATCGATTAGCGTAGCCAGCAATGTTTTCAGAAAATAGTGAACGGGGGGGGGGGGCTTGATCTTCGAATAATAATGATACATTTTTGAATAATTATTAATTGTACATATACTAATACCACTATCGTCTACTTCAATGTAATAAGACTTTTGGTATAGTTCTCAATAATTTATAATTAAACGCACTAACATCACAATAGCCTGCTTAACTGCAATTGTCATTGAATAACATTCTTTGATTTGAAACCATTTTATTATTTTACTTTATCGATTAACCATTTTCAACAATATTTATTAGTTGACTGAGCAACTTTTACTCTATTTTGCTTTTTTAATAATTCTTTAACTTCTATACACTTAAATGGAGCATTAAAAAAATGCTCAGCTGGCTTCTGACTCAATCTCCTTCTGCTTGTTTGTCCAAATATTTTTCAGTAGATTTCTCACAGAAAAACCTTTCTATTTTGCAAGAGATGATGAGACCTCACTTCTTTCAATGTGTGAATTTTGTCGAACAAACTATCAAATGGGAGTTCATTTCGCCATGGTGATAACACTCAAAGATCAGTGACTTCAATTAGTAATACTTCACGGTGAAAAAGAATGACACAATTCAAGCTTTGGAATACCTAATTTTCAAAGTTGTACCATTTTCTAAATATTTGAGAACTTTGTGGTAAACAGCAAGCATTTCGTTATTGAATTGCTGCACTGAATTTGTATTCAAATAATTTTTGTGCATAGCAAACATCATTTGCATTCCAAACAAATTCCTCGAGTAATTTTATGTTCAGATTTCGGTGAAGTTCGTCATTTTGACGTGAAGATCACTTTTGTCATTTTAACGTGATGCAATAATTTCATTGCTCCCTTTCTCTACTTTAAGTAAAATGTCTTGAAATAAAGAAATAAATGAAATACAGATGAAGCTCATAAATTGTTGGTCTGTCGTCATTTGCGATTTCATTTTCTAGATCGGAAATAATTTCCCAGATTGAATTATGGATTCTTTTAGTGCGAGTGAAATAAACTAAGCCTTCAATGGTCTCCAATGAAGCAGATATCTGTCCAGTTTTGAAAGATGACCATTGCATTAGAACATACTAATAATTAATTCTCTGAAATTCAGATTCACAAAAATTAAAAAATGATTTTAATTCTTCATACTCTTTTGCTGAATTTGAAAACTCTGCATACACTTTTAATACAATATTTTCAACATCAACGGACAATAGTTTTAGAGTATTGCTCAGAATAATTATCTTCAATCCCCCTACACGATCTAGAAGTTTGTACCATTTTTTCTGAGACATCTATATTATAGCTAGCTATTCCCGGATTTTTATCACAACTAGCTAGATAGCTAGGCCGATTTCAGCCTCTGTCAGAAAAAGAATTCTACCGGCCGGCTTCTCTGATAGGTTGTTTTCCCGTGATTTCTCCGATCAATACCAGGCGAATGCCAGAGGAGTACACTAACAAATCGGCCAAGGACAGCGCGTGATCTTTTCTTCCTCTTCCTTGTATTAACCTTGTCCTTAACCTACAAACACACTTACTTGCATTACTATCACATATCGGGAGACCAGACGGGAGCTTACAGCTTGTCCTAGCTGGGGCGGCGTCCCGCTGGTGGGAGATATCTGATAGGGAAAACCCCGCAAGACGATGAGTAGGTTGGTGCCGGATCTTACCATCCAGTGGGAGATCACTGCCAACTCCCGTAATAAAAACATACACTACCCTTACGGGACTAATTATCATAGCAGTTGACGCTCCTGGAAACACTAATCAATCAATCCACTCTCCGTGCTCCGCCCCGCCCTTACTTGGCCCATACCTCGCTGCCTCCCCCGTTAGAACAAATTTTTAAATGTGATCTTGAATTACACAGTCACAGTTGCTTCAAAATTTTCTTAAATTAACTGCAAAGCAGATACGAGAGAATGAACTTAATGGGCCAATGAGAAGATCTCACAGGCAAGGTCCAGTGAATCTCGCAGGAGTGAGCAATCTACGCGAAAGCTGGGAAGTGAGGGCATCAAACACGTTGGTATTACATAAAAGAAATGTATTAAATTAAACAATCGTTTTAGAGTCAATTTCACATTAATTTTATTAGACTCACAAGTATTGTTCATTATATATAATGCTTCGAAAAAATAACGTAGATATTATGTCCTCCTCGACAAGGTGTGCTTGACCTCCCTCGTCAAAGTGGCTGCTTTGCGGACGCAGTACTTTGCAGCTTTTTCGACTAATCAAATCAAAGCCAGCATAGTTTGTTGTAGTAACCAAATTGACCACCACGTCCCATTTTTTCCGAACCACTCCTAATTTTGAAAACCACCAACTTTGATGTCACCTGCCGCCTCTGGTAATATGACTCTACTTTACTGAATATTTACTCTGAAAATTTTTAACTCATCTAGTAGCCTTCCATTCAACATTGTAGATGGACATGATTCATCCAGAAAATGAACTCGACAATTCAATATGAATAAAACGACGAATATACAAATAAAATTGGGAATTCCGAACACACACCTCACACAGATGACTAATCCTCCCATTGAATGAATAAGTTTTGTTACCATTAAAATCAATTTAATGGCATGTCAAAATGTTGCGTTATTTCATGTAGGAGCACGTAAAGGAACTTTCAGAAAAGTCTAATTTTGAACGTAACCAAGAGCCATGAAACATCCTAATTCACTAGTCCTGTTGCTACTTCGTGCACTTCCCAATCTGATGAGACGAACTTAAGTGAAAACAGAAACGGTAAAAGACAATATAGACGTAGAGGCCAAGAGATAACGTTGACGTAGTTGCCTTTTGCATAACCTTGCCTCAAGCGCATGCTCTGCCCGGAATCAGTTGTTCCGAACGACGAAAATTATCGGGAAAGTTTCTGACCCAAAGCCAAAGGAGCAAAAGTCTTTCAGACCTTTGGTCGTGCATTGCAAAATGGGAACACTACATGCCAAGATGGACCTACTTTTCCACAACCATTTTCGAACTTCGGTTCTCATCAGCAATTATAAGAAGAGAACAATATTTCATCAAGAATAGCAATATTTGTTATCTTTTCCAGTTTATGTATCGTCTTTAATTCGTCACTTCTGTTTGGGAAGTGCAGGAAAGTAGCAATATGGCTGACTGTGCTACCCAAGAACAAAATGTGGATGTTTTGGAATTCTATTGATATATTTCGTTCCCCACGAAGCCATTCTATTGGCCTACACCTCTTTTACTTTGACTTTTAACAATCTTAAAGCCGCTCTCGAAAGCCAAGTTTTAAGAACCCATGGTGTACCGTTTCCAAGATATTTGCCATTAAACGACAGGAAGAGGAAACATTCAAACACCCGTGAGAACTTTAAAATCCCTTAAGAATCTCTTTAGATTATGAATTGTGAAGCCATATGTTGTGTGTAATTTATGGTGATGTCGTGATGTCGAAGTGATGTGTGCTGTTTCAGGTAGGGTTAACCTTTCTACTATATATTGTTCTTCAGTAAAAGACGTTCACGTTTTGTTCACGTTCTGTTCACGTTTTCTGAAATTCTGGAAACCCTATCCTAATCCATATATAAGTTGAATTCTGAATACACATGAAAAGAGCATTTTTGGCAAGAATTGATAAGAAATTTGCTTTATTGTAATAAAAACTAATTGCAAAGGCAAATCAGCTGTAATTGGCTTGGCTATTATCCCTCTTCGTGCCTTTCGCGAAGGAATCTTGAAGGACTCCCTGTCGTAAGAACATGGAGAATGATAATTTGAATAACTATATTACTCTCAGAACTCTAAAAGACGTGCCCAGATAGTGAAGTTACATTTCTATTCATACATAAAACAAGAAGCCATCTCAGCATTCGCTCGAAGGATCAGGGAAACTGGACAAAAAACCTGACCGAGATGAGGGCCATTGATCCAGAAGCTGGGGTACAATACTTGTTACAGGTTGTTTAGAATGAAACAGTCCAAATGATCATTAATACTTTCAAATCATTGTAAAAGTTAATATCACTTCCCTTTTCGATGCTCGGTGTAGTCTCTAATTGCATAGAAACAATTGTGCAGTAGAAAATATTTTACGTGACACTTAAACTTGTTTATCAAATTTAATCTTTAATGTCATCTGAGAATGTATTGTATGTGATTCTTTTTAGTGGGCTGTTAATACTGATATCTGATGAATATAATTACTACGTCGAGTGTTATACTCATAGACATTTGTATTAGCAGAAAATATATGTTCCCTTCCTTTATATTTATTTATTTAGTCAAAAAAGTTAAAAATTGTATGTGACGTATGGGAGAGAAACTCATCTAGAGTAAATAATTATGTTGAGTAAATGTTGTACATTGATAGATGGCCTGTAGACCTATTCATGAATTACATCCAGTTTGTAGATCTCTTTATTCTTATGTAAGAGTGAAAGTTTATTTAACATGATATTATGATATGGATTTTGATGTTACAAATCTTCGTTAACATAGGTCATAAACCAAGCAATTCGATGAAAAACTGTCAAATATAGGGTCTTGACAAAGGATCTTCCTAGAAAAGTCAAAAAATTAATTTCGGTTTCCACAGTAAGTCATGATCTTCACAAGTCAAATAATAATATACGTTGGGATATGTACTACAAGTCTACATGCGCATCTCAGAGAAAATTCACAAAGGCCAAAGGCCACTGTTCATAGGCTGGCATTTCAACGCTTCACACATCGAAAGGAAGTGATTTCCGGGACGTGATAAGCGCTATATTCCTTGTGTGAAACGTAACCATTTCAGAGGAACTATCCGGGTCGAGAATCTGATCCCAGAAGTTAACTAATGGCTTTGCATTTTCTCTCAGCGTTCTGAAAGTCAGATGTGGCACTTCCTGGAACGATACTTTCTTAGGCTGAGAAGGGGACATCTTGCGTATAAGTCTTTATTATAAAATTCTGTTATCATACAGATTTATTTGTGAAGTTATTTGGTTCTTGTTTTTCACAATTTTTATTTGAGTAATAGAAATATTTTAATCATACATAACGTTATTACAGCGTTTTTAGGTATTTCGTGTGTATCAACACTGATGAATAACCCTTGAACAAAATATTGAGAGGGAGGAGGAGGAAGCAACTTCCCGCGAAAAAAAGTTGAATGCTTGTAAATTGTGAAAATTCAGAGATTTAATTAAAAATGGGATCTGTGCCATTTTATATATTAGAACAAAAAAAATTGAAGAAAAAATCGAGGCCATTTTCGAGAACATTTTGAAAATGTCGTCATGTAAAAATTCCCAAACTTAAAAGATTTCAAATCATGACATCAAATCCCCAAAATCAAGAGATCAAATTCAAGGGGCCGCGACATCAGTCACATAGAACGGTATCGATTACGATACTACATTTTGATGAACATTCTGTGTATTATTTATGCACTAGGATTGTTCATAAACACACAGATATTTTGAGAAAACTCTTTTTTCGATATCAAAGACCCAGAGAACCCAAATGGCGACTGCAGTACGTATACAAAAAAATCGCCGTTTTCCAGTGAACGATTTGCAAACCTTTCTCTTCTTACGAAGTCAGTGAAAGTGAAAGTAATTTGCAGTGAATAAGAGCCAGAAAAATTCTCTCTTTTGGAATCAAAAACTCAGAAAACGATTTTTCTGTCGAAATTCAACACTTATTTCCACATTACATAATTTTCTCTTACAACATAGTAAGCGAGAAAGTAAAATCTTTAATTAAATTAAAAATTGATCGTTCAAATTAGCGTTTGCAGTTTTAAATTAAATCATTCACATTATATAAGGAATAAATTGAAATAACAATTGTCAGTTGGTTTCACTCCTACAATAATGTTACCCGAGGCCAACCGTCCTCCCACTGCTCACGTATCGCCGCCACTGACAGAAACGGAAATGAATATGAAGGGCTCATTTTCAAAATCGACTTTTCTTTTATGATTACGTAGACTTTTCTTTTAGTCCACTTTTTGCTGTTTCAAAACATCATAAAAATATTTCAGTCCCAGCCACAATAAACGGAACTATTAATTTCTCGGATAAGTCATTACTAATTTTGTGCTTAATATGTGTATTTCTGTTTTATTATGTCACCACAAAGGAAATACGAACTTAGCGGGTTCCGAATCTAAGAATTTTCAATCTCTGGGTTTGGCTGGACATAAGGCTTCCAATCCATATTTCTAATTTCCAATGCGCGTAGAAGCCGAAGAAAGAAGAAAGAAGAAAGAACTATCCAGTCTCTATCCATGTGAGAGATGTCTTTGATTTCGTCAGATACCCACGTAGGTACTCAGGAAAAATAGAAAAACGATGGAATGATTTAATTTTGAGTGAAAAATGCAAACATTTGATTGTGTTATCATAATTAGTTGTAAATAATTTACAACTTATTATGATACCTTACTATCAATTTTCAAGTATTTAAAAATTTCCTTCCCTCTTTTTCAACTCGACAGAGAATATATAACCTTCCTCCACTCCCGTTGACACCCTCCCCACCACCATTCTACTATATCCCTACCGACGGTTCCGGTGGTGCCAAAAGCTTCATCCAGTCAAATCCATCACATGTGTTTAAACAACTATGACAAATTTATATGATTCATAAATGGAATTTTTTTATATTTTTCTGTGTTACGTATTCACTTCTTAATTATTTATAAAAAAAGTAATTTCATAAGTTTAAACTAACTTCTTCAAACCTTTCCTTTGTTTTTAGATTTAACAAATTCAAAAAAGTATGTTGTGTACCTGAAGATGACGATAAACCTCCTCAAAACGTCGTATATGTAAAAAATATCAAGTGAGATATATATGTTTAATATTTCTTTTGTGAATTAAAATAATAATATAACTGTCTTTAAATAATAGGGATCTTTAATAATAATAATAATAATAATAATAATAATAATAATAATAATAATAATAATAATAATAGGGAACCTAAATAGGAAACCACATCTATTCGACTAAATTAACAAACAGAGGTTGTGGGGCGTTTTCTCATGTAACTAAGCTAAAAGAATATCCTGAATCAAACGACATATGTGAGTTCAAGCGCGACAAATGATTTCATACGAAGTGTTTCCACGACACTCAAAAGTTTTCTATGAAAATTAGATCAAAATTGCGCAATTTCAGAAACGCTCAAACGACATGTCCTTCAAAACGATTCCAAATTTTTCAATCAAAATTTTCACATAGAACCTGGTTTTCCTCTCCTATAATACTTTTAAAGCCATATTTCCCATTCTACTATTATGAGGTCGAAAAAAAATTAAGAAAATAGTTTTTTTGAAAAATCATCATTTCCTCAATGTAATATTCATGTATGAAAGTAAATTTTTTTTTTAAAAATTTTTTTCAAATTACTAATTGAAAAAAATCACTTACTTTCACATTTAAATGCTAATGTAACTTTGATTCAGTTGTTGCTATGGAAACGAATGGTGTCAAAGACATTCAGATACATAGATTCAAAACGCTTTTAAGGTTGTGAATGCACAAGAAGAACAGTTTTAATTATATTACTACTTTTATGAAACTATTGTCACAGTCGTAACATGTGATTGGGCCTCGAGAGACAGCAGATTGGGCCATATGAGCCAAAGGCCGTGGCTTGTATGGCAGTGGGTTCAAAACTTGCGTAAGGCACGAATGTTTTAATTCATATTTGTGGTGTGAGGGGCATTCGTGTCCCTCTTGAATTACACCTACGCCTTAATCCTTCCGTAATCTCTTGGCCTGACAGACAACTGTGTGTGCAATATGTATGCGTAATTGAGTAACTGCCAGAACAATGGTATCCAGAGGCGAAATGAGGCTCGGGGATACTGTGGGCAAATGTGTGTACGTGCAGGGCCGATATAGGTCTATCAGTCCCCCGTCACTAGATAGGCCGGGGCTTGCTCTTATTTGAACTGTATTTGAATTTGAATTCAGCCATTTTAGACCCGTGGTGGGCCAATAGCGTCGAAGGGCGCAAAGGCGCTGTGCGCGAAATCTACAGGCCGGACCCGGCCCTATTCACGTGTTTTGTGCGTGAACGTAAACGGCGTCGTGTCAACGTTTTTGCGTTTGTGATTTTCTGAGTTTCTGAGACGGTGCTGTGTGCTGTGAAGTCGAAATGCCCCAATTGAGGCGTTGTTGGGTACCCAATTGCCGAAACAACAAAAACATCAAGAGTGGACGGCAATTCTTCAGGTTTCCAACAGATCCTGAAAGGTAAGCGATATTTCATGCTTAGCATGACTCCATAAAAATTATTTAATGTACTATTTAGTGACATAGTAATTTAACTATGTCACTAAATAGTACATGAAATTAATTTAAATAATGTAATTATATGTCAGGTTATTGTAAACACTTACAATTATTATGAACATCCAATGTATTAAAGTCATGAAAGCACTGGTTGCTTTAATAATCATGTAATTGATAAGTTATAATAGCTATAATAACATTAAGGTGATTTTGATATAACTAAATAGTTCAATTACATTACTATTTTTATTACAGGTGTGTAAAATGGTTAAAGGCAATTGGGGATCCGACTTTGGCATCTTGCCCTTGGGAATTTCTTACTAAGTTAAGATATTTGTGCATGGAGCACTTCACGCCGGAAATGTTCACTGCAGCAGGCAGACTAGCACATAATGCAGAGCCCATAATTTTTGCTGATGTGCGTCCTGAGTTGCCGGAGGGAGCACTCAGGTCATTTATAGAAAGCATACCACAAGAAAGGCCTACTTTTTTTTTCTAGCAACTAGAAGGTGTAATAAGATACCGTTTTTCTTTTTTAATTTAATTAAACATCCTTATTTCTTTTGCAGGATCTGCTCTACCTGCTCGGCATGTAGTGGACATTTCTCCTGAGTTCCCCGAATATTCTGGTGAGTGCAAATGCCTTTTTAATTGAAGGTAAATGTTTGCCCTGTGTTTTGTGTGTCAATAATACCATATCTCTTTGTATTGCAGATCCTTCTCTACCTGGTGGAGAAGTTCGTGAAGAACGTGTGGAAGGGGACATATTGTATATCTTCTGCATAATGATTACCGTAATGACAGACACTATATCCAGATTGGTAATCAGGGCGTTTTGCCGTGATGCAAATATGCGAATAATGGAAGGCCATGAATTTTTGTAGTTATGTATTTTTACCATTTTTTCAATTTATTATAGAGGTTCAGTGTTTGAATATATTTTGCATAATTTTTAACAATGTTGTATTTATTTAATTGTTGTTTATTTGTATATATTAGTATTATCATAGTATATCATTAGTATTAGTTTGTATTTATTAGTATTATCAGAAGGTATCATTAGTATTAGTTTGTATATATTTTGCATCATTTGCCTTTGGATTTTCATCCACGATCCATTGAGCAACTACAACTAGCCATGCTTTTGGACAAATATGTAGCCTATGATATCGGAATATTAATGAAACCTACTAAGTCCAAAAACTCTGCTTTGAGATAATGAAGTTGAAGTAGAATCACGTAATTTTTGTACTTAGTTCATCACTTGTACTAGGTAGGAGGTAAAACATGTTTCTTGTAATGCAGTTTAAAGTGTAATATTGCTTTTTTGAAGAAAGCAAGCAAAAAAAGATAGATTTTGTGGACTGTTTGTGCAGATGCAAGTTTCTTGTTTATTTGTTAAACTTATCAATAATATTCATTTGTATTGTACCTTAGTAGCAATTTTGATAATAGGCTGAAATTTGACAGGTGCTGATAGCTGGAATGTCATTTTAATAATGCAATATTAAAGAAGTAACGGTAACTAGTTATATTTGGACAATTATCTAAATTCATGGTTTCAATATTTAGTCAATGGCAAAGTAAAATAATCTGTGTGTCTGATTACTTGCTTAAATTTATTTTGTAAAAAATTGTATTATTGTTTATATTGTATATGACTATTTACATAATTTAGAAATAAATATTGTGTTTATGAAATAACTTTTTATTTTGCACTCCTTGGACGATTCCATTCAGTGACTTAGGATTCCAAATCCTAATATTTTAGTCTTCTAAATTGCCTAGCGTATTTATTTTACATAAAATGTATTAATTTGACGCCATTTTGAAAACAACTTCATTTTAAATTTCCCGGTCATTACGCCCCACCTCCATTGGTAGAACGCCCTTCGACGCTATTGGCTCACACATTGAGTCTAAGATGGCTGCTTCCCCCACCATGAAAATTAGACATTTGAATAAGAGCGTTGGGATTAACGTTGAGTGCCGTCTCTATTATTATACTCTCTGAGGTCTATGCAGTGTTCAGGAAGCCCGAAGGTGCACTTCACTGAGGTTGTCCGCATAGGTACCGCAAGATACTCTCTAGCTAGATCTTTTAGGCGCCAATAGATGGTAATTGGGAAGAGGATGAGGCAAGCCGAGAAGCTAGCCCAATTTCAAAATAAAAGTAAACTAAGTAGTATGAGAAAGTCTGTGTCATTCCGTAGAACCACGTTTTCAATTCATTATCGAACACATCAGCATCGTTAAACCTTGGCATTCTTTTATTCGTATTGTTTGATTCATCCATAGTCACAGTTTTGCATATGAGCGTGGAGTAATAATTAATATCATCAAAATGTAGTCGCATGCAGAGAAGGTCGAATCAAAACGAAACTACAACCACAAATAGGTATTAGAAATTAGGCATGTCGAATTTTCTAATATTAATGGTTATTGTTTTGGATGTTTGATCCGTGTCAGTGAAGTGAAAAGGTCCATTGTATCACCAGAATCAAGGCCCTGATTTACGAAAAACAAATAGAAGGTAATGTTGACCACTACATGAGAAAACATAGAAATTATTTTAAAGAAGCCAGTGTAGTAGCTACTTTCATTAGGTATTCAAATATGATTATTTATTAGTAAGTTTTTTAACACTTTTCAAATAACAGAAGAGTTTTAATTTTCATAAGAATGTGATTAAACATGCAAAATAGAGAAAATTAAAAGTCAATAAGCTGTAACAAAATAAAACGTGTAATACGTAACTCTAAAAACTACTTCTCTGAAATACGTTTGACATTACCCTCGGTTCCCCTCATTCCATGACCTCTCAGCGTCAATATCCGAGTTATCTGAGTCTGGTTTTCTGTCCATCGTCATACCCGAAACGTTAGTGCTCGAGATATTCCTAATACATTCATGTACTGCTGAAATGAAGAAGGCTGTAATCCAAATAGTATAATGGGAACAATGCGGAACTAGTGGTGCTAAAACAGCACGTTCTTTATCACCCGTACTTTCATGCAAAATTACGCGAAAAGTACTCAAATTTTCGAAAAATTGTACATAATTTTATTTCAAAATCTATCTTTAAGGAACAGATTTAATTAAGGGAAAAATCTCTATCTTTAATTTTTTAGTTGTGGGAAGACTCCGAAGAACATTTGAACGTTTGCAATTTTCGAAAAATATGGTTTTCCAACGAACATGAGACACGCAGAATTATCTTAAACGTCCTTTACACTATCCAACAAATTTGAGTAAAAAACGATGGAGTGACGTTTTTGAACATTTGGAAAATATCCCAGGGGTACCCCCCAAAAATAAAATATCGGTTTCAAATTCAAGGGCCTGGACATCAGTCAAATCGATCAGAAAATATCCATTTTGGAGAATATCGACTGAACGGTTTAGCCGCTAGAATTGTTCACAGACGAACAGACAGGCAGACAATCGTTTTGCCGTTATTCAATTTTTAGGTATCGAGGTCTCACAAAATATGGATTCTGGCTTCACGACGTGTTAGAGATTTTTTTCTAAATTTAGCAACTGAATTTATCCCCTTTTTCGTTATCAGGACCATTTTAATCAGAGCTTTCCTGCCGAAAATTCGCAGTTTTTTGCGTAACATTACATAACTTTCTCCGTACTCCGTAGAGAGAAAGTTAAAATTTCTGGGCGATTGCAATACCTTGCCGGCAAAGGACATGCGCAGTATCTCCCAGCTCGGGTCTCCCTCACTTTGTAGTGGTCGAGTGAACTTGTGTGATCTTGTGCAAATTCTTCTACACACTACACATTCTATAAAACAAATAGAATCAGTGTATCCTAATATGACTATTATCTACTAGTTTCACATCTATGATAATTAATTTTATTTATAGAAAAAAAAAGTTCATAAGAAGGATCGACCACAATTGAATCATCATTAGCTTTAGAAAGGCAGTGCATTGCTTCAAAATTTCTTTAAAAAATAATATGTAGATATATTTCGGAATACTTTTTCTTGGTTGTGAACAAGAATTACAATTCTCATTATCATCGTAACTTCTCCACTCTCCTATCAGAAGTAATCGGTGTTATGTAATATTGATTTATATGTATTGATTTTGTATTTCAAAAGATTAATTTAAAAATACATATAAAGATAAAAAACAATAGCGCAGATGAACAAATCCGGTACTTGGGGTAGTAGGAAGAGTCTCAGTCTGAGCTTTTAGTTTGTGCCAATCTCTCCTCGTTTATTCTTTCTTTGACAGGCAGCTTGTTCTTATAAGCTGTGACCCTAGTTTATTGCGGTTCACATTGCTAACGTGGACAAACAGACCATTTGGTCTTGGGTCCCGCAGCTTCTCGCTGCCATGCAGTTACTTGTTGTTGGTATTTGTGCTCACCCGTAATCAAATCAGCTCCAAACATCGGCACTGAAATGCAAAATAATAAAAATGAATTGGTACGCTGTTAAAAGTGAACGGCATAGTCGTGACTGGACACTTCGGTCACGATATACAACTTGAATCACTTCATAAAACTCGCTAAGAAACTTTTAACTTTCAATGAGGATTAAGGTTTCAAAGTCTTAACTATTATCGACAACAAAGCTAGTAAGATAAAAGCTCTTTAATTGAAGAGATTTGCTTGTAACTGAATAGGTAACGTGATGGTTCTTTAATAACATCATAAGAGATACAATAAGAAATGCAACCGCCTCTGGGACACATTGACTCTTAAAGAGTACTTGACAATATTTCACTCTGACTTTTTCCAATGAAAATACTGTACAATATATAGTTAATCTTTAGCAATGCTAATATCCACACTCCAATTAGTGAGGCACATTCATTTCCCAAATTAATTGTTCGACTACAACAAATGTGAGTAAAATATTGTTTATTAACACAGAATCACTATTTTCATTCACGTTCTCATCATAGTTCGTTATGGAGGAGATCACCTCTTCCGTTTGATCCGGAGTCTCCAGGTTAATATAGAAAATATGAAGATAGGGAATATATCAAGATCAGGAAGATATCAGTAATTAAATTCGTTGTGAAAAATGTATGGAATTGTTTAGCAGAAGTATGAGAAGTGATGGGAATGATAGCGTAAATTGTTCTTGGCTCACGGAGTTAATACACACGTGTGGAAAAAAATAACCCATATTTCGCATTAAAATTCGTTCTCCTTCATGAAAAATATTATTACAAAAAATAATAATTTCAATATACGAATGTTCAAATCCGAAAATTAACGGCGTTAAAAATCTATGCATCTCGAAATGTAAATTCGAGCGTATGAATCCCAAGTTTTTTCTTTGTAAGATAACTATATTATTTATATTTAACGAATGTATATAACTCTTAAAAATACAATTTCATATATTTATCCATAGACTCTACTGTCTAGAATCTTCTAGATATTTCAAAGTTTTCAATTTTAATTTCGATGTAAAAATGATGCTTTCGCTCCCATCTTTGACTTTCTCAATTTATTTTATATTTTTACGAGCGAGGTTAGTAATATAATCAATTAATTTTAGCAGGTTAAAATTTATGTATACGGAAATTATATTTAAAGGTAAAATATCCACCATATGACTTAATGTTTGTGACCTCCCCAATTCAAAATCGGAGTCACGGGCTTCCAGAAGGTGGCAACCCTAGATTCTCTTAATTTATCATATTCGAGATATCAATAGAAATACTATGAATTTTAATTTTATAGAAAGCATAAATGTAATTTTGTGGTTCTCATGTAATGAACAAAATTATAATTCACTTGTGTGTGTATACTGTGTTTGTAGGAAGGGAAGGATGTGACGTCATGAACATTTTTATCAAAATCAAACCTGTCATTATTGCAAATTCTCAAACTCTCTCAGTATTGAAATAGAAAATCATTCACCACATTTCTATTAACAATTCTCACAAGAATTTTTTTTCGCCTTGTTTTCGAGAGAATTTCAAACCTTCAGTTTGGTGTCATAGTTTCAAACCACACACGAAAAGCGAATCAGGTTAGCCACTACTTCCGCAAACTAGTTCAGGTATATATCATTTCTCCAATGCTGCCTACGATCGCATTACACATCACCGTTAGCGGTTGGAAAGAGCGGTTTACACGGTACACAAGAAGATATTCTTAACTGATATATAAATCTTGAAAGGTGAGTAAAGAAGTAGCACATTTAAAACTGTTACTATGAAAACAATTTTTAAATATTTTTTTAGTTTTTGGGGGAAATTCATGGTTTGAGATAATATAACTTTGCGAACAATTATTGCAAATAAATTCCTTTCAATTACATCTTTATCATTATAAAAGCGTCAAAGACACTTGATAACTTCTTTTTGAAGTAGTTTAGATTGTACATGCTTTCAACTGAGGAAATATGAAAGAGAGTGGTTATTAGCTAAAATCCTAGAAAGTGGAATTGCTGCGTTTATGTATTACTTAGCCAGTGAACAATGAAAAAAGGAACAAATAATTTAAAAGCATATTACTTACAAATGTATTGGTTTTTATCGGTTTGTGCTTTGGTCATAAATTATTTTACTTACACAGGCGGACATTTACACATTAATGGAAATTATCCTTTAAAGAAATAACATCAATATCTTCCTAATGCTGTAAGTTTAGAAGCATCTCTTCTTTTCTAAATTCTAACGGAAATACCTCGCAGAACACAACTTTCGAGAACATAACCTCAATACTATGTATTTCATATGGTGTGTGTTAAAAGTTTTAAAAAATTTGATATCTATGTGTTTGGAACAAATATTTAAGACATGAATTAAGTCATTGTGGTGCAAAAGAAGATAGGTACTACAGTATATCTAGATGCTTGCCAAGTAGGAGAACAGTAGTCACGGATCAAGGATTCAGATATTACCGAAGTATTCGTTTTTGCAAGCACAGTTGATCAGAAGAAAGTATAACAATTTACGGAATACCATCAGGTTGTTCTTGAATCTTTTACACATTGTAGGCATATAATTGTGTGTAAATAAATATCTTTTTGTACGCGTTGCTTGATTATTTAATATTTCTTTAAGAAAATAATTACTTTAGAAAAATGTTCATTTAGAAATCTTTATCTATAATAATACTTATACTTAAAATTGACTTTAACCGCATATAACTGGATACATGTGAGATATTTGTTTGGTAAGATGGTATTTATAAAGGTGACTATTACAAGCTTGGAAAAGGAAAATTAAGAACGGAAAAATATATCAGTTACAGAGTTCATTTAATACATTGCGAACAGAGACCTCATAGTTACAAGTCCAGTACACCAGTATTCCTCAATAATCCATTTCGAGAAATTTTGAAATTGATGTTCCAAGAGTGTGAAGATAAATACACTCAGGAACATGGTATCTTATTCAATTACGCATGCATATAAATTTATTTACATGTAAACGTATTGGAGTTTGCATCCATTGTTTTGCTGCAACAGTGCTGCTTTTACTCACTCTGCGCCGTCGTCACTAGCAGCAGCAGTAGCGCCGCTACAGCCTGGGAGCTCGGCATGTTTGGAAGCGCACTTGGACTTCTGTTGTTCTGCACTACCTGATTGTCGATAACTGTCTGATTTATCGCCAATACCTTAGAACGATTGGGAGATCGTATCTTATCACCAACCACGTACTCAGAGAGATAACAGGTGAGATATTGTCTGTCTTAACTAGGCTGAGGTATACATGTTAGCAGAGGCCCCTCAAAGGATGTGGTTATTTGTAAAGGTTAAATTAAAAATTTCAATTAACATGTCAGAGTCTCCCGTTTATTAGATTTTACAATTCTGATGTATTCTGGGTATTTGGAAGGAACATTCGAAGTAGTAAACCTCTTGGCAATACGCCTCAAGGAGAATCAGAAAGTAATACACAAATAGGATGGCACTAATAATATACACTAAAAACAGAATATTTTCGTTAAAATTTGTGAAAACTTGGATAAAGAAAATTGTACTAATGGCAAAAAATACATAAGACAATATTCAAGAGTAAAAATGCATCCTGATGAATTATTTAAAAACAAAATAATTAATAAATACTAAATATTGCTAACACAAAATATTAAAGAAAATTGTAAAATTAGCTTTAGCTTCCAATTTTCAAATTTTAAATTTTTCCTTGAAGAGATCTCAATACATTTTAATCTGCAGTGAGAGTACATAAAATACTACTTGACTATTGCTGTTGAAGAATGATATTGCATACTCTGATATATTGACATATATTATCAGGAAAATATAATTAATTAGTTAATAAATTTAAAAAGTGTTTCCCAATTCATTAGAGACACGATTTTCATCATTTGTAATATCTTTATGAGGATATATTTATGTACTCGGTATCCTAATTCAGAATGTATAAATTCTGATTCTAGTTTCTCACCAGAAAAAGAAAGTGGTACTAGAATGAGGTTTGCTAAAGAGATAAGTTGTGTTTCGTTTTATTTTTCTAAATCAGGAACGTCAGAAGTATTTTCAAACAAGAGTTGGCAATTTTGAGTTAATATAGTAAGGTTACCCGAAAAACAAAAATAAATTATTTTTAATGTTCAAAAGTATGAATTTATATTCCACATAATATTTTGATTTTCACTTTTATTTAAAAGCATTTTCTAATTATTATGCTATTTTTTAAAATTTAATTATATGTTTACTTTCTTCGAAACGCACTACGTATCCCGGAGTAATATATGTACTATAAAGAATGTATGTAATGGTGCAGAAAATCGATTTCGACATTGCATCGTAAATACTCGTTTTGGGGTCCCCTGATACCGAAAAAGTATTGTTTATTTTTTTCAAAATCTCCGACCGTCAATCTGTGAACACCACTAGCGCCTAAACCATTCGTAGATTTTTTTCAAAAAGAATATTCCCGACTCGATCTGGTTCGATCGACTCGAAGAGCTGCAATTTTGAAAAACATTCTTTAAAATTTGTGAGTACTTTACATGAAGCCCGTGGGATCTTTTCAAACTTTTCTCAAAAATGGCTTCAAAGAATAAGGTAAGATACACTTATAAGTGTAAGGGAGCATATATCCGATTTTCACTGGTAACTCTGAATTTTCGAAAATTGCAGAAGTTGATTTTTTTTCGATTTCTTCCTACAATTACAAAATTGAAGAGAGGTTTTTTCAGCAAATAAAATTTGTTTTCCAAATTAGTTCTTTCAAGGCCATGTGCAGTTTTTGAAACATGTAGTAGTTTTCGCGTAATATTGCGTGGAATATGTGCTATTTTAAAAAATAACAAAAACAAGATTTTCTCAGAAATGGCAGCTTTTTATTTAAATTTTGGTAGGGATAGTGCTCAATGTACTCTATGAAATAATAAACGTCATATTGCTCAATTTGTTTTTCAAAAATTCCAAAACTTAAATTTTTTGACTTTCTGTTTTTTTTTATTTTACGTCAAAAAACAGTTAAAACTGCGTATGAAGTGCTATGGGAAAAAGTGAATTGTGTGCACATTTTCAAAATTCAGTGATCCCTACACTGTCCTATACTACTTGAATTTTGGAAGAAAAAAAAAGAGGTCCCATGTAAGAAAATCTATTTTCAAGGATAAATAAGCAATGAATTTTGGGCTCTTATCCATGTTGTCCTTCGGAATAATACTTCCTGCCGCGACAACATGGAAACGATAATTTGAATAATTGTATTTCCCACTGAATTCTAGAAGACGTGCACAGAAAATGAAGTTACATTTATGTCCAGAAGCAAAACAAGGGGCCATCTCAGCATTTGCTCAATGGATCAGGGAAACTGGATGAAAAACTTGATCGAGATGGGGGTCATTGACCCAGAAGCTGCGATACTTGTTACATATTGTTTGGAATTATACAGTCCAAAGGTAAATAATACATTAAATATCACTGTTAAAATTAATGTTACTTTCCTTGTGATTCTCAGTATAGTCACCAATTGTATAGAAACAGTTATGCAGCAGAAACGATTTCACTTGGGATTTAAACTTTTCTATCGAATTTAATCGTTTAATGTCATCTGGCAAAGTGTTGTAAAATAATATGCATGTATTGTATGTGAATTTTTTTAATGAGCTGTTGATACTGTCACCTGGTGAATATGATTTCTACGTCGAGTGTTATTGTAGACACCGGCATTTTCTGAAAATATACTCCCGCCCTTAAGAAAGTCATTTTTGACAAAAACCACTGATTCGTAAATAAACAGACAAGGTAATGGTAAAATTCCTAGATTAATGAAGAGAGGCTTACATGAATCACGTGGGTGGGATTTGGTTATTATTCGTACAATTCGTTTTTGTAATCTAAAAGTCTGGGAGCTATAAGATATATTTCCACAGAATATTATGCCATATCTCAGGCGGGAATGAACATTCGCGAAATATACACAACGAACAGTATGAAGGCTGACTGAATTTGAAATAATGCTGAACGCGTAGCATAATGAACTTAATTTTGTGTTAAATGGACTTTCCATTTAAGGTGTGACTGAATTGAGAGACTTAAAAAGTTTGTTGCCTTAACACCAGTCAATGGTACACCGTTCATTTTCAATGGAGCACAGCATTGTTTATTTGAAACGGAAAACTGCATTAAAACCGTTTTATTTTCGTTTACTATTAATTTGTTATTTCGGAACCAATTTGAAACATCTGATATTGTACTATTTACGGTTTCTTAATTGCAAAGGATGTTCGTATCATGTGCAAAGAGAACCGTTCTTCCGTTTCGAATCGTCAAGGGCATATCGTTTACGTAAAGTAAGAACAGAATAGGGCCTAAAATCGATACTTGAGGAACTCCATGTGCAATGGGCCAAGAGTCGGAAAGGTGCGTACGTAATGTTCCATCATTCCAGTAAGGTATTTCCACTCTCGGAGATCGTTGTTTAAGGTACGAACATAACCAATCTAGAGCAATACCACGGATTCCATATGGAGGTAATTTTGAAAGTAAAATGTCATGATCAATGACGTCAAAAGCTTTTGAGAGATCTAAAAATAATCCATTAGGTGCCTCGTTTTGATCCAATGATGAGGCGACATCTTTAAGAAAAGAAAATATAGTTGTTTCCGTTGATTTTGATTTTCTATATCCATGTTGTCAATCTGAAAGCGCGTCGTGTTTACTTAGAAAGGTTTCCATTCGTACGTAAAAAAGTCTCTAATATTTTTGAAAAAACTGATAGAAGAGAAATGGGCCAATAATTTTGAATTTCATTTTTGTTGCTTTTTTTGAAGAGCGGCTAAATTTGAGCTGTTTTGAAAATATCTGGAAACGTTCCGGTGCATAACGATGAATTAAATATGTGAGTTAATGGCTCACGCACAGATCTTTACCAAAGAATCCGGGAATTCATCTAACCCGGACGAATATTTATTTTTTAGTTAACCGATTATTTTGAGAATTTCATTGGAAGAAGTTTCGGAAACGAACATCGTGTCTAAAATTTTGGGTGAACTGTCTGTTTGTGAATTTTGTGGCTGAAGACCTTTAGTGAGATCGACAACAATTCTCAAAAAGTATTGGTTAAAGAGACTAGCCACTGTTGCCGGATCGTTCACATTTATATCGTATTTTAAAACAACATTCTCTACAGGGTTTCTAGTTGATTTGGTCGTATTTTTTTATTATATTCCACATTGCTTTTGTTTTGTTATTTGATTTCAAAATATCCTGATCGTGTTTCATGATTTTAGCCTGGCTTATGACTTTTCGTAACAATGATTTGTATTTTTTAAAGTAGATAAGGAAATCTTGAGATACGTTATGACATTTAGAAATTAAAGAAAGAATTCGCTTGTTTTTACAAGATGTCCTAATCCCTTGTGTTATCCAAGAATTGCTTTTCCGTGAAATATTTAATTTTCTTTTTTGAAGAGGAAAGCAAGTGTTAAAATTAAATGAAAGAGTTGAAAAAAAAAGAATTATATTTGTCGTTTGTATCAGCAGTATTATAAACCGCTTCCCATGACTCCTGCATCAAGTAATCAATGAATAATTTTATTTTACTTTTAGTAAACAATCTAGTCATACGTGTATTATTTATTGTGTCAGTGATCGCATTTCTGATAATGGTAAGAATTTGTGCATCGTGGTCACTGTATCCTAAATCTTTTGTTTCATCTTCATATCGAGTAGTGGTTTTGTTAATTATAATTTGATCAATTGCCTTCATCGAATTTTGTGTGATCCGTGTAGGTACATTAATTGTAATGTCTAAATTGAAGGTATTAATTAAATTGAGAAACTTTTCTTTCTCGCAAGATTCGACCAGAAAATCAATGTTGAAGTCTCGGCATACAACAATGGATTCAAAAGAGCGATTGCTGAGTTTGCTAAGTGTTATCTCCAGGTTTCCTAAGAACAATCAGCAGATCTCTTTGTTGGAGGTCTGTAGATTCGATGTATTATCACTTTTAGGGAAGTAAGATGTACAACAGAAATTTCGAAAACATTTTCAATAGAATATACATTTAATTCCGCCAAGGAGATAGAATCAATATTATTTCTAACGTAAATACAGGAACCCCCATACGTAAGACCTTTATGCGATTCTCTCTCTCTCTCTCTCGCTCGCTCTCTCGCTCTCTCTCTGTCTCTCTCTCTCTGAGATAACCAATGTTCTGTAAAGCAAAGAACGTCCATTTAATTTAAATCTCTCTGTAGAACTGCCTTGATAAACTCAGTTTTATTTGAAAGAGATTGAACATTATGGTGAAGAACGTTTATATTTTGCAAGTACCTACACGAATGTTTTTCTGCTGCATCTGACTGTAGTTGCTATATATTCCATTTTTACCTCGAGTGCGTGGTCGAAGGTTGTAGTGTGTCCCGGCAGAGACAGGTTGTGAGGAAAATGGGGCATCAGGTGTAGATGAATTGGAAGTGGGAATGGGAGAAACGGGAATAGATTCAGAGGAAGCGGTAACAGGGTTCGAAATAAGGGGGGTGGAAAACGTAAGGAAGGTGAAAGGGATGGATTTTTGGCAGGAGACTGCGTAGGACTGGAGTTGATGTATTGCGCAAGCTTGTTACCGACTGCATGTTTTCCAGCAAGGTTCATGTGAAGACCATGCCGTGTGAACTGTTTTGCTGAGAGGAAATTAATTTAAAAAAGTGTAACATTTGTTTCTCTCAGTTGCAGTTTTAATTGTTGGTTTGCGTGCTTAATCTCGCTGCATAGTGTTGGTCTGTTGTACCAGAAGGGCAGAGTCGAGACTACAATGTTAGTATTTTGGGCGGCATATTGTAATTTGTTTACATGTTCTTCAGGTGTAAAGTTATCGCCCAAGTTAATGTCATTCTGCCCTCCTATGATAATGACTGTGTCCTGATTGGTCAGTGTCTTCGTTTGGGTGTCCAACTCTGCAGTCACATCTGCGAACCTCCCGTTAGGTTTAATTTCTCTCGTCGATAATATTTGCATTAGAGGGTGATTTGTCCACATTGTTGAATTTACGAGTAAATGTGCTTTAAATGATGTCATAAGCTCTAAAAAAAATTATGTGACCCTTTCTAAAGGTTGATTTCGAGTTAAAAATCTGTAGTATTGTAGTAAACTTAGTAGTATTGAAATGGTAACTTTTTGCAATTTTCAAAAATACAGTCAACCGGAAATAAAGAGTTACGCCGACTTTTTACCGTCATTTGAAAGAGAAAAGTAAACTAGTGGTGCTACGAAATGGCACAGACTTTGTCGCATTAGTTAGTTTTCTATTAAAATAATCTTCGAGCGACTAGGCTAGCTTTCCGGTATTGCCTCACCCTCTTCCAAGCTCCTATTCATCGGTGCCAAAACGAAATTTTGTCACATTTCCTCAATTTTTCGGTCCCCTGATAATAGACTTGAAAATTCTTTTAAAATATTACAAAAGAGTAAAAAAGTCATAAATGCAAGTTTTCTTTAAAAAAATTAGAATAATTCTTGAGAAAATATCCATTGAATGTTTCTGAAAATGCCCAATTTTGCGTTCATTTTCATTCATAAGTTTTTAGTTTTTGAGAAACTTCATCAGAAATCATTTGAAGCACTTTGTGTTCACAAATGCTATAATGCAAAGTAAATGACCGTAATGTTATTATTAACGGCGTGAGAGATATTTTAAAAAATTGGTAATTTAAAAACAAAATCATAAGAATAATCAAAATGGCATTAATATTTTATTCAGTATATTTAGCACTAATCATACCAAAAGTTTAAGGGAAAAATGTTTTTGAGCAAATAAGTTTCTCTTTACAAAAACTTTGCGAATGATGTTGAATCTTGCAGGTTCTGTGGGATATGTAGCAGGAGAAAGGGTGAAATTATAAAAATAGAAGATAAGATAATATAAGGTGCAGATTAATAGGTTCACGCTCAATGTGTTAAAATGAAAATCAGCATTAAGAAATTTGTATAGTTTGTAGAAATGCAATTTAATGGTACTAGCCATTTTTTTTTACTTTTTCTCACAGTGTAGTACAAAGTCTTTGACGAATAAAAAAGGGAATAACTTAACTACACAGTAAATAGTAGAACTAGATAATAATTTCATTTATTTTTCAAGATTTTATCCCTGGTAGGTTCTGTTTAAAATAAAAATGAACTTTATTCTAAATATTGTCTTGATTAGAAAGAGGTGTAAAAATCATTGAATAAATGAGATTTTCAATGGGTATTGTTTTTTCAAGGAAACTATAATTTCTTTCAATGAATTCAACAATATATATTTTGTTTATCATCTGGATATATTGTATTTAACTTTTTACAATAAACAAAATTGTTTCATTTTTTTGTTGCTGCGCATTTCTTTTGAGGTCCAAACTAGGAGGCCATGAATACAAATTAAGCAAGATGTATCCCAATTGGGTGCGATTACACATTTTCGGATTTTTCATTTTGTACCAGAAACAATGTAATTAAAATATTATATTTTAATGTGAAGGTACATAGATCGTATATTGTTTTGGTAAATATTTTTGTTTTAATTGAATTGAAACGTTATACGGTGTATATCACACACGAATTCCCTCTCGTCCGATTCCTCCGTGTGTTCGAAGTGTTTCAGGCGCCAGCAGCTAGCTCATCTCAATGACACTCATCTTAAGTTTCAAACTAGTGGTGCTACAGAATGGCACAGACTTTCTCCTCCTGATTAGTTTTCTAATTTCTTCGGTCTGGGGTGTGGGCTAGCTTTTCGGACTTGCCACATATACTTTCCAGCAGCCATCTACCGCCGCCCATAGTTCATTTTTTTTAAAATTTTGAAATGTCCCAGGGGCTTCATGTAAAGTGCCCCCAAAAATTAATGAATGTTTTTTAAAATAGCAAAGCTTCGAGTGAGGACAGATCGTCAGGGACAGATTCGTCAGGCCTACGTATAGATAAGGCGCTAATTCTCACATACGACGGACGGACGTTTTGAAAAAAAAAATTTTCGGTATCAGGGGATCTCTCAAAACGTGTATTATCATTTAAAGCTCGAAATAAATTTTCTGCAGCATTACATAACTTTCTCTATACTACGTATATTACTCCGTAAACATGTGAACTGTAGAGTAGCGTAATGCCCAGCTAGACGTGGTTAATGTTTACATTTATGTCGGCGAAGTTTACTTTGGTGCTGATAAACTCGCTCAAGTGGTTAAGTACGTCTCCATTACCTGACATCTTATGCAGTGTAATCCTTCTCAACTCCGGCCGGATAGTTTACTTCAACGCCATTTTTCCTCCACCCGTCTCTACCAACATTATGGATTTTAAAAGTGAAGTGTGGATTGATTCAGCCAACATAAACAGAACTAGTGTATTTGTGTAAGCATGTTCAACGAAAAACCACGAGCGGAAAGGCGTTGCTTACAAATCATATTTTAATTAAATAATTACTAGGCGCAGTGATGCTTTGTTACACCTCGAATTTTAACAAGGCTCTGGCCTTTAGCTACGCGATTAACGTAAAACATCTATCTTTGATCCTGACTAACACATAACTTCCAACACATTTCCAAAGTAACTCGGTGACTACAGACTTTGGGATTTACATGAAGCATCGCGTACCCCGAGTAAAGACTAGTAAGGGAACAAGTTGTTCCCGGCACCACTCTGAACATGTTTTTTCATCTTTCACAATCTCTGCTAACTTCATCCAATTCATCACCATTCTTGTGCTGCATCTAAATCGCCGTACGGTTGACAAAACGTATGAAAACTTACAATTGCTAGATTGGCAACAGATTTTGAGAAATGAAGTTCGCATGTCGCATAGATTCCCTGTAAGTAATCTTTACCCGCGTCGCCTTCCCAACTAGGCTAAGAAACAGATAAATATCTCGAGTGTTGCCCACAACACGTGCAAGACATTACAATTCTTGATTTTTTAACAATTTAATCCGTGTATTGTTCATTTCGTAATGAAGCGAAAATTGGCTGTTACTCGCATTTGTGTATGTGAAGCAACGCGATTTCACGTTTCCCGGACTGTGTCCATAACAAGTCAAGAAAGTCTGATACTATGAAAACAAGCCAACACAACTTATGGGCAACTTATTGATGAACCTTAAAATCGCGGGGACCGTCAGCACTGCTCGATACATACTAGTACGTTAAAAGCAGTACTGAACTTAGGATATTGCACCTGCAGGAGGACGCTACCATCCATGGCTCAGCTGAATCCACACAACTTAAATCAAGAAAAAAGGGAAAATCTGTGTTTCTGAATTAGTTCTACATTGAGACAATTGCAGGTAATTGTATTCACACAAAATAGTAACTATCTAGGATTCCAAAATACATTGATTACGCTCTAGCACTTTGCAATAGCACTATTGTTTGGACGCGTTTTACACTCATTCATTCCATAGCTTTTGTTGTTTACGCTGCTGTTGGTAATAATGAATTAAAAATATTTTATTTCCAAAGTTTCACTAGCCTAGAATTGTTTGCAATAATAACGATCTGTAATTCTTCAGGATTGTATGCTCTCTTAGTACGATTTTTTTAGCATATACTTCTTATAGCGATATCCAATTCGTGAAATGTATTCTAATGGGATTACATAGTTTATCAGTCCCAGTTCACGAACTCCTCTTGCAGGAGGTAACGGCAACTATAACGACGGTTAACGACCATCAACAAACCTTATCACCAACAGTAATTGTCACTAGAGATCTCGTTTGCACAATGACGCGAAATTACTGCTCGGAAAAGCCCTGCATGCGCCGAGGTAATAAATAGAAAGACTATTCCAAGGGGTTAACCTTTCCACAAAAGAAACTACACTCTTGAAATGCATAATTGTAATCAACAAAAATCACATACACAACTAAAATAAATTCCCCAAACATTCACCGGAAAAGGTGTCACAGGGCGTCAACTGATGTCACTGCAGTGCCTTTGCCCGGGAAGTCTTGGGGTTCAAGTCCCGGAAGTGGCAGGATTTTCGACACGAGCTAGAAGCTAGGTCGAATTCAGCCGCTGTCCGAATGAGAATTTTAGCGGCCGGCTACCTTGATGGTAGTTTTACGCGTTTTCCCCGAACAACACCAGGCGAATATCGAAGCAGTATCCCAACAAACGGGCCATGGACCGTACGCGATCTCTTTCCTCATCCTTGTCCTTTACTTACACAAACTTACACTCATGCACTACACTGTCACAATTGTCGGGAATTAAGAGCTTGTTCCGCCTGAAGCGGTGCTACGCTTGTGGAAGATACCTGGTTGGAGAAAATCCCCGCAAGCAGACGTAGGTCGGCGCCTGATCTCGCCATCCAGCGGGAGATCACAGATATTTCCAACGATAAAAACATGCACTACACTAATGGGACTAATGACCTTAGCAGTTAACGCGCCCGGAATATCTTCCCAAACCCAAATATCCTAAATAATGCATTCAGTACCGTCAAGAATTGACTGAACTTTCAATAGCGCTCGAATTTATAAAATGAGAATGCGAGTGTCAGGTGAAAAAAGAAAATTAATATTCCCCTCCGAATCCTTCAAGGTCGTCGCAGAGATTTATTATTTACTAGCGGAACCCGACAGACGTTGTTCTGCCCTTCATTTCCCTCTCCCTTTGTGTCTCCGTCTCTGTCTGTCTGTGTGTGTGTGTGTGTCTCTCTCTCTCTCTCTCTCTCTCTCTCTCTCTCTCTCTCTCTCTCTCTCTCTCTCTCTCTCTCTCTCTCTCTCTTCTCTCATTCACGTTTAGTTGCAGATTCTGCACGTCTCTGAGCAGGTGGAGTAACATCGAGAAGCGCCGGAAACTACAAAAATGGAATGGAACGTTCAAGAAGATCTCATCCTGTACATTACAGTGTGGGAAATGTTTCTTTTGGGCCTTCGGTCTCAAAATTCTAGTTTTTTATTCCCCAGAACGCTTCGTTTAAGAGTTATTTAACGATAAAGATTCAAAAGCCGAGTGTTGCTGGTTGCATTTGACATGAATATTTAGTTTTGTTCTACATCACCATAATCCCACCCACCCATCCGATATTTAATAGTAATTCTGCTATTCGCTGCGGAGATTAATAAATCAAAAACAATTAAAATTGGGCCAGCCGTTCTTGAGTTATAAACGGTATAACGAACCGGTATAACGACTGTTTCATTTATTTAGAGTTGTCATAAACAGTTAAAGGCTTTGTGACGTACAGTGGGGAGAAGTGCAGACGTACCATTTACAAAGTACTATGGGGAGATCGCCAGCACTCTACGATGTAAGCATGTAGCGCTTTCTGGGTATCGTTGTGCTATTAAAATGAACGGGGAATGACCGAGTGTTCGCAGTGTCGGAGTCGGCTGGCTCTTGCTTCTCAAAATTAAACATCCATAAGCATGATGACACACTTTGCTACGCTGCCAGTCTTTCAACTACAAGTGAGAGCGGTCACCAGTCGCTGCTTAATTTCTAAATAATTTTGTATGTCGATATTGCTGCAATCGGGGTGGCCAGAGAACCTGGAATTCTCGAAAAACGGGAATTAGAAACAGCCTGGAAGAACCGAAAAACAAACAAACGGGAATTTGATTTGAAAACTGGGATTTTTCGTTATTTTCAGATTTTTTCCCAACATTTAGCACAATTTCACATACGGCATCGTATTCAGTAATGTGCAGTAATAAACTCAGTACGTGATAACGGCGAGTGTTAAAATCGAAGTATGTATGGGAAATTTCACATGTTTGCTTGGGGATCGCGCAGTTCTTGACTCACGCATAACGCAACTTCAAACACAGCCCCTTGTGTAGGTGCAACATGGGTAAAGTACGAGCACCTCGTACCTAGCACCTCAAAGCACCTATATGGTTGTCTCTTGGCTGTCCGGGACAAGCCGCGTCGATCTGCTCGTAGCTGACGTTTCGGCCAACATAGAGTATTGTGTCCTTCCTCAGAGCGCTGTCAAATGGCTCGCATGACCGCCTTATAAGGAAGACAAGGGGGTGACCAGAATTGGTCAAGGTATCGGCCAATAGGAAGCCGGCAGATGGTATGGGATTGGCGGAGGAAGAACCGAGCTGTAGCGGGAAAGGGGGGGGGGGCAGGTGGATGCGTTATGTTAATCCGCTTCCAAATGTCTCTCTCATTGTTTCCACCCTCCCCACGCATCCACCTGCCCCCCTTTCCCGCTACAGCTCGGTTCTTCCTCCGCCAATCCCATTTTTAATTTTTCGAACAATCGAGCGTACATGAGACCTGCATCATTCTCTTAAGCGCCCTTTACGCTATTTAAGGTCAAAATTTAATCAAAAAATTTTGCCGTTCTTTAAGAAAAATTGTTTAAAATATGTCAATTTTTTTACACATTCGCAAAAAATACTCATATTTTCGAAAAATAGAACACGACATTCTATAAAGATGTTTTTGATTAACACATTTCACCCAGAAAACTAGTGGTGCTAAATCAGCACGTACTTTCTCGCCATTAGTAATGGAAATTAAATAGTTTCAATGACCGCTTATCTATTCGTTTTCACATTCAACATAAAGGACGCAATTTAAAATGGAATAACACAAATATAATGTAAATATAATAAATAATCATAATCATCTAAATAAAATTAAATATAAAATAATATACAAATTCTGCCTCAAAACATTTCTAAAATTACGATCTCGAGACGCAGGATTTTCCGAGCGGCCGATTAAGTTTGACGCCCATTTACTCAAAAAATACTTATATTTTTGAAACATTCAACATGGCCTTATTTGAAGATGTTTTTGATGAACACATTTCATTAAGGAAAAATGTATCTTCAGAATTGTAGTTGTAGGAAGACGCCGAAAACATTTTGAATTTTTTCAATTTTCGAAAAATTAGGATTTTCAACCAACATAAGACCTGTTCCTTAAACGTCCTTTAGACTATCAAACAACAAAATTAAATCAAAATCGATGGCGATATTTTTTTAATTTTGAAAATGTCCGAGGAGCTTCATGTGAAGTACTTACGTATCATCCAAAATTAAAATATCGGTTTCAAATTCCAGGGTCCGCGGCATCAGCCAGATCGATTGGGGAATATCTGCAACTTTGGAGAAAATCGGCTAAACGGTTTAGCCCCTTATGTTGTTGTTCTCAGACATGTTTTGCTGTCAATGGATTTTTGGTATCAAGGACCCATAAAACATGGATTCTGGCTACACGTGTTAGAGGATTTTTTTTCTATGTTTAGTAACTGGATTTATCCACATTTTCGTTACCAGGGCCCGTAATAAGAGTTTTTCTGCCTAAAACTGACCATTTTTCACGCAGAATTACATAACTTTCTCTTCTTAAGCGTGACAAAGTAAAAATCTTCATAATTGTAAGTGTAGAAAGAAAGCGATAAAATTTTGAAATTTTCCAATTTTCAAAAATCAAAATTTTCAACGAACATGAATCAAAATTGTTTATGCCGTTTTTGAGAAAAAATGTTTAAACACATTAAAAAATCCCTTCATCTACACAAAATTACGCGAAAACTACTCAAATTTGCGAAAGATAGAACATAATTGTAAGTGTAGAAAGAGGCCCAAAAAATGTTGATTTTTGCAATTTTCGAAAAATAATGGTTTTCAATGAACTTGAGATCTACACCATTCCCATAAACGGTCTTCACACTATCCAAAAGCAAAATGTAATCAAAACGTTGGAGCCACTTCTTTGAAAATTTTGAAAATATCCCAGGGGGTTCATGTAAAGTACCCCCAAAATTAATTATCGGTTTCAAAGTTAAGGGGCCGCGACAGTGCCAGATCGATTAAGGAATATGAATTTTGAAGAAAATTGACTGAATGGTTTAGATGCTAGCGTTGTTCACTGGACAGACGGACGGGCGTTTTTCGGCCGAAAAGTCGCCGCTTTTTCCCGCATTATTACATAACTTTCTGTTTAGTGCGTTAACAGAAGAAGGTAAGAATGTGTTGTAATGTGCGAAAAGAACGTGGAAAATTTATATTCTCAGACCAGGAAAACCGGGGAAAAAACTTGAATTCCAAAAAGCCAGATCACTGGCTACGCTGTGCAATATTTCGATTATTGAACGAATGAAATGAAAAATATATATTACATGATAAGTATTTTAGGATTATCCTGGAGTTTAGCAAACGTGCAGCCTAGGCCCCCCTAATTTTTGGGGGTAATTTTTATGAAGCCCTAGGGACATTTTCAAAATTTTCTCAAAAATTGCTCGAGTCCTGACGGCGGCAGGATTTTCGACACTAGCTTTTCAGCTAGGTCGAATTCAATCGCTGCCTGGAGGAGAATTCTAGCGGCCGGCTGCTCTGATCGGTAGTTTTCCGTAGTTTCTCCGATCAACACCAGGCGAATGCCGAAGCAGTACCCTACCAAACGGGCCACGGACCGCGCGCGATGTGTCCTTCCTCTTCCTTGTCCTATCCTCTCCCGTACACACTCACAATAACATGCACTACACTACCACATATTCCGGGAGAGCGGTTGGGGGCTTAGAGCTTGTCCCAGCTGGGGTGGTGCCCGCTGGTGGGAGAGTCCTGGTTAGGGGAACCCACCAGCCGACGGTAGGTCGGCGCCGGATCTCGCCATCCAGCGGGGGAAGATCACCGCCATCTTCCGGGACAAACATGCACTACACTAACGGGACTAATGACCAAAGCAGTTGATGCGCCCGGAAACACGAAATAACAAACCAAAACCAATCAAAAATTGCTCCAGATTTTTTCTTTAAATTTCTCGTAAAAATAGAGTACATTACACTTATAAAGGGGGCATAGGTCCGATTTTCAGGATTACCTTTGAATTTTCGGAAATTGTAAAAGTATGAATTTTTTTCGGCAAATTCTTACAACTATAATATTGAAGATAGATACTTTTCCTTCAAAAGAAATTTGTTGTCCATAAATAGTTATTTCATTTAGGTCATGTAGATTTTTTTTGTAAATTTGTAGTAGTTTTCGTGCAGTAGTAGTGCAATATTTGCAATTTAAAAAAATAACAAAAACAAAATTTTCTCAAAAACGGCTCCAAATTTTTTCTTTAAATTTTTGGTAGGGTTAGTGCCAAACAAACCCCATTATGATGACATAAACGCCACATGTCTCTATTCTTTTGTTGTTGTTTTTTCAAAAATCACAAAAAAAAAGAAAATTATTTACTAGTCTCTCACATCTGTAATTCTTACTTTTGAAGCGATTTCTTCACATTATTATATTTATGAGTACATGTGCTTTAAATAATGTCAAATAAAGTTTCTCAAAAACACAACAGTTTTCTGTGAAAATTAGCTCAAAATCCCACGTTTTCAGAAACGCTCAAATGCCATTTTCCCAAAAATGAATCCAAATTTTTTCAATAATATTGTACCGTTTAATGATGTTAAGTTTATTTTTGTATATTTTCTTTTTAAAAATTACACAAATGATTTTTTTTTTTAATATCTCTCACACCGTTAATACACTCATTTCCATCAATTTGAATACATTACTGCACTTTTGAATGGAAGTGCTTGAAATGACTTCCAATGAACGTTTTCAGAACTCAATAGACTCCTGTGAAAAGAGCTTCAAATTTTGCATTTACAGTAGTAACGCCATTTTCTTAAAAATGGCTCAAATTTTTCAACGAAAATTTCTATTTATGACGAGGTTTTACTCTTCTTTAATATTCTTGAAGTAATATTTTGGTTGTACTATTAAAAAAGCAAAAAGTTGAGGAAATGTCCAAAAATTTTGTTTGGGAGACGATAGATGGCAGCTGGCGAGAGAATGGAGCAAGATCTTAAAGCCAGTTCACACCAAGGAAATTAGAAAACTTTACTATGAGAAAGTCTGTGCCATTCTGTAGCACCTCTATTTTTGTTTAAATCATTGTTATTTTTTGGGATTCTCAGTGTGACTCAATGATTTCTTGATGTGTGTTGCAGTTGGTGTTTTTTTTTTGCTTGAAAGAATTTTGTGCTTTCTTTTCCTGAAACAATAAATGGGAAAATAAGTAAAGAAATGTAATTGTCTATGAAAGAATTGAACAAGATGAAGAGGACATGAAAAACAAAACTCAAAACTTAAAGGGAATACATGGGACAAAATATCTTTGGAAGGGATGTGAATGTTGAGATACACACACAACACACATTTAGATAATAAATATAATTTAATTCCAGCAGGAAAGTGTTGCAAGTATCAGGAGTATTTTGAAACCGTTTTTCTCAAGTTTCTATCAGAACACTTGCATCAAAAACAACAACAACACCTACAAATGTTGTGAAAAGTATAAGAATTTTAAATTCATTATTTCCCACAAATTTCACAAGATTATATTCAGAATAATACCAAAGCCAGCATTAATGTATGAGTCTGGAAACTGGACCATGAGAACTAGATACTCAGAAATTAGAAACAGCTCAGTTGAGGAGTCGAAGCCACCTAACTGGAGTAACAAAAGTAGACAGAACCAGAAATTAAAAGTTCAGAACAAGATTGAAGGAAACAAACGTATGTGAAGATATAAAGGAAAATCAAAGAAAATTTGATACACAGAGAAAGAATGGAAGAAATCAGCTTAATGAAGCCAGTGGTGGAATATGAACATTTCAGGCAGGAGAGAGCAAGCAAGACCAAATAACTATGAAGACAGGAACACTTGGAAGAATTGGAGAAGACCCACCTAAATCCCCTTATTATTCATAATGGTGATTCTAAATGATTGAACTATTTTAATTTTAACCCCCAAAGACAATGAAATTTCAATTTCTAAAATTATTTGAATAATTTCTTCAAAATTTGCCGAGAAGAATTGAACTATCAATCATTATTGAAAAACAAGCTTATTAACATCTATTTAATTGAATTGTAATTTATTTTATGTTCCATGATAAAAATATTTCATGAAAGTAATCAACAATTATACCTTAAATATTATCTACCTTTTTCTTGAATGTGATGAAATTTCATGTTGATTCTATATATAATTTTGATAAAAGATAATAGCAGTTTCATATATTTCTTCAGTTCAGGTCTTAGCAAACAAAAATTGATCTTAATCCAGAGCATAATTAAAACCGAGTTAATAACCATAATTAAACACAAAATTATATTTTAAAAATCACTTCATGAAAAAATTAAGAATAAAAATGTTACAGAATCTAGATTTTAATGCTTCAGTTTTTATAGCTTGTGGTTATTATCATTAACAATATTTATTAACCTTCTGCAAGATGTATTTCTTTTCTGTTTAATCCATTTTTAGCATTACTAATAATTATAAACTAATTTAGAACATTGATATTTTCAGAACATTTAGGATTACAAGATTCTTTAATAAACTTTCATCCTCTCTCACCATGTCCTTGCATTCAGAGTAATATCATTAATGTGCTTTTCTGTATTGGAATGCAGATATTCACTACTAAGAACCTATTATTTTACTTGATCTTCTGAATAACTGTTTCTTAAATCACAATTAAATAATCAATTTTAACTTTAAATATTGCACTTATATTTTTCAAATATTTCTGTACATGACAAATATCTTAACCTATTTCATAATTTATAAGCTTTAAAAAATAGACTAGTCATCAAATGCTAGGAATGCATCATTGCTTTCTTGAAAACATTTTATGTTTGAAGGTCATAGTTCTGTAAGCCATGGATCTGTTAGACCCAGCTAAAACATTTTTCAATTAAAATGAATAAAATATTTTATGAATATTTATTTTAATTCCGTACCACATCATGAACAAAATATTTTTCTCAGTAAACTATTTCGATTTTAGACCCTACACCCAAGTCAGAATGACATTCCAAATGCCATCAAGCACAATCATTAGCAGAAAATGGTGCTGTTTTGATTTCCGTTTTCATGAAGAAAATACCTTGGTAATTATTATTCCTAAAATCTACCAAACCCCCCAAATTCAGAAAGAAATGCAATAATTGATGAATTAAAACAATGGCTATAAGTTTAACAACAAAATATGATCTAAACTAGACATTGGGGTAACATCAAATGGGTAAACACTGAAAACAGAGACAAACTAAAAGATGGTCTGTTGGGTACTCTTTTTGTCAATATTCTGGAGGTTGTGTGGGTGAAAGCTTTTAATTTGTTCTGATTCAGAAATAAACCCATTGCTGGGTCTATTCATGCACTGACATATCAATTAGTACTTCCAGAAATCTGTACACTTCAAATGGTCTTGTTAAGATATCAACCAAAATAGTGATGTAGCAAATGACATATTTCATAGTCCTATTGAATAAAGAAGCAAAATTAAAAGAAAGGGAAGGAAAGATAAGAATGAGAGAGAAAGAGATTTTAAAATATCTGTTGTCTCACTTTACTTAAAAATACAAATAATCTAAGAAGCAATAACCAAAAAAGTAATTGTGAAAATTTCTTTAGAAATGGTGCACATTCTGGAAAAAAGTACCATGAGTGACTTTCTTAATTTTTATGCTGCCATGCTGGTAATTTCTGGACCTATCACAGCTTTTGCAGCCAGTGGTACAAGAAACTTGAGGGCTAGAGAAATATGACTTTTGACTAAAATAGAGAAAGATACATTCTGACTCTACTTGTGAGTTTAAATCTGATTTTCAAATAAATGTTTAATGCCTAAATACCATAGAGTAAAGAAACTCTAAAACAAATACTTAACTTCACATATAACTTGTTACTTAGAAAGCTGGTATTTCAAAACAGTTTAAAAGCAATATAATTAGAATTTTTTTAATATTTCAGTTTTCACATACCTTCTTAATTTTTTGTTTGGAAAATACTTTCAATCTGAATTCATTAATATTACCTTAAAAAATGAGTCATTAATAAAATTATATATTTATTGTCAGTTGAAAGTTATTTGGATGAATCAATTACAAAGATAATTCTGACTGTTCTGAATAACCATAAGCTGTAAGAATTTTTGAGTGTGATATTGTTGGAGGTGAATTATGGTGCCTCACTTTCTCCAATATGTGTCAGCAGTAATTACTTGTTTCAGATATTCATGATTTCACTGCGAACTCTCTTTATCAATAAAATGTTACATTTTATTATTTATAATGAAATGTTATCACTTATCACATTAGTTTCTTAAGAAACGATATTAGACTATAAACATTTAAGAAAGGTCTCTTTTACTGATTAATGTTTTGGCTTGACTTTCCTAGAATTAAAAATATTTTTTAATTTGTGTAGAAATGTATTCAACATAGCTAATGGACAAATATTTACTCAAGTGTTTTTAGATGCCTGACAAAGCAAAATATATTGTTAAAAATTTAACCTGCACTTTGTGCAAAACTTGTCCCCTTAAAAAATTTACTGACATAGACAGCTGCCTCCTTTGCCAAAGCAAAATATATTGTTAAAAATTTAACCTGCACTTTGTGCAAAACTTGTCATCTGTAAAAATTTACTGATGTAGACAGCTGCCTCCTTTGCCAATGTGAAAAATAATTTCTGAACATGAACACACATGATAAACCAACTCAGAGTTTAATTACCATCATTTCACCTCTCCAGAAATATATTCATTTTTAGTTTTCTTTTTCAACAACTACATTTTAATAACTGTTACCTTTATTCTTTATTTCAATGTTCCTCATGTTCCTTTTACTTGATCTTTATTTTTGGTTGATTTTATGATCAAGATTTTCTCTTGGGTTTGTTTCTAATATAGTCTTCTGATACTGCATTTTGAACAACTTTCTGTGAATTCCTTTGTTCTTCTTGAATCTAATTTGATTATAGTAAGTACTCTATAACAGAAAACATTCTATTTCACATGGTCCATTCACCCTTGGGTCTTGCCAAGGTACGAATTTGGTATTTTCTCCAGGGTGTATGTTCACAAATTATAAAAACAATTGTACAATTACAGGTGACCTAGCAAAAGCAGCGTTTTCAATTTTTAACTAGCTGTGGATGTGATTACCAGACTCTTGTGAACTGCACTGTTCCAACTGCGACCTCTGTATAAACATTTGCATATCTATTAATCTACAATATGCACTAGAGAAAGTTTCCTTTTATCCTATCTTTAATTTTAACATTTCATTGAGTGAACATCACAGAGCCAATTCGAAAGAAAATGTGGGGGGAAGGCAAAAATGTAGGGTAGCAGGAATGACCTAAATCTTAACAAATTTCTTAAATTTGCTTTTCAGTTTCAAGCACAGGTGTGTTCCTATTCTACAGTTCTACATATTACTCTTTACTTCTATTCCAAATAAGCGTAGGGGTACTAGAATTCTACAAGGTCCTTGTTATCATCCTCAGATTCTTCTTAAAATCTATGCCCAGAAAAAGAAATAGATGAAAGTAATTTTTTCAAAAGTCACTACTAAAAATGGCTCTTTTTAGGGTATACCTAGCAAGCTAAAAGTGAGACGATGTCCAACTGTTCTGATAAATCTGTGAATGTAACAAAGAAAACAAAATATTTTTGTCTGGACTGGCAGAACCAAAATAACCAAAAGGATAAAATGACAAAAATCACAGAAAGAACCAAAAAGACTGGAAGGAAATATTGACAAAAAAGTCAGTAAGACTCCTGTCGGTAAAATACGGTAACACACATGCGGAAAAAGTGATTTTATTTTACTCATAGGATTGTGTCACTCAGCATATCTGCCTCATGTCGCAACCTCTTCTACTCACAAAATGAAAGGTTCTTTTTACCCTTGTATCATAAATAATTTTTCCAATTATTTCAATATCTTATTGAGTACTTTTATGCATTAAATACTGGGGAATGAAATTTTTTTATTTATTTCAGTTGCTTTTTAAATTGTTGGTGTTGTCATCACATTGCAGTATTTCACCGTTTTCACCATTCAGAATGAAATTCATGTTACATTCACAGTGAAAAATGTCGTATGAATCTCTGCCATATGTGTTAGTTATAGAATTCATGTTCACAAGATCTCTTCTCGCAATTAACATTAAGTGTTAAAAGGACGAAGCTGCTTCTGAATTAGTTTTCATTTCAAGTTAGTTTTCCAGTCTTCCAAAACGATTTTATGGTTGTTGTATTTACACTAAAGAAATTCAAAATGTTTCATGTACCTAACAGGTGTTAATTGATGATTTCCTCTAGAAGTTTGCCTCAGGAACACCCCTTTTAAGGGTCCAGCAGTGATCTACCAGCATACTTGAGCTTCACCTTCCATGGTACCTCTTTTTCTTAGTTAAAATATCCTGATCGAAGTGCTCACTGTGTTCGTTGCTTACAGCCCTCAGGTTTTGGGAAAGAAACATTTTTTATACCTGTTGTGAAATAATTATGATATATATTATTTATTTTATAACTATATTCTTTTTTTTCTGAAATGGCTTTTATGATCTCTACTGTCCCATTCACTTAAAAAGTAGCAAAACATTTTGTATCCAATCTAAACTTAAAAGCAGTGCAATTACCTTAAGATCTCCACATGTTCTACACACAGTTTTCAAACTGAATCTTCATATTTCCATTTTCATATTTCTTCATAGTATGGGCAAGTAGAACTGATGGAAGTGTATTCCCATTGTGAAAGAGGACAGTTTTTATGCTGAATCAATAAACAATTGCTATACCTCTGATTTATGAGCATGTCCTAGAGTGTCTAGCAGTGATGAAATATTATTACACTAGACTATACTACCTTCCTGAGAAAAAAAATTGTTGACTGCAAAAGTTTTGCCTGTATTTTCAATAAATTTAGATCACACACTAAATCATTTAGATCTCCTTGTGTTAATAATTCAGGTTCATCAGGAATCTCAAAACTTTGACTGTGGTGATTATGATCTGCCCTCTCATGCCCTTTAAAACTCGGATTCTCAATGACATTGACTGGGTAAGGTGGAATGACCTTCTCTGTGGGGAATTGATTGAATCGCTGTAGGTATATTGGGATTTTTTTAAATGTGCTTTGACTTTTATTTTGACATGACTGAAGTTTGTTTTGTGTGACTGAATTTTGAAATCCCTTACTCCTAATAAAAGACCTTTATGATATACTTTATCCAGTACACTTCACTTCAATTTTTAATAGAACTTTTGCATGCCTCCAGTATTATCTACGGCATTTTATCAGTTCTTTCAAGAGCTTTGATCGCTATTTTCACTGTTACTTTGATATCATTTCATTATCTTATAATTGTGTTTTAGTTCTTTGCCTATTAATGGAATGGGAACTGCTGTCCTAGGCATATGAAGAGGGGGAGCCAGAGGGGTCATGGTCCCCATGAAAACTTTGAACAGGGGCCCCGTAGCCCTACTGGAAATAAATTGGAAATCATAGCCTTATTGGAATTGATTGTGTGATCAATTCCTGATTTCTCCCTTTTTTTAATGCTGACAATCTAGGAAACTGATATCCAATATTTGGGGAAGAGGCTCTCCAAACCATCAGGCAACCATGGCATAATATAAATTGTACTTATTAATTATTGAATGGTATCATTATAGTTATAATTCTCCTTGTAGTACATTTTATTTATTTACTGGTTTAATATGTTTTATGCAAATAACAAAGTTTAATGGAAAAGGGGATCCAGAGGATTTTGTTATTTTTGCCTGCAAAAGTGGTTCAGCCCCCTTATTTGACACTGTGCATGTGATGCTGCCCTTTCTTCTGCGTTTATCCCTGTTTTTAAAGTGGCCATTAGAAAATGTAAATCATAATTTTCTTGTTCCCCACTCTTAGATGAGTTCAGAAAACAAAACATGATCTGCCAATTTGATTAAAAATATCCTGTACACTTGAGGGTTGACATTTTTTTAATGGAATGTAATATAAATCAAGCTTGTTAAGACCTTTGAAGAAATCATTCTCATTTTCCATATCAATATTCTTACAGTAAATGCTCCATTGTATCCTTGCAAGTTTGGTTTCTCTTATTTTACTTGAACCTTTTCTTTTTGCATAATTTTATGGATATTCTCCTTCAGTATTGTTTGTAAATTGCTTGCTTAGTAATTTGTATCTTGTTATTGCAAAAGCTACTTTTCCATGAAAGATGATGATGATGAATATTATTATTATTATTCCTTTGGTGGTGGGACTATTTTGTTGTTTTTCTTTCTTTTGCCATATTTCTTGGGTTGTTGTGTTTGTTTTTGTTGGTAACCGTAGTTTGTTTCTGCTTTTTTTTTTTTTTTTTTGGCGTGTTTCTGAAGTTCCTTTGTAATTTGCTTACAGTTCATTGATACTCTGAAGCAGTGGATTAATGCTGAGAGGCAGTCACCCTGGATATAGGACCAGCTAAGGCCCAGAGTCGAACGAATGAGAAGTTGCCTCCAGTAGGTTGATCTCTCCAAACAAAATAATGGAGTTTTGGATCCCCTTAGAAAAAAGATGAAGTGGAAGTGAGTAAAGGAGCCATGCTGCACCCTACTTACATCACCTGTTGTTTTTTCAAAATTGCTGTTACAGTCCTGTAAATAAATTGTCCTTTATCCAAGTTGTTTTGGAGTGGTTTCTTTAGGTTTTTCATATCTATTTCATTTCTTGTATTTCCGAACAATTAATTTCCCATAAATCAATGTTTTGTCATGGTTTTTTATTGAAAGATTTTGTGTCATGATCTCACCATGGAAATTATGATTCAATTTCACAGAAATGTTCTAGATTCAATGAAATATCTTTAAAAATAATACTTAAAGTAATTAAAATACATTTATCTTCAACTACTTTTTGCTATATCAGATTCTGCTTATGCAGTGTAGAGAAAGTTTTGTATTGTTACAGGGAAAACAACAACGAAAAACTAATTTTTTGAAAGAAAATCTCTAATTGTGGAGCCCTGGTAATGGAAAAGTGGATAAATCTTGTTCCTGTATTGTAGTTAATTACTTCCTCAAATATGTTGGGCAGGCAAAATTCACTTTTGGGTGTCATTGATACTGAAAAATTCATTTACGGCAAAACTTCTGTTTGTCTGCCTGTGAACAACTCATAGCGGCTACACCCTAAACAGGATTTACACCAAAATTGATATTCCCAATTTGACTGATGTCATGCCCCTCTATTTATTACTGGTATTTTGAATTTCGGGGGTGCTGTAAATGAAGCCTCAATGTCTTCAAAATTTTCTCAAAAATGGCTCCAATTTCCCCCCTCTGATAGAGGAAAAGATGCTTAAAATGACTTGGTCTAATTTTGAACTTGCTAAATTTTTGAAAATTCAAAATTTTTCCCAAAACTACAATAATGAAGAAAGAAAAATTTTCCTTAATGAAATCTGTTCATTAAGAAAGGAGCTTCAAATGAGGTCACATTCATTTTTTCGAAAATATATTGATCTGCTGTAGCAGCCAGAAGGGGTGCAATGCAACTTGCAATTGGGGTAACTTTTTTTGGAGGGGGGACAATTGGGGGTAACTTCTCCCAGTTTTGCTGCTAGGGCAACTTGCCCCAGGCCCCGACTTAATTGGAGCCCCGAATTTACTTCAATTCAAAAGAAGTTTTAAAAAATATATTTATTTCTAATCCCAATTTAATGCTATAAGTTATTCCTGGTGCATGGAGAAATGTAACATGTTTATGAATTGGGAGAGGAAGGATTTTTTTTTTTTTTTTTTAATGTGGACTCCCATGAATAAACTCCCCCAGGTCCCTGGTTTTCTCTTAATGCCCCTGTTGATATGACTTTCAATGTAATTATAAATATGTATATATCGTTATGTTAACCTGTCTTTCAACAATGGATTTCATTAAGGAAAAAATCTGTATCTTCAATTTTGTAGGACGCCGAAAAGAATTTGAACTTTTGCAATTTTCGGAAAATCAAGAATTTTAACGAAAATTAGATCTGCACCATTCTCTTACGCTTCCTTTGCGCTATCCGAGGACAAAGTTTAATTTAAAAAATTGGATCCATTTTTGAGAAAATTTTGAAAAGTTGAGGCGTTATATAAAGTACTCCCGAAAATCAAACTATCCGTTTCAAACTCAGAGGGCCTCGAGTTAATTTTAATCGATTAGGGAGTATCAAATTTTCCAGTTTAGAGAAAATCGGTTGAATGGTTTAGGCGTAAGCGTTGACCGCAGATGTCAATCGATTTTTCGATATCAAGGACCCAAAAAACATGGCTTATGACTACACAATGTGTTAGAGAAGTTGTTTGTTCTGTAGGAACAATATTTATCCACTTTTTCGTTACCAGAGACTGGCAATATGATTTTTCCTTTCGAAAATTCGCCGTTTTCCGGAGCACGATTACAATACTTCCTCTTCTTAGGATGTAGGAGCGAGAAAATAAAAAGAGTCATTTTCCATGGCGAAATGAAAGGGCGCGTGTGCCCTTGAAGTACTTTCTCTCCTCTCCCGCCCTTGAAACATGAGGAGCCCTAGGTTATCGCAAATTGCATGCGGTTGCATGCAAGTTGCACTGCGCTAGCTAATTCTCTGGACAGCATTAAGAACTGTTTGAAACTTACCGCACTGAAACTACCGCACTTCTGAACTACTGACTGAAACGACACTAACTGAAACTACCGTACTTCATAGCGCTTACGGATGCGGAAAACTGACTGGATTTCGGTAGCAAAATCTCAATAACGTTTTAGAGGATTAACAAACTTATGAATTATTTATTATACACTTCGAATTACTAGGTATACCGGCGGTATACGCGGTGTATCGGAGAATTCGCCACTGCTAAAGATATTGAATGAAACTCTGCAGCATTCTATAGAAATACAGAACTTCTTCCTACATTTTCAGTGTTTCCTGAAGGAAGGCAAAAGTCACGCTAAGCTATCACCGGGCCACCAAGAAGACGAGCAACCTAAGTGAAAGGCCTCAGGGAAGACTGATCTCAATGACTTCCTAGACTTAATCTCCCATAAGAAAACTCAGTGATGCCGAAGAAAGGAAGACAGAAATCCAAGTGAGGGGCCTCCTCGGCGTAAAGCATATCACTTCAACCACCAAAGGTATCACAGCGTTTCAGAACACTAAGAAATGCCATTATGCCACCACGTTTGAGTGTTTTACATAATCAATGTTTTGAGATATTCAATCTATAGTCTGATAATTGGGAAATTTCTTCGGGGAAGTCGTTCAAAATGCAGGTGGTAAGAAAGGAAGAAGACGAAGCGACTAGAAGTCAAATGACGTGAAATCATTGCATATGTAACACAGAGTAAATAAATCAAAGAATGCTCATGGAATACTAGTTTTGTTGTCTAATTTTCTTGATTTGAACATTTTAACATGTGAAAATCGCGTAAGAGGCTCCAATAAAGGGATCAGTGGTGTCACTGGCAGAGACATATTGATCGTTTTCCAGCAGGAAGAATAATGCTCTCCAGGAGATAAGGGCGATCCTCCGTATCCCCATGGCAATATGTTTATAGTGTTTAAGATCTTAACTACAGCTCACCTATGTAGACCTCTTCAAAAAATTCCTGGCCTGAACTTTTTATATACACACACACACACACACACACACACACACACATACGCACGCACACACACACACACACACACACACACACACACCTTTCTTTTTCGAAATCACCGGTTATCTCTCAATGTTCCATTGCACAGGTAGCTTCTAGAAGAAAATAGCAGAAACATGCTGAACAGAAGATGTAACAGCAGCAAAGTGACATGTAATTCTAAAACTTTTAATTATGTTCAGGATAAAACAGCGATATACCAGTTACGGGGTTGGGAAATTCGAAAAACTTTGTATTTGAAATCTTTCCGGTGAATGGCTCCAGACAAGAAACAATCCTTGGACTACAACCCACATCTTTGTTGCCAACTTAATCATACATTTGGAGGAATCATCTAAATACTTCAAATATCCTGTAAGTACGAGACTCATCCTTTCGTGTCTTTCGACTTTCTTCTAATGAATTCTGTGTTCAGTGAAACATCTCTTCAGGGGACAAGCCCAATACCGAAAAAGATGTCCGCAGTACAGAGGCTGACAGAATTTTTTTTCTTCCCGGGACTAGCAAATTGTCTAATAGCGTTTTCCAATCGTTGCACTGAAACCCACCCTAGTGCAAGGCAAAAGCGTCATCGCCCCGCAACAGGGCTGCCCCACGCACGTGAAGGGCTGCTACGAATGAAACGGAGAGCCACAATTTGTCACTCGTGTGTTTACTTTTATAAAAGACTAATATCGGTGATCCCATTTATGCTTGAGACATTTTCCATCCACCACTTTGAAACCACTACCAAAATTGCGACACGCAACCTTCCTTAAGTAACCCGCAATGGTGCCTGAGGGGCTCTGAGCTGCAACAAATAATCCATTATCTGTAAATAAAACTGTCAGCTGCTCAAGGATGCCCTATTGGGCGGAATTCCGCCAATGAGGCAGAAAAAAGACGTCGACTTGCATGGGAAAAAATTCATTTTGTCCAATGGGCATTGTTTCGTGGGTTTTGGGTGATGCAATGTTTTTTTGCTTAAATCAATATATCCACTTTTTTTCTAAAAATAAGCGAGACGAGTGACTACTCTAGTCCCCTTCCTCCAATTTGAAAAGACTATAAATGTTACCTGGAGCCAACCGTCCCCGTAACCGCCCCCCCCCCCAACCATACCACTAGTTTTTTACTTTTTTTTTTCAAATTTAATAATCTTGGAGGACTCTTCTGGGATTATTGCTAAAAATTTCAGAGGTTTTGGTTGAGGGTTGTTTTCTTTTAAATTTTTTTGTTCAATCTCTATTATTCAAAATGCACCACATCTATTCATTTTCAAATTTTTCTTCCCTGGTCCATTCTCATCAGGAGAGCAACAACTAATAGTGCTCAAACTTCTTTCTCATCATTGATATTAACCAAATTCACCAATTATGCCGTAGACGAATGTCCAATTTTGGAATCTATGTAACTGAAGAATCTCAGGAAATTGAAGGTGAAGACAACCAAAAATATCTGAGTAAGGATCTTGGAGATCTTACTTTTCACTATGTGAATAATTGTTTTCGATATTAATTCATTCAAGCAAAATCTCAAGAATGTTCCAGAATATTAAATTTTTGCGTGTATGGTTTAATTCGCTTATGATGATCCTTAACTTCGTTTTCTAATGGTGAGGATATTACTTGATTTTTCTGCAATATTTTTATAATGTGCTTGTTACATACATTTTAAATCTATCGTGAACCCGTAACACGTTTAAATGTTTTCGCCTCTGAAACCACCATTCATAGCGAACTTTATTTTATTTTATTTTATTTTTTTGTTAATTGACTTAAGGGAAAACTAGTTCGCACTAATGTCTTTTGATGATCACCAATATCTTATTCTTAAGAAAAGTAATATTCATTTACACAATGTCACAATTAGAGAAAAATAAACCTGATGAGTACTGTGATATTGATGCCAAATGAACTTTCAATGGGAGATTCATCAATTTGTCAATTATCGAACAACGTACGCGCCATGATAAAGAGAAGAAATGAAGCCTTATTAAATTGAAAATTATTCATCACTACTTTTTACTCCAAAAGATATTAGCGTGAAAATAAAATGAATACATTTCTAACGAGCGTGGTGTAGCTGTCAGTGCCACTGTGACGTTAGATTTCTCGGCCTGGGATTGGCTACTGAGAACGCAGGTTTCCCAGTTCCGTGGTTTGGCTCGTGTGGCTGTGCGTGGTTTTATGATGTTATGTGCGTATGATTATTATATAGGTTTTGTGTTTGGTGTTATAAATTTATTTGATAATAATAATATGTATAAGTTGTTTTAATGAAATTTAGTATATAAATTGGAATTGTATTGTGATGTGAATTGTGTTGGGTGAAAAGAAGACTCATCAAGTAGGGTTAATGGAAGGTAAACATATATTTAATTTCAGTTTAGCATTACGCTAAATAATTCGCGTAATTAAGTTACTCGGGTAATGAGACCGAATTTTAATATTTGTCTTTCACCCGAATTCTTCGCGGAAATACGTATTTTTGAGTAAAAGTGTGTTTTGAAGTCACTATATGCAACTGAAAGATGATAACTTAAAATGAGATATTATCATGTTAACTGTTATTGAAAAAGTATTATTACGAGATGATAAGTACATCATTTCGTTAAGACTTCAATTTTTGTAAGAATATGCTACTGAAATATGACATGTAGTTTTTGATTAATAAGAATTTCACAACTGACATTGGCATATTTGTCATACATGGTGTGATATTACTTTGTTGTTTATATTGAAAAGGAAATTTTTAGAATAATGTCTTTACAAAAATTAAATGGTTTTACTGAAAATATCAAATTTTTAATAATATTTTAAAATTAGATTAATATATGTCAAATACTGATATGTAAAAGTGCAGGCTACAGTGCAATTTTGAAATTTCATAGTTATACTGAATATGTATTTTTTTCTTAAAAACATTGAAATACTTACATGAGATGTCTGTTATATATTAACACTTGAAGATATTTTCTATATTTATTATTGTAATAAATAATTTTTACTTTTGAAAATGAGTTTTGTCTTCTGAGTTTTGAAATAAATTTTTTTTTATATTTATACTTTTTAAAAATAAATTGAAAAGATATTCTCCTTAATTTTATCACAATATTTGCTTAGGTTAACAATGCTGTTGATTTTTTTTCTTTTAATATTTTAGTCAATAGGAATTGGTAATGTAATTCAGATATTTTGATTTTTAAATTGAATTTTTTTTTAAAAAATTTTTTTTTCCAAATTGAAAGTATATGGTTTAAGTTCATAAATCATTGCGCTGATTCTGAATCTACAATGGTGTATTGTGGAATTTATTTCTTCACTTATCTACAGGTACATTTTCATGTACAAATTACTCTTCAAGTATGCATGCTGGTTGTTAAATTACTTGCTTTCTCATTTGCTTAAGTGCACTAACACAATGTTTATGTAAGAACCGGAAATTACTGATATTCCAAATGTTAATTGTACCATACCTTAGGATAGATAGAATGTCACTATTGCAATAAGATAATGATAGAAACATTGTGATTTTGATGAAACCGAACATACAGTAAGGTACTGTCTAATGATTATATTTTACTTCTATAATACAGGGAGCAGGTTAAGGAAAGAATATTACAGAATATTAGTTTTGAAAATATTTATTGTTGTGATTGGAATTTGGAAAACGCAAACATGCACAACACGCAACATTTGGAGAATTCTGAATTAAAAGTATGATTAGGGCTACTTTATTTCCTTGGTCTATTATAAAAGTTACTGCTTCTAGTCAGACAAAAATGAGAAAAACTCCTTGAATCATTTTGCTCATCCACAGTCCTGTCACATAAATAAATACATGGTTATAATTTTCTTCGGTAAACATTTTGCAAGTCACATATAAAAAGGTTAAATCTATTACAATAACTACTTCAACATAATGATGTGAATTTATGATAACAGTAGTAAAAATTGCCTTTGTAAATAATTTGAATTCTTAATATTTGAATGAAAACTTCAAATCTCTTAGTAAAATTTTTGGAAAGGTTGGATTTTGGAAGTTATTGGATCAATTTGCTAAAATTTAGAAAGATTATATTTATTTTTTGTCATCTTCCACCATCTTCAAATCAATTGGGCAAATTGTATTCACTTTCTGTTCTGATAAGTATTTCTTTGAATAGGCATTAGTGGCAAGATCCAACAGACTGAAGAAAAGGAGGTTGATTTTCTGTACCTTGTATCCACTTATCATATTCAACTTGGTGAAATCCTTGTCTGACATTTCACATTAATTTTTTTCCCCCTAAGAATTCAGAACTGAAACTGATTTTCTTGAAATATTATAATACCTTTGCTGAGGTTTTGAAGTGAAGTGTATGAAAAACTTAGTAGAAGAATTACAATAATAATGATAGTAATAATAATAATAATTTATTATTATTATTATTATTATTATTATTATTATTATTATTAGGTCTTGTTTAAATCAAGTATTTCATTTTTTATTCCTAGACCAAAGATTATAAGCAACCATAATTTATGAGAGAGGGGGGAGGGTGCTATAGATATCATACCCAGCTGATTTGATGTTTCTTTAAAAAAAAATCATTTGTACTGAATTAAAATTAATTTTTATTGGTTGATTTATAATAATTTACGTTTGTAATGTTTCAGTGGTTTGAAACTGATGGTGTATATTGTGAATGTGAATTTTTTGGGTGTGAAGTATTATGGTGTGAAAAACCATTAAAAAATATTTTTGACTGAATGAACATATTGAAACTTACACAAACTAATTTCATGAAACTGTCAGATTAATGGTAACTTTGTGTTCATGGCATTCACAGGCACTTCTTTTTTAGACATAACTGAAAATATGTACTTGTAAATATGCATGGTGACACATTTTTTTCTTATAGTTTAAACCAAAAAATGTTTTAGCCTCAGGATATTGTAGAAGAAAGTTGTGTGTATGTACTTTTTTAATATTGTTAATATTTATTTTCTAAATTTCTTGAGATACGAAGTAAACATGAAAATGTAACGTAATACTCTCAAAAATCTTAACTTTAACTGTCTGTTTAAAAATGGCTATTTAATACCTTTTTATACTTTTCCACCATATGTTACACAATTTTTTTGAGGATAAATTGAACATTCTTGTTGATAATTTAACCAGAATTTTTCTAAAGTTTATAACTACAAATATAATTTATTATAAATTCAAAGACAGATTCTCTGATGCAGAGAAGCTGCTAAAAACAATTTTTTTGTAAATTAGTGTCTGTGTGTAAATATGCAGGTGAAATTAAATTCAGAAAAATGTAGCCAATATTTTGTTTGTGCAAATTGTGTACATCGACAATATTACAAATTAATTAAAGATAATGTATTTTTTAAAATTCTAGTTGCACTCAAAATCATTTTATTTCGTGAAAATCCAATGAACTAATGACACTCATCCGTGCAACTTTTAGCACGTTCACGAACATTTTTGAAGTAATTTTAAACATTAATGCACCCGTAATTTTAAGTTAACTACCCGCCTCCAACGCAAATACATGAGCGTAGATCACACTTCCGTGTTAAGCGATTGCGCCGGCGTAGTTCGGCGCGTGAAACAAAAGATTTGGAAGGAGCAACTCGCTGTTACGTTGTCTATTGCGCCTTTCGATGTAGTTCTCATACTATTTTGTAAATAAGCAATGCTTTGAACATATGCTCAGTCGAAGCCCTTGCAGAAATATACGTGAGTCAATGTAATACGTGCGTTTTATCATTAGAAAAAGTAATGTAGAAAGTGCACTGATTTCGAGAGGTAAACGCGTAAGTTCGTAGGGGACGCGTGCGCGCGGACGAATTTCTTTCTCGGCCAATAGGAAAGCGGCGTTGGGAGGTAGGGAGTATTGATGTCATGAACGCACACCCAGTGCAAGTGAACAACTATCTTCATTGCGCGCAGAAATATAGGATTTTCGAATTGTCGGTGTACCGCGAGGCTTGAAATGGTTTAATTGCAAGTAAGCTGACACCAATGCTTTGTTTTGAAGCAATTTGCCATTTATTTGCTGTAATTCCTGAACATATACTGTAGTTGAACAGAAGTTGGTAGTACTTTGGCATTGGCCGGTCGTTCCTTGTGGTTGATCGTTTCTAGCGTTTCCCATACGCATATACGTCGCATTCCGCCATTGTTAAAGAACGGATTTTGAGTGTTAATAGCTTGGAAGGAAAATTTTGTGTGTTGTAGTCAAATTGCATGTGTTCGCTGGTAAGCAAAGTATTGTTTATTCCACATTGTATTGTTTTGCGATGTTTTCTGAGCCCCTTTGTGCCGGGAAGTGCTTGTATACCGAGGTCTCGTACGCGGCCTCGTCGCTTCGTTCCAGGAGTTGGGGCTTTGTCACGTGGGTGTACTGCTATGGGGGGGAAAGGCATATAATGTAATGTTATTCTCGAGGTGTGCTAGTACGACTCGCAATGCGTAGTAGGTCGCACGAAAAGTGCATAGACACTGTAAATTAGCCAAGAGATGTTTTATAACGATTATTTTATGAAATGTTTTTGTTTACAGTTCCGGAACACCACACGGAACTGTGACTGTGCACCGTCGGCGTATATGATGAAGTGCACGAGGATGGAACCTGCCGGCGATTGAAAAAACACGTGTTTGGATCTCAGAATCGTTTTGCAACCAACTCTATCATTCCAACTATTGAAGACATCATTGAAAAAGCATGATTATTTTGAATAAGATTCATACAAGTTAATACATCGTTTTTTGCCCAGTGCAGTGCAATTCTGTGTATTAAGTGAGTGAACAATGAAATCTATATGGGTGACACAGTGGAAAATCACTTGTTTCTGACTTCATTTTTTTGTGTGGATATGATTCCTGTAACATATGTTGAGTTACTCATTTAACTGTTACAAATGAGGACCCATGGATGAATGGGAATAAAGTTCGCCTCATTGAGGCATCCAGATGTGGTTGTCATGGCACCAGCTTTGACTGAAGCTGGTCAGTCTCAGAACTTTAAATTACCACCATCTCATTCTTCCCCTGGCTCTCCTGTAAGTGTTGCATTTAATGGAGTTAAGAAGTTAGCAGTACCTCATCTATCTGATGGAAATCTCTGCAAGAACAGAACTAAAAAGTTTTGTAACAGTGAAAAATTGATCTGTCAGCGTGTTAATGGATTTCAAAAACTTGAAGATACAAGATTCTTGGACCCAAATTTTGATGCTTTTGAAAATTTAACAACTTTAGCTATTGCTTCGGAATTAACTAAAGGCACAGGTGAAGACCTGTTTGCTGGAAGACAAAAGCATCCTGACGAGAAGAGCAAAGGTCACAGTAAGGAAGGTAAATTTATAATGAATCAATGTGACCCATCTATGGGGGACCATCAAGATAACATGGGATTCCAAAAGCCAAATAATGCTGTGCCTAACGCAGAATGTGCTAGTTTGATGAAGGATAAAACCTTGTCCAATGATATGGATCAACTTCTTAAAAATTTAGGAGCAGCAATATCAGGTAATGAATTGAGTAGTGGTACTGACCTTGGTCAGAACGTTGAAGACATATTACAAGTCATAAATAATATGGAAACAAATCCTCCTGAAACAGACTCTATGAATACAGATAATATGGGTTTGGAAAACATGGATCCAACAGAAAATGTGGAAGCAGAATCTATGTTTCAAATGGCTGATGGTGCTGATCTATCAACGCTTGAGCGTGAACTTTTGAATGTGGATATGATGAACATGTGTGTTGATGTAAACATTAATGATAATACATTAGAGCTTGAAAATAAAGAAGCTTTAAGTGCGGTGCGGTTAGAGGATGTTCGGAAAAAACAGTTTGAGTTGGAGAGAAAATGCGAGTTTCTTGGTAGGCGACTGAGAAAATTACATGCACGTTCCTTAGGAAAACATGCAAGTGGAGAAGTGACAGGTGTTTTGGAACAAGCGTATAGGATGTTGCAAAGTGCTAGTGGAAAAGGAGAGAATTCTACAGAAAATAGTGATAGTCAAATAGTGCAGACCAGTGGCAGTGCGGGTGTGAAGGTAGAGCCAAATGTTAAAGAAAAGAGAGTGAAGGGAATCTCATCTTCGGCATTGGCAAATTTGTTTCGTAGATTAGATGTTATTTCTCAGCAACAGGCTGCAATCACTTCACGGCAGCAAGTTCCCCACAAGTATTTTGGTGCTGGATCAGGTGATCACAACACTGTTGCTGTCTCGAATAATGGTATCAGTGCATTTCCTAAATTTTTATCTGAAACAAAGGAAGAAGTGGAGCAGGTTTCAGGGCAGCTGCACACCCAAGTGGAAGTGGTGGAGCATGCCTTTGACTCGGATGCTACAGCTAGCAGTTCTGGAGGGGAGAGTTGTGATGAAATGCAGAATTTCAATAACCCTCACCAAGTTTCAGTATCGATGTAAGTACTTACACAAGTTTTTGTTTTAAGTAGGATTGTCTCTAGATGTGATGTGTATCTAAAATTTGTTTAATCCAGGCTGTGCAATTATTTATTTTAATTACTCTAGTATAGTAATGTAGTATCCATGAAAGGCATAGAGAATGGTGTGATTTGTTGTAGATAACAACATTCATTCCATATACCCCATTTCTTGTTGCATGAATTATACTAATACATATCAATTTTTTTGCTCATTGCTGATAGAGGTCCTTACTCACATGTACCAATGTTATAATTTTAAAATATCGTAGATAATATCGTGTTATATTATCGCACACTATTGTGAACAATTTATTTGATAATGTTTACGTCTCCCAACGGAGACCTCCACCGCAATCCAGCGGCAAGCAAAACTTCTGTGTTCATCGTGTCTTCAAACTTTCGATATACCTCGTGCGATGTTCCCGCGAAATATGGCAACATCGTAATGGCCATGGTTACATGCGGCGTTCATTGGCCGGAGATCTACTACAGGCAGATAAGAGGGGTATTACTGTTCGTATGATTTGTTATGAAAAACTAAAACTGTATGTTTCAGTTGGGGGAAGCTCTACTGAATTCGGTTCTAGTCTGTTCAAGAAGTTCTCGAACGTGCCATTGAGCATAGCTCGTAACTTTTCAGGACATGTACCCATTTAGGCCGCAGTGTGATACCCATTCTGTATTTGTAGCGACATGATGAGCTGATGTACACCCCATAAAGACGGAGACTATACCAGTTCGGGCCATTGTCCTTTACGCGGTACTGCTCGCCGGGTGCTACGCAGCTGCCTGTGTAAGGAAATCGTGGGGCCCGAGGAGGGTTGTTACGATTAGAAATATACCAGGCACGCACGTTGCATTGTTATTCATTGCACAGTGGTTTTAGTTTTATAGGGACATTTTGATTGTGGAAACTGTAGTAAATAGCGTAGAGTCGAAAGAGCCAGAGGTTTTGTCAGGATTGGTAGATCGTTCAAGGTAGAGGCAATACTCAAGAGTTCGTATGTTTGTAAACAAGTAGTTTGTTAAATGCAATGTACGTTTTCATGAATCAAGATGCATCTGCTAAACTATACTAAAGGAATATGTAGAACATTGGAAATTAGAAATGATTATATCTATTTTGTTCCCTCAAATTTCGTCATAAACTGTAAAACTGTGGAATTCGAGATGATTTCTCTGTAGAAGCGTATCTGATAACGTTTAAATGTAGTTTAGTAGTGATCCTGGAGATATTAATGTGAATTTATAGATAGATTTAAGTTTATTTTTTTTTAAACGTAAGTGGTAAAGTGGCGAGTGTCATAGCAACCTTTAAATAAAAGAAAAAAAGAACTTCGGTGCATTCATTGTTTTCTACAACACGCAATTAACAGTTTTAGTTCTTTTGCAAGCATCAATACAGTATTTTAGCTTTTCTTTTTGAACTTGCTTTGTTTACTCCCGAAGTTTTGATGAGGGAATTTCGATAGGTCGTAATGTGGCTCTTATTCTTTTAAGGGCAGGCCGTTTGAAAGAACTGTAGTTACAGATACACATTTTTATAAAATTTTACCACGTACTAGTTTTGTCCTAAGATTGTTACTGCTCTACTAATTTTGAACATTTGTGACAATAGTTCTTTGCAAATTTATAACTTTAATAAATAATAGAAACAGTTTGTCGAAGTTTTTGGTGCAGTCTTATTTCATATTATTTGTACTTCCACCATAAACTCGCGAAACGTCGACTTGGTGGGGAAATGTTCGATTAAGACCAGAACCTCGTCTGTTCTTGGCCCTTAATAAATATTGGCATACATACGTAATCTTAACATTACAGGGTGTACGAAAAGATATTCATACGTAATATATTAATTTTACGATGAACATTTTGGAATAGTAAGCTGCTGTTACAATGGTATTTTGTATTAGAAGCTAGTAGATTATCTAAATTATACTTTTGTATGCAGTGGCTTCGTGAAGCTTGAAGTCGATGTGCTTATTTTTCTTAAATGGTCTAGTTACGCAACTTGTGCTATTCAGCAATGTGATGCAATATGCCCAAAGCACAAGGTATTTGGAAATATGCTAGTTTTGTTCTATTCTAAAGTGATTTGAGCAATTTCATACAATTTAGTTGCAAGGCTCAAATGTAAATTCAATAATACGACCCTCGATGTTTCTTTGAGAACTTCTACTGTTGATAGTTTAGTAGAATTGCCCGTGCATAAACCTAGATTCGGCGTGCAGGGACCAAAGAATACCACAGTGGGCGATACCATCCTCCGTTGGATACAGGAATGATGCACGGTAGTGGCAGGGACACAAGGGAAAAATTTTAGTTCACGAAGGAGATAAGTCTAGGTTAGAAAATAATGAATACTTGAACTATTATGTAATGAGGTAAAAATCTCTTTAATTATGTCATTTTCAAAAGAGCGATACATCATAGCATGTACTTTCTCACATTTGTAACGGTTACGTAATGCATTGCAATTTGTGCTCTAATTCAGCCATTGCCTACAAAATGCTCAACACTAAACAGCTTGAAATACGAAACAGTATTTCAGTTAGCTCACGAGATTTACATAAAGTTACAACGATCTTTTTGCTGAATGTTGTCATTTGTGGCAAACATTCGTTTATCAAGGCTGAATTTTAATCTAAGTAACATTAAACAAATTTCGTTGTCATGAACAAAATTTACTGAAGCTTCTTCGGTATTAAATACTAAGCGCTCTTTTTTTCATAAAAACAATTATTTCCTTAAGATTCACAAACTACACAATTGTAGAATTAAATATTAAGAGAAAATGTCAGTCAACAGTACGTTTAACTTTCTGAAATACTCTGTTTGTGTTTCATTGAAATAACGTTTTGATTTCTTAATTTTCGCGATTTCGTAATGGAACTGCGGATGTCGGATTACCATAAAAGGGGAGAAATCATATTGCAGTGGACTTCGCTTTTAGTGAACTCTTCCGGGCAAACATTTTTGGTTCATTATATCGGACCCGGTGATGGGAAAGTAAATTACTTTACTCTGATTTTATTTGAGAGGTTCAGTATATTAATCATCATCATCATCATCAAAATCAACTACTTTTGTGTTATAAATTATTCATTTAGCCCCAAAATAATAGTTCTTGTTTGCTGTGGACAGGTTTTATAATAATTTTTGAAGATCCTTCTCTAGAGTCCATGCTTTCTCCTCACGTAATTCTAATTTTTCACACCCTCAAAATATTTTGGTATAGTCTTAATACTCTCGAATGACTCTTGCACTATTGAAATACTTTTATTCGTTTGTATGCTCTGTCATATTCGTATTTTTCTGTTCCCTTTAAAGCATTTGTGGTGTCAGACGGGATATCACTTATTTTCATCTCGCATGCCGGGGCCTTCTGGCTCGAATTGTCAAAGACGAGCTGAAATTATTTCCTCATCCCATTTTTCTTCATTATTTTCCATTCGCTGTAAAGATTATAAAAATAACTCAAAAGTTTTGAAAATTTTGATGTAATGGAAAATCGCTCTCTTGACGCGAAGGGTTTTTTTTCTTTTTTCTTTTCTGGAAATTGTTTCTAGTGTTCAGTAGAGCCGAATCATCTAGTGGTTGCAATGTTGGAACTGGACTAGTGATTTTAGTTTACCATAACGGAAAGTTCACTAAATCCAGAGTCGACTTAATATGAAGAATTTCCCGAAAACACCACGTTGCCGTTTCTTGACGAAATGTTATTAAAAATTCCCAATGTTTGGCTCACTTTTGCAGGAGAACTTCTAAGGTTTTTGAAAAATATTCTAAAATGTAGTTTAAATATTAATAAAATTCCAAAAAATAATTTGTGTAATTTAAGAAAATTAAAAGGTTTTGAAAATAGTATTTGTCATGTAAAATAAGTTCGTGCTCTATTAGTTAAAAAACAACATTGGTGCGTGTTGTTATAAAATCTTGCGTAAAATTTTTGGGAAATTACTCCATTTGATTTCAAATTACCCCAAAATTCTTAAAAACCTTAATATTGAAGAATCGATTGCATCAGCAACTATTTCTGTAGCTTTAGTACAGGGGTAGGAAAGGTTCAACAAAAGTTCAACTTTCGCAACTTTTAAACAATTTAAAAAATTTAAAGAAAATGAAATGTTTACTTGATCTATAAGCGCCCTTAACTCAGTTTGAACAAAAGGAGTGTAGGAGGGAGATTTTTAAATAGAAAATTATGAAAATGCAATGTGAGCTTTGTTTCCAACCACTATTAAGGTAACTTTCTCGAGTACCGTGAATTACAGTGAGATTTTATGTGTGTGTGTGTGTGTGTGGGGGGGGGTCAATATCACAGTTTTGGTGGAAATCGCGATTTGGGGGTATCTGAAAAGTATTTTCATAACTTCTGTCACTTTCTTTATGATTATCACCTAAACCGTACGCAGGATTTTCGCCGAAATGAATACCACCGTGCACGTTGGCAAGGCGACTTAGGAAGACTTACAGTTGTTGGGTTCGCAACAGATTTCAACTAATGAAGTATACATGCCGCATAGATTCCCTATAAGTAAACATCAGGCAAAACGATCTAGAGATTTTATTTGGAGCTGTGTGGGTTTTATCGGGAAATATTTTATACAAAGTTAAGTTCAGAAACTACTGTTCTTCGTTATTCGAACTGTCAAACTGAAATACATTGTATACTGCCACGTTAGTGTCCAAGGATTATGCTTAATAAATTAATTGAATCCGTGGAAATTCTCTTCTTAATTGTAACTTACAAATCTTTCTTGAAAAAAAGTTGTATACCTTGAAATGCCCGTAAGGCTGAGCAAGGTTTAATAAACAAGCAAAGGCACAAAGCAAGTTTGCATTTTGTCAATTTATTTTGTACTCATGTCTTCGCATTTGTGTATTAATACTATCAAACGACAGCATTTTATTGTCGATTTATTTTGTACTAGTGTTATTTTTCGCGTTTGAACGTTTGTCGCGTTAACGCGTTGTCGTGAACGTTTTCCTGTTTTTATGACCGAAGTGCTTGGAGAAAACTTGACATCACTGATTTTAAATCTGACTTAAAAGAGATTGACATTTTTGAGGGGCTCTGGGATCTTTCATTTTTCTTAGGAGGTGGAACCGAGTCAAATGTTTTCGAGAACGTATATGTCGAGAATGATACGTAATATTTATGTAGTGCATGTGTTTTGTTCGTATCGATTATCTTATCAATTAGATCACATCGCGAACGTAACTTCGCCGTCCTCGTAATTTTTACGAGTTCTTATCAGAGGTCTATGATGCATTCGTTCGGTTAAATAATATAACAATATGATCGAGTCAGGGTTAATAAAAATCAAGATTTTTGTTGTAAATCTGTTTTAAATTTAAATATTCAAATTAAGCAAAATATTTAGACATTTGAAAACAGACAAATATTCTGTTGAACACACGTATGGCTTAAAGGAACAAAACAACAAACAAGCATTTGAATATTTAAAAGCTAACTTGGATGATGTTGGTGTAGAACTCGTAACAAAAATTTGAAATGTTAAACGGCTCCGTTTACTGGAACAAATTTACACTCACTCAAAAAAATATTCAGACACCTACGATTTTACCATATTTTCTTTTATTTAGAAGAGAATATTAAACTTGTAATATTGGCGATAAATAATGAAAGACGTGCTTAGGTTAGAAAAATATGCAAGTTTAATTTTCACATTAAAAAATTATTAAACTACAATTAATTTGAAGAAATCTTACTTCTTCGGAAGGTCAAAAAAATATTTGGACACATAATATAAACCAATTAATAACACTAAATAAAACAAAAAAATAAATACATCAATAACTTGTAGTATCCTTTCATTATCAAAACTTCATTCAACCTCTTTGGCATTCTGTCTACGAGTTTTCTGGTGTTCTCTGCAGAAATTTTATGCCATTCTTCGCGCAGTCTCACTTTTAATTGTTCTTTGTTGGCAATGGGCTCCTTTCTCACATCACTGTTCAACGTTTGCCGAAGATTTTCAATGGGATTGATGTCTGGGGATTGTGGGGGAGGATGAAGTACTTCAGGACAGTTGTATAAGAGCCACAGTTGAACCAATTGGGACATGTGTTTTGGATCATTGTCCTGATAAAAACTAAAATTGTGACCTATACTTAGCTTCTCAGCACTTTTCTTAAGGCTGTTCTTGAGCACTTGAAGATATTTGTATTGGTCCATTATATCTTCAATGAACACAAGCTCACCCACACCACTCGCCGCCATACAGCCCCACACCATTACGTTCCCACCGCCGTGTTTTACTGTTGGCTGCAGATTTCTCTCTTGCAACTGTGTGTTTGCCTTTCTCCAAACCAATGTTCTTCCGTCAGGTCCAAACATATTGAATTTACTTTCGTCCGAAAAAATAACTCTATTCCACCATTCAATGCCCTTGTTTACATGATCCTCAGCGAACTCCCGCCTCTTCTTGTTCATCTTGTTTATGAAAGGCTTTCTTCTAGCCACGAGACCATGAAATTCTGCTTTTCGTAGAATCACTCTAATAGTTTCTGGATGTACTTCCTTCCCCAGTTCTTTTCTCACCTCTGCAGCAATCTTTGGTGCACTTAATTTCGGATTCTTTTTAACTTTCCTGACGACAAAGATCTCTTCTCGACGGGAAAGTTTATGGGGACGTCCACTTTGGCGGTGAGACTCAATCCTATCTTCTTTTTTAAATCGCTTGATTATATAATACACTGCTTTTCTTCATATTTAGAATTTTTGCAATTTCACGGCAGCTCTTGCCTTTTGCGTTATGAAATATCACTAACTGACGCAGTTCAAAAGAGCCGTTTTTACCTTCGTGTGGCATTCTTTCAATGTTCTTCAAGGAGAGACACTAATAGATTGATTTTGGACAGCGCTTCTATTGACCGTTACGACCGTTCTTGAATGAACCGTGGGAAGAGTTTCTACGTCCGTTTTCGCTCAATAGTTTGTTGACAAAAATGATTTATGTACAACTGTCCGAATATTTATTTGATGTGCAATTTCCGTAATTGGAAGTTCTAATGCAAATTTATCATTGATGCAAAAGCGGAAAAAATGCATTTTGCAGTGTACGAGTATTTAAAGCTAAAAGAATATTAAAATTATTACTGGCACAATATTTTATGGTTTTAACAGCCTCAGAGCGTGTGAAACGTGAGTAAGCTGAATACTGTCCGAATATTTTTTGAGTGAGTGTAAATGCATCCAACAGTTCTGAAAGAACTCGTATCCATAGAATGGTGGAAAAGTATGCAGGCCATGAAAGAAAAACAAATACAGAAAAATAAATGATTGTGAAACAAAATTTATTAGCATCAGCATCCTTCAGCTAGTATGGAAAGAATATTTTCCACTTTATGAATTGTCCTATCCAAAATTAGAAATCGCCTTTGAACAGAAAAAGCAGCAAAATTGATGTTCATTCATAAACATATAATTCGTTGACTATTATAGTTCTATTTTTTAGTAACAAATAAGTATTTGTTATAATTTGTAATTCTTTTTTATCGCCTTTGTTATTCTTCGTGAATTTTACAATTGTAGTTTTGATTTAAATTGCGATACAAATCACTTGATTTAAATCATCGAAACCCCGATTTGAATAAAATAAAATCAGTCTTGTCAATCGATCTAGACCTGGGACGTTTTCCAAAATTACTCAAATTTTTTCTTCAAAATTTTTGTAAGAATAGAGTACACGATTGTAAAGATGGCAAAGGTTCAATTTTTACAGTTCGAAATATTTTGACCCCCTGGTCTATTATTATTATTATTATTATTATTATTATTAGGCGGATTTTGATGACCTAGAACATCGCTGAAAAGATCAGTAAAATGTTCTTAAAATGTTTTATAAATGAGGGGGAGGGCAAAATCAAAAAAGATCCGCCGAAGGGAATTGCTACCTATCCCGTACGAGAAAGCCTATGCCGTTCTCCAGCACCTAGGTATTTCTGCGATCTGCCGCATGCCTATTAGTCACCACGTAGAATCTGTTTACACCGGTAGCAGAAAAGGATTGCAAGCACAGTGTACCAAAATTAGCACCAATAGAGACATTTTTTGCTGTGGTTGTCCGTTCTTAGGTAGTTTTCGAGTAACCTGCATCCGTTTGTATACGTATGTTCCTCCATCACCGACGGATAGATTCCTTACCGTCCACCAGTTACAAATTAGGTGTCAGTCAATGCGTCCCGTTCTACTGGTGGGAAAATGTTTTCGGATCCATCCAGCAGATACTATGAAATGTCTGCAAAAATGTGTTTTTGCGTTTTTAAGCGCTGTGATCTAGCAGTGGACGTGCAAACTACGTGACCCAGCGCTGTCGCCTCGATCGACGGCACCAGAAGCCAAATGTGACGGACGCTAATGACGTGTTCCACGGCACCTGGGTGATGATTGCCACGAGTCGCTAGTTTGTAATGCCGGTAGTTACAGTATGCGTTGCAAGGCTTGGCTCATTCTGAAAGAAAAGATTCGTCAGTTTTGCCACCCCATGGGATAATTATCGTTTTATAGAATATTTTTTTGTGTGAAGCACATACGATAGTGCTAATAAAATTATCCCATTTAATAGGATAATTTCAAATAAAAAAGTATATTCTAAACTAAATATATAAGAAGGAAACGGTATGTTGTAAAATAGTAGCCTTCAAATGTAGATTTTTCTTTAATAAGCTGCCTAATAATTCACTGACAAAATGATCTTTCCTAAACGACTATTTTGGGAGCGTCCGGATTAGGTTCTCTCCAACTCAGTGTTTTGGGGTGAGTAGTGACCATTGCAAGAATGAACATCACCAAAAACTGCGACTACACAGTTTTGTTATTAAACTTGAGTGCTTAAGATTTTTGAGTACTACCCCCCGAGGGTGAAAGATCAAGAGAACTAGATGTTTTAAGATACTTTTTATTTAGAATTTGCGTAGTAGAAATTTTTAACATATGAAAATGGTTTTAAAACTGTTTAAAGCGAGGGCGCACCACATTCACGTAGTAAACAGTTATCGGAATATTCGGTTATCATTATATCATTATCGGAATATCGGTTATCATTATATGTACAAATTTAACTGAAAATACATGAATATTTGGTTTTCGGTTGTCGCGCGCAGAATTTCCAAGGGGGGAAACTGAAGCCTGGGAAGGCAGATCCGAGTTCTATCCTGGCTTGGACTTCTGTAATCAGTTCTGCTTACCTTGAAAAGGAGACTCGCATGTTTATGTATATGTCATATTGTATTAATTCTGACCTTGTATTTTTCCTTAATGGGTGGACTGTGTACCTCAGCTGCTCTCATGCTACGCCCCTGCCAGCAAGTAATGCCACCCCCTCCACGTTCACGAGCGTGGGCGCGTCGACCGAAGTCGTGAATGGGCGCTGCCCTTACGCCTTACGCGCACATGCTGGCGGGCGATGGGCGAACGACACCGGAAGCGCCCACCCTCGCCCGCGAGGGCGAGCGCACGAGCCGGGGAGCGGGCTGACTGGGCGTTGCCGCTTTTGTCGCAGCGTTGCGTAAGATCGATCGCCCATCCCTCGCCCGCGGGCCGTTTCCGCCCCGCGGCCCAGCCCGGCCCGGCGCCACGCCGCGGGGGCGTCTTAGGCGGCCGGGCTGACGCGGAAGCTGAGACGAACTTTGGACCAAGGGCGGTGAACCAAAATAAAAAATAGGGTGAGAGTTCTATAAGATTGTTAGAAAACAAGATGTATGAATAACGTTAGGCGAGAACTCGTTCCGGAGGAATTTGTCTTGTTTTGAGATGTGGAGAGATACTGTTATGGGGTGGTTATACTCGTTATACGGATTGGAAAGATCTCCATGCTTGCTGAATCTGCATTTCTGGATCTGTCTGCTCGTTCGCTTCACGCGAAAGGGGAGGGGAGGATTCAATTTTCTTAAGCTACGTTATCCAAGGAGGTCAAACGTGTGATGGAGGATTTCTGAAGACTGGTCCAGATCTAGGATTTCCGGTCTAGGAAGTACTGTAATGTATTTTACTGCATATTCAAAACTGATGATAATGTCATGGAGTGAGCTTCGGAAACATTTGCTTCTGTATTTGATGGCCCCAGAGGAAACGCAAGTTAGGTGCAAGTTTGCTACGTACGTGTTTGCTTCAGTTCTGAAGTTTCTTGGTTGCCAAATTCCATTTTATTTGTTGATTTCAGGCCGCGGTAATATTCCGAAGGGGCAAGATAGTGAAAATGGTCTTGGAAGGGGGTAATGCTTCTCTAGGCTGATCCAACTGTTAAAAACAATAAAAAATAGTGTACACGGTTTTCACTTTCACTTGAGTACTACCTCCGATTTCTAGAACGTAAACACATTCTTTTGCTCTATCTAGATTTTATATTTTTTCCACAGGAAAATATTAATAAATCGGAGTAACAAGTCAACAAACGTTCGTTCGGTGGACAGTTATTTGTGACTGAAAATAATGTTGGCTAATCCACTGGAAGATAACAGTACTGGTTGGCTGTTCGCGAGGGAGGATTTGACAAAATGTTTTATCGTTCCCATTTAAAGAATTATGAGCTAGTACTTGTTAACGGATCATCACCAAACACGAACAAGAACGTAACTATTAAATATCTAGGGATAGTGAGTAAATACACTTGATAATTTCTGGAATTGTCAGAAGCAGGGAAAACAATGTCAAACATGTATTCAGTGAATCTTATATTGTTCCTTAAAATATAATTAAAGATCTCTTGATGGACATAAGAACATAAAGCATCAAAACTTCCTCAATATGACCAAAGCATTGTACGGAACGATTTTTTTAAACTTGGAAGTTATGAAGAACGACTCTGATAAGCCAGTAGTAGCTGTAAACGGAAGCGCAATTGAAGCTGCTAACGAAATAAGCCTCCTTGCCATTCATCTAATTGTGAGAAAGTGCGGCAGTTACGTAACACCACCTGGGTGGGTGTGGCTAATTGGGAGGGCTCGCGAAACGTGGGTGGCGCGCTTTCGGGACAGAAGAGACGCGCGTCATACGCCATTCGCGTCACCTTCGACGCAAGCGTTGACCCCGATCGGACCGGTTGGTCGCCCGGAAGCGACGGCACGCATTCTGAGCGCAACGCAGCATCGCTTCGCAGATCACTTCCTGTGCTCATTAATGGGCGATGTGACGGGCAAGAGCCGAAGCTGCTCTCGATACTTCATGTTTGTTCTGCTCGGTATGACTCAAGCTTGTGATCTGCAATGAGGGTGTCTGAACAAGAAGCTATCGCGAATATTTGTGAAAAGAATAGTGGCGGATTATTGTGATAGATATATTGATTATGCTTTGAGTAACCATTTTAAGAACTCTGCTGTTAGTGTTGCGACGTCGTTTACTAGCAATATTTCAAGGTCGTGAGGTTCCCATCTTATGTATCTAAATATTGAAGGTAAAACTTGTCCGAGAAAGACGTTTTTTTGTTCCGTGTTTATGGCATTGTTGGCGTGCTTGACAGTTGCGCTGGTTAGACGAAGGTAATCATATGCTCTCGATATTTCATTTCGAAATTAGTAGCTGACCAATTGTTCATTTTATGATTTTTTTGAATCGACCAAGAATTCGGGGTAATCGATCTTAGTGAGTTTCTGTGAGAATGTTAACGTAATAAAATGTTGGTGCAAATCTTCCTAATAACGGGATCATTTTGTCCGTCCCATGTACATTGCAGATAATCAGATAAGGTTCTTTAGCGTTGCGATTTAATCGCATGCATGAGCAGATGCCAACAACGTAATGTACTGTCTGTATTAGAAAATGTCAATTTAGTGTTTAATTGCAACTAATAGCGCTACAACAATCTATTATCTCATCTTATTTGCAACTTTTGAAAATTGGAAATTCGAAAATGCTAGATAAATGTGACTTGCGCCATTTTTAAGCCTATGCCAGGAAAAGTTGATCCAAAAATCTGTAGTAATTTTTTAGAAATTTTTGAAAATGTTAGAGTGGAGAGCAGTCTCCCAAAAATCAAAATATCCTTTTCAAAGTTGCGAATGCTTCGAGTTAGGTCAGATCGATCGGGGGTTACCAGTTTTGTAGAAAATCGTCTGAACGATTAAACCTTGGTCACACCCGGAAAGACGTTTTGTCATTAACCGATTTTTCGGCATCAATGGCCCGAAAAATGTGGCTTCTAATTACACATGTTAGAGGAAGTAAATTATGTGTTGGAACAAGAGTTATCGACATTTTCGTTACGAAGGCCTCACTTTTTGTGTCGAAAAATCGCCCCTCCGCTTCAGCGTTACAATACTTTCCCTTTGATACATAAATATTTGTAGAGGAGAAAGTAAACACATGGGGTCAAATCGCTGACCACTCCTTGAAGATGGTCCAAACAAGTTTGATGTCCCTGATTTTATTGATCTTCCACACGGCCTTTAAACGTTACCAGCGGTCCTCAAGTTCTTGTTCATTGCTTTTGCTATGCTGGTCTTCACATCGTATGAGCTAATGCTTTCGGAGTTGACAGTCTGTTAGATATCATGAGCTCACTTATCCATACGGCCAAGCCAGACAAGCGTTGCGCCGGTTTTAAACATCGTATCAGCTTCGCGTGTGTTCGCACAATGAATCGCAACAGATTTTCAACTGGTGCGTCGAATACTCGTCGAGCGTGTCATGCACGTGAATAGGTCGCTTACTTGTGGTGTGCTTGCAGTACGGATCCAGCACGTGTATGGATCCCCTGATGGTGTTCCCTTCGTTATGTGTATTTATCCGAATATTGTGTTGCGTAGTAAAACATTGCTAGAGAGGGGCCTGGCCAGCGATGTCGGGTCCTGCAGCACGGCCATCTGCGCTTGGTTATTCTGGGATGTGTCAAAAGCGTAACAGCAGCACTGGCGCCCCGGCAAAGGGCGGGCGGGCAGGCACCCGTGCTGGCGAGTGTGCGCGCGCTTGCGATGGTCGGTTTCAAGGCCAGCGTCCGGCGCGCAGGCGGCTCCAGGAGGGCCTTTGTACGAAGCTCGGCGGGCGGCGGCCTTGAGGGACTTCTCCCACTTCCGAGGTGGGAGGTGCGACGCGATCCGCGCCGCCTTGCTCCGCCCCGCTTGTTCGCTTTCCCGCCCTGAGCGAGTGCTCCATCATGTGGCGTCGCCCGCAATGTCTCATTTCCTTCTCGGACCGCGTTGTTTTTAAACTGCATTGCTAGCTACTTGCGAAGAAAGTGGGGTTTCGTTGGAACATGGAAGGGGAGACTAGCAATTCACATTTAAGGTCATAATACACAAAATGGAATCGGATCCGGTCTTTCTTATCCCGTTCACACTGTACACCTGCCGAGTTTAGTAATTGATGCTGATTGAGAGTTTAGTAATTTTCACCTAAGTAGATGTTTCTAGAAATATTCATTTTTTAAGTTATGATGTTCATTGATTAAGTTATGATTATCTCCTTTTCACGTTTACTTTCTCAAATACTAAGTAGTGTGGAGAAAGCATTGTAATTAGAAAAAAATAGTTTGTTTTCTGGCAGGAAAACTGGGTCTCCGATATTTTGACTCATGTTTTGGGGTACCTTTTTAACTCCTCCCCAAAATTCTAGAAATATTCATTTTTTAAGTTATGATGTTCATTGATTAAGTTATGATTATCTCCGTATGTCCTCCCCGTCGCAAAATGAAACGGCATCCTAAACCATACAAAGGATTTCTAAACCATACAAAGGATTTCCGAAAAATACAAAGTACTTTCTAATGTATGTATTGTTTGACCAATAATTTAATCCCCTCTTCCCAGTTCTAAGAGTTCAAACAAAAACTAGTGATTTTGGAAGGACATTTTGAACTATGAAAAGACAACGTTTCGGGCAGTTATGAAGTGATGAAAAAGGGCGAAGAAGGAAAACGAACAGCTTCTTTTGAAATACGGTTTGGATTTATAAGGGACTACCTATTGTATTTTGAACACCAAATCTAACTTGAATAATGTGCATCGGCGATAGTATTTACATACTCTCATTTTTTAAAAAAGCATGTTTCAAATTAATGTTAACAAATCCATGTATAATACATATGAACGTCTCTGCTTCTCGGCCTCTTCCTCCCAGAACACCGTGCTGACTCGGGATGAGGGGTCAATATCCTGTTACGATAGGCTTGTTTTTCACGCTTGTTTGTGCTCATTAAGTTTTCATTTTCAATTTACATTATCCCTGGCAGACTTCTCCAAGTTCAGTAACCTTAGGATACGTTTCTCTTGTATTGTGTGTAGTACGCAAAAGCCGATTCTTGATAAATTGAAACTTTAATACTGCATTGCGAATATATACTTTATGAAGTCCTGTAAATTGTATCTAGATTCCTATCCCTTCAGTACCTTTTCACGTTCGGTTAGGGGGTAGGATAGTCGTTAAAAGCCAATTTCAAGCAAACATCAAACATTGTCGCAAGCTTACGGGACCTGAAAAACATGATCTACTCGTATTTCGAAGAGAGCGAGATTTATGACATGTTTCAGCTAATTTGTCGCGGGTTCAATAGAACACCGGCATTATTCATATTTTACACTTGAGCTACTTCTCTTCTTTTGAGGAACATTGCCTAAAACTGGACCGCTGGTGAAAAAGCGAAACGGTCGTGCCTGAATAGTTGTCAAAGTGGTGATGGATATTTAATTTAAAGAAACGCAACAGGAAAACAAAATGTTACTGTCAAAAGTCACTGAAATACTTGCGGGAAATTGCACCTTGCCTCGAAGAGTAATATAGGGTACTAACTAATGTAACTAGTAATCTAGTCTACTATTTAATGTACTAATTAGATCCCAGTATTCTATATGTTTGGCAGCCATTATTTCATTACAGGATAGTCATTTCATTCTAGGACAATAATGCAATAATGTACACTATCTGTTCCATTTCTCCAGAATTGTAGTCACGACAAATACTATGAGCAAATATAGGACGCACACCAAGAATACAAGGTATGTCCCAAAAGTAATGCGTTGTATTTTTTAAAAACAAATTTATTAATCAGGCAGGTACAGCAATTTAAAAATCTTCAAAGTATGACCCTTTTGCGTCGATATGTTTATACCAGCGTGATTTCGTTGCCTCGTGTGCTCCCAAGAAGTCCTTGGGAAAAGAAGTCCATTAGAGCCCTCAACGTTTTTGTTTCAATGTTGTACAGTCTTGAAATGAGTTTCATTCATGACGATTTTCGACCGAGGCAACGAAAAGAAATCCGCCGGAGCAAGGGCGGGACTATAGGGCGGTTGTGGAAGCGTTGCCACTCCGGTGGGGGTCAGGTACAACGCTTTTCCTAAGAATGAGCCAAAGTGACAGTTCGCGAAAATATGTGAACATCACATGTATTTCAGAGAAGTATCCCTCCGCCGCGGCGGTTGTTAAACCCCTTCGTAAAGTGTTTGGTTATGGCTCGTGAAGAGACATCACTATCCAGAAGTCTTAAGAGATTCGCTGATGTATATGCACGAACGCGAGTCCGGGAAATAATTAAATTTAATCACACATGTGGAAAAACTCTTGACATGCTCTCACAACCAGTAAAAGAAAACTGCCACGAATGTAAATAGAAAGCTCTCAATCACAGCTCGCCACGCAACAGCACAAAGGCCGGAACCACGTGCATTGGTACGCATCTCGCATTCAAGTCTCGGTTTTAAAATAAACATAGTATTTATCACACAAAAAGCAAATTCAATGTAATATATAATGGAAAAAAGAAGGTTTACAGAAGAGCACATAACACTGTACTTCCTAATTTCAATTATTACTCGCGGCGCACTATATTTTTGTCGGAAGAGGACGTTACGAAAGGAAGCATCGAAGCTCTTTACAAATTAGCCTACTGCAAACGATCAAATGCAGGAAGGGAGTCCATTGGGCTCAAGGGCACAACGACCACAGAACCTTCAGCTATGATGCCAGCTCTAGCTGTCACTTTGGCTCATCCTTAGGAAAATCGCTCTATAGTACCCGACAACGAAGTTGGTGTGCTTGTCTTTCGGTCGCGGGTGACCCTGTCGTTCAGTCTCTAGAGCCTTTGTTTGTAGAACTGGGCATGTACTGTGTGTTCAGGAGGTACGAACTCACTATACACTATCCCTTTTGTGTCAAAAAAAAAAAAGCAGTGACCAGGACTTTCCCGGGCCATTTGCGCAGGCGAGCCATCTTGGAGCGCAGGGACCCTGTAAAGACAGACCCTCTAAACACATTTGACTAAATATGGAGTTATATGCGTTAATACATGATACGAATTGTTCGAGTTCTTCGTTCACATGGTTAATTATCAAGTATTTTATTGCGGTAGTTCTGGAACTGTTGAAGTAGATGACGCAGCAATATTAGATGGCTCTAGATCTTTACTTTTAAGTGTTTGAGATGAACCGCAAGATTATGGTGGAAATTGTGGCACAAATTACAGATGACAATTATTTAATTTATTTTACATAATGACCCGAAAGTTTGAGAATTGGTATTGCAGACAATGCAGGTCAGGGTTTTTGGAAAATAGATGTTGTTTTATTATTCACGAGCTGGGGTCTGGTCGACTTGCTTAAGAATTTATCTCGAGAACTCTTTTTAAGTATTTTCTTCTGTTCAAGGGCTTCCCGAGAAATTGATTTTTAACTCAAAGAATTTGTTTGCTTTTTTGACATGTTGTCCATTCTCTAAATAGTCTGCTTTGTTTCGACAGATTAAGGCGATTTTGAAATTAAATCTGACAGTTGGTCATTTTCACTCGTTGAATCGCTTCATTTTAATTTTTATTATAAAGTAATTTTTAGGGTTGCTTGTAGTCAGTGAATGTCTTTTTAGGGGCAAAATGGACTGTCTTGTTAACATCGAATCAAAACTGAATTTTAAAGTTGCGCAAATTCATTCAGCCCGTGATTCTGATGAGTCTTGTTTAGCAGAGAAGATAATTATTAGTAAGAAAGAGCTGAAAAGGGGGAAAACGAATCCTGTTTGTAAGATCCGGAAATTGCTTAATGCATTTTCTCCCGTTGGTAAGTCCCCTCCCCACAGAAAGCAGGCCAGTACTTGTATTGCGAATGCATCGCGGGACCGTGACCTTGGAAACGTACGGCGTCAGCGACCGTGTATGACCCTGCCGGAACATTCGCGGCAAGACGAGGTGTGAATGAAAAGGTGTAGAAAGTATTAGCTGACATACGGTAGTTGGTGCAATTCCATTGATTTAGATTGGCGTAATGCAACATGCAGTTATTACACAATAAGATGAAATTAAATCAGTATATCGTGCCATATTATATCTAGTGTTGTTTAATCTCCTTGGTTTCGTGTACGGATGCAATGCCATTTGTACGTTTCCTTGTGTACTATTTTATTTCCCGACTTTTTGAACGTATGTCCAAACTTATTTGCTATTTAGCGTTCGCCTTACAGCCAAGATGTCTAAAGTAAGGGACGCAGGCCGTGGAACGTGAAAAGCGTACAAGCAGGAGGGAAATGAAATGTTTCTTAAGCAATCGTATCTTTGCGAACGAACTATTTAAATTTAGTTATTCAAAATTCGGTATTAAAATGTGTTGAAGGAGCTTAATTATTGTTTTATTGAATATACGGAGTAATATACATAGTACAGAAAATTATATGTAATGTGGAAAATAATTTCATGAATTTTATGCACACGCTTTGGCGCTCTTTATACTGAAGTTATTTTTTTCGAAACGCCCGTTTGTTAATCTGTAAACAAAACTAGCGCATAAACTCTCTGCAGAAGGTTTTTCCAAATTCAATATTCCTGGATCGACTGGCTGGATGCGAAGCTTTGCAATTGTGAAATTAATTCTTGATATTTTGGGAGTTACTTGAAGCTTGAAGCTTCTGGGACACTTTCAAAATGTTCTCAAAAATGGCTCCAAAATGTTCTCCAAAAATGGCTACTTTTTTGGGGGGAAAACACGTATGCTACATGTTTCTTTTTTACTATTATCTCCGAATTTTCGAAAATTGCGAATTATTTATCTTTCATTAGAATCCCTCGTGCAATACATAATTATAGATAGAATTTTTCATCAAATGAAATTTGTCCTTCACAATTAGTTTTTATTGTAGAGTACATTTTGTTTTTGTGTGTTTTCCGTCAATTTTGAGTGGAGTGTGGGCAATATTAATAATAAATTTTTCTCGAAAACTTTTCCACATTTCTTCTTTTAACTTTTTGTACAGATAGTGTTAACTCCACTGAATACCATGACATCAACGCCATTTTATGTTTTTTGTTTATTAACAAATTACACAAATTAAAAAAAATTCTTACGTTAATATTTTGTTTTTATTAACGTATTTCTTACGTTAATATTTTCATTATTTTTACACATTATTGCATTTATGGGTAAGTGCTACAAAAGATTTATGAAGTTTTTGCGAAAACGACAATCTCAAACACAGGCTCTTGAAATTTTTTTCGGTGAAATTTAGCGCGTAGAATCAGGTTTTCCTTTTCTGTAATATTCTTTAAGCCATATTTCCATTCTACAATTAGGATTGAAAAATCGAGATGTGAAAAAAATGTACATATTTTGGTAAAACAATTTCATCAACATAAATAATACACGACAGAAAATAAACCATAGTGCTATATATCTTTTCCATCAGAGTTAATTTTCAGGAAATTGTTCATTAAGTGCTATGTTGAAAGATTTCAATGCCTAAGTAACATTGCATTGCTGCTATAGAAACGAATGGTGCCAATGCCAAGATTCGGTGTTACAAAGCACATTAAAGAATGTGAATGCTTAAAAAAGCTCAGTTTTAGTTATATTGGTTTTATTAAATTATCTTTCAAAACCGTAACCCTTTTACTACTTTGTGCAGTGGAGTAATGGACCTTGTGAGTTTGGGACTTGGAATAGAAGTAGGTGGTCACTAAGATAATAGGTTCGAATGTGACATTTTACAGTTTTTGTATGTGTGTGTGTGTGTGTGAGGGTGTGCGCGGGTGTTTTACAGGTACAGGTGTTACATAATTTGAGATGTTGGCGGCGCATGAGCGGCGGGCGCATGGGCTTTCTCGTGTGGCGCCTTGGTTTGTGCGCTAGAGGTGGCAGACTGATCGGCATCTGCTCTGCCTCTCCGCCGACCGAACCGCCCGCTCCCCAGGAGCCTAAGCAGTTGTTTCCTCTAGCATGGACCGCTTGCCCGGATTGCACTCCGTGGTACCTTAGTCCTGTGTTCAGCTGGCCGCGATCTATAGTAATTGAGAATATCGGAAGCATCCTACGCAGTGTGCTTTGCGCAAGCATCCTACGCAGTGTGCTTTGCGCTTCTCGTAGACAATGAGCCAGTTTTTATCACAAAATACATATTGAATATATGTTTAAACGGGATCAGTAAAAAAATATTTGATGAAGCTAGAATGTAGAGAAGCTCTGTAAAGGGAAACATCACATGGAGGTATCTTCGTATTGCATAGTGGAAGCATTAAACAAGATGTCACAGAACCGCCTCAATATAAGCGCACTTATTTTAAACGTATTTGGGTGGATTGTACAAAGGTGGGGTCACATGCTTGCGAAAAGTCTCGAGTTTTCTTTATTAAATTCGTGGATGTGTGGCTCCAACTGGTATAAAACCGTCTTTCCTGAAGATTTTCAAAATCAGACTCGGTCTATATTGTGAGATATACTCGATCTATTGCATTAAGACGACTCAGATTTGCTGAGTTGTATTTACGTGTGGAAGGAATTAAATCGTATATTTAAAAAACGGAGTGCCAATTAATAACATTTTCAGGAAGTAAGAAAAACTGGATAGTTTCCAAAGTATTGTGTTAGTATTCAAAAACACATGTAAAAAGCTAGAGGTGCTACAGAATGACACATACTTTTCGTTCCAAATTTTTCTAATTTCCTTTGTGTGGTCTGGCTTTAAGGTCGTGCTCCATTCTCTCGCCAGTTGCGATCTATTGTCTCGCAAAAAATTTTTTTTGAAATTTACTCAACATTTTGCTTTCTTAATAGTACAACGGAAATATTACTTCAAGAATATTAAAGAAGAGTCGTCATAAATACAAGTTTTCATTGAAAAATTCGTAGTCGTTTTTAAGAAAATGGTGATTAAGCATGATAAATGAGAGATTTAAGCTCTTTTTCACAGGACTCTATTGAGTTTCGAAAAACTTCTTATGAAGTCATTTGAAGCGCAAAATCAAAACGAACTTTACGTCATAACAAAAAATGCAATTAACACGATCGGAAAAAATTGAAGAAAACATTTGGAACCATTTTTGAAAAAATGGCGTTTGAGCGTTTCTCAAAAAGGCCGAACTTTGTGCTCGGTTTTACAGAAAACTGTTCAATTGTCGAGAAATTTATTAGACATTTAAAGCACATGTGCTTATAATGGTCTATGAAGAAATCCCTTTGAACGTAAGTTTTACAGACGTAAGCGACTAGTACAAAAATTAATTTTTGAAAATTTTGAAAAAAACAACAACAAACAAACAAAAGAATACAGCAGTATGGTGGTTATGTCACGGCATAGGGTTCGTTTGGCACTAACCTGACTAAAAATTCAAAGAAAAATGTTGGAGCCGTTATTGAGAAAATTGGTTTTTTGTTTTTTAAAATTGCAAATATTGCACGAAAACATCTAAAATTTCCAAAAAATCTACATGACCTAATTGAAAGAACGATTTATGCGCAACAAATTTGATTTGAAGGAAAAATCCAAGTTTGAATCTTGTAGTTCTAGGAAGACGCCGAAAAATATTCAACCTTTTACAATTTTTGAAAATTCAGAGTTAACAGTGATATTTTGAGATATGCTACCTTTATAAGTGTATTTTGCTCTAATCTTACAAGAAATTTAATGAAAAAATTTGGAGCTGTTTTTGAGAAAATTTTGAAATTGTCCCGGGGGCTTCATGTAATAAAATATCCCCAAATTTTAAAGAACGTTTTTCAAAGCTTGAACTAGAGCCAGATAGACAGGGTATTCTTCAATTTGGAGAAGATTGTACGAATGGTTTAGGCGCTAGGAGTGTTCACGGCCGGACAGACGAGATTTTTGCTATACCATGTGTTAGAGGATTTTTTTTCTCTTAATTTAGCAATTGGTTTTATGCACTTTTTCGCCACCAGAGCCCGGCAATGAATTTTTTTCCGCCCAAAATCGGCCGTTTTTTTCGCACAGCATTCCGTAACTTTCTCTTTACTCCGTTTGTACGTATGTATATGAGAAAGTAATTATGGTTTTGTGAACATCTTAAACTTTCAATAACAGTGGAATTCGTATATATTTAATAAAAAGAAAAGTTGATGCACTTGGGTTTTTGCAGTAAATTTTTTTCCCTTATTTATGGTAAATAATTTACAGTATTAGTAAAAATAGGCGGAAATTATAAATTTAAGTGTTCAAAGTGTAGGTTTATAGGACCTGAAGCTTAATCCATAGCATCACCCTCAGGGGTAATCGAATGGTCAGCCTTAAAAGTATTTTTTCGTCTATTTTCAAGACCATTATTTGTTTTAATAAACACGACGTTTGCCTCAATGTGATTTTAGTAGAATTGTTGGTAAGGCTTGTAGAACTCATTTCCACATCCGTTTGGAGGGCACTCCGAAAGTTCCGGATGTGGAAAGGAAGGAATTTATTTTCAAATGTGACGTCAACAATTCCTATTCTACGAAGTCTTATCGCGGCCGTCTAGTTATCTAGTTCAGATCGGTCGACTGGTTTCTTATTGTTGACTCATTTAATGCCGGCAGATCGTTTGTCTTTATACGTGATAGATCAGACTAGAGAGCACTTTCGGGTAATGGTTTTCTAAGTCGGTCTAAGTGTCTTGAATGGTTGAGGAGTGCATTCGGTGATACTTGCCCGTCAAAATACTGTTTATAAATGGTATTCGGAATATCGGCGGGGGAGAAAGTCACTTGAAGTTGAGCTTCACGAGGGATGACAACAGAGAGCGACGACGGACATCTTGTGTGTACAGATGTTGAAGGATGACCCACGCCGCACTTGTCAGCAGATGCAGCAGATCTTGATTCATTCCTCTGCAGTGCCACGAATTTTTGCATGAAAACCTTGGCGACAGGAAGGTCCGCAGCCGATGGATCCCACATCTTGAGTCTCAGGAACAAAAAGCAGATCTCGTGAACTGGTGAAAAGAAATGTAGCAAAAGTTTGAAGAAGGTTATGCAAAGTAAATTTGTGAAATTGTAACTGGATTGAATCTTGGATTTACCAATTTGACACCGAAAACAAACTGCAATCGACGATCTGGATCTTGCCTCGAAAACCCAACAAAGACAGATCACGGAGTATTGGACAGAAAATGGTTTATTCCTTCTTTTCAGGCAGTGGTCATGAAGCAACTGTTGCACTTGAGGAGCAAAGGACAGTGACAGCACACTGGTACACTGTTTGTCTCCCAAAAGTCTTCAGGAGCATTCAGAAGAGACGACCAAAGAGAGGTGTGTTTGATCTGCTTATACATTTTCACAACTCACAGCTCAAAGAACAAAAGAATTTTTTATAAGAGAACCACGCCAACTTCTACAGCGTCCCCCCCATCCCCAGTCTAGACCTGCCCCCCCTGCGACTTTTTTTATTTCCAAAAGCTAAAGAAACAACGATGCCTGTTTAGGACCCCAGAACATGCAGTACGAAGCATTTCTAACAGAGCTTGCGGAAGAACAATGGCGTGCAGCATTTAAAAAATGATTTCAGAGGATGGCCCGTTGTATTGGTGCTGGGAGAAGAGGGAATACTTCGAGAAAATAGAAGGGTAAGAATTAGTTTCCTGTTCTTTCCTTACTCTGGCGATTCGAATGGAGTTGTTTGCAAAATTCCTTCTGGGTCACTTCGTTTTCTCTTCATTGTATTGGTTCATCTTCTGAGTGTTCCAAACCAGTTACTAAAATACCGAACAGCAAACAATACTTTTTCAAGAACATAATGTTCTTGGCTGAAGAAGAAAATGATTATGTTTATTGCAAAAAGCCCAAAACCGTCGGCGCTTGTGTGGTTTCTGCACCAAGCGTGATGGTTTCTGCACCTAGCTCGATTTACCCTGCTTCCGAAAATTGCACATGTGTATCTGCACTAAACGATGTATTCAAGTCTGGAACACTGGACATTTTACTAAAATGTCTATTTTGAAAAAAGTGGCGCTTATGGGGTTTTTGAAATCAATGATTCAATTGATTGGATGGCAGCTTATCGTTACCGTGATCTCAAATTAAGTGAATGCTGCTCGGATTCTGATGAATTTTAAAAACCATCACTACACACATCATCCTTTCTCGCTTCTTTTCTGGACTCGCGGGCACCCTTTTTGCTTCGTAAGTGTGGTTTCCGGAACGGAAGGGTTACATACGGTTATGTAATACGTGCTTCTCCTGTGTGTATAACTGGGATTGGGCATGTGACGATGTTTTCGAAACATCTATTAAAGCAGATTTTTTAACATCGATGTTGTGTGTTCGAGGTTTTGTTTGTGAATAATAATTTTGTTAATGTTAAAATATGAATTAATACCTAATGTTCATGTGTTTGAATTAAGCGAATACTGTTTATACGATCTTTAAACAGGGGATATTCCCGAAAGATGACCCTGATGTCCTGGTATTTTCTACGTTATTCTTTTTATTTCGCATCAGGAGAGGCGTTCAACGCACGTGCGGTAGGCGAAGGGGCGGAAATGTTCCCGCATTCTTCTTCGCTGAAATGAGGAAACTGACCTCTTGAGATGACCGTGAGTGCTCAGGCTTTCAGGCTGATATTAGTTGATTTATGTTATTTTTTGTTTTGTCAGTTGAATCTTTATTATAAATTAATTAATCCAGCCAATCAAAAGCATCACAAAAACCTTCACTCTGAAACATCCCGTTTGCCTCTCTCCTCCATATATCTTCTACTCTCCTCTTGGACAGAGCATCACACCTCTATCCCCCACCTTGGAGTCGTTCTGGACACATGTTTAATCTGGAAAGTTCACATTCGTTTGCGCATAAACCTAGCCTATTCCTCCCTATATCAACTTTACCCGCTTATTAATGGAACGTCATCCTGTGACATGCGGACCATCCTACGCCCATACGAATCGCTAGTCCCGCCCTGAGAGGGCTGCACCGCCCACCTTCAGCACCGATGTAGAGCGGTGCTCCGTAACAATGAAAAATATCCCAACACTACAAAGTTCTCCGCGCTGCTTCAAATGCCCGATGGTATATTAAAAAAAAAAATCACAAAGGTCTGAATTTCCCTCCAGTTACATGGCACATCATTCGCCTCTTCGAAAGATTCAACAAGTTTCATCACCTCAGTTCCCAGTCCTTGTTATTTCTAGGAAAAACCACTCATTCTTACCATAACGGAATCTTCCAGATTCTCCAAAGATAAATCCCTCCCCCCGTAACTCCTCTTGTTACCTCTGCTACATCACGAGTTCCTTTTAGTGCCACCCATTCCACAAACCACCAGATCAATCAGCTTCCCTGCCTATTTTTCTGCACTGGGTGGTTCATAAAATGCGTTTCTTACACAAGAATTACAATACTTCTGGATCTGCAATATTACCGTTCTATACGAGCAAAATGAAAACTTAGACTCAGTATCCACCCATAATTCCTCCTAGCGTAGAAGGGTGGCAATCTTACTGTTTTCCACCAAGGGATCCGAAGTGGCGTCCGGGGCTGGCCGCAAGCCATGCTGCTGTCGGCTTCTCCGGCGAAGGGGGAACGGTTCCCGCACTGCGCAGGGGAATGCCCCATGAGGCACTGGCACGTACCATTCGTAAGATCCCCCCCCCCCCAAATAAACATTTCTTGAACGACCTGTCCCGACTTGCCCTGCAACATTCTCTTACAATTTTTTCTTCAAATTTCTTGTAACAATAGAGTAAACAACACGTTCAAAGTTGGCTGGGTTCTATTTTCATTGTTAACTGAATTTTCGAAAATTGCGAAAGTTGGACATTTTTGGACCCCTCGTACCACTACTTTATCGAAAACAAATGTTTTCTTCTAGTAAAAAAATATTCTCTGCAATTAGTCTCACTTCGAGAAAGTATGTGCTCTTCTGTAGCATCAGTAGTTATATATACTCGTATCTCCTTTGCCATGAGTACTTGTGGGTGGTACGAGAGTTGTTTCAAAACTGGGGGAAAAAGCGAAGTTCGAGTGTATTTGTTCATATGTAATTAACCCTATTGCAGCCCTTTTGTGTCATCTTCGGAGTGAATCTATGAGAACCACAGGTTGATTACGAACATAGATTCCCTTACATTGATAAACAGGTTTTCTTGGGCGTGTCCTCATTCACTCTAGGAGATCGACTCCTGTCTCCATGCCTCCAGTCCATTATACTAGTGTGCGTTCAAACATTTCATGGCAATACTGCGTTTACGGAGAACATTATTGCCAAATCTCGCGAACAATATTGGAGCGCATGCATGGAATGCATATTCTCAATGGTGGATAGTGGGATTGGCATGAAATTTTACCAGCTGCAGCACCTTTAATAATTCAGAAATACAAATTTTTATCCGCTATAAAGCGTTGCAAGCAGCGTTTTTGTGACAATTAGAATTTCGACTTCTCATGACTGATGGCTGTCGCGGAAATCGCCGCAGGTGTCTGTCCTCAGGGTCTCGCCTCGGAGGGCGTGTAGGGTGTTACCAACGGTATTTACACGTCTGGTTCTGAAAAACGAGATGGTAGAACACATTAATGAATAATCCAAATACAATTATTGCAGAGGATCCCTGAAAATGTTATCTCGGTTTGGGACAAATAAATGTCACTTTTTCGTTAGAAAGAAAATTTTCACAATGATGGGGTCTAATAAAAAAATGTCTAAATATAGAGTGCGACAATGTCAAGTGCATTGTAAGTTTCTTTTTCAGTTTTCTTAAAAATAGAATTGGTTTATGATTTCTTTTCAACTGACGACTAGACTTATTTAGAACACGTGTTATTGTGACGTTGAAACTGAAGAGACCAAGGATACGGGCTGTGTTATCAGTCGGGAAAGAATGAACGCGCTAGAAATCTGACAACGGTTGATAGACGTTCCTGGCGCGGCCGATGCAACTGTTTGCCCGCTGCGGGAAGCGCGGACGTCACAGAAGGTCGTGTTCCCAAACGTCTCTAAAACTCAATTTCTAATACTCTACAAAACATCAAAATTTTAAGTTGCGGTTTTTGCGTGGTGTTCTGCTAGCTGGCGAAATGTTTGGTGTATTCGCTTCCAACACCGGATATCGCGCGAAAGGGTGGTTGTCTTACCACGAATGACTCGCATCGACGTCTCAGGTTTTCGCCAATCGTCTGTGTGTTTAAAGGTCTCGTCGGACAGTTATTTTTCCTACTTGTGTATAAGCAAGACGAGATTGCGGCAGGGAATCTCAACCTCTCTTCAGTTTTTATGTACCACCCACAAACCTGGAGGAAATTAGCTTCAACGAAAATCACTTCAAAACATTTTAAATAGATTGCTTCACCCATTTATGCCCAGAACTTTTTTATGAGTAATTTCTTTCAAAACTAGATATTAAGCTTCTTTTAGTATCCTGAACGCATGTGGTAACATTTTGACTGCAAATAATTAGAAAATGGTTTTCTGGGACGGGTCATTAACGACTCAGTGGGCATATAAGACATTAAAGGAAAAATATTTTAGATTTTTTCTTCTCTAGTCTATTAATGTACGCTTAAAATACAAAAACAATCTTATTAGGAACGGAACTAACATGTGCTGCTGTTTTGTGTGCTGAAAGTGAGATAATATTACTAATGTTTATTAGATGTGCTGATCCTGGAGGTGAATGTGAAACACCATATTTTTTGCAGCGGAGTCTTATCGATTTCTCTATGAAATTAAGTTATCTAGACTGTCTTTTGCTAGTTTCCACATCAAAATTCAGAAAACTACTGAAATGTACCATTTTCCCCTCTAAAGCCAATTCTGTAACGGGATGTTTTGATCTATTTGGTCCACCCCACCCTGCATATAATACTGGTATCTTCACAATATGTCCATCACAAAATAGTTCAAAAAATTAATTGATAGATCATTTGAATTAAAATTGGATTATTTTTTTCATGAGACTTATTGATGGTGAATAATATTCCGAGATCTTTGAATTAAAATTGAGATTATTTTTTCATGAGACTTATTGATGGTGATTCAGTTACTACGTTCCGAGAAACTTAATTAATAAAAATGGTCCAACTGGCTCCAAGTTGTTTCCAATGGATGGAAGCTCTGAGAGAAGAAATTTGAAAATTGTGTTTCCTGTCCGTGCGTCTTCCCTATTATGTTGTAACTAGCGTACCGCAGAAGGTTGTTTATATCCAGAACTACCTGCCCTTGAAGCTAATTTTGCTGAGACGATCAGGATCGTTGCACATTTCACCTCTAGTCACCATCGGAGTTGTTTTCAGCAACTGGGGCTGTATTTGCTACGTCCAGATCTCCCTGCACATCCGTGAACATGAATCAATGAAACAATTTCAGGGCTACTTAATCCTTTATGTAATCTAAATGTGCAAAATATAAGAATGCCAACGCCAAGATATATGTAACGCACAAGATGTATCAAATATAAGGCGAGATATAACAAACTATTTGTCCATTGGTTCGTAAACGACCCACCACGATTTTATCCAAGTACAACTTCACAATTATCAGAGGCACGTAAATAGTTCATACATAATTTAAGTCTTACATTGTTAGATTGCAGAAATGCAAATTCATTGCACCTAAGTGTCTTTCTTGGCACAAACAAAAAGATTTTTTTCGCAGACAACACGGGATCTGGCAATGATGCAACACACGTGCGCAGAAAGATTCTCAGAAATGTGCTAAAAATTATGGAATGAATGTTGAGATACAGGAAATGCCGAGAGTACATATCAACGCGATGACTGGTATGATTAATCTTAAATGTTTAACAGATACAACGAAGAATGAATATTTTTGTATGTGGGTCGTTAACGACCAGCGGGCATAAATCTGTTAATTTGAGAAATTAAATAGTTTTATAAAAACGATGTTTTAAATGATACATTGTGTTGTGCATCGCTGAGAAATATTCAAAATCACCGAAGGACGTGAGTTCGTTCCGAGCGCCCTAAATATTATTTTTATTACCATCTAGCACAAGAACCATGATTTAGAGAGAAATGTGGTTGCCCTCGTGACAAAATTTGGACTTACCGTATTTGTTCATCGTCTGGAAGTTTGTGCTTCAATAATAAAAAGGTTTTCCCATTGTGAAAATTGAATATCAAAATGTAAATACTTGGCTATTATTTACAATTAATTTATTTTTAATTAATCATCAAACTCAATTACAAAAAAAAAAAAAACATCACAGTCATAAAAGTTGTGGGAATAACTGGTAAAATTATTAGTAAAATCTAATTGCTCAAGATCAATACAATTGAAGCTAACGTTCAGTAAATACGTTCAATATTTGCGTTTAAGTTAAGAATGGTCGAGCGCAATAACCCAGAGCTTCATTAGGAATTGACAACAAAGCATGCGGTAGTAAGAGAAGTCTTCTGTGAAATTGTATTGGACAGAAAGAGAGGGCAATTCTCCATAATGTTCCGTACTGCAGTCAAATGTTTGAATGCACAATATGCTGGCTGCAATGTATTGCGTAATGAAATCTGCCTCGGGAATTTCGTACAAGAAGGGACAGGTCTGCGTGTAGGAAGCGCAGTTGAAACGCAATCTGCCCTTGCTTGGAATCTGCTTAGGGTATGAGAAGTGCACTATGTTTCGCCTCCTCTGGACAAGTGGTAGCCACATTACACTCGTTAAGAGCCGGACGACGTTCAAATTTGAATCGTGCAATTCTATGTAGTTTCTCTGGCATTTGCTAAATTTCGTGTACGCGCATCTGTATCGGTATTGCAGCAGTGCACTTTTTAAAAACGTGGTTTTGTTTGTTTAGCCTTTTGGGAAGCGAAGGGAAATGATTGTAGAGTGCCCTAGGATGTCTCTATCGTATCCGTAAACAATGTGATCTAATGAAGGCGTGTTCAGTCAAGTCATTCTGGGCTGACAAACCTTGTGCATCCAGTCCGTTTTATACGCTGAATGTACTGGAGTCTGTCCATAACAAAACTCGAAACGAATCCCGCACTTATCCAAGCGCATCTGTCGCAACCACCCCAATTCCTTAATGAAAATGCATCGCATGGCGTGGCGTCAGTGCGATCTTCCTTGCCGATGTGGCCATGCCCTGCCTCACTCGACCCTGCCCCGAGTGTGCGCCCCGAGGCCTGCCGGTCCGTCTCCTGCTTCTCGTGGGCACGCCCATCCTCCCCCCTCGCACCCCCCTCACAGCAGCTGTGCGCCGCCTGCCTCTCTCTCTCTCTCTCTCTCTCTCTCTCTCACACACACACACACACACACACACACACACACACACACACACACACCATTGGAGATAAAAGGAGGGTCGCGCGTCCCGGGTGCGGGTGGGGAAGCACAATCGCATCCCTCGCGTGGAAATAGCGACTGGCGCTTACGGCCGTGGCCAGCACTCTTGTTTCAGGATCATAATAAGTCTCCCTTTTCCATATTCGATGTACTATTGTCTGTGCTTGACTCAAAAATTGTATTTTTGCAGAACTATTCTGCGCGGAGACGTTTAATTTGCGAACAAAGTCAGTGTTTAATCAGCCATTCTTGTGACATCTTTCAAACTTTTAAAGTAGTCTTGTTTTCTTTAGTTAACTGAAAAGGGACGATTTTTGAAATGTAACTTGTGCACCGGCGATATTGTTACCGCGGAGTTCATTCTAAGAATGAGACAGTTGAGTTCCACTCATTTTAAAGGGTTATTCAGCCTTGGCCGTATTTTATAACGTGTTGGTCTTCTTTTCATATATATCATCAGATGTACTCAGTGGCGGTGTAGTAATATCTGCTCACATAACGATACCGCTAGTTATACCCGGTAATGAATGTGTTTCTCATCCGTATCTGCCATGAGAGGCTTAAGGGCTCGCATTTTCCGGGTACCGACTGTTTCCCCATCTCGGAAAAATGTTCCAGTGATTTCGAGCAAATTGTGGATAATCAGTTTATCCACTTTCGATCGTTCAAATACATCCAGCAAATTTTCCATTAAATTTCAGAGTTAGCATGCACAAATTAATTAATTTGTACGGAATTTTGCTGAAGATGGAGCTGCTTCATAGCCCTGGAAATTAAGGCGATTCTCGTTAGTAAGTTTCTTGAACACTTCCAAGAGGATTATCGTATTTATTTAGATGTTCTATGTGTAACTTAATGTACTAAGTAACGTTTTAAATTTCAACATTCATTGCTGACGTTTTCGTTTTTCAACTTTTAATACCGATGTGTAATTGTTCACGAAATGCTCTTGTAATACACATTGTACGGGATTACTTACAATCTTCGTTGTCTGGGAGAGGAAATCAAAAAGTGTTCTTAAAAATTGAAATGTTTGCTGCCTTGGGTATTATTATTTAGTCATTGACCTGAGTGATTACATTGGAATTTTAAGTAAATTATTCAGACGAACCTGCTACATTTGCTGAAAGAAGAAATAGTGATAATTGAGAAGCAAAGTTACGTAATCGCTGTGAATTGTGCCCCTTTCTCCTTAGAGGGGTGCGGCTCAGGCGAACGGGGTTCGCGGGGGCGAAGGCTGGATGCGCGCGCAGCGCAGCGCAGCGCAGCGCAAACCGCAACCCCCGCCCCCACCCCCACCCGCCCCTCCGCGCCCCACCGTGCGGACGCCCATTCCCGTCCGAAAACTCATTCTAGCGCGCGCCCTGGTTGCTGGCGTGACCGCTTTGTGAGCCGGTGTCTGGTCGGGAGGGGGTTTGAGTCGGGAGGGAGACAACGCAACTGCTGCTGCTGCTGCGGGCAAGAGCTTGTGCACGTTTCGACAGCTGGTCTGAGGAGTTCGTTAGAGTAACAAGTGGCTGGTTCTCTTATGCGTCTTCGCATTCTATCGCAGAGATTGTTAATCCGCATCTTATGACATAATTTGGCACGCTCACGGTTGTTACTAACGCATGCATTTTTGTGCAAATTTGTCGATACGCTCATATTTATATGAACATGATTTGGGAATTTTGAATATGCAAGTAAGTGCTTGCTAACATTGAGCAATTTGTTTCGGCACACTTGAACTGAAGACAAGAAAACCAGAGAGCAATTCAGCATTCTTTTGATAAATAAATAAAAGAAGTATTTCTGGCCTTTCATATTCGGGTGGAGAGAACACTTGACTACCGGAAAATCATATCAAGCTCAATTTTGTGCTTTCATTTCCCTTACTTTGCTGGGACACATCGTCTCTTATATTACTTCAGTAATGTAGATACCTTTTGCATCTCTCACACGCAACCAATCTTTATAAATGAGCTCTCTCTAAGCAAAGAGGATTTCACGGAGGCGTGACGGATTGCACCTTCACTTTAAAAATAGGAAGAATTTGTTTCAAAATGCATCTAAATATTCATGTCAAATGCAACCTTCAACACTCGGCAGCATTTTCGAATATGTATCGTTAAATATCTCTTAAACTAAGGGTTCTAGGACCTTACGAACTAAATAAAAAGAGATGTTTCTCACACCGTAACCTACAGGATGAGATCTGCCTGAACATTCTATTGCATTTTTGCTGGTCCGTCACTTCTCAATATTATTTCACCTGCTCAGAGACGTGCAGAATCTGCAACTGAATATGAAATTAAACTAATTATATGGCATTCTACGCGATTGAAACGAGTGTACCTGTCTGCTCGATAATGAAGTTAAAAAAGAAAATTTTGTATAAAGGGTGCATTGTATTGCTATCAGTTGGAAAGGATAAGAGGATCTTAAAAAAAAGAAGATATAATTCAGTCTTATTATCGAAATGGAAAAATAGGGATCATGGGTGGGTACATGCGAGAGTTCTCGAACCGGCACGCTAGTCTTCTTTGATGTAGAAACTACATCATCCTACTACCTAGGTGTGTATCCGTACTTTTGAAACCCTACTATGGGGTAGTTTGGACATACTTCTACGACACTCAATGAAATTACAAAACTCTCAAAAACAAGTGAAATAAAACTTTCCAATAGAAGTGTTTAAAATCACGAAAGCTTCTGCCACGGTTTTCGTATCTTCGTCTTAAGTTATAGTTTGCTTCCGTCAGTTGATTGCTGATCAGCGGACAGTCATTTATAAGAGTTGGTCTTGAGTGCTCCTCGAGTTCTCACTCCACACGCAATTCCGTGAGTCGCTGGCAAATAGAGAATGTCTAGCGAAAATTGAATGCGGCTGACAGTTCATCACATGGTATATTTCGACTTAAATAGTTATTTCTGGTATTTGATCAGCTGGACGCGGTTTTCTGATCGGGGGCTTCGTTACGACTTAGTTTTTCATTGAAGCGCCCGATTGGACAACCGCGTCTCCGCTGATCGTATGTTAAAAGTTACTCTTATTTAAATCGGAGAATATCAGTGCCGTGACCTACGCAACAGAGAATCCCAAGCTTCGGTAGTGTTATCAGTCCCTTTAATTTGCAGGACAAATGAATAGCAAAGTTTGGATGTTGTTGAAAATCAACCTAACATCATTACAAATATCAAGTCAGGTTAATTATGGTAAAATGTATTACAAGAACGAAAATTATTAATTGCACGTGATGCTAGTTTCATTTGTTAATCTCATAGTGTGGTGGCAACTATATCGTAGTGCTATTGGTTTATTTAACGTTTCCTGTGTGACGTACAATGGGAAAGAGTGCAATACGTTCACGCTTTCTTGCGATTTGGGATGTCTGTCCGATCTCATATTCATATGAAGTTGAATTATGACTGCAGGTAGCAACGCGAAAGATCTGATTTGAAAATATTCTCTCCCATGGAATAAAAAGTATTTGCAAAGGCAAATCAGCTACTGATTTAGGCTTTTTGAAAGTTTTTGCACAATGACGCTTAAAGATAAGCGGACTCGACTTGTCTCGTGACGCTCAGAATACCTATCACGATGTCTGTAGCAAACGTAAGCGTTAACCGGGGTCGGTTCTGCAAGCGAGGCTCCATAAGGTGTACCGAATCGGTTGCCGATAATTGTTTAGAGTTCTTGGTTCACTAAGAACGCGAACTGCGGTTTTTTGCAAAACATAATGCACACATGAAGGAAGTGTTGGCTTCCACTCTACACGAGGTCGGAAGCCAGTGATGAATATTAAAATTCTTAGGGTTTCGCAAACGAGGAAGCCCTTTAAAATTAGCAATTCGTCGTACCAAATTTTACAGGCTTGAATTCCAGGTGGATTTGGTTCCAAAATTTCGTGCTGAATTGCATCGTCCACATCAATTTTCTCAAGTACAACAGTCCTCATGCTTCAATTACTCCTTCCATAGCAGGGAGCAACACATTCAGAAAGTGAAGCAAGTGAACATCTGGCCACATATAGCAATCATTTGATCAATCATATCTCAACTATTTTTGTTAGTGTTTAACGATTACACTTCTGATTTATTTTCTTGATATACCTATCAAGAAAGTATGTGGCCCATTAATGTTTTTGAAGTAAGTGTCCTCAAAATTACACTTTTAAATGGGGGCTTAGTCTATTCTTGTCTTCACATTTTTAGTAAGTAAGTAGAATAAGTAGAACTTCAACCATAGGCAGACAAAACGGCTTTTATTTTTACCAAAGTATGTAGGCAAAAAGGCAGTTATTTTGGCTAAAGTAGAGGCAAAAAAGGATGTAAACGATGGAAAATCACATTTAAAAGAAATTATGTAAAAAAAAATTAATAATTAAAATTCAATTTTTTCTGGCTCAAAAAATTACATTCTCAATTACGTACAAGAAAATGAGAATTTTTTTTATCTTGGTTCCGTATGTCCTCTCGGTATGATGACTACGAATTTTACTTGCGACGCTCTCATCGAAATGTCATTGAGGGCCCCCTTTTGAATCGTGAAATAGCATAAGTGGAAACAATTAAATTTTTTTGTTCTTGTACGTGTGTAATCGCTAAGCACAGAGAAGAGCAGGTCATATACAAAGAGCTCTTTCTTCAAAAGGTATGCTGCAGCGCCTCTGACCGGGAGGTCCTTGGTTCGAGTCTTGACTGCGGCAGGATTTTCGACACTAGCTTTTCAACTAGGTCGAATTCAGTCGCTGTCTGGAGGATAATTCTAGCGGCCGGCTGCTCTGATCGGTAGTTTTCCGTGGTTTCTCCGACTGCCGGAGCAGTACCCTACCAAACGGGCCACAGACCGTGCGCGATCTGTCCTTGTCCTATCCTCTCCTCTTACACACACACTTACACTAACATGCACCACACTATCACATATTCCGGGAGACCGGTCGTGAGTTTAGAGCTTATCCCGGCTGGGGCGATGCCCAGTTGGTGGGAGAGTCCTGGTTAGGGGGAAACCCCACTAGCCGACGGTAGGTCGGTGCCGGATCTCGCCATCCAGTGGGGGAAGATCACCGCCATCTCCCGAGAAAAATATAATGCACTACACTAACGGGACTAATGACCGAAGCAGTTGACGCGCCCGGAAACCCAAAAACTTTTATCAATTAATTCAAAAGGTATGGTAGGCCTTACTCAAAATTAGGATGGGATTCCTCGTCAACAAAGTATTTCAGCATCAATGAAAAAACTAAACAAATACCTCTATGGGTATGATCTTCCCTTTTCCGTGTACAAACGTATATACGTAGTATAGAGAAAGTTATGTAATGCTGCGGAAAATCGATTTCCAGATTTCAACGAAAATACACGTTTTGGGGTCCCCTGATACCGAAAAAGTGTTGTTTTTTTTCCCTCCCCAAAAAGTCTATGCGCGTCCGTGAACACTTCTAGCACCTAAACCACACGTATGATCTTTTCCAAATTGAAGAAACCCTTGTCCCTCTGGCTCTAGTTGAAGCTTTGAAATTTTGAAAAACATTCTTTAAAATTTGGGGGTACGTTACACGAAGCTCCGGACATTTTCAATTTTTTTCTCAAAGGGCCTTTTTTATATAAACTTTAAATTTCTTGTAAGAATAGAGTAAAATACAAAAATGGCATAGGTCCAATTTTCATGGTTAACTCTGAATTTTCGAAAATTGCAAAAGTTTGAATTTTCTCCGGCGTCTTCCTAAAACTACAAAATTGAAGATGGAGATTTTTCCTTCAAATGAAATTTGTTGTCCTTGAATAGTTCTTTGATAAATGTCATCAAGTTTTTGTTGGAAATTTTAGACGTTTTCGTGCAATATTAGCAATTTTTTAAAAATTACAAAAGCAAGATTTTCTCAAACTGCTCCAAATTTTTTCTTTACATTTTTGGTAGTTGTAGTACCAAATTCACCATATTCGATGACAAACGCCATTTTTCTCTATAATTTTTTCTTTCATTATTTCTTATCATTATTAGATCTATGAGTACATGTGCTTTAAATAATGGCAACGTTTCTCGAAAACTCAACAGTTTTCTGGAAAAAGGAGCTCAAAATTTCACCTTGTCAGAATCTTTCAAACGCCATTTTTTCAAAATTGGCTGCAGATTTTTTCTTCTAACTTTTGCAACGGATAGTGGTAATGGCACTGTTTAATGACGTAAAGTTCAATTTAGTTGTTTTTTTTATTGCACAAATATAATTTTTTGAAATATGTCTCAAGTCGTATGCATAGTTCCATCGATTTCTATGTATTGTACATTTGTGAGTGGAAGTGCTTGAAGCGACTTAAAATGAAGTTTTTCGAAATCTCAATATATTCATGTGAAAAGAGCTTCAAATTTTGCATTTACAGTAATGCTTAATCGCGATTTTCTTGAAAACGGCTTCAATTTTTAGAATGAGGTTTCACTCTTTAATATTCTCCAAGTAATATTTCGGTTGTACTATTAGGAAAGCAAAAAGTTGAGAAAATGCCAAAAAAATGTACCTAGGGCGACGGTAGATGGCAGCTGGCGAGAGAATGGAACATGTCCTTAAAGTCAGTCCACATCAGGGATATTAGAACAGTTTACTACGAGAAAGTCTGTGGCTTTCAGTAGCTCAAGTTCATTTAGATTTTTAATACTATCTGCTCTGGAACCTGTGCTTCCACAGACAAAACACGACCGTGCCTTCGTGCGATCTAGACATACAGGTGCCAGGGGAGAAAAAACAAAATGACGAAAAAGGCAAAATACCCACATTATGCTAAAATAGGTAAAAAAGGCAAAATTAAATAAGTGATTCCTAATGTTAAGTAATAAAATCATAACGATAATGGAAAAGGCATTTTACCAAACTTCCGGACTCTACTGAAACGCGTATAGAGGGGAGTTCGACTTATATCTTGTCAATTTTACTCGGAAGCCATGAGGTAATATTGTTCACCCGCGAACATTAAGTAGTGTTCAAATATATATTGAACATTGCACGGTCAAGTTATTGCTTTCAGTTGGATGACAAAATTGAGAGACTAGTTTGTAGTTCATAAAGCCATTCTTAGTATTGAAAAACACGTCTCTGTGAGTAATTATGATTTTGACATTTCAATGACGAAAGCATTTGCTTTTTATTATTATTATTATTATTGCCCGAAAATGTCATCGTTAATTTCAAACGGGGTTTTAAAATAAAAAATTCAAAATGGTGCGAATTCAACAAGCAATTCTAAAAGTTTAATCCGCGTCATATACTATCACTTTCTAAATATTAAATCAGAGTCAGTGTTTGTTGTTGTTGTTAAATTAACTTTTTTCTTGAGTTTAATTCTAAGATCCACCATCTTTAATTGCATCTAATGATAAGCAAGATGGTGACATCGTATACTTGTACATACGTTGCAAAGTCGTAATTAAGAATCAAAAGAGAAACACGTCCGGTTCTGCAATATCGTGCGCTACTATTACCTGCTCTAAAGCGATTTTGATGAACTATTCTTTAAAGTTTAGGCAACATTATGTACTACACGGTTAGCTAACGACTCTAGTCCAAACTCTAAAGAAATAAGGTACATTGCCTTCACTAGTTGTAGATGGCTTGCAGAAGTCATACATTCGTTTAAAAAATAGCTCGTCTGGCACCATTTGAGACTCCCATCGGATATTAGGGTTAAAGCCGATGGATATTTGATATATGTGAATAAATTCAAAGTTCTTGTGGAACTCAAGATGAAGTGGCGCAAATGCAGTCGGTGGGCTGTAAGTGCGAGCGTCGATGCTCCGGGGCAGGGGGCGTGGACGCGCGGCGAAGTCTCCCCGGGAAAGACCGGAGTGACCGCGTGTGCCCTCCCTCCAGACCCCTCTCTGCATTCAAGTGCATCTGCGATTAATGAAAGGATCGATCTCTTCTCGCTACCGCTTCTCCGCGCCACCCTCCTTGCCGAGTGCTCCGGCTATCGATCCTGCCTCCCCTCTCCTTCCACTCCCTGCCGGAGAGCCGTTTAGGAGCCAATCAAGGGCGCTTGATGCGTTGCGCCTGCCTCTCCCCGCGGCGTAGAGGCGCGGGGGCACATTTCGTCACGCACTTTGAAAGGGGAGGGGCTTAACATGAGATTTCGTTGCAAGAGGCTAGGTGCATGGGGAACAATGACCGGATTGGCCTTCCTGGGCTTGCGTGAAAAAGAATGAACAACATAAAATTTTCTGTTTTGTCTGTCATGCGTTATTGACCGTTATTAATAACGTAATGTGACAATAGGGTCGTATATTTTTTAGAGGTGCCGAACAACTTGAATTATGTCCTTGCATTGTTGAGCAGGGTCCAAACTTTTTTTTTGTTGTGTGCGCGTGCGCGCGCGCGCTTGTGTGTGGTGTGAGTGTGTTCGTGCGTGTGCGCGTACGTGTTTTTTCTGTTTGAAAATCGATGTGCCAACTGAAAGGCAAGGGCGCTCTGTGTGTTTCTTTGAGAGTAAATTATGTAGGCAATGTCAAGAACCTTTCTTAAATCTCAATTGTCTCAGAATTACGTGAAGTCGTTTGTTCCCTAGTGTCATTTGCCTGTAATTGGACGTTTCATGTTTTGCTCCCTCCGTTCGAGTGCATATGTACTTTTCCTTCCTTGCTATCATTACCGGGAGAGTTAGTAGTACAACAGAACACTAGGGGCGTCTTTGCTGTCTAATCTCCGTAAACCTTCGGTACAATTAAAATTTCAGTTGTGATAATCCTTTTTCGCTTAGTTATTCGCTCTACGGATTATAAAATGCTTGGCTTCGTTATTTAATGAACATGCTGTGCTCGATTGCCTTTTTAAGTACCGTAAGTCACCAAAATCGCTTTTTCGTTACTTAAAATAAAAATTTCAAAGAGTTGTTTAGAGACATTTCTTAAAATATTCCGGTCAGTTCTGCAGCAGGAGCCAGATACGCTGAACAGTTTGATTCGATTGGTGAACTGGAAGTGATGTAACGTGAGTGGATGGATGAAGTGACTTGATTACTATACTGCGATATTTTACTTCCTCACGTACTACAGCAAAAGTTTTGTAATGCTGCAGCGAAACACTGCAGAAAAAATCGCTACTCCCCCGAATCGAAAAAGTGGATTCTGGTCTTTGTTCCTGCATGTAGCAAATTACTTCTGTAACACGTTGTGAAGTCAGAATCCACGTGTTGTTAGTCCTTGATACCTTTCAATTGTTCACAGTAAAACGTCCTTCGGTCTTTAAAGATTGCTAGCGGCTTAACTGAAAGTAAGATTTTCACAAAAATTGATATTTCCCAATCAATATTACCGCGTTCACTTTAATTCGAAACGGATATTTTTAGGTACTTTACATGAAGCCTAAAAATTTTCAAAAATTGCGAAAGGGGATACTTTTTTCAACAGAAAAACTTACTGCTGGGCCTTGGTATCGAAGTAGTGGGTTGTTCATAGAAAATTACTTGAACTCTGTGTGTAGTCTGAATCCATGTTTTCTGGTTCCTTAATACCAAGAAATATGACGACGGAACGTCCACCCGTCTGTTCGTCTATGAGGTCAAAGCTAGCACATATTCCGTCCTGACGATTTTCTCCGAAATTCATATTCCCGAATCAGAATGTCCGCGATTTTTCGTTAGAAAAAGTCGAATTTAGAAATGGTTTCGAAAAATTTAGATAAAATTTGTTACTTTCTTGTGGTGAAATACTTCCTCCAACATATTGTTCAGTTTGTGGAATGACCAGACCATGATTAGTAGAAACCGTAAAGAAAAAGTTGTAATGTCAAAATAAGTTCAGAAATATGTAATGAAAACGGTAAGAATTAAGATCGAATAAAATATGTAATTTAAAATTCACTAATTAAAAAACACATTTACATAATACGAAATTGCATTTATAAAAAATTTCCTAAACAAATTTTAAAAATAATACAAACGTCTTAAAAATCATTTGTCGAGCACAAGTTGATGCACACTTTGCACCGTACAACTTCCCATGGGTAGTAAAAGCGTCATCTATTGCTATTCAGTTTGTTTGCAGCCCGACTAGACGCAATTGAAGACATCGTACAAACTAGCGATCTCTTACGACCAGCACACATCACTGCAACGTGAAGCTCTCTCATTGAACGTTACACTTGGCGATCGCCAATGTTTCTCCAAAATTAAGGTTAAAAGTCATGATCCACGACATCAGTGGTTCTTTTCACATCTACAGATGAAAATGATCTCAGTCGCTTACGCGCCCTTCCCGCCAATGGAGTTAACTGAATCAGACGCGCGGGAGTGTGAGAATATCACGCGTTTTAACATGGGCTACCTGAAGGAGACAGTACGTAGTAATAATGTGTTCGAAAAAATGATTTAAAAAAATACTTTTCATAAAAAAAGTTTAACTACTTTTTGTAACTAGTTAGTCAATGTACGCTTAATGTATGTAAAGTTAAGATATTGTGCCTCCAAATTACCACACTTCCACCATCTGCAATTAGCAGAATCTAAAAAATGTAATAAAATTTGAGAAAATAAACATAGTAGAAAAAAATGTTTCGTGAAAATACCAAAACATGTAATATGGTACCGAATATGTAAATATATTAACGAAGAAAATGAATATTGTGTTAGGACGGGGTCGAATCGCCAAGATTACAAATTTGAGAAAGGTAAGTACTAAGACAAAATATGGAATTACATAAAAATTCGGTCTCTAATGATTAGTGGCATTGGATTAAGGGCATTTTCATCAGTATTTGTAATTTTGACGTGTTAACTTCAATTTGTTTATGAATAGGAGAATATTTTGTTTTCGTGCTGGGATTTATTGATGTTTCGACAATTTCGTTAGAATATTTTGTTTTCGTGCTGGGATTTATTGATGTTTCGACAATTTCGTTCATTATCCCGCTTGAATGATTAATTTCATTGCGTCTAGATTAGGGGAAATCAGCTCCATTCTTGAGATCCAGAAGACCAGATTTGAAATGAAGAAGGTAGGATTAAGTAAATTCGGTATGGTGTTCTCGATCAGTAATTTTGGTATTCCGAAAGTTATTTCGTCGAGATTATTTATGCTTGTTACCTTTGTGAAGTTTCGTAGACGGACGGAACGGCGATGGAGAATGTTTATGCTCAGCGGTAGCCATGACGCCGTGGCAAATGTGTAGGTTCCTACGTGTTGGCATTAGCCATCACCCTTACCGAAGAAACGTATTAGCTTTATTACTAATGTGGCAGGCTATTTCTAAATAAGAAAAGAAATGTCTTTTTCTTGCTTCTCGCAGACAGCTGCGGCAGTGATCCATCCATCGGGATGTTGAACTACTCTCATATGCTATGTCGAATTGGAGGTAGGGAACCTTTTTAGAATACATAATTAAGTTTGGTCTACACCAACCCGACGGTAACGTTTTCTGGGTACGGAGTGCATTGAATGTTCCCAGGTGGCAGTCTTCATCCATTTGAAGTTTGAGCAGGAAGTTGGTGCTGATATCGCTATGAGCACCTCAATAGAAATCCAAAACATATTCTCGTCGTAATACCGACGACAGCTGGACTGATGTGACGGTTTAAAGTTACACCTTTGAGTGGAGGAAATGGAGGGCGGTATGGCTGCGTTGACTTCGACCGGTGGAGAGGGTGTGGTATATGCCTGTTTTCCTGACGGGGGGGGGGTGCCTCTCATTCCAATCATGGGAGACGGGGTTCCTTGCTTGCGCTTCCCGCCAGCCACATAGTATGTGGCTTTTCACAATTTGCCGCTCATTCTCATGTCTTTTCTCGCTTCTCAATGCCTGCCGACGCCGACGGCGAGCCTGCCCGCGCAGCCGCCTTCGAGCGGATGGCGCACTGCCTGTTGCCACGTCAGCCTGCGCGGCGGCGCAAACAGCGACGGCCGGGCGCGCAGCCGCGGATCGACGACGCTGCCCGGTTCGTCGGCGGCAGCGGCCGGAAGCTCCGTTCTGCCCCGTTCCGCCCCTTGATGCTGACTGAGGTTGACATGCCTCTATGGTTGTCCATTGCATGGAGGATAGCCGCTGCGCAACACCCTGGGCGATAAGTGTTCCACCTGGGTATTAGGTTCCAATCTCGGATGAATCACGGTCAAATTGTTTGCAAGGAGGGTTCGCGGCAGGTTTTCGCAAGTCGCGCTTTCTTCTTTTCTTTCTCTCTTTCTTTCTTTTCTCTTTGTCTCTCTTTCATTCTTTCTTTCTTTTCTCTTCTTTCTTTTTTCTCTCTTTCTTTTTTTCTCTTTCTTTCTCTTTTCTTTTCTCTTTTCTCTCTTTCTTTCTTTTCTTGCAAGGAGGGTTCGCGGCAGGTTTTCGCAAGTCGCTCTTTCTTCTTTTCTTTCTCTCTTTCTTTCTTTTCTCTTTGTCTCTCTTTCTTTCTTTCTTTTTCTCTCTTTCTCTCTCTTTTCTCTCTCTTTTCTCTTCTTTCTCCTTCTTTCTTTCTTCTTTCTTTCTTTCTTTCGCTCTTTCTTTCTTTATTTTACGTCAAAAAACAGTTAAAAACTGCGTATAACGTGCTATGGGGAAAAGTGAATTGTGTGCACATTTTCAAAATTCTGTGATCCCTATACTGAGTCATATACTACTTAAATTTTGAATTTTGAAAGGGAGAAAAAAAAAAACTCCCAAGTAATAAAATCTATTTTCAAGGATAAATAAGCAATAAATTTTGAATTTTGAAAGGGAGAAAAAGAACTCCCACGTAATAAAATCTATTTTCAAGGATAAATAAGCATTAAATTTTGGCTCATTACTTCCTGCCGCGACATGGAAACGATAATTTGAATAATTGTATTTCCCACTGAATTCTAGAAGACGTGCACAGAAAATGAAGTTACAATTATGTCCAGAAGCAAAACAAGGGGCCATCTCAGCATTTGCTCAATGGATCAGGGAAACTGGACGAAAAACCTGATCGAGATGGGGGTCATTGACCCGGAAGCTGTAGTACAATTGTTGTTACAGTTTGTTCATACTCATTTATACAGTCCAAATGGTAAATAATGCATTATGTATCATTGTTAAAATTAATGTTACTTTTCTTGTGCTCAGTATATTCTCTAATTGTATAGAAACAGTTATGCAGCAGAAACGGGGTTTAAATTTTAATTAATTTAATCGTTTAATGTCATCTGGCAAAGCGTTGTAGAATAATGTACATGTATTGTATGTGAATTTTTTGTAATGAGCTGTTGATACTGTCCCCTGATGAATATGATTTCTACATCGAGTGTTATAGTAATAGACTTCGGCATTTTCTGAAAATATCTTCCCGCCCTTGAGCAAGTCATTTTTACAAAAACCACTGATTCGTAAATAAAAAGACACGGTAATGGTAGAATTCCTAGATTAATGAAGAGAGGCTTACATGAATCACGTGGGTGGGATTTGGTTATTATTCGTACAATTCGTTTTTTGTAATCTAAAAGTCTGGGAGCTATAAGATGTATTTCCCAAAATATGATGCCATATCTCAGGCGGGAATGAACATTCGCGAAGTATACACAACGAGCTGACTGAATTTGCAAGAATTCTGAACGCGTAGCATAATGAACTTAATTTTGTGTTCAATTCATTTAAAGGGTTCCATTTAAGGTTTTGATTGATTTTCTTTCTTTCTTTGCTTTTTTTCTTTTTCTCTTCTTTCTTTCTTTTTCTCTTTCTTTCTGTTTCTTTTTCTCTTTCTTTCTCTTTCTTTTCTCTTTCTTTTTGTTTCTTTTCTCTTTCTTTCTGTTTCTTTTCTCTTCTTTCTTTTCTTTCTTTCGTTTCTTTTTCTCTTTCTTTTCTCTCTTTCTTTTTCTCTCTTTCTTTTTCTCTTTTTCTCTCTCTTTCTTTTTCTTTCTCTTTCTTTCTCTTTCTTTTTCTTTCTTTCTTTTTCTTACTTGCTTTATCTTTTGATATACTATTATGAATCGAAGCCCCTATTATAAATTTTAGAAACGAAACCAATGATTTGATATTGTATTGTATGAATGCTCTTGCTCTTTTTCAAATTAATAAAGAAATATGCTGAAATAATACTGAGATTATACGACCTTTCTAGGCACATGGTCCTTTTTATGGAAATGGTCTGGTTTTACAATCAAGATAGAATACATCTTACGAAATAGTTTCTGAACAATTTTTAAAATACAATGAAAGTGAAGTGACATTAGTTTTATAGGTTTTCATGTGATTGTTAGATTTTTATAAATCTGTAATAGGTGGAGTATTGTGAAACTCGGTCTTGAAATGTTAATTGTAGATCTTAAGACTTTTCCATACTGTGTTAATTTTTTCTTTATAAAATTATCGAACAATTTTGTAGGGTATGGGGTTTCAGCGTGACCTCCTTGACTTTTGGGGTACTGTACTGAGATTAAAGTTTGATTTGGATAAAACACAAACACTATGGTCTCTACAGCTAAGTCAATTTTTGGGGGTTCCTCCATTTTATCCAAACGTTTCTCTGTTGAATATTTGTGTTGGGTGAAGTGTACCATTTTATTACATTTTTTAAAAGGCCTCGCAAGGATGTGTCAAATAGTCTCTGGACCATTTATTTTAACACTGAATCTCCTTATATTTCGTAATTCCTGTGAACTCGACTTCTGATGAAGAGTGAATGCACTGCTGCACTAGAGTGCAGAAATATCTTGCTGCTGTTTATCTCTTATATAAAACAACTGATTTTGAAGTGTCTCTTGGGCGTGTCTGGATGCATGTAAATTTGTCCCATGGAAATGTATCGCATCCATTTCTCATTCTACTTATTCATCTTACAATAAGTGAACTGGAAGTGTGTGGGGGTCCTTTACTTCCAGTGGAATTAGGAAAATTTTTGAAAGTGGTCGTGTAAAAGTCTTCAATCAAGAATGTTTATAGGTCAATTAATTTTAGATTACAATGCAATACATTAAACTAATAAAGCATGTGATATTATCATTCTATAATAATCCACAGTTGTATGACAAAAACCCTTATTAGAGATTTGGATCTGATCAGCTATTGAGTTTCGTTATACAAAATGATGTAATGGATTGAAAGTTTTGAACTTCTAAATAAAGTAGTTCAATGCTTTTTGTGAAGATATTCAGATGGGAATAGTTGAGATGCCTGCTGAAGACTGCGAAATCTATAGGTGAATTGAGTTAAAATATGAAGGCCATCTTTCGTACAGTCCCAGCTCTCTTATGGGTAAGATTATATAATTTATGGGTGAAAGGTGGGGTCATTGTATTGGTAAGGACACGAATGGTGTGTAGGATGTCTTTGGAAATAACATTCTAAGACTTTACAGTAGTGTCTCTAGATATGTATGTATTGTATGTTTTTCGATAACTATAGTAACATTTGTCGAAGTTGGTACATGTATACATTTGTGTAGTGTTAGTGTTCAGGTGCTCTTTTATATCGCCAACTTCACAATACGTTCCACGATGACCTAATGGGTCCGTGGAAATGACCGGTGTATCACTTTTCAATTTGTTGAATGTCGAAAGATAAAACGGATGAGCATGTATGTATTGGTTAGAAAAAAAAAGGGCGTTTACTAATAATTGAATGTTCCACCTCCTGATCAACTGAAAACGCTATATCTCAAATCTGAGAAAGAATTGAGAAACGTGCAATCCAAGATTTTGATTTCTTCAAGTTGACCGAAAGAAATACAGTGATTTGAAGTACAGAATGCTGGCTATTGATGACGGAACCGCTCTTTTGTCCACGCATCCAAATGTTTTTGAACTCGATGATACTAATAAACTGTTCATTAGACAGTTTTTTTTATAATAACGCAATTTTAAATATTCTGGTAACGGGTTAAATTTGTTACCTAGCTCTTTACTATTAAATACTCGAATGAGAAATTGTTCAAGGTCAAATCTTTTGGATTGTTTTATGAATAAGTAGTGTAAAAAATATTCTGCCAACATATTAAATTGTTTTACGGAAATCTCTTCAGTACCTCACGTACTACCCTAGGTCTATCCATCAATAGCTCATTAAACAATTATAGGAATTAAAAGCTTTAAATATTGAATGTGCGTTTAACTTACCACTGCGGCGCCTGACGTGAGCAGTTAAGATATGATGCAATATTCAGATCTGTTGTAATGCGAAATTGTACAAGGATGCGCAACGATTAGTTTATTTAAGTTAGTAAATCTCAACATTTTTACTTTCTAGCATTTTTCTTACGTAGTATTGTAATGCTGCGGGAAAACACGGTAATTTTTCAACAGGAAAACTTGTATTGTGGTGCGCCGATGAAGTAGAATGGATAAATCGTGTTCCAATACATAGTAAATCACTTCCTTCAACACGCTTTGCAGTTACTAGAATCCACGTTTTATGGGTCCTTGATGCCGAAGAAGTTTACGCAGAATGTCTGTTTGCGGCTAAACAGTAAGGAGGATTTTCACCAAAATTGGTATTCCCCCACCGTTCGGATTGATGCAGCGACTCCATTATTTTTTGGGGGTATTTGGATTTCATACTTTATGGCGTAATCCTTATAACCTTTTCTCAGACCTAATTTTGTAACAATGTAGAGTATTTCTTGCATGTAAGGTAGTTTTCGACAATTTCTTGAAGATTTCGAATTTCGGACATCTTGAGGCAACTAAATATTTACAATATGCTCATAGAATTTCTAGAATTTAAAGTAGTATGGGAATGGTAATAGTTACTTAGTAGATAACTGTACTTCTGAATGACAGGTGAATTTCCACACAATTGCAAACTTAACTCCTGAAAAATAGTCCGTTTTTGTTCGTAGGTCACAATCTCCTGGGATCACTGCAGTCAGTAACAATTCAATGCTTGTTTTCCAAACTCACTACTTAGCACTTGCGAAACGACTGAAGAAAAAAAAAAATAAAAATCGAAAACCTTTTCCTTTCAAAAGGAATGAAATAAAAATCTTTCATTTGTAGTTGGCGTGGAGGAAGTTTTTCATGTTGCTGGATAATTTTGTTAGACGTGGCACTTTCTTGCTGTTCTGGAGATGTAACGCAGTTAATTTCTATCTCTTTAGGTGACTCGATTAGGCTGATGTTGAAGTTCCATTGAACATGCGAGGCATAAGGTTTGTTTAACATACCTAATAATATGCATAATTTTCGCCAAGAATATTGATGGGCATAACATGAATGGGGAAGAAATAAGGGACAATAAGTCATCCATTCTAGTGTCCATCAGGGGTGTCTGAGGTCTCTCCACCCACTCAAGTGAGAAGGGAATGAAGCATGAAGTTGAGGGGGAGAGGTCGAGGTCAGTAGTTTTAACCTGATAATTTGGATTCTCAACAACTGTGACGCCAAATGCTTCCAGGTGCGTTGAACCATTTTCAATTTAATGAGAATTTCATGCCGTATGGAAGCGGTTTTTATCTTCAGCTTACTAAGGTTACTGGTGCTGGAAATATCTACAGCTTTGAAGAGTACAAATTCTCACTTGGTTCACTTGCCTCGAAAAATCATGTAATATTTCTTCAGGCTACGGGAATTGACAATTCTGTATGCTGGTGCACTGTTATCTCAAAACATTCTAATTGTGTATCGAGGTCGATATAAGTCTAGAGGTGCTAGCTGTGATTGTGATGTGAGCTTAAATGCATCGTTTGTTTACGTAAGAGTTTTTAAAGTTTAAGAGCAAACGGATGATTGTGACGGCTGTCGAAGTTTCGGCTTTTTTAACATCCTTCATTAGAAACAATATTTAAGTGGGCGTTTAAAGTTCAGGGAAGGGGAGTGAATGATGTTGCACACCTTTGCGGCGCAGGTCACATTTAGGTAGCCGGATATGCAAATTAGGGCTTGCTTAGTCTTCCCTTACGTAACATTAAAGTTCACCGATTTGTTAGTAATTTTAGTACTTTTGACAAATGGAGCTATCTGAATTTGAAGTACGGATTTCATTGCAGTAATTTTCATAGCATAATGTACAAGCTTAAGATGAAAAGTATACGAGCTGTTTTGCAACATTGAAACAGTGTAGTCTATTGCGTCATAGCTATGATACAAATCGTTACGATGTTGTGAAGGAAGTAACTGGACATCTAAATGTTTTTCAGGACTTGCTGCTGCAGTGTGTGATTTGCTTATTATAATGGATGCATTTCTTGTTAGTGTGTGTATATTTAGAGCGTTTTGTGTGTGAATTAACTTTTTGATTGTTGCTTAAATTTTGGATGGGAAAACAACTTTTGCGATGATGTGTGCATGCACGCACAATTGTGTTGTGCTGTAGTGTAAGCGTTGCACTGCAAAATCGGAATATTTCTTCCTGAAAGCTCAGGAATGAATTTCAAACGTATTTTCTTTCCGAAATGTATTGAGTGGGAGGTGTCTTTGAGAGAAACAGAAAGCTAAATGTTACGTGTTCATTGCTCGCTTGTACGGACACTGTCCCAATTGAAAAAGATAAATACGAAATATATAAATGATTTCTTCGTGCTTTAGTTGGAGTGAATTTGCCGTTTTGGTGAATGTTTCTCATCGGATGAATTGATTAGCCGCTATCTGGAGTGCCGAAACGACGCCGGTAGTTCCTGAGCGAGTATTTGGGCAACTACCGAATGAGTTGTTTTCAGCCACGTGGCTTGGCGCGTCGCGTGTTTCCTGGTGTCGCGAGCCGCACGGGACGATGCGTCACTGCACTCGAACCCGCCGCCCCCTCTCGCGGTCCCCACTCGGTTGGGAAGGGGCCGCGGGTGGGAGCGGCGTCTAACCTGCACCTAAACACGGAACTAGCAGAGCGCTCCGCCTCTGATTTCATTGCGTGCTCGCGGCTCTTGATTCTGCCATTCCTAGATGCTTCGTTGTGATTTATTTTGCGTAATCTGAATGGCTTTCAGAATTCAGAGTGTTAACGGCGTTTATGCCCCGTTTTTCGGAACCAAAGTTCTCAATATACAAAATTAAGTGTCCACATTACATGAAATTAATATCCAAAATAATATGGGCTGAAATGTCTGTTGAGATCTGATAAAATACGATACAATTGCGAGAGAATGAGCTACCAATTACGTAATTACGATACTTCCGCGTTCAACCTTATTGTCAAATAGTAGAGGGGGCAGGACTACACATAGGGAGTTGGTGCACTCTCGAACGTTAAAGCACTATTGATCTTCTGCGCATGCGCAGTTCAAGTTTCGCATCACTTTTGTGCATCTGCGCATGTGCAGCTCGGTAGTGCTGACCGTTAAATTGTGCACTAACTCCCCATTAATATGCAGACTTGTTAAATAACAGTAACTTTTTTTTGCTGGGCGGTATATAGGGCATAACTAGTGTATTTATTTCTCTTTGTTAAACTTTGTCTTCACGCCTCTTCTCAGCGTTACCATTGCATCCTACATTTTCAGTGATATCATTTTTACTTATCTGGTGACAATAAAATGTTTCAAAATATTTTACAAGATCGACCGCGTAACCAGTTCAAGATAATTTGGTCGTCTCAGTCGATCGTCTTTTTTTCTTATACCAACAACAAATTGTTAAATTCATTAAATTTTAAACATTTAAAATTCAATTATCTGCTGAAGGATTTTTTTTTTTTAGAATTTTAATTGTATTAGCTTCAAGAACTAATTGAAAACATGAAATTTTCGAAAATTTGTACTATAGGTCTTTAATTTTTTTAGAACGGATTTCATTTTAGACAATCTCTATCTTCAGTATTGTACTTTTGAAGTGTTACATTTTGCAATTTTCGGAAATACTGAAGATCGAACCTTTATTATGTATTAAATTAATGATAATGTAAAGAAAAATCGGACGAGTTTTTGAGAAATTATTTAAAAATTCCCTGATTTCACGCAAAATCTGCTCGTATAATCGAACAATTGTACATAACCTTATGTCGAGATCTATTTTTGAACAGACTTCTCTATCTTCAAATATTGTGGTTTTGGGAAAACGACAAAAAAATTAAGCTTTGCAGTTTTCGAAAAATCAGCGAAGATAAGAATTGCGCTATCCGCTTTTAAGGGTCCCTTGCGCTATTCCAGAACAATGTTTAATCAATAAATGTGGAGCCACTTTTGATAAAATTATGAAAACATTGAGGCTGGTGGGTGAAGTAAAGTATCCCGGAAAAATATCAGTAGTTTCGAACTCACAGGCCCTCAGTTTCGTTCTATCTCCTCGATCTGGGATTATCACTTTTGGCCTAAACCATTCAGATAAAAAATTGTCTGATTTAGGCACTATCGTTAATCACAGACGGAAGGGTTGTAGTCTCCATTTTTCGATACCAGGGACCCAAAAATCAGGTTTCTCAGTATACGTGTTACAGGAAGCAATTTACTACATACAGGAAGATTTATTTTCAAGAACAAGCTTTTCTGTCGAATCACCAATATCCTGCAAACGATATCAATACTTTTCCTTACGAAAGTGAGAAAGTGAAATGATTAGAATCATTGTTCGAAACAATTTACCTCATTTCTTTTAGAGGTACTTTTTAACATCTTTATTCGGGTATGTAGATGCTTTAAGGCAGAGAAATTTGGAAGATGCAGGAGAAACAGATTAGTTGACCAGCAGACAACTTAAAGTCGATTAATCGAGCTTTGGCTGCCTGTGCATCATCGATGCCTAGGAAGACTGGGTAAATACAAAAACGATGAAGCTGTTTCGTTTGGGCTAAAACTTAAAATATTGGTATTATTATTCTAATACCTGACTATATTCTCATAATAAATGCTTCAGAATTCACGCGTGCCGTTTTAGATCAGCCAAGTTTTGCTGCTTCAGGACCTTATTTTCCTCACGTTAGACTACCTCACATTATATTATAATTATATAAATATTTTATTATAATTATATTCAACGCTCTATTGCGTTGAATATTTTCCCAAGAAATACGGGAGAACGTTTAATTGTAGTTATTTTTAATTAAATCATACTTTTAAGATTTTGAATTCGAGTACTCGAGTATTTATTCATACTTCGGATTCACGACGCCTACCCATCCGTATCGCCCACTTGGGCACAGAATGAGCGTGGAGTCGATTGCGTTGCTGCTGCAGCCGCTGGCACGCGGCGTGGTTGCGTGCGAGGCGCAGGCGCACGAGTCATGAGGGAGGGGGGTTCCGGCGGACGTGGCGCTGCCGCCGCCGCTTCTTTTGTTCCGCTGCGTAAAGGGGCACTCCGGCTCTGGAAACCCGTCAGGGGGCTTGAACTCAAAAGAAACGCGTGGGGTGGGGGCTATGAGCTAACCCGCTAAGGGGTGGTGCTTCTGAGCAGCGTAGGATGTTTGGCACACACGTCAATTTGTTTCTGGCATTTATGCGCCCCCCCCCCCTGTTACTGCGCCGGAACAGCAAAGTGAATCATTTTTCAAACTTGGATAGAGGATACGAAAGTAATTAGACTTCATTAACCGAAGTTCTGGTTGCGGCCTTTGATAACCTCTATTAGCCACTCCCACTCGTATTAATCGAATGGGGATATCGAAGGCGGTAGTAAGCCTGGCCCTTCCATTAATTGAGTACCTACAAGTAGTGACAACCATAAAAAAGAATGTGAGTAACGTGTTAAAATTGCAAAAGTGACTTGGAATCGGGGCTTAATATTCTGAGTAAGCAAGTGTACGTGTGGAGTTGCGGGGCGATGGGGTTTCTCATGAGCTCGTCGGTGCGTTCAGGAGCTCGGCTAGTTCTGGCCCGAAAGCAGTGGGCGCTTTGGATTTGCATTTGCAGTCAAATCGGACGGTCAATCTGGCGAAACTAACTTCGAGGCGTGGGTCACGGAGTTCTGATGCTTCATTCGCCTGCCATTGGAGAGCTTAAGAAATGGAGTATGGCATTTGTACGATGTCTTCGTGGAGTAGGTTTGAGAAAGGCGGATGAAATCAGGTCGATTTTCTTGTTCACGTGCTTTACAGTTCCTTGAAATGCAGAGAGGACGTATGGCTTATCGTACACTTTGGGACCTGCAGCTCTAGATTGCGGTAGACTTACTCAGAGCAAATGAAATGTAGGATTTATTCCTTTTAATGACTCACTTTTCTTTATCGCCTTTCACTTCTGTAAATTTTCAGAATATAGAAAAAATCTTACCACGTGTTGTGGTCAGAATAAATGTTTTGTGCGGCTTTAAAACCGAAAAATCGATTGACGACGAAACGTCTGTTCGTCTAGCTCATAAACCGTTCAGCCTAGGTTTTCTCCAAAATTGATATTCCCTAATCGTTTTGGCTTATGTTGAGATCTCTAGAATTTGAAACCTATATTGTAATTTTGGTGGTACTGCACATGAAGCCCCTCGGACGTTTTCAAAACTTTCAAAGAAGGCTCCAAATTATTTGATTGAACTTAGTCCTCGGATAGGGTAATAGACACTTATGAGAATGAAGCAGATATCATTTTCGTTGAAATCCCTGATTTTTCAAAAATTGCCAAAATTCAAAATTTTATTCGTCTTCCTATAATTGCAATATTGGAGAGAATGTTTCTTCCTAAATAAAATCTGTTCCTTAAGGACAACTTGAAAATACGGCCATGTTAAATTTTTCGAAAATATGAGTAGTTTTCGGAGAATTTTGCCCGAAATATATGCAATTTGTAATTTTTTAAATCGCTCCAAATTTCTCTTTAAATTTTCTCCACGTACCAAATAAGGGCTAGTAAAAAATATGGTGTTGGTCCCATTTCCGGGTATCGCTTTTTTAAAAAAATTAAAAAAAGTTGAAGATTTTTCCCTAAAATAATCGGTTGTACAAAATTAGTTCTTTAAAAAAGGCCATGTACATTTTTTTTTTTGGAAAACAGTAGTTTTATGTAATATGCGTTTATAACTTACGCAAGTTTTTGTTTCTCAAAAACCGTTCCTTTTTTGTGTGATTTCTGCTTGAACTGAATGAAAACTGGTGTCGCACCAACCACAGGCCACGAGAAAAATAGATTGAATGAAAAAAATAATTAATCCAATTTTAATTATAATTTGCTACTGAAAATGCCATTATTAAATCTATTTTTACTTTCTCGCCCTTTTATTTTATATACTTGTACTATTTGTATTCTCAATATATTTCTCAAGGATATATTTCTTTCAAGCAATCCGCAAAGCTGAATTGAAATTTGCACAAAATATCGCAGTCTATATTTGAGTTCATTGTTGATAGTTGAGAGGTGGCGGTGATAAGATACAGCTGAACAGTCGAGCTTGTTTCCAAATTAGTCTTTTTTATTTTAATTTATTTCTTCTCGTTCGACATACATGTGTTTCGAGGAGGTTAAATTATGAATTACATAGTTTTTTACTTTTTGGGAATGGCCATCCATAAGCAGTGGTTTTCATTACTCGGAATAACGTAAACATTGGGCTAAAGTAAATGAAGCGAGATTGAAGACTGTTTCAGTTTGATCTATTGACAGTTGAGGGGGATTACGGTGGTTTGAATCGGTCTTTGGGATACCTGGATATTTGGGTTAACCCTTTGGGATATCTGGGATAATAAGTAAGCGCGACCTAGGCTGAAGATTAAGGAGCATGGGGAAGTGTGAAGGTTTTGAGAAAAATTTTGGGCTATTTGTATTATGTGATCGCTTAATGAAGGCACTTTATATTCTCTGCGAATCTGGGTGTTCGGAATGAACCAGGGGGCATTTGAAGTTCTTCTTAAAAATACATTCTGAATGGCTGTTCATTTTTCGAGATTCGTAGTCGCTGCACAACCCCAAACTGGATATGCACCAGTCATGGTTGGTTGCATTAGACTTTCAATGAATATGCATTCATTAGAGAGTTTTGATATTTTTGCAGAGACTTTGTTAGCTATTGCATTTATGTGTGGTTTCCTTGTTTAATCTTTTGCCAAGCAACACTACTAAGTATTTTATCGGTGAGGAGGTCCACGGAATGTATCTATTGTGAAAGTTCAGTAGGATTTTTGGGGCGGCGTAGCGTGAAGATTTTTGCTCGACATTTTAACTGGTTTATTTTGATTTTGATTCTTTTTCTTTGATTTTTATTTTGAGTGAAATTAATACTATCTGATAATCCGTCCTTTTTGTGCATGTTGCGAGGTATAAAACATTCTTTCACTGAAAGAAATGTCACTTTATTTATGCATTTTTCAGCATGTTACCAGCAATACATCCCATATTATATACTTTCAAAATTTCAACGTGTATAAAGCAATGCAGGAGAACATCAATTATGTTTTTGTTTTTGAAAATAAAAATTAGGTTCGGGTTTTGGGTAAACATTTTGCGAGATGAATAATTAAACAAGAGTTTACAAAATTTAAGGATTTATTTTATATTTTTACATAATAAACACACACGTGCGTGTATATAATAAACTCATCACATTATAAACTTTAAAGTTTTATTCTCCTGTGCTTCGTTTGTGGCGGTGTCATTAAAAGGCGGTAGTAAACTAGATATTACAAATCGTAGAATATTAGGAATTTAATTAGTTCATTAGTATTAGTTATTTATCATCTGTGGATGAGAGTTTGAATACAGATGGAAATAAGCGTTTTTGCCAATAATTTATATTATTCTCCAAACGAATGCACGTAGTTTTGACAACGCTGCGCTGGCAACAATATGTTGCTTTGTTCAGTATTATTTGCTGCGAATACAGTAAACTGTCAAATGTATTCCTGTTCGATTCATTTGTCAATGTAAGAGATGACTGCTGCCCATGACTATCGAAAGGAATCTAGATATGCATCACAGGCGCTTTGTTTGAATTTTTTAAATTGGATTTTTTCAAGTAATAGCAGAGGTGTTAGCAGCGCAGAAGACGGAACATTTCAATATTACTTGGCCGTTTCCAATAACGCGAGAAAGTATGTACTGTTCTAACACCACTATAATAGTTTGATTGTATTGCGGGGGAGTTCCTTCCATTGAATGCGAGTATTGCCCTCGACTAATGCATGACGATTGCTCAATCATGTCAGCTAGTGTATGATCTACACCGTTAAATTTTATGGACAGCTTAGTAAGCATTTATATTTAGTGAAGTTGCTGGCTTCCGTGGCCTGTCATGTATTATCCAGCAGACCGAGACCATTCACTACTTTGTGTTATAATTTTATTACTTTTTTTACGCAAATATTTGAAAATCGATTACAGGGCAATGTTCTAAATTTTCAAGTAGTTTTGGACCACCGTCTTTTGGAAGAGCTTTTGGCTGATAATGCTCTCATTAGTTTAGAGCAGATTTGTATTTGTTCTAGTGGAAAGTGTCGGGAGGTGTCACAAACAGCGCTCGGAAGGGCCTTCGTGTGAGAGGGCTGTGGCCCCTTGCAGTCGTCATAATGCGTCCTAAATTAGGCGCCCTCCGCCGCCTGTTCATGTTTCGTACCCGGCTGAGTGTCGTGCCGCATCCGACATCACAACGGTGCGAACGCGGCCGCGCAAGCGTCCTTTGTTCTCGCGAGAGGGGGGCGAGGGCGGCTCAGCGTGTGGCTCTGGTTCGGAACTTGCGTCCACCACCTGCCGGCTCCCTTTCACGTTTTGGTCGATTCGTGTTTATATTAAAATAAAGATGATTTTGCAAATTTAACATTCGAAATACCTAAACAAGTACTAGGACGTACATAGTTCCGTTGCCGCTTCAGCCTTGAGCTAACAGACGCTCGGAAGGTTGAGCGGTCGGTGTATCTTTTTTTCTTATCGGAGTATGCGAAAGTTACTATATAACTTAAAGAATGATTGCCACTACTATCTTCTAGTTCGTGGGGACGATGAAAGGATTTTGCCCTTCAGTAAATTAATATTGCCGTCGACGTAGAATTTTCTCTCTCCCCAGTTTCAAGGCATTTCGAGGAGGGACGAGCCAATGAACATACGATGAGTGTGCTTAGACTATGTCAACCATGACCAAGTATGCTTAATATGTCTATAATTTGAACTTGCTTAGCACAAAAAAAAAACCTTATTAACATAATAAACGTAATTAAAAATGTTTCAAGTGCGCTTGTAGCCAGTAGGACGTATTTCAGCGTCAATATTTGGGTTATAATGTGGATAAACTCAACTTCACTGATCTTGCTTCATTCAATATTGCAGTTATGTTGTATATCTTTCTTAGCCAAGGTACGAACGAAAGCCTAAGTTATGCTCGCCAAAATCGAACGCCAACGCGACCACAAAACGTTTACACGACCACTTCCTTTACAATCACCAGAGTAACGAAATAGGACTGGAAAAGGGAAAGAAAAGAAAACGAGAAAAAAAAAAAAAACGAAATAGGACTGCAAAAAACCTGATCTGATATAATAGCTAGACTGTGTAAAGGAAACTAATTATCCTAATATATGAATTTGCTTTTTCTTGTCGAAACTAGTTTTTAAAACACATGTCATATTTATCCTACCAAATTGAAACAAAATATTGTTTTGCAGAGTACGTATACTTCAAAATTACCTAACCCTCCTCTCGTGCGAGTTCCTAAAAAGGTTCAATCTCTTCTCCCCAAAGTATGTACGTGTTTCTTAAATGACCCCAAGCAATACTTTTTGTGACGGAGGTTGTCTCAATAAATAATGAAAGGTGTGATAAAATCACCTGGCGGATTGCACCGCTTCGCACCGTTCATTTTACGTTCCCGTCTCATCGCTCGTTTACTTTCGATTTATTTGGTATAATTCATATTTTTTAATAAACTTGCGTTTTTTTCTTTCTTAGAAGTAATGCCTTTGCCCTCGGGTCAATCCATTTGAAGTGGTCCAGCGCTGGTCGCTTGACCATCTCGAAAAATATTCAAATTTTGTGCATAAATTTCCTTTTGTTTTGTCAGTTCAAAAAATATTTTTCTTTTTTATTGTATCGGTTTACAAATGGCAGCGATTTTTGTTTTACGCCGTGTGCCATTTTTCGCGTTTGTAGACACTTTACTCTTTTCTAAATTACTCTGCTGTGGCTTGATCTAGCATTCTAGAATAAAAAGCATTGGATTCAGTATACTCAGGCCTTTTATCGGGAATATTTGAAACCAAATTATGGAACGCGAATGAATGAAATTCGATTTTCAGATAGTAATTTCTCAAAGAAGCAATAGAATCACATCCTCAATTTTTTCTGCGGTTTTACACATAAAAGTATAGTTACTTTTTGTAAAATATCATTGGTAAATAACATACCACTTGAAAATTACATCCTTTTAAAAATTTTAATTTAGGATTTTTTTCCAAATTTTCAACAGTAATATCTCCGGAGGACCAGTTAAAAATTTGAAAATAGCATACATGCTAGATCACTGTGAAAACCAAACTTCAGTAAAAGCTTCAACTTTTAGATTTAAATCGAAGTATTTTTTAAAAATTTGTTAACTTAAATTTGTAACGCAAAAAAAAAAGGCTTCATTTCCACTTTAAGTATAGCTTGTGCCAAGTAATAATCATATTATTTTGAAACTGTTTTAAGCTAAAATCTACATCGATTTAGAATAATTAATTATACTTTACCATTAAGAAACAAAAGTGGTCTAAAATATAATATTCAATATTACGTATACTTTATTTTAAAGGAAACTTACACCTTGACATTACATTTGTAATTGAAAATATCTTGATTTCAAAACCTGAACCGACTAATACAAAAATTGTTTAAAATATAACAAATAAATTCAGCGTTTTATTTTTTCGCGTTTAAAATTGACATTCTGCTTATTTCTGAACATTTAAGTTAATATTAAGAATATTAACTAGGAAATTAGGGGGGACATTGTAGGACAGGCATGACAAAAGCCCGCTCGAGCTACTTACATTGGTAAGCCCGGCGCTCCTTGAGCATAGGCACTGCCCTTCACCCTGTAATGCTGCGCAAAAAATGGTGAACTTTCGACAGAAAAACTCTTATTCCTGGGCCTTGGTAACGAAAAAGTGGATAAATCCAGTTACTAAATTTAGGGAGAAATCCTCTTCAACACGTGTAGCCAGAATCCATGTTCTGTGCATGCGTTGATACCGAAAAATCGAATGATGGCAAAACGTCAGTCTGTGTTTGATCAATGTTAGCGACTAAATCGCTCAGCCGGTTTTCTCCGAAATTGATAGTACCCAATCGATCTGGCAGATATCGTAGCCCCTTGAATTTGAAACCGCTATTGCAATTTTGGGGGTACTTAACATGAAGACCCTGGATATTTTCCAAATAAAAAAATAAAAAGAAGGCTCCCATTTTTGATCAAATTTTGTTGTTGGATCGTGTGAAGGACGTTTAGGAGAATGGTGCAAGCCTCGCATTCGTTGAAAAGCCTGATTTTTCGATAATTGCTATAGTTTAATTTTTTTCAGTCTTCCTTCCACTATAATATTAAGGATAGCATTTTCCCTCAATGAAATCTGTACCTTAAAGATATATTTTGAAATAAGGCCATGGTCAATTTTTGAAAATTTACGTGCTGTTTAGGGACCACTAGTTTCCCCTTCAAATCCAGAAAGGTGTGGACATCCACAAAGGCGTGGCAAGCTGAAGCGGTGCGAGGCGGGGAATAGTGGTTTCATACGAAAATATTTTCGCATATTTTTTGTCAAACAATTTTTGTTAATATACTTAACTACTTATTTATTTCATGTTTTTAATTTTTAAATTAAGCACTAAAAAAACTTTTTTGCCAAGGAAAAGGAATTTGTGAATTGCCGTATATCTACTTGCTTTCGCTTTGTGTTATTTTTAATTAAATCATATGTTGCACGTCACAATGTGGGAAAAACAAAATAAGGGTCTCTTACGCGCGGAGGGCTTTTTTGATAGACAAGGATTGTTAAACCTAACCTGAACGGAGACCGTTAATGCAATAACTGCATTCTTTAAGTGTACTCGATTAAGTAACCAAGATGTTTTTGTTTTCAAGAGTGTAATGTTAATGTATTCATTGCTGGATGAAGAGTAGTAATAGTGTCTATGGTAAAGGGAAAAGTGCGCGGTTTTCGCTCTTTAAGTACTACTATGCGCGCATGTTTTCTTGATCCTCCATCTCCCTAGTTCTCGCTCAGTCCGGCACAGCACGGCTCGATAGAAAATGAATTTCACTAGGAACGCTCAGTTTGCAGCGATGCCCACCTTTACAATGCGGACTTCTCAGTTTTTGCTTTCTTTCTAACGACTTCTGCGTACCATGCTCCTTGTTACTCAATAATTTCTACAATTATTATTTCTTCAGAATTTAAAAACAAAACAAAATAAAACTTGCGTTGTGTCATTGTTAACTAGTCTAAGACGCGCTATTACCATGAGTTTTCTATCGATGGCGTTAGCAACACTGCACTGCCATAACATACACAGAACCTACCTTTCCCTGCATCCCCCCGCTGTGGAGTATGAAGAAAAAGCGCGCGTATCGTACGTTCGCATCATTTTTGTAATTCGTAAGCGATTTTAGACTTATTTTCTCAGAAAGTGTAGGAAGAGAGTATATAAATAAACGTGCAACGAAACTCAAATAAAGAATTGCATACTTCAACTATTAAAGGATGAAAAATACATTTTAGAATGAGAAGTGTTTTTATGCAAATGTGGATATTAGTGCGAAAGATGGCTTAACAATCGGACCCTTAATGCTCGATTTTATTACTGAAACATCTTCGTATTTGGATCAGGAACAGGACTCGCAGTGTTTTCAGATTTTTATGATATCTAAGATTTTATAATATAATATATTAGTAATATACTAGAGCAAGTGTTCGTTCTATACGAACATTCTGGTGGATTTCGCTGTTAAAATAAATAAGTCTGTTAAAAGGAATTCTCCAGATACTTAACATTTCCCGGTGCTACAATGCTTTTCATCTTATCTTTTCTACTAACATACGTATTTCAGAATAACAGACAATCGTTTTTTAATAGCTTTGCGATTCTATGTTGTACTTTATTCCACACATTTATTGGAATTTTATAAAATATATTGGATAGGTCATCAATGTGATTCACTTTTTACTTCATTTTACCTGTAGAATAGGGAAAATATAGTAATGAAGGGGGGGGGAGAGATTTTGTCGAAACTACGTTTTGAGGGACCACTGATTTACGTTTTTGAAATGTGTGTCTGTCCGTCTGGAGAACTAGCGCCTGCTCTCAGGATTTATTATTAAACACGTAAGCGAGTCCTTCTTAAACGGTTCCAAAACTTACAAGGTCGCACCTTGAAATGTATTGTTCAAATGCAATCATTAAAACTTGTGACTTTTTGTACTTTATTCAAACAATTTACGCGTTAATATTTACTTCCGATCTTTTCAAATCTCTTGCCAGGTTTTTGAAATTCAAATTTTAGTGTACCATTTTATTCCTCTTATTAGCTTTGAAGAAAAAAAATTAACATATTGACAGGCTGGCGGAATTCGTTTTTGCTTCGTAATTTAAAAGCAGTGCTATAATTCCCTGGGCATTTTTTAAAAATGTTTTCCTACAACACGTGCTTATAAATGTGGCAGACGTCAAATTTGCTACAAAACCTTTTTCGAAAACGGCAAATTCCAATCTTCCTTTTTTCGTTTCTGAAGCGTTCGAAATTGCCGAAGAATTAGAAGGATGCACATTGCAACCCGTAGGCTTTTGGGATATTTGACCCCAGGCACAAAGAATGTTTTGCAAACTCGTAGAAATTATTCAGATCGTCTCGTTGTGTTAAATTTTTCAGTTTTTTAAGTTTTTGGCTGGGGTCAGAAATGCCTCCGAATAGACTCGACATTACACCTTTAAATAGCAAGAAAAATCTAAAAACTTGTCCATATCTGTTTTATAATATGTTCTAGCTTCTGAATGATCTGGTTTGTGTGTCTATTAACAATTGGTAGCTCCGTTTCAAACAAGCTTGTGAAATAGATACCTATATATGGTTTTGAGGATAGGCTTTTGTCCAAATATTATCCTTCATTTAGCACCATATAGTACATAATAAATAGCATGATTTTCTCAATTAATATTTCCAAATATCGGTGAATGAAATGTTAACTATTCTGGAGTCAAATCTGACCCCCAAACAGAATCCACGTAGTTCAGAATCGAAGAGTATAGAAACAAGATGGAAGGATATACTTAACCGTTTCGAATAATACAACAAACTAAGCTCTTTTGTAGTTTCCTTTGGCTTGGATGCTTAGCCGGTTGGTGAACCTGATAAGTCGCTGTGGTCTGGCAAGTGGAACGAACGGGAGTCGCGATTAACAGAGAGGGGGAGCAAGGAGATTTGAGTCCGAACGCTGATATCAATGAGGGAGTCCCATTTTTGGAATTCACTCAAAACAGCGCCGAAAATGGCATGTATTTCGCGAGGATGTGCTGAGAATGTCATGTTACGTAAGCCTTCAGAAGAAAACGTTTTGGTAAAAATTGTCAATCGAATCTTGTCTTCTTTGCCAGTATGTTAACTCTCGTATTAAGGAATAACAAGCTTTAGTGTTAAAAGTTTAGGATACGTTGAAAAAGTTTCCAAATTTTGCAATCACCAAATTCAAGAAATTTTAATGAAAATTTGATAATACAGTAAAATTTGCTCAAGGAAATCTAATGTGAACCTCAATCATGGTTCTGCCAAACATAAATTCTACGGAATTATATTGCATCAAGCGGAATCTTGTCTAAAAATACTGGTCCCTTATATTTCCACGTTAAGCAACTTTTAATGTACCATATTATTATGTGAACTTTACTATATTCAAGCAATAAATGGAAAGAAAATATGTTGGTGGTTTTAAATACTTTTTCATTTTTTCATTATCACAATATCTCTCAGAATAACGCGAAACTCATTAAAACGTGTACGTGGTATTTAAAGATTTTTTTTGAATAGATTTCATTACACTAAAAAGTCTTATCTTCAATATTGCGCGAGGATGAGTGTAATCAGACACATACACGGGGTTTGCCATCAGCAAATTTTTCTGTATCAAGGTCCCCAAAAATGTTTTAGAGAGAATACTTCGCACTGAAACAGATACATCCACCGGTATCAGTGCCCCACAATTCGAATTTTTTTGTCGAAATTTGCTGTTCTCGGCAGAATTACAATACTTCCTCTATACTTCGTAAGTAGTATGCGAGAAAGTACGTCATTTTTGAGAAAATGTTTTAAATTATCGAGAGATTTCATGAAAGTACTCTTAAAAATTGATGATCCGTTTCCAATTTGCAGGGTCTCTAATGCAGCCAGATCGATGTAGGAATAGCCATATAGGAGAAATTCTTACGAACGGTTTCAAGTTCAGACTCCAATATTGTTCATGAACGGATGTTTAAGTAAAAATCACTTGTGTATCAAGAGCCCCCAAAACGTGTGCTTTCGTTATAACCTCATCGATTTTTTTCAGCATCATAATAGTATCCCTTTAAACAATAGTAAAAATTGATCGTTAAAAATTGTTCCCATTTTTAGCGGCCCTGGTCCGTGCTTACGCCAGCATGCGAGCCGTGGAAGCGTGAAGCGCATTAACGCCGGTGGAAGTGAGGCGTGCATCCTTTCAGGAGTGAGTTTCCTCTCTGCTGTATTTTCTCTGTAAATCGAGGATATTTCGGTTACAATTCGATCAAGGTTTTTCCTTTCGGAATTCCTGGAAGAAAGATAATGCAGTAATGCGTTCAGTGTGCCTTTCTTGCGAAATGACGCACATGCACTTAGCTTCGGAATTAACGATATTTTCGTTCGTGACGACTATTCGCCAACGAGAACGCCATGCACTTTCGAAAATAATATTTTATCTCGAATGTATTCATGCCTACCATCTGTATTATCATTGTTATTTCAAAATAACTTGTGTTATAGTAAGCCGTTAATGTTTTTACATGCTACTGAAGCCCATGCATGGTTTTCACAATTTTTTAAATATGGTAACGGCTAAAACGATTCCGACGAGAGTTTTACTGAAAGATAGTGTATGTATTTAGGGTTGATTTGTTTCTTTTTTAACCCATCATGTATATAAATAAAAATAAAACGATGTTTGACGGGCAAGTTCTACGCGACATAACGATTTGAATGGTTTTCGAAGCAAAGGTAGATCAAGACCCTATACCATCCATCATGTCACTTTGATTATGGTTATCAATATGCGATGATAATTAAATTGATTGTTACTGTAAATTTGTCGAAAATATGCAACCAACAATGCTTCTCGTATTTACAGCTCCCGTAACATCGATGATTGTAGTGATCATACCGGGACAGGAGAGAACGTGGTATAGTTTGTTGGGGTGTGATGGAATGGGGGAGAGTGGGGCTTAGCGGAGATGCACTGCAGATAATGTACGTATATATAATCAATTTGCCGTCTGCAAGATTGTGTTAAACTAATGTCGAGGCAACGCGAGATACTTCAATTATTAGCTAATAACTGGTTTATTCGTTAAACTGTTTAGGCGTTTTAGAAATGGGATAAACGCTGATTTAATACTGTAGAACTTACCAAGCCCAGCCTTTTATTAAGGTCATGTAGAAATTGTAATCAACGTTTACGTAGGTTTAGTCATAATGAACGACAGGAACATCAGATTTTCAGCTGAAAAAGAAGCTAATTAGCAAGAATACTGGCTTCATTCCCACCGATTAAAAACTTAAATGATGCATGCATTCATTAAATGAAAACTCGTATGCAACTTGGTTGCAATACTTCCCGATTTTCTGGTAATTACTACTTAAAAACTGCATTTTTCTTTATAAGTCAGCATTTGCATTTACGACCCGTGTTTTAGAACGAAGGAATGCCGGCTCTGAGCTCTATTCGAAAAGCTTGAGTGATGGACACAATAATGGATGGCATGAATGAAGTAATGTCTAGTCTATAGTATTCCAATCAGGTTGAATTTTGAAATGTGTCAGACTTTGTTTCTGCATTCCCTCATCCTGGGGTTAAATGCAATCAGTGAATCGTGAATGGTTCGTATGGGTACCGAAGAACACGTCTGCCTCGGGTGGTAGAGGAACTGATGCGTTGGCTAGATCGGTCTTGGGGATACAAAGTGTAGATTGAGGTCGTACTGGTAGAAAAGTGGTAGTAAAAAAAGTTCTTGTAGGTAAAAATATCTAGAGTGCTCCTGTGGATTCATTTTGTGGTAAGATAGTATCGAAATGTTCAGAACGATTGGCTTCCCTGAAGTTCTTCTCCAACATGTGCTGAGGAGTTCGCATACACATCTATTCACTCTTCCACAGCGCTGTCACGTTAAAGTGAACCAAGAAGTCGTACGAAAGAAACTACCTTTATCTTTGAGTAACCACTGTCAAAGCTTAAAATTTAATTATATGTAATTCACGATTTCCTTGCACCAGTGCGGCGAACACGATTTAAAATGTTGAGATCACGCCAGGTTCATTCTTCTCTGCGTTCTGTGGCGAGCTGCGACAACTTTCTTCCTCTCCCGGACGGGTCACGTGTCAGTTGACAACGGAGAAAGGATGTTTGCAGATCAGCTGGGGGTGTCGAAGCGACGCGTGGGCTGAGCAAAGGGGTCGCAGAGCCGAGGTGGTCACAGACGCAGACCCAGGAAGGAATTTAGGGAGAGGATGCAATTTCAGTACGTACACCCCAAAATCTTTGGAATGTATTTTCAATTGTTACCTTCAAATAAATTGTGAGAGAATATTCATAATATTTTTGTTGATACCTATATATATATATATATATATATATATATATATATATATATGTGTGTGTATTAAATGAATTAGGGTCTCTGGTAGGGCCATATTCGTCTTTTAAATAGGTTTCCGGGCTGTAAAAAGGCTACATATAACTTCAAGCTGTATATATGTGAACAACAGTAGCGCCTAAACAGTAAATAGATTTTTCAGAAAAATTAATATGCCCCAATCAATCTCACTGATGAAGCGACTCCTCCAATTTGATACGGATTTTTTTCTCTTCGAGGGTACTTTACCTGGAACTCTTTTACAGCACTACAATACCTTTCACGATGGTCAGTTTCTTTAGAACTTTTGGGTTTTCAAAAATTAAAGACATGAATTTTATAGAGTTACGATAGGGGTATAAACTGTTGAACTACCTGGAATTAAATGCCTGGCGAGCTGACCGCAGAAACCTTCGTTCTGTATTTGATATGCCTACTCGAGCAAATACTTTACGAGATGGTACGATTCGCGAAATCATTTGTGGGTCAATGAAGTGATCCCCAAGTAATGAAACACGTTGTTGGCCACCAAAATATGCAAAAGAGTTAGTGTGCAAAAGTTTATCACGGATTAGGGCTAGTCGTGTTTAAAATGCTGCCGAGGAGAAAAATGGCCAATGGATGGATTTTCAATGTTGAGTTTTTCTTGTGCGTAGTATGTGGGGCAGTATTAATTAGTACATCCCTTGAATTGTACTTACGTATTGCGCTTTTTACGCATTGCGTCCGATGATGCTCCCCAAAAAAGTAATAATACTTACTGTCGATGTCGAAAAAGCTAAGGGAAAAGTGCCCGAGCTGCCTAACTTTTGCGCTTTCGTTGAGACGAGCGCGATTCGGGATGTCTGAGGAAGTTTGAGCTGCTATGGCTCTAGTACCATTGCATCCTACGAAGTGCAAGTCAGCGCAGTGTGTAAGTGAGAGAGAGGGGGGAGGTAACTTGAAGCTGCGATAGCTACAATTGGAGCTATTGTGTAAAGGTGTCGACGATTGAACCCATCAAGCTTAATCGTTCGTGTAACCTAGAGATGCGACGTCGACAAAAAATCATTGTTCAAATTTTAAAAATCGATTTTCAGTTCGGCCCAAAACCATCGATTTTTGTAAAACTATTTTGTAACCCCTAACAGCAGTGTTAACATGCGGGGAGGGGGGCGATGTGGCGATGGTTTTGTTTATTAATTTATAAACGAGATTAAGCTGACAAAAGGAAGTAAACAAAATTGCAGAACAATTTACAAACGTACCCTATATTTATTAATAAAAATTCGATTAAATTTTAAGTCTTTGTGACTTCGGTTTGAAGAATGTTCAAATTACGAGTATGTGAACATTATTGTAGTCTATTTTTTAATTTAAAGAATATATCGACAAAGTAGTCGGTGAACAGTGTTCGACGTTAAATATATCGATTATTTCATAAAAATATAGCAGTTTTGAAAACATCGATATCGAGGTCCTAGTTTGAAATTCACGGACGTTGTAACAGGAGAAGGAAGTGTGGGGTATTCGTACGTGTTAATCTTGAGGCCGTCAGTTTTGTATTTCCTGCAGGGAAATCACATGGACCTCATCGCAACTAACTCTTTTTAAGAACTGCACCATATATCGCACAGTGGAGAACTGTCCTGCATTCAATAGGCAACTAAGTCTTGCTCATCAAAAATCGTCGTGACATTTATGGTATATTGTTGGTGTATGTAAACATAGTGGCAAAATTACCTTCTAGTCTGACAAATAGTACAAAGAGAGGAGGATAGTACATGCGTGCATACCTACCAGTGGTTGAGGAAATGAGTATTACTCGTGATCGTTAGTTTCAATAAATTCAATATTTTAAATAAGAACTGAGACATTGCGTAGCTGTGTCTGGTTGGTTTAGAATATTGTGGAGTTAATGCTCCTCTTTTGTTTCATGGGCGTCAATATTCTAAGACAATTTCTACGGCAATTTTTTCGGTAGTTTGCTGACTTGCAGTTGCTCATCTGTACGCGAGACTAGTACTTCGCAAAACAGTCCAAACGTCGACATTCATGAAGGTCTTCAGTTTGGAATGTGAAGTCGGAGGGATTTATCTATGAATTCTCAGGATTTGTTCGTACTTACAAATTTCACGCCTGTGACTAATTTATGATATTTATTCTACTCGTGTGAAAATTTATTTAGGTCTCTTGCGTGTATTATTTTCGCGAACTTGAAAGAAATATTGTCTTTCTTACAGTACGTAAATATGCAACTTTTTGTTTAAAGGAAATAATGAAATTGACCGGAACCAGCAAAAAGAGGATTTAAATGCTGGTTTATGGATTTCGCGGCGATTGTAGCACATTTGCTCAGCTAGCTTTACTGACGAGGTTGTAGTGGCATTCCAGTCTCTCCCCGAGTGAGTTTTTGTTTGGGAATTGTGTTCGCCTCTGGAGCCCAGAAGCGGATTTGGGTGCGGTGCCTCAGTCAGTGGTGGTCGCCAGCGATAAGGGGTGGGTTGGCCGCTGCCAAGACGCTGCTTCGCAGCCACCGGTGGCTGCTCCGCTTCGCTTCGTCCGTGCGCCGAGCTCTCTGCTCGGCCGGTGCGCCCGCCGCGGCGCGTGACTGCCACGGCTCGCGTCAAGGTCGCGGCGGCGGCGGCGCGACGGTCAAAACGCGCCATGACAGGGACGTGCTGTTGTGGCTGCCGCTGCCGATTCGGCGGAAATGGTGCTGAGGCCAAGTCACAGATACACGCTGCTTTCAAGCGGCCTGATCTGTCTAAAGTTGGAAATTTAAATTGCTGGTGTGCAGTGTGATTTCCTTCGGGCATTGTTTTATTCAATTTCAAGTCACTTTAAGAAGCCGAAAGAATATTAGGCCTGTATCATCTTTGATACGAATACTATTTGACGTGCTCCTCAGCCTTCGATGTTTGGTGTAGGTGTTAATTGTCACTGGAATGTATAATGGGAATAGCGAAACAGTCGGGCATAAAAATCCGTAACTTCGTATGTTATTTCGGAACGTGCAAATTGAAAAACGTTAATGGTCAAGATGCAAGGACTTTTCGGAAAGGTGAAATTTGAAGAGAATCGGTTAAAATATCCGTATAAGGAACCGTTTGGGCTACACTCATACATAGCGCATGCTCGAGGGGAAATAGTATTCGGGCGGAGGCAGCGTTTCTTGAAGATACGAACCCTGTCGAACTTGCCCTATTCCGCTAGAACACGCGAAATGGGTCATTGAAATAGTTGATCACGGATCATTGTGAAAATCAAATTTATAAACTTGCAATCCTTCGGTCTTGTGACTAGTAGATTGAAAAAAGAAATACACGCCATATTGGAATGTGTTTAGTCAACACCCCAGCCTTGAAAAATGTAAATAATGGAAGTCAGATTGTCGCATGAAGAGGACTGGAATCAATTTAGATAACTGAAGTGCCGATAACCGCTGAGGCGTTCAGTACATTCGTGTTTTTTCGTCCAAAGCTTCGAACGGCACTAGCTATTCCGTAACGCCTTGCAATATTTAGACGACTCTTAGCGGCGCCATAAACCTTCGGCAGTCCGCGGAATGCAACGAACGGAATGAACGGATTGCGATTATTTTCACACCGTGATTAAAGGTGTTGTTATCCCTAAACAACTTCAGAACCGGTCGTATCTTAACGTTATTTTACAATTATTGGAACACGTTATTTCTCCTGATTTACCGTGACCTAAATCGTGTACGGTAATTTTTATGGTAATGGAAGTGCTTCCAAATTGGATGTGCTGGTTTCTTGTAACTACAGTCATCAGAAATAAATTGCGAAAAGAAATACATATGACAAAGCAATAGGATGTGCTAGAATTAAGTTTATAATTTGCTGATACAAATCGGAATATCTTCAATTGAGTAACTTCCTGGAAAGAAAAATTGTAGAATGCAATCAGCACATGAAGTCTTATTCACGTGGTTACCTTTTAACGTTTTACTCTATTTACAATAGTTCTAGTAAATGCACTAATGGCAAAGAGATATCTCCCCCAATTGCCATGGACAAACGGCAGTTTTCGTCGAAGCGCATGCACGGACTCGTGCTCGCATGGCACGAGGCCCCCAACCTGCCTTTGTGAGCCCCAATAAGCGGGCGGGCGAAAGGCGCCGGCGCTCGCCTTGAGGAAGCTCCTCCGGCCGGCGCTTTTGTTCCGGGCTCAACCCGGCCCGCCACCAGCTCGTTAGAGCAGCTGTTTTTGGTTTCTTTTGCCAACGGCTCACGTGGGGCGGCGCGTTCGCGGGCGCGCGCTGTTTTTCGCGGGCGGACGGCAGCTGCGCCCACGTGCGTCCGGGTGGCGGAGAAGGGGGCGGGGCCGCCTCCGCTTGGCTCCAGGGCGCGGCGAGGTGACGGTGTCGGCGGAGAGAGGCGAGGCGACTCGCGTGCGGGGCGGCCGCCGCCACCGCTCGAAGCTCGCGCGCCGCTCCGTCCCCCCGCCCTTCTGCCCTCTCGCCCACGCGCGCGATCGATACCGCAACTTCCCCTCCCGCGAGCCTCATCCGCTCCCCCCTCCGCCCCGCCGGCAATTGATTTCCCGCCTCCTGCCGCCTTCGCCGCCGCCAGGCTGGGACAGGGCAGGGCAGCGCAGCGCGGGGCCACCGCTCCCACGCGCGACGATGCCGCGCCTGCCATCTAGCGGCGGCGCGTCGTCCTTGGTTCGACAAGGCGCTGCTTACGCGGAACGGATGTCGGCGGCGGCGGGGCCGTGTGTGACGCTGGCACAGCCGCTTCTCTCCTCCCCTTCGCCCTGACACTGGAAGTGCATGCGGGTCGCGTTTCGCGGAGCTCGGCGGCGGCAGAGCGCTCGGCAGCCCCTTGCTTGATACTACATTCGAATTGCGACAAATGGTATTCGGGAAATAAGCTTGGGGTAAGGATGGGATTAGTGACATTCTGCGTAATTGGTACGGAAGTAATAAATTCGGAATGTAAAGTTAGCGAGCTGGTAAAACAACAGTGGGAAAGCATTTCGAAGATCATATGAATTGTATTCTATTGTGGGTGCTTTTCTTTTTCATGGCATTTAATGTAAAAATGAGAAGACGATCTCTCGTTTGTCAGTGTTGTGTAATGAATTGTCACTAACGTTCGTTTTTACTCTACATTTAAATACATTTGCCCCTTGTGTACTGATGTATTTATAATTTTTCGTTTTAGGTTATATATTTAAACCGGTACACTTTAATTTCGGTACACTTAAGTTCTCAGTTGCACTTAATTGTAGGGAAGATCTAATTTTTTCTTTCACTTTTGTCGGAAAATGGTACTAGAAAATTAATACTTTTTACCGTATCTCTACACAGTCATCTGTTAATGCCCGATTCCATTTGAGTTTAATCGGACAGTAGATAATCACACATACAAACTCAATGGTTCGCAAAATTTCGTATTCGTTTAGCATGACCCTTTAGGTAGAGGTGACTTAAAGGTAATAAGTGACTTGCAGGTATTGTATTTCCTGATAATGTTTTATTAAGCTCTCACGTTTTTAGTCTATGGCAACACTGAATGTACCTTCACTAATAATGCGGGTAATTCAGTGTTAAACCAGAAAAGTCAACTGGCACTTTGTTGAACCAAATACTCATCCCCTGCGAAGCTTCTGGAGAGCTGTAGTCATAAAATATATCAATGCAGTACTTCTTGCTTCGTGTCACACGCAACATTGTTAGGTGTTTTTTGTAACGTTCTTTCGTCAAAGTATATATTCGTTGTTGGTTGTACAACTGGCAGTACAGCCCTGATGAGGATCGCGATGTGTCGGTCGTAACGTCGGCACCTCAGCCTTCGACGCGGCATCACCCGGAATGCCCAGATCATGTAAAAGTCGTAATAGACACCAAGTCAGTTACATCTCATCACTAATGTAATTTTCAACTATAGTTAAGCGGTTTTGTTTTTATTTTTTTACTTTCTCGCCTTACGCCGTAAGAAGAGAAAGTATTGTAATCGTGCACCAAAATTTTATTCGGCGTCTTCCTACTATTAGAATTTTGAAGATAGATTTTTCTCTCATAATGCTACGTTCTTTAGACACTTTTTCAAATAAGGTCATGCAAATTTTTTTTGAGAAAGCGTTTTCGCGTAATTTGCGTGAATTATAAGCACTTTTTTTTATACAAAAAAGCCTTTTTATTCATGGATAGAACAAGGGATACTTAACAGAATGGCGCCAATCTCATTTTCGTTGAACACCCTGAATTTTCGATAATTGCATTAGAAATACGGCGAGAAAGTATGTGAAAGGATGCTACACCGCAGGAGATGAATCAAGTTACCGGATTTGGGGAAGGTTTTAGTCAATAGAGTCGAATCTACATTCAAATCGCCATTACAGTTCACCTTTTTTACTCCCATTGTGTAATTCTTCTACATTCCGTGAAGAAAAGTTGATATATTGCAATAACGGGATATTCAAATACAAATTAATGTCGTACATTGGGTCTGGCTTTTCAATATGTTGCCATTCAGTAAACTCGGTATTTTACAATTTTGCCAACTCTAATTACAAACCCTGTAAGTCTTTTAACACGACTCAACTATTTTATCAAGTTTTCACCATCATGTATTGAAACAATGTCTGTTGGTGAAAGCCCGGAAGAAAAGAAAAAATGGAAAGTTCTAACATCCTAATCAAATCCTGCTTTTGTGATTGAATTAGGTGAATGCATTTCATTCTGACACTTGGTTTTATGAGATGATTTCACGGGGTCCCACGGCAGATTTAATGACGTTAGGAGAATTCATCTGCTTCAGCTACATTGCTCACATCTTCTTTTTAGAGATTAGGCAATAAACACATATCATTTGACATGCGTGTCGCCACTTCAATAAAGGCGATTTTATTCCCATTCATCCTAAGTGTATGGAAGTTGCACATGACGCCCAGATCAAAATGGCCGTTCTAAAGTTAATCGTGTTTTGAAGGAACGCCGCGTCTGAGTTCGCTGCATCATACGAATTCGAGAGACGTGACCAGTGCGGCCATTACGGGGAAAAGCCTTAGCTTTGCCGCAGTACATCCCTTTACCTCTATTTGCCCTTGCTATTCCCGTCCCTCCGCATTTATCATACCTTTTCGCAACCTCCTGCATCACAAATTCCCTCACTGCTGCATTTCGCCTCCGTATCTCCAACCTTTCACATCTCTCCTCTCTATTTCCTTCCGTCATTCATCACCAACCTCTTATCTTCCCATGCTCCTCCCCACACCTCACCATCTCACCACTTCTACCCGCCGATAAGCCAACGGATGAAGCGCTGCCTTCTTGCCTCCGATAAGGCGTGGAGGGGCCGCGTTGCGCACGGGTAGCGAGATCCGTCGCTGCGAGCTCTGGGCTCACGTGTTGAGTTCTTAGCTTCATTTAGTGATGGGTGACACTTTTACTTTGTGTGAAGACAGAACCTTTCCTCCTCTTAACAATATGAAATGCAAAAATTTGGATATTTTATCAAATATTAGGTTTTACGTGATAGGTTCTCGAACTCCGGTGCACCTTACAGGTTTAAGGGAATAATGAATTCATTGTCCTCAATTATTTCCTGTTTTAATTAACAACATGTACGTTTGAACGTTTTTTAAAAATGTTGGTAGTTTTCGCAAATTTTGAGTGTAATATGGACCGTATTAAAAACATAGTTTCTCCAAAACGTCTCCAAAGTTTTTCATCGAACTTTTTGTAGGATAAGTGCTAAATGCACTGCACAAAATTGCATAAACACCATTTTGATGTATTCTTGAATTTTTCCAATAATTACATAAATGTGTTTTTTTTATCTCGCATCGTTAAAATTTACATTACCGGCCATTTCTGTACATTTGTGGCTTGTCTGAGTAAAAGTGCTTCGAATGGTGTTTCGTTAAATATCTCTGTAAGTAGAAGGACCTTGATCTAACGTGCAGTTCAGTTCCAAGTTATGTTATTTTAAAAGTGATCAATAAGATGTTCGCATGGGAACCAAGTAGTTAACCGCACAGGTCCAACGAGTAAGTATTCATATTATGTGGAAGAATAATACCACTACCTTAGGTCTCCATATGGAGTATTGTACTTAATGACACGAAGCTGCATGTTTTAATTTGCAAAGGCGGTAAATTACGAAAAATTGTTGACGGTACCGAAGAGAATTCTGGTATTATTTTCACTATCCGCGAGCAGGGAATAAGAGATACGCGCAAGGGTTGAGGGCTCAGCGTGTATCGAAATTGCAATTTTTCGTCTAGGAAAAATAAATAATTCTCCTAAAAATCGATAAAAGCTAGGGAAATTTGCAAAGGAATGACTGTCCAATTTTTAATATTGTACAAATTGTTAGCACCTAATGTGTGAATTTTCAATCTACGCCAGTGAAGAGTGTGTATGTTAATATATAAAAAACAGTCATAAAACTATTGATAATCTATATCAAAGCGAATGTAGTATTAGTGTGCTTTCTGCACGTGCAAGTGCGGTTGGAAACGACTAGCTGCCTTGGAAAAAGGCGTGCGTGAGGCAGCTCGTAGAGTGCGGCGAGTGACGTGGTGCTTTTGTGTTGCAGTGGGAAGCGGGCGGCGTGGCGCTGGGCGCGGGACCGCGCTGGGGTGGCCAGCCGCTGGACGTGGCTGCAGGCGCAGATCTCGGACCTGGAATATCGCATTCGGCAGCACAACGAGATCCACAGGTAGGGCCACGTCTCTTCCTTTCCGCTCTCGGCTTTTTTTTTTTTTTTAATATAAAGAAAAATAATAATAATTTGTTACTCGTTTTTTTTCGCCCTCTGTCCCACTGCGGCCTGTTCCCAGTGGCCGTAATTCCGTTTTCGCCAAAGCTGCGAACTTGGCGGTCTCTTTTAGGTACGTTCAGCAACTACGCTGGATTATGAACTTGTTTCTTTATTGGCCTTTACGGCACTTGCGTCAACGGAAGTATGGTAGGTAGGTCGGTTGAGGAAAGTAAGTTATTATTCAAAATTTGAAAAAAGGAACAAAACGTTTTCTTTTCAGGAGTCAGGCGAGTATAGGAACGGTGTATTTAAGTTATATTTATTTTGGTGGTTAGATTGCCACCCGGAGGAGCTTGGCCTGTTTGTGCCAACCGAACCGAAGTTCTTTCATCCCAAAATTTTGCCGCCCCGTTCATTAGATCTTGCCACCAATTCAAATAGATGGAATACATAATTCCGTTCAAAGTATTTTTTCCACAACGTCCCTTCGAAGTGTCAAATGGTCGTCAACTAGAAAACGCCGCAATGGCATACGAACGTTTTGCAGTGACGTTAATTTTCGCATTTAGTGTCCCAAAACATATCGCAAAATATTCAAATTTGATCGTTTTGCAATAGATTTTTTATTTCTTTCAGTTGCATTAAATACTCTGGTACTGTGTAGTTGGTAAATTAAATTGAATACTTTTTTAAAGCATTTTTTAGGCGGAACTTAATTGTCATAGATTGTGGTCTTTGCGTTAATCAGGGCAAATCGTAAATTGCCGTGCTGGAGGAACTTTCTTGATGACCTGCTCACGGCCGTCCCCTATTCCCATGCGCCTTCCCGTCACCTGTGCTCCCTCCCGCGCCGGTGTTCACACGCGGCTGAATGAGTTCGAAAGCTGGCAGTATTCACGTCACTATTGACAGTGAGCGTCTAATACAATCCGCATTTCGTGAAGTAGATTGCCATCTTCCCTTCATTCCTTCTGAGAATCTTTACTCATAAAGTAAATTCCCATTCAATATTACCCTATTCTTTGATTACTATAATTTGCAATTTGTGGAGTCGCAATAGTCAGGAGTGACATTTTAAAATTATTACAAAGCCAGGCTTTATCAAGCTGACTAAAATTTCCTCAAGTTATTGTGCAGTTTAAATATAAAAATACGTTTTGCCTGGCAATAATTTTGTTTGTGACTAAGTAGTGTATTTTGCACCATAACGTCATCATAACTTTGCTGCTTGTGAATATTTCTGTTTGATATTTGAGAGTACCCAGTCGTGTTTTCCTCGCAGAAGTTAACGTTATTTATAGGATGTTCATGGCAAAATATATTTCGAAATTGTCGAATTGAAAATTCACTGTTCGTTCACCGATACATGTATTTGTCAAACACTGGGAATGATGTTCTGTCTTTGCGAGAATACAATTTACTGCTTTAAAAACTATTGGTCGAGTCCTATGAATTATTCGTCATGCACGGCATTCGCGTTCAGTGTGTACTTTTATGATGTGCATTTCTGCCTGATGGATTATAAAATTACTCTCTTGTCTCTTGATAATATTAAGGCATGCTGTAATTTTGCTTAATGTTTTCCTATTAGATTATTTCCTTTTCTGTCGGAAGGGCATGTATTACAGTGTACAGTGATAAAATATTCCAATATTGCTTGTACTACCGTTATCCTTTTGTAACCATTTTAATTGCGTAAAGAAATGCGTTATTGTTACCGTAAATTTGGAAGAGTTTGACACTAATTCTTCTCACCGCAATGTGCGTAAGCATGATTGAACAAGACCTTTTGATTATCAGGAATACCAACATAATAACCTTCAGTGGCAAAAACCTTAAACACTTTCTTGCCAGTTTGATGCGAAATTACGGACAAACTCACGAAATATCATTTAGAAGAAGACATATTTAGTATTTGATATTGACATGAAGTTACGACAATTATATTAAATATATCAGATTGTCGATGAGGTGTCGAAACATCAAAACTCGAATGCACAAAGGGGATACTTCTATCTTCTGTACGATTGATTATTTCCGGGCGTTTGCTTGCTGTGAATAAAGAATATTCTGAACAAAGTGAAAAAAAAGAATTTATTTGAATTACTGAATAAAAAAATGTTTTCATTGGGAGGGACAACGAAAATCCGGGATTTGTTTTTTTAACGTAGTTGCCTCATTTTTTGGTAATTTGACTGACATTGGTTTTGGTCATATTGCAGCGTCATTCTAATACTTGTAGTTATTTATATAGATCTGGATTAGTTAAAGTGAAAACATTTTGGAGCCCCTAATTTAAAATATTCAAATCAGCATCATGCCTAGTCTTGATTGTTGATTTGTAGTTTCACGACGTAATTCAGTTGTAGTGGACGTGCTTTTGCTTTCGTAACATTCCATCACATTTATTGCGGATCACCTCCTTTTTCAAAATATTGCCTGGCTTTGCCTGCCGAGTTTATTGAAATATGGGGAATGGCAAGTCGACCTTAAACAATTAATGTGCTTCGTCAAAGTACACGTTGCAATTTCCCCGTCTCTTTTGTTTCATCTTCGTGCTATCTCATTGACCTTTTCTTGTGAGCATTTTCTCTTTAGTCTCGGAATTAGAGACATTAATTACAAACTTTTTCGAACACTGATGATGCAACATTAGACACAACAGATCACATCAAAAATGGCTGATTTGCATGTTCTTCGTGCTTGTAGCCTAAATGTATCCAACAACATATCGCAATAATCTGAATGTTGTGTAGAGCATTGATTTTCTCCTCTTTTCACATAACAAAAATGACGGAGAAGAATGCTCTAGATTTAATTATTAGTACGTACGTTTTCTGGGTTGTGCGCATGGCCTGATGATTCTGCATTCTTTGAATGTCATGTCAGTTGAGCGGTGGCTAGTTCTGGCTCATCTCTTGTGGTGAAGGACCACGTGTGTGCGCACGTCTTGCACCGCTGTGTGATGAATCTTTTCTCGGCGTTTCCGGCAGCACAGGGTGCCGCTCGCTCGATGGGTTGAGACAGAAAGAAGAGCTAGAGGGAGAGGTGGGAAATCGCGATGGGATCAGCTTATAGAGAACCCATGATTTTCAAACACACACTGCTCTAAGGTGTGTACGACTTGTAAAGAGTGTATAAGCGATTAGTTTAGAACTACCTTGATAAAATTAACCATTCCTTAAATGATTACAAATCATTGCGCATTCATATTGCGTGGGAATATGCGACTCTGTCTTGCCTGGGTCTGGATAATATTCTTTGGGTCATATGCAACAGACACGGGGAAAACCGGGTTGCTCGTATATCATTTCAATGTCGAGAATTATCAAATTTTCAGCCCAGGATTCGTGTATTGACGCTTTAGAGAATGTGATCGGTCACGAGGAGCAGGCGGACCAACAGGAGAGTCAAGGATGTCCACGTTCTAACAGACATTCACACAATGATAAAACTGACAGTTTTCATGTATTCGCAGAAACTTGTTCAACATATTGTGCCTCAGGTCGAATTTGAGAAAAACTACTGTAACTCCCAGGACTCATTCTTATATCTGTCCATTATTTTATTATATATGCCGTTAAGAGTATACGGTAGTACCTCTGAGGAGAGACCGGGTTTTGTATTCAAAATTAAAACTTGACGCTTACAAAACATTGGCTTTTTTTACGCAAATGTGATTGCTGCTACAATTTGATTAGCAGTAAACATAGTTGCTCTTCAGTTTTACATAGTAAAATTCACTTAGCAAATACAAAATACGATTTTGTGCAGCTTTCAATAATTGTGCTTAGTGAGTCCTAAAAAATAATTTCTGGATTAAACACTTTTGGGCATTCAAATTGCCTGAGATTTTAAGTAACTTAGCATAAATCGTTGTACATAAAGTATTATACATTTCTTTAGAGAACGTATTTCATTTTACATCAGAGGAGATCAACCCATCCAAGGAAACCTTTGTTACAAACATCGATAGCTTGCTTCATTACACCGCTCGTATTAGCATCGAAGAAATGTACTAGAAGATGGAAGAAAACTATAACTTAGTGTAATTGATGCATAGGTGGTCCATAACATGTGCAGGTAATTTCGCACCCGGAGCGCAACGTGCTTGACGGCGGGCGACAAACGCGTTAAAATTAGCTCGGTGTGACGCTTCACTCGTGGAGTCGCGCAAAGGGCAAAGAGAGGCTCTGCATGAGGGAGGGAGGGAGGAAGGGAGGGTGGCGGCCGGCACGGCCTCACTCGCAAGAAGCGGCGGGAAGCGCCGAGAAAAGACTCTTTCCGTAAAGATGAATGTGTGGCGTGGTGTCGTACCCAGTATTGCTAATGGTGGAAGCCTTGTTGTCCGTGTGTGCACAGACAAATCCGGGCCGCCAAGGGGCACGTGTGTCTAGGGGAAGCCCCCGCGGGGGCGGCGGTCGCCCCCGGCTCAGGGGCGCCCCGCCCTCGCCTGCCCCCGCGCCCGCGTCCGCGCCTGCGTCCGCCCCCGCGCCCGCGCCTGCGCCTGGTGGCGTGGGTGGCGGCCGCGCGTCGGGCCCCCACCCCAACCACCACCATCTCCATCACCATCACCACCACGCCTTGGTGGTGAACGGCTTCCACGGGTCTCTGCCCGGCGGGGCGAAGACAAGCACGAACGCGTCCCCGGCAGCGACAGCAGCTGCAACGGCAGCGACCTCAACGCCCACGCCCCATGGCCCCGCCACTGCCCCCGCCCCCGCGACCGCGCCAACGGATGGCTGCGGCAGCGTTGGTGTTTGCGGCGGTGTCGACGCGGGCGGCGCGGGATGCAGCCGCACGCGGCCGCTGGTGCGCGGCGTGTTCCGCAAGCGCAAGCTGCTGCAGGTGGCCGGGCTGCACGTGGTGTCGAAGAAGGCGGCGCGCGTCGTGACGGTGCGCTGCGGCTGCCAGCCGCCGCTCAGCTGGTGCGCGCTGTGCACTGGCCGCGTCGACCCCCGGCGCCGTCCCGCGCCCGACCTGCTCACGCCCGCCGAGCGCGTGGCGCTGCTCGACCCTTGCTTCCCCCGCTTCCCGGAAGGCCCCCCCCCCCTCCCGCTCCCTCCTCCCCGCACTCAGGCGCAGCGACGGGACACGCATGCACCAAAGCCCTTTTGGAATTAAAGAAGCAAGCCATAAATTAAATTTCCTACGGTTGTAACTGTCGATCAAAGTCGGAAGAATCAGAGCAGTTAGACACTGATACAGCAATACGTTGTTCTTACCACCTTGTACTCATTGTACCGCTAGAGGTTCTTCGCATCACATTTACTCAGAGCATATAACGTGGAAATGAGAGGAAATTTCAGAAAGGACTTATCTAACCGTTCTTCTCAGATAGTCAACCCTTACGTTGTTTCGCAACAGGATTGGTGTTGACCGAAACTATTTAAAATTCACTCACAATCTTCTTGAACCAGTACCTTCTCCAACACACTCAAAAAAAGATACGAATATATTAAATTTAACTAGCGTACGTATCATGACTAGTGACTTCAGAAATTACATGGACGACGTGGTAACCCTAAGGGGAGTAAAGCACTTGACCCCCCCCCCCTTACTGATCGATGACATTGGACGTCCTATTCATTTATGCATGACCTTTTTGCCAACAAACTTTCTGTCGGTGCTACTAAGCTAAGAGAACACGATGTCATTTCAAGAATTCCTTTTCATGCTTGATTTTTCTTAAGTGTTTTTTTTTAATTTCTAAAACAAGTCAAATATCTGAAATTTAATTACATTTAAAGACTGTTAAAATATTACGGTCAGAATGCCTTAATAATGAACTAGGAACGACATGTCTTTTGGCATCGAGGCTTGTGATGCAGTTCCATTTCTGCCCCTTCGCTGCGCCTTCGACGCGTACGCCGCCGCTCTCAGTGCTAACCCTTGTCCGACCTTACCGCTGTTCAGCCCGACCTCTCAGGTTTAGATCAGGAGAAGGACCAGGTGTGCATTACAATTAAAGGCTACAAGATTGTTACAATTCGGGATTCGCCGGCTCCTTAAGTACACTTTCTGGGGATTATTATGAATCATCACCAAGGCGGCAGAACATGAAAGACTCAGTGCTGTCGTCTTACTCATATTATTCAGTCAGTAGTGCGTAAGGTAAACTGTACTGACTAGTGACCGGCCCCCTGAAAAAGTAAAACTCGCATCTCACTTTAATCCTCGTAGTTATCTAATATTAAATTACATTTGTATAACGACAAAATATAGTGAAATGCTCTTTAAGTAATATACTATTTTTAGAAAAACTATTAATAGCAAGGTTCTTGGGGTGAGCTGTGTGTGGAAGAGAAAATAACATAAAGTGGATTTTTACAAGTTTTGTACTCTGGGTAGTCTTTAGTTTGGGCGCAATACCTGACACCTGATCTAAATCTGAGCGCAACAACCTTCTCAATCGACCCCTCTGATCATCAATCAAATACCCCTCAAATCGTTGGTGCTCGAAGTTAATTTTTTTTCTGGAATTTACAAGCTCCTTGTATGCCTTAGTTCCATTCATTTCACCCTTATGTGGAACCGACGGGAAAAAAGCGAACTAAAAGTGTATTTCATAGATAATTGGAGAAATGCATGATTGTTAATAACATGCTTTTCGTGCGTGTTCATTTGATTACTGTTTTACCTGTATTTGAAATCAAAAATTCCTGCAGCATCATCTGATCCGATATTTAAATATTTTCTTCCTTCCGTTCTCCTATCTCCCGTTTATATTTTTAAGTCATCTTTGCATTCCTGAAACAGTATTTTCACATCTTATAGGAAGAATTATGCAACGCAACAGCTGAGTGGTGAAGAGGGAATTAGCTCTAAACAAATTTCCGTTTTCTGTTGATTGTCTAAACGAAAAAATGAGTGATTAAAGAATTGAACTTAAAAGTTTAATGCGAAGCGAAGAGGGTGCAAGCTACGTCTGAAGATACCACGAGCAGTAACGCTGATGTGTCATCTTGATTTCACGCAGAATCTGTTTTTTGAGAGCAACGATGAGGCGACTTGTTTACCACAAAGTACAGTTGAAACAGCTCACATCGTGCACGATCATTCCTTTGAGGGCAACGCATCTAGATACATCACATAGTTTAATGTTTTGGATGCTCTCGATGGTTATTAATCGATGAATATAATCTCGCATATGAAATACGTTAGAAATTGAGTAAATGTTAAAACTGACAGAAAATTGGTAAAGGCGAAGCCATTAAAAATGCTAAAACCCGCATTGTTAAGACATCAGTAGGAATCATGAGAAGGCACCCAAACTACCTAGGTAGAATGGTAACGGGTTAGATCTCAAAATAGTTGCTGAAAAATGCATTTCAAATGGCATCGAAATTACCAATGAGAAGGGAAATAACACCTATTTGTTCCTTTTTTGCGGCAGAGCTGATACTCAAAATGCCTCGCGACAGCTTCTAAGCTCCCTTTGACACAATTATTTTGAAAGTGACTTCGGTAAACCTTGATTTTTGGTAGAGGGGAAACTGGAAATCTAATGGAATACAATGTACTCCAAGCGAAAACGGTGAATTATAAATGTTAAATTAAATGTTGACGTTTGTATCTTCAGTTGCTTTTAGCATTAGTCGATTCTGACTAATCGACTAATAGATAAAGCAACTGAAAATACAATCGCCAATATTTAATTAAACATTTATGATAGTAGTTCATGGTGCAAAGCCACCCTCTAAGATCTAAAGTGCCCCCCCCCCCCCTGTGACTGTATATCGTAGGTTTAATGCTTGAAAATTGTATAGTAATACTGTGATTAAAAAATCAACAGGATCACAGTAAACAACAAAACATAAGTATTTCCTACCTTAGCTGTGACACTATTCAGGAAAGAACGAAAATAAACCGTCTTGGGCATTTTGTTTGGTGATCTTGACAAAACTCACGCGGCTATACTCTTAAAAGTTCCATTTATGATAGAATTGCATGCGCCAGCGATTTACAGACCTTCAAGGCGGCGTAAGGGAGGGGACTGTGCCTGTAAATAGACAAAACCGAACGATAGGGCGAGACATCCGGGACCAAGCGGCTCGTTCTGGATTCGCGTCCGTTTAAAAAACGGAACACACGTTCCACGCTGTAATTAATTTTATTAATCATCAGAATTCGGTGGGGCATTTCATCCCAAGAGAATCTTCTGTTCCCTCTTAGAAAACTTTTTTTAAAACACTGTTGTTACCCCGCGTTCTCCAACGTTTCTCGAACAATGCCTGCGTATCCGTTGAGGTTTCGTGCTTTCCATGTAAGGAGCTTATGTCTAGAACGTCTGGCAATGTCAGTGCAGCGGGGGATATCAGTTCAAACACCTCGGCTACTAGAAAGTGTCTGTAACCTAATGCTCGGAACGCACACGGCTTGGTCACGTTCAATTTATTAATTGCGTGCGGAACTCTCGTCTTGCGTTGCTTATTTGTTGGAAGAACTTCCAGAGATTCACTTAAATGTCCGGAGGAGTTCTCAATCTGTAACCAGTACTGTCAGGTTAGGCTTGTAAGGGGAGAGTGGTACTCGATATCCATGAGTAGATCAACGAAGAGTATCATTTAAAAGTAGATCAGTAATGAGAAACACTGGTGCTCAGTGACCAGAATTTTGCCCCTTATTACTTGTCTTGTTAATCGAACGGGAAGTCGAAATTGAGAAATTGATCGGAATTTTTCGTTTTTTGTTAATAATCTACAAGTAAATGTAATGTGTCATTGCATTTGATGAATATAGTTTAACTTGTTCACTCACTTTTGTGCACAGTTCATGCTTCAACTGTAGTTGTGGTAAATTTAATCATACCCTCACTGTAAATTAATCATAATGACATAATGTAATATGGAGTTCGCCGTGGATTGAAGCGAAATTTTGAAGTGTACGCGTTTCCTTTGCTCATTTTTGCCAGTGCTGCATGGTTAAGGAAGATCATGGAGCACCACTTGTAATTGAATATACTTTAAGGCAATATTTTCCCCTACGCCGCGCTTGCGTGATAATTTAGCGCAGATTGTCCAGTGAAACACCTTCCTCTGTCCTTGATTCCCGGTGGCGGCGCGTTTTCGTCCTGAGCTTCGCGGCGCGCCTTTCCCCGCAGCGTAGTTTTAACGTTCTGTTCTCTTTGGTGTCCGCTAGTTTTCTTGTGATTGTGAATTTGGAGACAATGTTCTTTGCTTTGTACCCAATGCAATGCCCTTTTGCTAACCAGATAACTGACCTCTGCTTTTGAACTTCCTGTATTTTAATACCTACTTGTTCCTCTGTAACAACTCTTTTTTCTCCAGTCTTCTGTTTTCTTTCATGTAGTAAAATTAACGCATTGTCTGGGCTATTGAGTTGTTCTTGAATCTTCTTTTCCTTTTTATTTTCATCGATTCTAAATATTTCGTTTTCCTTAACTTGGCAACTATGTAATTTGTTGTAACTTGTCATTTCTATCCTTTATTTCTTTTACTTGCTATCACTTTTTCCCCACTCCGTTTAATTATTTTATCATAGCTTTTATTATGTATATGCTTTAAACATATTATAATAATTTATTTTGAAATAAACTCTGATAGTTTTCGAAAATCTTTGGCTTTTGCCATGTGCAATTTCTTGTGATTTGTGTCCCAGTTTCCCCCTGAAACATACATTATATATTTGTTACTACATGCCATGCGTGTTGTTTTCTACACACGTTGGTTTTTCAATATTATTTTTTTTCCCCATTTTCCCGTACTGCGATTCCAATTCTTTTCGAGTGATTTTCTTCCTTGCTTCATCTATCCTGTGTTACTTGCTCCTTAGATTCCACTCCCTTCCATAGATAGCTTTTCTACTCTTCGAATTCCTCTTGAGCACTGTCGCCTGTACGTACCTGCGAATTCCGAAAGTTTTACTTTTCATACATCGTTTAATATTGAGGAGCATGCTTTTAAAAGTATTAAACACAATATTGTACCAAATTATTTATTTGATTATTCCGTGAATTGATTTACATTGGATTTTTTTTCTCTTTTTTGGTTTTTTGGTTTTGGTTTTTACTCATTTTGGTGGCATTATGAAGATTGCTTAACATATTCTTGACGAAATGTCACCGTTTAAGATGTAATTTATTGTTTAAAAAATACTACTGAGTACCCTTTCAGTGCGTTTTTTTAAAATTTATTTATTTTTATTTTATTTGTTGCATCCACATCTTGACGCAACGCGTCTCCAAGCCCCTTAAGGGGCGTAGGAGTAATCCTTCATTAATGTGCTTTTACTTTTTTTAATAATTGTCAAGTCTCGTCACGTCGCAGTCAGTCAGTGCCTTTTATCCCTTCGGCCAGGGGCTCGACGCCGTTAGATCCCGGGGTTCCTGGCCGGTCACCCAACCACGAACCCGCGAGTCTCGAATGTGCTTAACCTTCGTGACTTCACGGAGCGTAGTAAACGCCGCCGAATTTTTGAATGTAGTATTGAGTGTTTATAGTTTCTTCGTGCGTAGTTGTATGTGGCATTAAAGTTTGCAATGTTCTGCGGTATGTAGATAATGTACGGTATTTTAAACTGCGACTCGATCACATTGTTTCGCTGCGTTGTAATGATTTGCAAGACAAGACGCTTATCATTTGAAATGTTTGAAGAGTACATTACAATTATTACAAGTTTTGAATTGGTTTGTTATTAAAATGCTGTTGAAACTTGCTAATAAAAGTACGTATAATTTTTTACCGTTTTCGACATACACCTTGGCTCTCTAGTGAGCTCTACAGTATTAGCATTCTTAACAAGTAGAATAATGTACCAAGAATAATAGGGAAGAAATACCTGCGTCGTTTGCGCATGATTTGTGTTTACGAAAATATGCTTTAGATTTACGTTGCCAGTTAACGAATGTGAATAGTACGTAAGTTGTTTACACGGACATTAAATTATATTATAGAGATTTCTCATGTCTATTAATAGGATGTAATGCTGCACGTAATTGAACCCCGACTTTCTAACGTAAGAGCGTTTGAAGCATGTCCTCACCATGGAAAAAGTTGTGAATACAAAGTGATAAACGTGAGATTATAAGTCGTGCTCTAAAATATTAGAAGTAATTTGAAATGACATAGTAAAATAAACTGTCCTAGATATATCTATGATGGGTATACTGAAATTGACCAGATCTGATGTCGGTTACAAATTCTAGTGACACTGTCAGAAAGAATGGCGGGCCTCTGACTTCACTATTGTAATAAATATGATTTTTTAAATGATATTGTTAGAAATAATACTTGATATGAATAGTGGCGTCTGGTGAAAGGCTTTTCTATGGAAACAATTATTTCAATTGGAAGATTTTTAATTATTCGCATGAATAAGACGACAAATGAATGTTTTCAACACTGAACCGATAAGCACATGCGGAGCCCAATACACGCGCGCAGTGAGACGCTGTATGCAACTGGCCGATTGCTTCCAAAGGGGAACTGAATGGGCCCACGCGCGCTCACTACATGCGGTAGTATATCTGCCGATCACAGCATTCCCTATGATACGCTGGATGCAGTCAGCTCAGTGTTTCCAAAGAGCTTTACACTATTGGTGACAGTAATAATTACGTGCTCATTTTGTAAAGATAAGATTGTACGCGCCCAATTTAAACTGTTTTGACTTCTATTACAAGTAAATGATTCTAAATTACTTGTCAGGTAGTATTAAAATGTAAGATATCCTTGGAAATGATAGGGGAAGCCATGCTTTCCTTGCTTCCATGGGATAAACGCCCTTACATACATACATACATACATCATACATACATACATACATACCTTTCGGCGCAACCACCTCTAAGTGTGGATGTACCTGCGGCGTCCCATGCCATTCAGCCTGGATTACATGATACGTGTGGTTAGCACGTATGCCGTATTCTGGTCTTCTCAACTTGCGATGTGAGTTTTCTCCTAGTCACACAGCAACATATACTGCGACATTGCAAGGAAAACGTACACTGTAATCTTGCCCGATCGGGAAACGAACCCGGGGTCGCGTCATGGAAAGCAAGCACGCTGACTAACATACATACATATATACATAATGAGGCAGAAAATGTAAGTACAGACCATCACCTTGCAAAAAAGTCTTTTTTTTCGCTCAAGTTAGTCAAGCGAAATCAGAGAATTAAAAAAATAAACATGGAAAAACAAAATTGTACTAGGTGTATTTGTTGCAAGAAGTCAGCATTAGAAACCTGTCGGTACACTGTCAAAAACTCCTCAATTATTTTTTTCCGTTACGTCTAAGAATATTATAATATATCGTCGTGGTAACAGCAATAAATCGCATGTCAAAAAAATTCATTTTTTTTTGTTTATTACACCATTGTGGTCAACCAAGAGCAATGCAGTAATTGTAATAGGTGCCGAAAGACGACGGACTAATTAAAAACCGAATATCATGATTGTACATTTGTGAAAGCGACTGTCAAGAATGAGAAGTAGAGAACGTTTCTCGTTCCTCCTGAAAACGTCGGTAGATTTGACATACGACCTATAGCAGTTACCACGACGAAATGAACTTGCAAAAGTGTTTCCAACCAATTTTTTTTTATCTCCGTCCTGGGAATCTAACTCTTGTTCTTATTTTGGCTTTGACTAGCAAGAAAATTGCAAGCAATATTATTTCGCAAGAAAAAGTGCCATTATAAACACTGCGGCAATAAATATTTTTGATGTCGGCAACTATCCTTGCCAGATATTCGGGGCGAATGTAAACTCGTGTTCTGTCCTCGGAAAGATATTCCCGGCTGTTGCTGGGAGGATGCTCGAATTATCTTCAGGGCAGGAACCTGCCGCAGGAAGCCAATGGCCACATGCTCAGAAAATATCAATAACTAGTTGCGGCTCGTGCTTTGGTTGCACAACCTAATCAAAAAAATCTTAAAATATGGTAGGAATATTCATTTTCCTTTTAATTGGATTCAATATTCAATAGATTACAGAAAAATCTATGTATATGAAATCATTTTGAAGCGAAATTTCAAACTAGCATTCTCTCCGGCGTCTGGTGCTCTCTTGTATTGTGCCTTGCCACTCTCTTGGCTCTATTACGGCGTTTACTGCATTGACTCTAGTCCTACGTTGCAACTTCAACACGAGGCCTTCCGTTGCCCAATCACTGTATAGAGGGTGTTTTCGTCGAGCACTGCGCGACTGCCGTGGGGAAGACCAATTTTCTTTCGCCTGAATCAACTGCGACTTCATTTTATGAATTTCGCGTGTTATTGAAAGTACCGAAGTATATTGACGGTAATTATGCACTATTTATGCAGTTTGGAGTATTTATTTTCATTTGATAGGTTTTTGATTAAGAATGCACTCGATTATGAGCCCTTTGTGTACAGTTGATCGTTCTGGACTTGTCCCTTTCTCTCACGGTGGGTGCGTATTTCCCACTGCAGTTAAAGCTAAGTTACGGTCGAATAGCGATGTTGTGAACACGAATGTGAATGGAAAATTATTTATTATTACAAGATACACCAAGGTAGTGAAATTTTCGAGTGCGATCAAAGTGTTTTCGAAAGAAAGAAAAAAAAATTGGACGAATTCGATTACCGTCAATTGTCTCAATGCATAACTAATACAAAAACTTGGAGCCCACTGGAAATCTTAAGCAACAACGCGCGAGGTGAATATACCTGACTCGGACACTCTGCAGAAATGTTTCAATATAGCCTTTCATTAAACTCAGGTTTAATTTACCTGAATTGCTTACATTTTATTATAATTTAGTGTTCTGAATTTCGGAAACCACATTTCCGTCATTCAAAGGAGATGCGACCGCCAATTGTATTAAGCTGTAGGGGCACCAGCCGCTACTGACTTACATATTCTATGCGTTTTCGTAAAATGATCAGAAAGGTTTTAATACAGCATTCAAGCAATATAAGGTGCGTTTACAAAGTTTCAAGACCTCTTTTTCCTGAGAAAGGGAGGGCGTACAGATTTTCTACCGACAACTAAAGTGGTAGATGATATCAGTTAACAGACCGCACCAGCGGCAGTTGCCTTGAGACGCTCGAGTGAGCAGATCGCTAGTGGGGTGGATGCATGTCTGTGGCCCATGTCGAAAATGAGTTTGACATGAGAAAAAATTTTATTTTACAACACATGGCTATTAGATGATTTTTTTTATCTTATGCACCGCTACTGGTCTCTAGCGAATAAATTAGGTACCAGTCTTGCTGCCGCACTACTGGGCTCTGTCGGAATATGTTGCGAACCATATGCTCTAAGCAAGAGACGAAAAATAGTAGTGATGCATTTAGAAACATATTATTTAGATTATTTATTTTGCGTATTTGGGTTGTGTTCAAACTTTGCTAGGACACGGCGACAATCCTGAAGAGCTAGTAGTGTATAATTTTTACATTTTGTGATATCAATGTCGGTTACACGTTGAATTCACTTCTATTAGCATAGATAGAAGAAGATTAGATATTTAACTAATAAATAAATAAAAGCGGGCTTAGTGCCCCCCCCTCCACCTCCTGTTTTAGGCTGGGCCAATGATGCGTCAGGACTTTTTTGCGTTATCACTTTCGCAATATAGAGACAATTCTGTCGATCGATTCTTAAGTTTCACACTCTACATTATAATGTTTCAATTGTAAACTTTGACGCCAACACTTGAACGTATGTATGATGTTCAAGACCTTTGTATTTATAAGGTTCTTGAATGTAATTACAATAATGAATCGCATTCTGTTAAACAGCGTGACATAAATTCAAGAATCTTGTAAACATAATTTTCAACTGGCCAAGAAACAAACCTCTGTAATAAACTCATGTTGTGAAGTCTTCAGTGAATTAGTCGTTCGTCCTAATTGCCAGTAACCTTACACAGCCGACCTGCAGGCGGATTACTTACGATTAAGGCGCTTGCAGCTCGGCGCTCATGGCAGCCCACGTGGCCGGAGCTGCGATGATAAGATAACGCGACCGATTGCGAAATTTCCTGTTGTGCCGTATCCCCACCGCGTGTCCGTCCGCAAACCAGATGCTTCGTCGGCCTCCGTCTAGCGGGCTCTCGCCGTCGTTTCTCGGGGGCGTTTGTTTGGCATTTTCTCCCTCTACCGGAATCGTGACGTGATGCAGTAACAGGAGTTGTGGGGGTCGAAAACGATACCACCCAAACATGAGAAAAATTTGATTTCAATGTTTCCCTTAAATAATTAGTATAATTACTAACATGTGCATTTGCATCTTTAATCCTTAATATTAAGTCGGACGTGTTGAACAGGAATAATTCCAACACTATCTTGAAAACAAAATGTGCATTCTAAAATATCTTGTATAAAATATTGTTTAGGTATTAAAATAGGAGTTGAAGCAAGGGGGGATGTACCCAATTTAAGCGTGTATTTACAATCTTTTAGGAACCCGTGCGTTTCCATGGATTCCTACTTTTATGTTCTGTACTTGGGTCTGTCCCTAATGTGATTTATTTTTTCGTAAACAAAATAATAAAATAAAATAAAAAAAGTAAAAATTGTGACGCGGGGGTGAAGAAACATCTGCTAACGTATTCTTGAGCTCCAAAATCTTTCCTCCTCTGTTAGTAATACTAGTTGTAATATAAGTTATTTCAAAGCGAGGTTAGCAACATTTGAAAAACTGGACTTCTTGTTATTCAAGGTCGCATCAACATCTAGGTCATTAGCGAACACAATTGGAGTTAACGGTATGGTAACTATGAACATGAAACGATATGATAAGGGGGTGAAAGGACGAACACAAATATAACCATGCCCGATGCGGGACTCGAGCCCCCCGACCGTTCGGTCCGAGTTCGCTACGGCCTTAACGATCTCTGCCACTGGATCGGCGAAAAACTGGACTTGTTTGCTCCCGAGTTACAGAAATCTTATTTGCATCCGTGAAAGAACTACTGATTTGATTTAATAGTATTGCTACCAAAATAACAACTCACACCCCGTGCTCTACTCCTGCAAGTAACAAAAGGCGAGATTGAAGAAATGTATGCAAAGTCAAGTTCCATTCATGTTCAGAAGTAAATCAGGGGTCCATCTCAGTATTTGCTCAATAGATCACAGGTACTGGACGAAATACCTGGTCGAGATGGTCATTGACCCAGAAGCGGAAGTACAATACTCGTTTTACAAATCACATCGACTTGGCAAGGTGACGGTAATCGGGCAGGGAAATATCTGGAAAACGGAAATCAAAATACTGTAAACATACGGAAAAAAGTCTCGTCAAAAAAGCTTTTGATTGTTCTGCCTTTGAGTGTGAGAATACATGGGCGTGCTTGTCTCGCGTAGGTTGTAAATCTGGTGCCGACTCCTGCCTCATGGGAACAATGATGCAGGTGGCGAAGGCGATGGAATTTGGAGACTTTTTGAGAAAATGACGTTTAAGCGTTTCCGAAAACGCGGAATTGTGACCATTTTAACCGAAAACTGTTGAGTTTTTGAGAAACTTTATGACATTATTTAAAGCACATTTACTCATAAGTATGTTAAGAAATAGCCTCTAATGTAAATATTACCGACTTGGGATAGAAGTCAAAATAATTATATATTTGTAATTTTTGAAAAACAACAAAATACGGCGTTTATGTAATCGGTTAGGGTACCTTGGCCTAACCCTACCAAACATTTAAAGAAAAAATTTGTAGCCGTTATTGAGAATATTTTTTTGTAATTTCAAATATTGCAAGAAAACGACTAAAATTTTCAAAATAAATTGTACTTTATCTTCATGAAAGAACTAATTATGGCCAACAAATTTCATTTGAAGGAAAAATCTACCTTCGATTTTATAGTTGTGGGAAGACGCCAAAAAAAATTGAAACTTTTGCAATTTTCGAAAATTCAGAATTAACAGCGAAAATGAGACCTTTGCAATATTTCTAAGTATTCTTCTTCTCTAAATGTCCGGGGCTTCATGTAAAGTACCTCAAAATTTTAAAGAATGTTTTCCAAAATTTCAAAGCTTCAACTAGAGGGAGATGGACAAGGGTTCCTCCAATTTTGAAAAAAATCCTACGTATGGTTTAGGCGCAACTTAGTGTTCACGAACGAACATTTTGAAAAATAACACTTTTTCGGTATCAGGGTACTCCAAAACGTGAATTTCCGTTCAAATCACGAAATCGATTTTCCGCAGCATTACATAACTCTTTATTGTACTATATTACTCCGTACATACGTATGTACACAAAAAAGTAATGTCTGGTGCTACAGGATGGCTCAGACTCTCTCTCGTACTAAAGTTTTGTAATTTCCTTTGTGTTGACTGGGTTTTCTTTGACTTCAAATGAAGTTATTGGAAGCACTTCTACTTGCAAATGCAATAATGAATACAAATCCGTAGAAATGTGCATATTATCGGCGTGAGAGATATTTAAAAATAATTACATTTGTGTAATTTTTGAAAAAAAAAACACACAAAGAATACACCAAAATGAACTTAACGTCATATTAAACAGTGCAATTAGATTATCAATTGGAATTGTTTCTGAAAGTGCTGAATTTTCATCTTATTTTAACCGAAAACGTTTTAACCTTTCAAGAAACTTCGATATATTTATGCGTATGTGTGCTTTAAATAATTATTTGAAGAAATCGCTTCTGAAGTGAATATTTTCGACGTGAGACACAACTAAAAAAAATACATTTTTGTTATGTTTGAAGACTAACAATCGAGTATTCTGGTGTCTATTATCGTATATAAGGTATGCTTAGCACTACCCCTACCAAAGAAAGTAAAGAAAAAAATTGGAGTGTTTTTTGAGAAACTCTGGTTTTTGTTATTTTTTAAAATTGCAAAGATTGCACGCACTATTGCGCGAAATCTAAAATTTTCAAAATAATCTACATGACCTTAATGAAAGAACTGTTTATGGACAACAAATTTCATTTAAAGAAAATGTTTTCTTCAATTTTATAGTTGACGAAGGGGCGAGCGACTTCGCTCTGCACCACGAGATGACCAATTTCTAACAATCGTATATGATCACGTATTAAAGTTATTACTGTGAATAATGTCAATGTAAATAATGGCAAACAAACCATAAATATGGCGAAGTAATTTTCTAAAAAAAAAGTGGTTAATTTTGTACACTTTTGCTCATTTCTGTTGCGTTATTACGTTGTATTTTCAAGTGCTTATCAATTAACACTTTTTATCTGAAAACATGTTTTATGAAAGCATTGAGCTATTTAGCAATTAAGTTTGGCTTATTAAATTTGGTCAATTATTGGACCATATTCAATTCTTAGTTTTTGAACTCGTCTGAAATTCTGTTAATGACCCCTTTAATATCTTTTTTTCATTTTTAGCAATTTTGCTTCAGGTAGCTCAAAACCCCTAACACAGACGAAAGGTTTTGGCCTGGGGGGTGCAGTACTTTTCTTTTCTTTCAGCCAATCCGCTAACTGCCCAATTAGGCTACCTCTTTAAAAATACGATTTAAATGTACAAATTCCCAAAAATTGTCCGATAATTCTATTATTATTTAGTTAAATTAGTAATATAATTAGTTATTTATGAAAAATTACGTAATATCTTCCACGCGACGTTACCACACAATGTTGCGATGTCAGAGAAGTTTTCCAAGAATTTCTTTCGTAGCAGCAAGGTGGACCTTAAAAGCAATCTTTCTAAAAACTTGGTAGAAAGATATCTGAAGGTTAAATGCTCCGAGAATGCGTCTTTTGTCAGCATGATGTGAAGAATGAGTTGGAGGTATTGTAAGGCACCAGGGCAACTGAGTTCAGTGAACTATAATAGGCCATTACATGTTAAAGTTCTTCAAATTTTCGAGATACTTTTGAATCCGCACATTGCCATTTTGAAAGTGGATCCCAACATCACTCTTCACTCTGCGTGCGAGTCGAAATTGCAGAGGGGAACTAATGTGCTAAATTGTAGTGACGCAGATTGCATTATCCCGGAATGAAAGCGAAGAAGACAGCGAGTATCCTAATTTCTAGCGTCATAAGCATTGTCGAGAATTGTAGGGGAGTACGCGCTAGAGAATTTTGAATTGTCCGAGGCGAATACCAATCTACCTATACTACTTAGATTTAAATTGAGAGACTTCTGACATCTGCTGGACAAGGGTTGTGGTTATTTAATCGGGAGCTTCGAAACGACTTCAATTTCTGATATTGAAGCTCCCGAACGGATAACCGCGTCGCAACTGATCTATCAGAAATCACTATTTAAATCGGAGTATATTGCTCAGGCAACGCCCTTTCACTCCAGTAAACGAATTTCTATGGCATGATAGACTGCGTTAGACGTAGAGCTTCTATGCATGATACAGACGTTTTAGAGGACCTTGCGTTTCCTGCATAACATTTTATTACAAACGCTCTCTTTCTAGTTTCGCTTTGCAAAGTTGGAAACGTGTGCCTGTTTGTGAATTTTCATCACATATTTCTGATGAACTTAATGTTTGCTTCTTGATATTCTTGTTTCTCCTCGTCGCCTATTGGTTGCAAAATGTGGTACATGAAGAGGGACTGACTTCATTATGACTGTTTATTTTCTGCGTAAAAAGACCATTTTCGTGGTGAGTGTGCCCTTATAAAGGAATAAAAGCATTCACTGAATCGGGATTTGGTTAATTTTATTTATTACATCCTCTCCAATTGTGTCTCATCGTACTCTCTCGTAAATATTCGATTTTTGATGTATTAATGCCTAGGAGAATCTCTTAATGGCCTCGTGAGCGCTGTGCATCCACAGTCAGAAGAGAGAAATGGAGCTAAACGCGATGAAGTTTGAGGGCAGGTTTGGCAGAGCTGCGATGCTGCGGAGGGCGAGCGAGCGCGGTGCGTCGACGCGGGACGCGGCCCAGCGACCGACCCAGCCGGCGACTGCGGGTGCCGCCCCCCGCCCTGGTCCCGTCCCGGTCGCTGCCGCCAGCGCTGTGCGCGGCAGTGCGGGAACCGGCGTGGCATAGCGCGGGGCGGGAAGGGAAGGGACGGGACTATCTTTAGCGTGGCCCGGCTGGCCGGTCGGCCGGGGCACGCCGGCGCCCGCGCCCGGCGTTTGAACGAACACATGCTGCTGCGCTGCGGTCGTAATAGGGCCCGCCGGGGGGCATTTCTGCCACTGACTATGTTGCGGATGCAGAGGGCGTTTGCGCGTTTGTGTTCGACGCTTGTCATAAACGCCCACGATTAAAATCGTTGAATCTGGTTGTGGTGTATTGCAAAGAAACGTGTGCTCAATGTTAGTACCCGGGCGGTGGGCAGAAAATTCTGAGTTTATGCGAGGAAATTGAATGATACCCTGACGAATTGCAGACATACGTGCTAACATTCCAGTCAGTGTTAATTCAGGTTAATGGTCTTGAAGATGTGAAAGTGAATTTGAATCAGTCTTATGGCTGTTGTTCAGAAGTGTCAGATTGCCGGTTTCTAGGGCTCTCGAACATTCAATGACCGTTCTGATTCCGTCGATTTTACAAAAACTGCTGTTATCTTCTTTCAGTTCTAGATCCTTTGCAGTTTACTTCAGTCAGTCAGCGATTGGAAGTCTGGTAGAGAAATTGGCGCCCCGAATTAGTAGGTCCTGTTACTAGCTTTGTTGCGCTTAGCGTTTTGAGGTGAAATGATTGCTCTCCGTAAAATGCGATCGCAGGGCGTCGTAAAGAGCACAATGGCTTTAGGAAGATCGCTAGGTTCCTCCCTTAGCTACAATAAGATTAGATAAGGGTAAATGACAGTTCTTTGATTCCCACGATTGAGATTTCACTGTTAATTTTCTTGTGGGATTCCTTGCGGTGATAGTGACTTTTCGAACAGTGAACCAATAATACTTGTTTACATTTATATTTTGTATTTCCGTGAATGCAACTAACATGGTCATAGATAAAATGCAGTTGAGAAATGCAGCAATCGTGTTTTTGCGGAGGAAGGGATCAGGAAGGAATGTTGAACTTTTCGTAGGTTGTAGTTAGAGCGATTGATGAGATACAGAGTTCTGGGAATAAATCCGTAAAAAGGCGAGAAGGGATTTTCCACAGGTTGTGAGAGGAGATGAATCGAGAAACATCACCAGATTGAGCTTATTAAAATCATTTCCAGAGTTTAGGGAAGCAATCTAAAGCAAAATAGAAAAGAGTCCAGAGTGATTCGCAATAAATGGTAAGATACCTTATTAGTGGAACTAGTTGCCTCTTAGGAATAGGAAAAAAAATTCTGTACTAGCAGAGTTGTCCCAATTATGTTTCGTCAGCTTACCTAAGCTTTTTCCCTTCTTTTTCTTTCTTTTCCTTTCCTTTCCTTTCCTTTTCTTTTCTTTTCTTATGTACAAAACTAGTGGCAGTATTAGTCTCGATACTGCATGGTTTATATCGTGAAGTGGAGCTATCGTCAATGTAAAAGCTGTGTGTAAATAAATAAAGATTGGAAAAAGACAGTCTAGCAGGAAATGATAACACGTTACGTGGCGGTGTGCCAATTATTTAATCTCATGGGTTCTTTGACCACTTCGGCTCTGGGAACGTTTTGTGTTCAGAAGTTCACTCCACAAGGAATTTGTTCGAACCGCTATAAGATAGTTTAAGGATCCTACACTTATCGAAGTGTTTCGTACGAATTTCCTTTTCTAGAAGGAAGTAGTGTTTTCATTCCTTGCTTACATTGAATAAAAGCGCAGAATGGATATTAATTTATCGTAAACATCTTCGATGTACATTTTACCCTTATATTAAATTATACCTCTTACCCTTTTATTAAAAAGTCTGAAGGATAAAATATTCGGTAAAACATTGTTTAAAATTATTAACTTTTCTGTCTTTAGACTGCACATAGACTATTTGTTCTTTCATTTTAAAGACATATATTGCAATAATATTGTAATTTTTATATGAAAGTTATCCAATTTTCTTTGTTTTATTTTAAAGATCAAATTACCTATGTTTAAAATATTGTTTAATTCGTCTAGAGAAGGCCGTTGCACTGATGACACAGGAAGCGAACTTGTTATGGAACTTAGTTTAGTATTTTGATTTACCACGAATGAAAAATGCTAATGCTCAACTGGAAGATTTGCACTTTCCTTCAATTTTTATATTAAAATGTTGAATTATCTAATCACTTGCGTTATTAATTTTTATCTTGGGGACTTAGAAGTAGTGTAAGTGAATCAAATCAAGATTGAACTTTTTTCCCTTTTGGCAAGTCATTTTTAATTTTGAACTCAATCCTTCGTTTGCTTCCTGCTACATGTACGCTCTTGACATTGTTGTAAGCGCGTGGTTGTAAACTTGGCCGTGGTTTTTCGTATTTCCTAAGAGCGGAATCTCAAGAGTTCAGAACAATGTTGTATTAAAATCAAGAGGAAGAAATATAATGATGAAATAATACGCACAATATGAGGCTACTTCTATTTTTGCACACTTAGTTGTTCTCCATGACATAGTCATTTGGGAACACTCGTTTAGGTAATATCCTGTACACTGTTGACCACAGAGGTTGAATATGCAGTTATTTGTGAAATGGTTTTGTTGCACACACTTTAAGGTGAAACTCGTGCACTGCAAGTCGAGTTACTTGACATCTCAGTTCTTTATTTGGGTCCGTCCAATTTCTATTGGTCATAGCTGGCGTGCTGTAGAAGTATTCCCAGATGACGTTGCGTTTTTGTCTTTTCAGAATAATTTCAGACGCTGCGGTGGATAGTAACAAATATTGAATCCGCAAATCTTCTACAAAGGATGTTTCTTTCGCGAATTCATAGACTTCTCTCGAGGGAGTGAATTCTGAAAGTGATTAGTGTTTTCTTCAAAAATGTTGTCTTTACATTTTCCCATAGTTTTAGATCATTTTGCTTTAGATGTTCCCAGAAAACTTCAATTCCATATATCAGGGTAGGTAGGATCTTTGCTTGAAAAAGATGAATCAGTGTGTTTAGGGGTCAAGAGTTTTTATTTCGTTCGTGGCTATTAATGCCGCATCAGTTCTCTTTTAACATGTGTAATGAAAGTAGTCCCTGAAGTTCGGAAAGGGATTCCAATATATCTGAACGACCATACATATTTTACTAGGTCATGTTCTGCTTTTATATATTCGTGCAATTTTACCTCCCGTCTTCTCACAGTTTATCACCAATTCAATTTTAGCAGCCAGTGTGATCAAGCCGTTAATACATTCTTGTAAGGACTCAATGCTCTTGCAGTAATTACCGTATCATCTGCACATGCAGTGCTTGATTTATAAAATTTATCAATTATTCCCGAGGTACCGAAACGCCGTTCCGTTACATTCCCGCCAGAAATCAAGCGCTGCATATGATGATACTTGTTGTTCTGGATTTGGCAATATTTGCGAGTCATAAGATTGTAGTTATGTTAAATAGCAGTGGACTAAGGCACTCTCCTTGGAGTACACCATTTGTTTGTGTGGTTTTGTTTGAATTCTGTACATTGTCATCTATGATCACGAAATTTGTGTGTAGTATGTTCTATAGCCCTGGTGGTTAATATTTCTCTTCATATTTTCTTCTAGTTTCTGAAATGGTCATTTTCTGTTTATGCCGTCGAAATCTTTGCAATGGTCTATAAATATTGCATAAACTATTCCTGCTGGTTCGCGAAGTGCATTCGTGATATCGTTCAAGAGATTCGGTGCTGCATGGATGGTTGAGCACCCTTTTCGGAAACCCAGCTGATTCTCCGGTAACTTTTCTTCCACGGTTTTAGGGTCGTATTTAGGAACCGCTGCCAGGGGCCTACCAGGATTAGCAGGCTCCCAGAGTTGGGTTTTTCGATTTACGAACTGCTCCCAGCGGCTGGCTGGCCCCTAGCACGCTTCCAGCAGCGGTTCTCAGCTGGCAGCGGTCGCAAGATTATTTGTGAGCAGCCTCCCAGCCTGGTTTACTTGTGTTTTTACCCCTCTGTGAATTGTTGAAGTATATTTCTTTTTTACACCGAATTTGCTTCATTTTTTGTACACTCTTCTTGATTTACGGCAACCACTATCCTTTTTTATATACGGCAACATAACCTTTTGGGCATTTCTCCCGTATCTTCCGTTCGGTATAATGGATAAGGAATTACTTGAGTTCTATGAATTCATGGACGAAATGGAGGAAGAAGAGCAGCGACGACGAACATCTCGCCGTTTACATTCGGGATGCATAAAATCCTATAGAAAGATTTCGGTTCTGTGAATTTCAATGTCGTTTTCAATTTTTGAAATCCACTTATCTTTTCTTTGCTTTGTTGTGCTATCAGATGCTTTATTTTTCACTACTTCCTTTTGTTTTCGAACTAGTTGACACAAAAGACCTTTTTAAAAATCGCGAAGGAAGTTGCATTTTGTTTTATCCTCTTACGAAGACGTATGTGCCACGCGCCACAAAAAGCGATGAGGTATTACAGTGCAGTATAGCTTAAATGTTTTAGAAGCGGTTACGTGAACTGAGAGAGATTCATTTTAAATCATTCAATCAAATCATTTTGTATAAATTTGAAGTGGTAAATTCTGTTGTTGACAAATGAATGCATGACCATGTTTTCATGAATAAATGACGTCATTAAACTTGACTTGAAGTGAGCTGCCTCACAAGCATCCTGTAAACCTAATTGTCGCAGTAATTTATGCACTTATTAGCGGGTTCTCCAGTTCATTGGTATTGTTAGAACTTTATTTAGTGTGTCATAGGCTAATTCCGCCATTACAGAAATCATTCAGGAGTGTATACGAATATGAACATACTTGCATTTTCTAACGATAATACTGCTTCAAACCACTTAAATTACTAAAATATAGTACATTAATCAGTTTTTTTATCTTCCCCGTATTTTGCAGTGTTATTAGCAAGTCAGTGAAGTTTATTTTGATTATCATATTTTATTATAAAATCGGAACCAAATTCTGTTTATTTTACTCTAGATACACAACTGTCCATGCAATTACAATTTTTTTTACACAACTGTACAAATCAAACTTGTTCTGTTTTATTTGTAATAAAAGCAATTATTTGTAAATAAAACCTGTAATTTTTGTAAAATAATCCACCCTCTTTCATATAACAAGAAATATAGTGTAAAATAAGAAATGAAGGAGAATATTCCAAAAAAGTCCAAGTTTTAATATACACTATTTAATAAATCTGTGGAAGTGGTGCGAATGCGAGAAAATTAAAATATTAAATTATATTATGAAGTGAATAGTGAAATCCAGACAATGAAAAATGAAACTGGAAACTGGGTCACAGGTTATGTGTCAGAAGAGAGTGCAGGAAGGAAATTTTGGGAGTTCTTGAAGTATTGAATTCCAGCGCTTTGTTGCCACCATGATGGATTTCGCGGGGTTCAATTTGGGAATACGTTTCGCTGAAGGCCGCTGAGGGGTCGTGGGGCCCTGGTTTTGCCATAATGTTCCAAAATATTGCTGGGTCGTTGTAAAGGGGAAAATATATGTAAAAGAAACAGAACACTAATCGAAATCAAAAAAGTCCCAAAGGAGAAATCAACGAAAAAAATCAACAACACTACAAACAGCAACCAAACACACGCCTCCATAACCATATGTCGACTCCCTAATGCACGTGGAATTAGCTGAAATACGAAAGCAAACTCCAAACGCATTTTCCATACCAACGATTATACCAAATACAATCGTGGATTTTGCTTTCAGGTCGTAATTCACTGGGAATGTACACAAATTAACTGGATATTATAAAATGCATCAACGTTTGTATATTCACTTTCACGATAAAATACAAGTAAAAGTAGAAAGAAAAATAATTTGTCAGATTTATTGTATTGTATTGCTACTTCATCTGGCGTGCGAGTTCCACCAATCACCAATCCCCCCACTCTGGCAGAGAACTGGAAGTGATTTCTGAATACCATCAGCCATGTTACCTCTAGCCAGCCCCCCAGCCGGACAGCAACGGGTCCCCAGGTACGAGTAGTAGGCTGCCAGGGGATTGCCTGGCAATGGTTCATGAATATAGGCCTTGGTCATTCGTTCGCTTTGTATTTTTGTGAAGAGTTTGTAAGCAGTATTTTGCAATGCGATGCCTCTGTAGGAGTCTGGTGATACGGTGTTAACTTTACCTTTGTACAGGATTTTTCACTGTGGCTTCTTTCCATATTCCAAGGATTTTCCCCATTTTTTCCCCATATTTCCCTCCCATATGTATTTGTTGAATAGTAATACCCAAGTATCTTTCAGCGAGATTGCCAAGTCTTTTAATTGTTCGCTATAAATGTTGTCTGGTCCTTTGGCCTATCAAGGCGTTGGCTATTTCTCTGCTCGTGATAGTGGGGGGAGGGGGAGAGGAAATCTGTTATTCTATCCAAAAGCGCTGAGTTTATTTCGCTTGTTGGGAATTTTATTGATCAGAGGAAGAAATTACTACCGATCTGCAAGTTCGACGATCCCAGCATTGTAAAAAAATCGCGAACTCCAAAGATATTAGAATGTTACATCCTAAATAATTTAAAAAAAAAAAAGTTTTTGAAACCTATTGGGCAAACGAATTGGTACATTTTGAAAGATTTAAAAACGGCGTGTGCACAAGGTGGTCATGACCCTCATGAACATTTTGAAAGGGACCCATGGCCTTGCATAGTACATTTCATATCCCTAAACCTTGTCAATTCATTTTTCTCCTTTTACTTTCTCGCCTTACGAATTCTTCGTAAGAAGAGAAAGTTATGTAATTGTGCGCGAGAAAACTCTGAATTTTTTAACCTGACTTTGGGAAAGTGGCTCTCCAAACTAACTGGCAACGGTCTCTCATAACCAATAAAAACAATTATATTTATTTATTGCATTATTAATTCCGTTCTTGTAAGTTTTATTTAGAAGTAGTAAAATGTGTAAATAAGGAAGTTGAATGGAAAATGGGGCCCATAAATGTAATCCTCCCCCCGCTGCGCGCGCCTGTGGATTTCACGAAGGCGAATGCATCGGAAACGTGATCTACAGGGGAGCGCAGCTGGCCGGAACGGAAATATCGTGCGTGCGAAGCCGGCATTACGTGTCGCGATAAAAAGCTCATTCAGCCTCTTGCTGGGAGATAAGCAGGACGGAGTTAGCAGCACGCGCGGTTGTTGAGAGAGGCGAGGCGACGAGTAAGCTCATTGTACAGCCGCCGTCATGCACTGGGCCTCCAGAGACGCGTCTCTGGTCTTGTACACGGGCCTCATACTCCCAGCTTCGGGATGCGTAGCGAGAGCGGCTTCAAAATAGATTTTAGGCGTTTTGGTAAATTCATAAAATGTTTTAAAATTGAATTTATAGTTTATGTTAACTTACCTTCGATTTTCGTATAGTTTTTTTTTATATATATTTTTTTAAAAATTTTGTATCTATAAAGAATTGAAAATAATATTTAACTAAAATAATACTTCAAAAAAATCTTTCTACTGGTACTTTCTATTTCCAATAGCAAAAAGTTAAAATATTTATTAATATACATTTTTAATAATAATAATAATAAAATAATAATTGGTTTAAATTACTTGCCTCTGTATTGATGGCTGCCCTCGATACTACCAGGTTTACCCGTACGGGTAAACGCAGGCGTGTACCTTCTCGTAAAATACGCAAAACGAAAACCATAAGATGACGATTACCTTTAGAATGCGAGATCGTAACTCAACGTACTCTAGACATGTGTGCGCCTAAACTTGTAGTTTTCTTGAATATTTCGAAATGGTCGTTTGAAAAATAAGCTAAATTAGAGTTGGTAAGATTTGCGTTTCCTAAATGGAGCATGAAAAGAATTTAATACATGTGGATTTAAATATTTGAACTTTACCGCACTATTGCAGATGATTCACCAAAGCAGTGTTTTATTGTAAAAATATTTTATATGATGTAATAGTAATATATTCTTCAATATTTAAAACACAGGGTTTTTGTTTAGAAGGGCTTGATCATTCAATTCGACAATAATCCGTCATAATCTTCCTTTAAATTAAATGTAGTCGGCGCTTAACCCCTTTGTGGTGTCATCACTAAATAGTCTTAAAATTAATAGAGTGAAGGCCTATTATCATTATTGGTACTTCCGTTGTGCGTGATGCAATCGATCTATCGAAAGCATCCGTTACGTGTAGTCTTATACCTGCTGTACACTAGCAATGTTTCCGCAATATCTCAGCAATTTGTTGCTGTTTCTTGCGGTCGTCTTTACACTGGCAAGAACAAGAGGAGGCAATGTGTTGCCAGAAAGATGGGAGGAAGATCTTTCCGGCAAGATATTGCCGATCGTTTTACATTAGAACTTTTTGTTGCCGTGTTTGATAAATAATGCGTGAACTTAAGTGAGGTTTTACCTAACTTTTTCAGACATAGCTAAAGGTAGAAGATGCTAGTCGTGGTCGCACTTAATGCTCAGTGAAGAGAAAGAAACGGTGGTGTTTTGGGAGGACGTGTGACTGTATCTCTTTCCGAGCAAGGAAACACCTAAGTTTACATGCAGAAAATTTTGCCAACATCAGAAATATTTTTTGCCGCAATGTTTACAGTGGCAGCTTTTCATGTGAAATAATATTGACATTTTCTTACAAGTGTAAAGCCAGCTTTGTCTCTGTTCCTGTCCGTCCGCTCACCTTATCAGTCCAGTCAGTCTGTCTGTCTCTGTCTGCCCGCCCGCCCGCCTTCGGTCTTTCCGTCCGTCCATGTCTGTCCGCCCTTCCTGCGTCTGTCTATTCGCCCGTCCGTCTTCTGCTCTTGCGTGAAAATATTGGCAGATGAAAAAAATATTATTCGCTTGCGCGCATTTATAATAGGATAGTGTTCTTTCTTCGCTGCTGGGCACGAGAGGGATGGATTGATTTTGCAGCAGCCAACGCGACTCCCGGCCATGTTCTTTCCAGGAAACGTGGGCGGGACGGCGCAGCACTGGGGCTCGCGCGCCTGGCGAATGGGCGGGGCGGGCGAAATCGACGATTCGTGTTGATGTAGTTTTGGGTGTGGGGAGGGGGGAATCGTATCTCCTCACTGGCTCTTAGTTCGTTTTCTTACATACTGCAAGTGCCCGTTCGTCCTTTCCGTCAAATGAAATGTGTTGTCCATAAATAGTTCTTCCATAAAGATCATGTAAATTTTTTTGAAAATTTTATTCATCGAGCTATGTGCGTGCTAATTTGCAATTTTAAAAAAACAAAAGCAAGATTTTCTCAATAACGGCTCAAAGTTTTTTCTTTAAATTTGCTCAATGAACCCTATAAGATGACATTAATGCCATATTGCTCTATTCTTTTGTTTTGTTTTTTTCAAAAAATACAAAATTGTAATTTTCTTGACTTATCTCTCACGTCGGTATTATTTACCCTAGAGGCGATTTCTTCACTTTATATGAGTACCTGCTGTAAATAATGTTTCACGAAAACTACCGATTTCAGTCAAAAGGAGATCCAAATTCCGCATTCTCAGAAACGCTTAAATGCCATTTTCTCAAAACTGGCTCCACATTTTTTCTTCAAAATTTTCCAATACATAGTGCTAAATAATTGCACTGTTTAATATGACGTAAAGGTCATTTCGGTGTTTTCTTTCTTTTTTTTTTTTTTTTTCCAAAAATTGCACAAATATAAATTTTTTGAAATGTCTCACCCCATTAATATGCACATTTCCATAAATTTGTATACATTATTGCATTTGTTAGTGGTTGTACTTCAAATGAAGTTTTTAGAAAACTCAATAGATTCTTGTGAAAAGAGCTTCAAATTTCGCATTTACAGTAATGCTTAATCGTAATTTTCTCAAAAAACTGCCTCAAATTTTTCAATGAAAATTACTATTTAGGGCGACGTTATAGCCTTCTTTAATATTCTTAAAATTTAATTTAGATTCTATGATTTGGAAACGGAAAAGTTACGAAAATTTTTAAAAAATCTCGTTATCAGGGCCCGGGAATGATTTTTTTTTCCTGCTCAAAATTCGCAGTTTTGTTTGCGTAGCATTACAGAACTTTCTCTATACTCCGTATATACGTACGTATACAAGAAAGTAAAAAAGCAGTTTAAGATAATTGTTCAAACATTTGGAGCCTGTTTTCTGAACGTGATTCAGTGTCAACAACTGATGAACATCTTGCACAAATTTTCTTTATGCACACAGCCACAGAACACGTGCTACGTAATACTGTTGAATGCTCGTGTTTCGTTGAAGTCCACAGAAAAGAAAATTGCCCACGTTGCCCTTTGGTGACTCCACGGACCCCTCCGTCCCTTCGCGGATACCCAGAAGTCTCCTGTGTATTCTTATTGCTGTCGGTACCTTTTCTCTCGACCGTCCTTTTTCATTCATTATTTCGTAAGGGACAAAGCGAGATCCTTTAGATATCCCCTCCTAGTCAACCTTTCTCCACTGTTCTTTGCATGAACATTCAGAGTATTGATTTTATTTTATATATTTATTTTACGTCAGAAAACAGTTAAAAACTGCGTATGACGTTATATTGTTGAAGTGATATTCGTGATGTCCGCGTAGGTCAGAAACTGTGCCGCTAGTGGTCGCGTGGATTACTTTTGTAATCCAAACTCGTGCAGCAGGTGCTACTTGAGTCATTATTTCTGTAATAATTCAAAAGCTGGGGCTTTTACGAGAGGTACTGAAAAATCCATGCCAAAAGTTTGTCAACTCTCGCTGTAAACATCGAATCAATAAGACTGGATTACAATAGTGATCCACGCGACCACTGAAGTGTTAATTAGCCGCACAAAAAAATGCACTACTCTCCGGACACGCACATTTCGTAACCGTTAATAATGTAAGTACCTGATGTAGAAACAGCTGGTTTTTGCGGTAAGTATTGTTTATTTTAAAACTTGAGCCTTGAGTGTGAGGAGCGTACGCTCATGACGTGATTCTTACTACCAATCAAATCACCTGTTTACAGGAGGCTTCAACGCACATTCATTGTGACCGAGCAGCTTTCGTGACGGAAGTGTGCTTCTCTGAAGTAAACATGTTCGCTTGTTTTCCGAACTGTCAATTTCGTTCTTTCTTATACTAACTTTTCTATATCAGGTGTCGTTGCAAGATACTTAAAGGCGTGGTACTTTGTCGTTGGTACCACTGAATCGTTGTTGCCGCCATGGCGGGTGACTAAAAGGAGTCGAAAAGTCTCTAGATACGTGTGTTTTACCTGCCCGTTTGCCTGTCTCGTGTTTAACACTATTACGTTGACGGCCATGCAAGTGTGCTGCGGCTGGAGTCCTTATGGCGGCGTCCAGTAGAGGTGTGCAAGATGCCTGTCTCTCTTTGACCGGGGACGGACGAATCGTCCCTTTCCCAGTAGAGGAATGTAATTGGACCAAAACGTACGCACAAGGAGGGTAATACGGCATCCATCTACAGGAAACCCGAGATAGTCAGGAGCCGATGATGTATTTTGTTCGTAAATATTGAAGGCAGGTATGCGGGACTTGGTCATAAATAAAAATGAACTAAGCTGGTTGTTTGCCGACGTTTCGGAAAATTTATTTCCATCCTCAGGGCTTAATAATGAGGAAATAAAACGGCACATATTTACAATAATGCTAACAGAGAACACGTGCCATATAACAACAGTCCTGGTTGCAATTAAACACATTTACAATTTTAAAAAAAGTAAATGTATTTAATTGCAGCCAGGATTGTTGTTATATGACACGTGTTCTGTTAGCATTGTTGAACATTCTTCTTTCCTCATAGTATTCAGCCCTGAGGATGGAAATAAATTTTCCGAAACGTCGGCAAACTACCAGCTTGTAGTTAGTTTTTACTAATGACCAAGCCCCGTTAACCTGCCTTTAAAATTTCATCAATTGGTCGTTAAGAATTCTTCATATTTGTTCGTAAATGTTTTATCCGCCAACTTGTCACACGCTCGTTTTTGCGCAAACAGGTAAAAGCGTCAATAGGCCGCGTTGCTCACGAAGGGTAAAGATACCGTGGCGAACGGGAGGGAAAGGGGTACCCCACAACACATCGCGCCGTTGTTGGTTGCCAACGTCGGGTTCAACAAAACTTCAATTTGCAAAACCAAAAGCCACAGAATACAGAAAATGGAGCGACTGCAGCAGACCACCCGCCCTGATCCATCATGCGCCCCTAGCAAGATTCTTGTCACGTCCGCGAAGTGCGTTTGCTGCAGGGAGCTGTGGGCGAAGCCTTGTCCTGTCGCGATGGGGAGGGCGCTTGTGGGGCTGCGCTTCCTCTCCCCCTCCCCTCGCCATTCACGGCCGTGGAGGCCCGCGTGGCTGGGTATCGGTAGAACAATTTCATTCCCCTCTGATGCTTTTGGAGGTAGAATATACATTAGTCCAGTGCAATATGACTGAAGCATTTCTGGAGAGTAGACATCGATAATAAATTTAGAAAGGGATGAAATGCATTGCTGTTAATTGATTATATACTGTAAATGTCTCGTATGTAACAGTCTTTAGTTCAGTGTGAAGAATTTTTGCTTTCCAAAATGTCCATGGCCAGCAATGATGAAGCAATGACCAGTCCCTTAATGATGAAAAAGGTATGATTTTAAGGAATAAAAATTATGGTAATTTAGTAATATAAAACTTCGGTATATGAAAGCAAATGTTGACTATCCTGGAATTTGTTCGAAAGATTTAGGGAACAGAAGATTCTATGCAAAAATCTTACTAACAGTGAAGCTCCTCAGTTGTCAGTAGAGACCGGAAAAGTGTATAGAGCGTCAAAATTTGTACATAAATATGTAAAATCGGACTTATGAATAGCGACCAGATTTTTATGTAATTACATATTTTTTGGCTTTTTAGTTGCCGTTCTCAAAATTGAAATCTTGGCGAATCATCGCCATACTAAAACATTATCAATTTTTTTCGTTTTACATACTTAGTACTGTATTACATATTTTGCTATTTTCACGAAATATTTTTAATCTATGAATTTTCTTACATTTTTTATGAAAATGTGTATTTAAATTTTCCCCCCGAATTTATATAAATATAATATATAAATCTATAAATACATTTTCAGATTTTTTTCCTACATAAATACTGAGTGCTATCGACTGGAGGTGCGCTACATTAAGACGCGGTCGGATGTTTTTAGAGTCCGGCGCACCTGCTTCAGTTAGCTCAGTGATGGGGAAGTAAGCAACTGAAATCGTTGTCACCTTTAGGTGTGAAAAGTCTTATGCACGTCGCGTTTCGTGACCTTTAACCATAATTTTCGAAAAACTTCGGCGATCGCCGACGTGTAACAATTCAAGCTTCACGCTGCAGTGATTGCTAGTGGCAGGTATTGCCAGTTTGTACGAGGGCTTCCATTGTGTCTACTTTGGCTACTTAACTATGGTACTGGATAGCGATAGATAAAGCTTTTAATACTGACGGGAATGTTGTAAAGTTCAAAAGGTGCATCAACTTGTGCTCTCCAAATTATTTTTAAAATTTTTTCGAAAATGTTTGATAAATGTAATTTTTGAATTAGGTTTTATTTATTTATTTATTTATTTATTTATTTATTTATTTATTTGCGTCAAAAAAACAGTTAAAAACTGCGTATGACGTGCTATGGGGAAAAGTGAATTGTGTGCACATTTTCAAAATTCTGCGATCTCTACACCAAGTCATATACTACTTAAATTTTGAATTTTGAAAGGAGAAAAAACAACAAAAACTCCCATGTAATAAAACCTATTTTCAAGGATAAACAAGCAATAAATTTTGAATTTTGAAAGGGAGAAAAAACAACAAAAAACTCCCATGTAATAAAATCCATTTTCAAGGATAAATAAGCAATAAATTTTGAATTTTGAAAGGGAGAAAAAAACAACAAAAAAACTCCCATGTAATAAAATCTATTTTCAAAGAAAATAAGCAATAAATTTTGAATTTTGAAAGGGAGAAAAAACAACAAAAGAACTCCCATGTAATAAATATATTCAGGGAAACTGGACGAAAAGCCTGATCGAGATGGGGTCATTGACCCGGAAGCTGTAGTACAATAGTTGTTACAGGTTGTTTATACTCATTTATACAGTCCAAATGGTAAATAATGCATTATGTATCATTGTTAAAATTAATGTTCCTTTTCTTGTGATGCTCAGTATAGTCTCTAATTGTATAGAAACAGTTATGCAGCAGAAACGATTTCACTTGGGATTTAAACTTTTCTATTGAATTTAATCGTTTAATGTCATCTGGCAAAGTGTTGTAAAATAATGTACATGTATTGTATGTGAATTTTTTGTAATGAGCTGTTGATACTGTCACCTGATGAATATGATTTCTACGTCGAGTGTTATAGTAATAGACTTCGGCATTTTCTGAAAATATATTCCCGCCCTTGAGCAAGTCATTTTTTACAAAACCACTGATTCGTAAATAAAAAGACACGGTAATGGTAAAATTCCTAGATTAATGAAGAGAGGCTTACATGAATCACGTGGGTGGGATTTGGTTATTATTCGTACAATTCGTTTTTGTAATCTAAAGATGTATTTCCAGAATATTATGCCATATCTCAGGCGGAATGAACATTCGCGAAGTATACACAACGAGCAGTATGAAGGCTGACTGAATTTGCAAGAATTCTGAACGCGTAGCATAATGAACTTAATTTTGTGTTCAATTCATTTAAATGGACGTTCCATTTAAGGTTAATGTGTTTTATAATTAATGTTTTATAATTACATATTCCTACTGTTTTCATTACATATTTATGTACATATTTTGAAGTTTCATACTACATATTTTTCCGGTCTAGTGATAACTGGAGTAGATGCGTCGGACTGCAAGAGCATCACGCTAATGCACGTAGGGTATACGAGTATAAGGTGTACATGGAGTAGACAATGCAGTAGCAATGTAGGGAGAATTCTGATTTTTTGAAAATACTTATTTAAAAAAGCCACAAAATTGAATATAGATAAAATGAAAATGCTTTGTGAAAATAGCAAAATATGTAATATGGTATTAATATATAAAAATATGTAATGAGAGAGTTTGATATTGTATTAGGACGGCAACGATTCGCCAAGATTACAAATTTGAGAATGGTGAATTGAAAGGCGAAAAATATGTAATTATATACAAATCCGGTCTCTAGTTATCAGTGTGCACTCAAAACGGAAATTGGAAGTAGTAGTGCAAGAAACACAGGCGTCCGCAAGAGGAGGGGGTGGCTTCCCTGAAATTTTAAAAGGGATCCCGAAGCTTTTTGTAATGTGACATTTTCCCCTTTAAGTCATTCCCTGATTTTTCACGTTATGTACATGATTTTAGGAAACTGCTTTTACATATGTGGAAGTGACTCTCGAAGCCATTTGGCAAATCATTCAGCAAATCAGTTTCATTTATTGTGGCATTTAAGTTAGAATTTGATTCTCTTTGAACGTTTGACTAATTTATAATTATTTTTATAATTAAATGTCGTGAGTAAAAATTCTTTTTTTTTTTTTCCCCCCCCCCCCCCTCTATCTATCTATCTATCCACACACACACACACACACTTCTCTCTCGTCAGTGTGTGCACTTAGTTTCCTTGTCTCTTTAGTCTGGGTTAACTACACGGTATTGCCCCTTCTCCAAGCTGCTACCTATCGCCTCCTAAAAGAAGTTCGTTTACATTTCTCAAGTTTCTCCCAAATGTAGAATTGAAATATTACTTTGTGAAATTTATAGTAGAGTAAAACCCAGTCCTATTTTTTAAATTTCGTTCAAAACGTTAGAGCCGTTTTTAACCCGGCAGTGCACTGTACGCAGGTGGTCTGAGAGACCCGGGAAGCCTTTATTTTAATATTGTGATAGCAGTTTGGACCTCCGTAACCACCGCTTTCAGCTACCTCTTCCTTCCGCAGATATGAGTGGCACTTCTTTTGAGAAAAAGAGTATTGTTATCCTTATGTTTAGAAATACAATACCTTCTCTATACTGCGTATGCAGAGCGCTAGAAAGTACAAACGCACGTAATTTGAGAGAGATTTTAAAAAATTACACTGGTGTATAACTATTTTCAAAAAATATTCATGACATTAATTACAGAACTAATTTTCTGAGAGAGGAACTTATTTTCAATTGTAACGAGGTTCGTATAATTTCAGACACGTGCAATTGTCTAAAATTCCGAGTTATTGTAAAAATCGGACCTGTGCCATCTTTACGGAGGTGGTCCCAGAAGTACCCGACCCAACAAAGAAAAAACAAAAAATTTTGGAAAAAATGTTTATTTTTCAACATCTCCTTTTAGCTCTATACACTTTTCCCAGCGATGTTCAATAAGTTCGATACCCTTTTTATAATAAGAACTGTCTTGCTCCTCAAAATAGCCATTAACTACCGACATCACTTCTTCATTGTTGGAAAATCTTTGACCACTGAGCCATTTTTTCAAGTTTGGGAACAGAAAATAATCAGAGGGGGCTAAATCCGGCGAATAGGGTGCATGAGGTAGCAATTCAAATTTTAATTCATTAATTTTGGCCATTGCAATAACGGATTTGTGAGCTGGGGCATTGTCCTGATGAAACGACACTTTCTTTTTAGCCAAGTGTGGCCGTTTTTGCTTTATTTTTTCGCTCAAACGTTGCAATAAGTTCGCATAATACTCGCCGTGGATAGTTTTTCCTTTTTCAAGATAGTCAATGAAAATTATCCCACGCGCATCCCAAAAAACCGACGCCATGACCTTACCTGCAGATGAACGGTCTTCGCCTTCTTTGGTGCGCGTTCTCCCTTTTCAGTCCATTGTTTTGATTGTTGTTTTCTCTCTGGGGTGAAGTGGTGGACCCATGTTTCATCCATGGTTATGAAACGGCGCAAAAATTCTGCTTTGTTGCGGTGAAACTTCGCTAAACACTCAATTGAAACATCTTCACGACACTGTTTTTGCTCGAGTGTGAGCAAACGCCGCACCCATCTTGCACACAGCTTTCTCATGTCTAAATTTTCAGATAATATGCGATGTACCGCACTTTTCGAAATGCCTACTATGTCTGCTAGCTCGCGCACTTTCAGTCGACGATCACCCAGTACCGCTTTGTGGATTTTCTTTACCATTTCTGGAGTAGTCACCTAATTTGGTCGACCACTGCGATGCTCGTCTTGGCAGCTCGTACGGCCTCGTTTAAACTCTGCTACCCAATATTTTACTGTAGTAAACGAAGGCGCAGACTCACCCAGAGTAGAATCTAGTTCAGTTTTTATACTGGTTGGGCTGAGGCCTTTCAAAAGAAAGTATTGGATCACATAACGATGACCAATTTTCTCCATTTTTACAAATTCACTCACAACGTTCACTATTGATTGTTGCCAAACAAATAGTAAACAACTCAGCGTCTTCAAACTTGAAACATATGCTTCATAGATTGTCTACTTTCTAATACAGTGATATTTTTCGAAAAACTACCGCGACCTCTAGGTCAGGCAGGGTACTTCTGGGACCACCCTCTTATAAATGAATTTCACTCAATTTTTACAAGAAATAATTTGTAGCAATTTTTGAGAAAATTTGGTAATATCTTGGGTAATTCAAAGAATTCTTTTCAAAATCTTTAAGATAAGAGTAGGGCCAGATGGGACGGGGCAATATTCATTTTTGAAAAATCCTATGAATAGCTCAGGCGCGAGTGTTGTTCACAGAGGGTCGGAAGTTTTCAAATTAACTACTTTTCGGTGTCAGGGAACTCCAAAACGAGTTTTTCCGATGAAACCTCGAAAACTATTTTCGAGATTTTTCTCTATGCTGTACGTACACACAGGAAAATGCGAAATTTGGACGATAGTAGAAAATTGCTCGGGCGGTGTGCGTGAAGTCGTTATGAACGTTAGTGAACACTATGAACCGAATGAGAACTGTTTTAGTACCCTCCGATTTGCACCATTTGTACCGAGAGAGCCCAATTTTTGCCCCTTCCGGTTTACCGCCTGTTTGTGCCGTCACCTCGACAGCAGTTTGACTGAAACTCATTCTGTCGCCGCCCGCACGGGCCAACCGTTGCTTGCCTTTGTTCCAATAAAGATGCGAAGCGATCTCAGTAGAGAAGTGCATCCGGAGGAACAGTGTTATCCGTACAGTCGGATAACACGAGCACTTAAGAATATCAAAAGTCGACAGACTTCGTGAAAATTAAACCCGCAAAGATGTGGTCTCAGACTTTCGTTCTATGACTCCAAGGAAGACCATTGACAATGTCGAGAAAATGAAATTGGTTGTAAAATGGCATCTAGCCCAGCGACAATAAATTGTACATTTGCACGTGTTGCCGTTCCACCGTCTCGTTTTTCGAACCAGAAAGATACTAGAGCCTTTCCAGCCCTTCTCTGCCTCCGTGATGGACGCGCGGGCGGAGAGGCAGCGAGCGGTTGGGAACTGCCGCGTGGAGAAGTCGGAGTGGCGGCCGTTGGCGGCCGGGCCCCGCCGCGCCGGCGCACGAGGCACGACGGGAACGCGCCAGATGGCGACACTTTTTGCGCACTCGTTACGAGGACGACCAAGGCGGCGGCGAGCGATCTGGTGCAGGCGGAGGCGGCCGCCGACACCTCCGAAGTCCCTTATCTGTAGAGCTGGGAGAAGGAATGGGCACGTTATGTATATCGCAGTGGTAGTTGGAAATAAAAAAATCCCCCCCCATGTTCGTACGTTCAAATACATGTACTAATAGAAATCTAGAGCTAACTATTGATTTAAGTGCAATTCTAGGGGATGCATGAGGGAATTCCCAAATGTAATGATGCAACTTATTTGTAAAGAATCATAGACGTTTCAAGTATGTTTTGAAGCTGTAGTAGAAAATGCACAATATAGAAAGGAAATGGCTGGGTAGCGAAGAACCAAAAAATAAAAAACATAAACAACAAAACATACACACAACATATACACAACTACACACAACACAACATAACACATACACACACACATACACACACACACATACACACACATTGTAGTTCAGCGTGAGTATAGGTGCATTTCAAAATATGATAGTTCGTTTATATCGTCTTCGTAATACGGAAACTGGAGAAAAACAAAGCTCAGGATGAGGTTACTGAAAGCATAGGTGTAAGTTGAGAGGGGAGCAGCACCCCCTCGCTCAATACTTCGAGAGCTTCCGGGAATTTTCAAAATCGTGAATTGTCTAAAATGTTACATATTTTGAGATTTCTTTGTATTACTAATTACAAACTAGTGGAATTCTGTGAAAACAATAGAATAATGACGAAAAATTAAGAAACAAATATGTCCTCGATTTATTACCCAAATTAATTTTACATTAAAAATAAATGTTACTTCGCTGCACTCAAGAAGATGCATGCAATTGTACATCCTCCGTATACATTATATTTGACTCGTCATACACGATTGTAATGTATATGTGACTATTATTATTATTATTATTATTATTATTATATCATCATCATTGCAACAGTCACGTCAGATACTTCGCCACTGCGAAGGCATCTTCCTTTGGTTAGTGTGTGGGTGGAGAACTCATTTAGATATCGGGTTAAGTGATACGATAAATCGTAGGAGTTAGGGCTCTCGTCGTATACTAGGAGATAACTTCTCTTTGAGTCACCAGGCCATTGTGATGCCAGTCAAGAGAAATTTTGGTGGCGGTGGAGGGGTAATTTGTGTCCCTCTGTAATATATAAAATATATATCATATAACAATATCACCCTGCACTGACTTTCATAATAATTGGTAAATGAGAATTTTTAAATAATTTGCAGCAATGCTTTGTGATCTAATTAGTGTTTTTTATGTTGCAGATGTACCTCAGCACATCCATTATGAGGCGATTATGAGGACGTCTGATTGGCAGCAGAAGACTTTGCGAAGTAATCTGAAGGCTTTGAAATCATCTGGAAGTGTTAAAACTGAGAAAGATGTGTCACATGAACGGCGCCATAAGAAACCTCAAGTGGAACATCGTAGAAAATACACTAGTCGCCTTAAAAAGACAGCTGCTAATACTCTTACAGCCAGTATGTATTATCTTCTCACAATTTGGTTTGTTTTGCTAACTTTCCTTATTGTTGTTTACGTACTTCTGTGCTGATTAAATTTCTTCCAATTGTTATTACTATTCACAAGTATGATAAACACATTTGTAAACACTACAGATACAATTTGTGAGATTTGCCTTCTGAAATTATGAGCATGCTCTACTTTGAATTAAAATTAACACTTTTTTCCCCCCCAGAAATAAAGCGCAAGTTGTCAAAGGGACGGAAAACAAAATCCCATGATCCCAACAACCATTCATTGCAACGGCTAAAACGCAAGAGGTCTCTTGTGAAAGGAAACATGGGTATGCTATTATATTGTTTTAATCTTACCCTTTTTATTTATCATTATCATCGTCTTCTTCTTCTTCATCAATATAAATCCATTGCATCCCAAATTATTATTTTCCGTACAATAAATTTCTGTGTGTACTCATATATATTTTTTTCTGGGTCCAATTCTTTTATCAACAATTGAAACTTGTTTACTCTTTCAATTGTAGTAGTAGCAGCAGCAGCTTTTCATTTGGTTATTGCTTATGTGAATTGTTTTGAATTTGTAATCCTTGTGAAGTCTTTTCAATTTTTCCCTCTTTCAAGAGTGCAGAGTACCCAGAATTTCACAATAACATGTCATATTTAAAATTTGTAAGTTAATTCCATTATTTAATTCATTTATGTTTCTGTTATGACAATTTATCTTGTTTATTCTTATACAAGTACACTATGTTTGGGTAAGTGAAACAAACCAAAATTACTTCAAAATTCTTTCCTATGGAACTTTCAAGAAATATCAACATTTATTCATAAAACCCATCATTTTCATTCTAAGTCTACACTATGTGATCAAAAGTATCCGGACACCCGCCAAAAACATACGTTTTTCATCTTAGGTGCATTGTACTGCCACCTACGACGATAGGTACATATCCTTCGTGACCTCGGTAGTCATTATGTAATAACGTGCAACAGCAGAATGGGATGCTCCGTGGAACTCACGGACTTCGCACGTGATCAGGTGATTGGGTGTCACTTGTGTCAGAAGTCTGTACGTGAAATTTCCACACTCCTAAACTTCCCTAGGTCCACTGTTTCTGATGTGATAGTGAAGTGGAAACGTAAAGGCACATGTACAGCACAAAAGTGTACAGGCCGACCTCGTCTGTGAACTGACTGAGACCGCCGACATTTGACGAGGGTCATTATAGAGAAATAGGCAGATATCTATCCAGACCATCACACAGGAATTCCAAACTGCATCAGGATCCACTCCAAGTACTATGACAGTTACGCATGAGGTGAGAAACCTTGGATTTCATGGTCGAGAGGCTGCTCATAAGCCACACATCACGCACAAAAATGCCAAATGCCGCCTCGCTTAGTGTAAGGAACGTCAACATAACATGATTGAACAGTGGTAAAGCGTTGTGTGGAGTGATGAATCACGGTACACAATGTGGCGATCCGTTGGCAGGTTTTGTGTGGGTATGGCGAACGCCCGGTGAACGACATCTGCCGTCATGGTGTGGTCATGTATTTCCTGGAAGGGGCTTGGCCCCTTGTTGTTGTGCGTGGCACTTGGGAGTTTTAGCAGCAGGCGTAAGGAAACATCCTTTTAACTCTATTGACCATGTGGCTATCGAGTTTATAGGGTCGTAATGAACAACGTTCAGAAGAGTTAGCAATTGCGACATTGCGTTATGCATTATAACAAAAGAAACATTTCAAGCGTGGAACAAAGAAGTTGCATAATATATCAAAGAGTGTAAGACTAAGTGTAGACATTAAAACCACGATACGAGAGTATAGTATACAAATCTACAATAGTATAACAAATCTACATTGTGCACGGAGTTTTAAATTTTATGGCCCACCGCTATGAGCTTGCAATCTGGAATTTTGAATCGGCTTTTCTTGAGAATGTAAGGAATATATTAAAACACGGTTCATTTATGAGCATGACATAACCTAACCCAAAGGTATGATTTCAACTTCTTTTCACAAATTTCTTATCCGTCACCTCTCCAACATTTTCCGTTAATTCTCGCCAGCGTTGTGGAGTTGGTAAGGAATAACTGTAACTGCCTTATCGGAATCGGTTTATTAGAGTTGGTAAAATACCTTTCCTGGTTTTAGGTGGCCATTTTGCTGTTTGTAAGGTGACCATAGAGACTCCTATAGGCGTGCACTATTTATGAAGGTATAAGGTCGTACGTTAGGCCTAAGGTAAGACGTTATGCCTTGAAGGTCTGTCACGTGACTGTTCGTGCATAACATCGCTACCTTACATGTGGCACTAAAACTCCCTAATATCACAGCACAGGCCTACCTTGATATTGTAAGCACGTTCTTGCTTCCCACTGTTGAAGAGCACTTCCGGGATGGCAATTGCATCTTTCAACACGATCGAGCACCTGTTCGTACTGCATGGGCTGTGGCGGAGTGGTTCCTGGACAATAACGTCCCTGTAATGGTGTCCCGACTTGTATCCTATAGAACATCTTTGGAATGTCTTGGAACGCCGACTTCATGCCAAGCCTCACCAACTGACATCGATACCTCTCCTCAGTGCAGCACTCAGTGAAGAATGGGCTGCCATTCCCCAAGAAACTTCCAGCACCTGACTAAAAGTATGCTTGCGAGAGTGAACGCTGTCATCATGGGTAAGGGTGGGCCAACATCATATTGACTTCCATCATTATAGTTGGAGGGCGCCACAAACTGTACATCCATTTCAGCCAGGTGTCCGGATACTTTTGATCACATAGTGAATGTCAGTGCAAGTAAAAGTATCTGCTCTCATTTGGTGTTGAGGCTTTTATATGTCTCTTGTTTGCTTATAAATTATTATTATTATTATTATTATTATTATTATTATTATTAGTTTCATTCTCTTGTTATTGTTTTGTTTCTATTCTCCTCCCTTCTCTCTTTCTTCTTCTCCCTCTCTTCTCTCCTTCCTCTTTCCTCAATGCGATGTTTTAAGGTTCAATTAGCCATAACATCAGGCTAGAAACAACACATCTTTTAAATACTATACATTGTTTAAAACGCACAAGAATGAACCCAACACACAAAAGTACAAAAAGGGCAGTCCCCAAAGGTTATATGAAAACAAAAGACCAAGTTGCCATTCCAGAGCCTGCTGGCCTGATGTGCCAATTTTGAGAAGAATTTTTTGTATGCTAACACTCGAAAGGGAGGTGCAAGGAAGGATGGGAAAAAAACATCCATATTCAAGGTTTGCCAACCTAAAGAAATTGATGTTAAATGAATTTTTTTGAATCAAAATTAAACAATAATCAATTCAAACTTGGTCAATAAACCATCATAAAGTAGAGTGAAATTATTCGACTCAAAATGCGAGTTGCAACAGTTGGTAGTCCTTAAGTTCCCAAAACCATTGTGAATCAAACCAAAAATATTAAGTTTACCTTCATTGAGTTAAATTTAATCTTAACTTGTGACTGTTTGCATACACACAACAACAATTAAATTTAATCTTAACTTGTGACTGTTTGCATACACACAACAACAATAACAAATATCTGACCAAATGGGCACGTCTGACCAGCAGTCTTGGGAATGGTGGTTTGTTTTCGTATAACCTTTTTTGTATCATCATCACGGGCCAAAAGTTGATGCATACCCAGGGATGTACATACTTATGGATTCATTCCCTTTTTTCCCTTCCAATATTTAATATGAGGGTGTTTTTTAGAAATGTACTCGTGCAACTGAAAGAATAATTGTTTCGTTTTAGGATCTTACCATCAGTTTAGAGAGGATGGAGAAGATGATACAGGAATGGACTCTGCAATGGGAAGCAAGTACACCTCTCCTGTTCCATCTCCTTGCTCTGCTGGTGGGATGAGTACTGTCTCAGATCGCCTCGCAAACTTCTCACAAGGCAAAGAGAGAGGGGATGGCTCAAGGTGGGTTTCCACATGCTTTGTATGTTATGCACATGACTATATCTTATCTTGAATGCTAATTGTGCTATAGCACAGGGGCCCCAAAAGTTCTCTAAAATTTAGCCAGTGATAAATATTAAAATTTAGTCCCCAGAAGTTTTAATGTAATATTCATGTTTCTTTAAATTTATTTTCTCATCATTTTAATAGATGAGTAAAATTATATTTGTGAAATTATAATATTACAATTGAAACAGAATGTCAGTGTGAACAGTCCAGATTTAGAAATTTGTTTCAAAAATTTAAGTAGCTTCATATTGGAACAACCAAACTTTAAATTGTGTGTTACTTCAGAAGCCCCTGAATTATTCTAGAGTAAAAGTGTAAAAAAATAGCAAAGTTCAGTGAATATCCCTTGATTGGTCTGACCTCACAGCAAATTGGCATGTGCATGTGTGTGCACGCACGTGGGCCTGGAACGCTGTTTGTAGGTAACTTCAGAATACCCTTACTCACTCAAGAAAAATTCAACAAACCCTACACAATTCAAAAATTATATTTTCTACTTGCCAGAGGAAAGACAACTAATATTTCTAACACACTTAATAAAAGTTCTATTAAACAGTTCCTGTTGTGGTGTTGAAGGCAAGGAATGAAACGGAATAGATTGTTGTAATACTTTGTAGTGAATTTAACTTTTTTGTTTTCAGGCGGAAGAGGGAGAATTCATACGATATCGACAACATTGTGATCCCATACAGCATTGCAGCTTCTACCCGATTGGAGAAATTACAGTATAAGGAAATTCCAACACCAAAGTATGTACTTTTTATTCAATTTTAATTTATGGACACTATTTAAAATTTTAGTACATATCCAAAGCCCTTGCATTTTCAAGCATTTTTGCATATTAGTAGTCATGATGCTGGCATAAAATATTTTTCATAAACTCTTTTTATTTAGGTGGAGAATAGTGGAGAGAAGTTTTGAATCTCCCATCAAATTGGACTTGAAAAATAATGGTGTTGTTAGAAGATCTAGTCAAGAAAGTGATGTAAGTTGACACTTGTCTGGAATTAAGATTTTGTGAAATCCATGCATGTATACTTATTAATGTAAATGAATAACCAAATTAATGCACTTATTTACTTCAAAGGATATTTTTATCAGAAGTAATATTTTCCAGGTTGAAGATATGTGTGAAGAGACCATTGCTCTGAGACATGATCGTTGTGAAATAGAGGAAAGAAAGAAGTTCATGAGTTACATAAAACTTCCGTACTCTGGTAGAGGGCGAACACGGCGTACTGATAGTAGGGCGGAGAGCAGTGGAGCCAACACACCTGGTATGTATTTTTTAACATGGTTTCAATTATGTCCAATACTCTTATATTGTTTCAGTCACGTGGTTTGTTTATTGCTTTTAATAATTCACTTGTGCATTTTTACCATAGATTTCTTTGGTATGTCATTAGTGAAGTAAAACATGCAGTAAAAACACCAAAATATTTAAAAATGTGCAATAAAATGACCAACACTTTGCAAAACGATGTTATGTAGCCTAAAAACTCCAGTTAATTCACTTATCACCTTATTTCTATCTTTTGAATGTGGAATTTAACCCTTTATTGCGTAGTGTAATGCAGCTGTAACAATGATTTTAGTTCATAAACACATTCTAATGATTAATTTTATGAACTATTTTATATTACACGCATGTACATCGTGCGTTTATGTCACCCAATGCATTGTGAGGCAGTAAACACAATAAGAATGAGATGAAATGATAGTAAACTAGTGACGTTGTGAATCAGAACTTCCTGGTAACACATTTTGTTTCCGTATATCAGAAAAGAAATGTTTTTAGGAAAGTAATTGAACTAAAATACAAATAGATATATTTACTACATTACTATTTTTTTTATTATTTTTCCCTAAATTCAAATAAATAATTTTCATGAAAAATAAGTATTTCAAGTAAAAATAAAAAAAAATCATGCAATGAAGGATTAAGGTGAATGAAATATTATAATTTTAGTGTTTTTATTCAATTTGTTTGTATAAATTGTTTAAAAAAACATTTTTGACATTATTTAACACATTTTTTACTTATATTCACACATACAATTAAATACGCATGAAAACACAAAAAAAGAAATACTATAAAAATAGAAAATTAAAATGTACCTTCAGAAATAAAAAATAATCAAGAAACAGAAGAAATTTTCTTGGTTGTTTTCATTATAATTTACTATGTATATTTCCAAATTATTTTCTGAGAAATTATTATATATTCAACAAATATAAGTTTGACAGGAGTATGTTTGTTTTACGTTTATACTTGTCTGTGTGCCGAGCCTCACTCTGACATACGTGTTCACAATGCTAAAAGTGGTCAAAAATGGCGTTCATCCTATCTTGTACCTTGCAGGACAATGTGTTCCAAGAAATTTCATGAATTTTAAATGCAGTGCAGCTTTTTGCTAAGCTTCGCGCCCTCCATCAAAACAGATTTGTGATCCAATTGGGAAGGTAGACTCCGAGCGTAGCGTTTGCTGAGCGGCCGCAACCAAGGGCCGCCAACCTTTCCCCACTGCAATAACGCAGAAATTTGAATTAGAAAATAGGCATCACGAAAGGTATAGACACTCGGTTCATAGGGCAACAAAATGCAGCATTAATACACATTAAACGGCACTTGTTTCACAGACCACTCGAATGCAAGGCTGGGTTATGTCATAAAAACTGGTTTCTTAAATGAAACATTTAAAAAAGATAAATTAAAGCAATTTCATAATTTAAAAAATATATTTTATGCAATAAAACAACAAATTTTGAAAACTCATTCAGTAAAATCCCGAAATGTGCAATTTTCAGGCAGCGTTACCTAAAACATGCAATATCGTGCAGTAACCCCCCAAACATGCAATTTCGTGCAAAATAAAACAAGTACTAAAAAAAAGGGAGGGGGGTGAAAGCAATTTCAGTTATAAGCTGTAACTGTAAAAACTCTACTTCTGTCACCTTCACCACGATCTGTACACTCTTGGCAAAATTTTGGCAGAAACAAATGCATACATAAATGATCATGTGTTTCCATTCGGTTATCAGTACAAGTGTAGTGTGCTCACTTGTACAAGCTGTTGGATTTGGAGCACAAAACTAAATTGTTTGGAATGAAAAGTCATTCTGCCATCATAAAAAATTAATCTGGTAACAAAGCATCTTTGAAAAACGGAGTTCATTGTGTTCTGCTGGAATGATGTCAGGAGATAAAATTATATGTTGCGAATTGTGCACTTACAGAAATACTTCCTGCAAAGACCTTGCTAACCTTTTATGTACCGAGTGGTATTTCCTATTGTAGTCTATACTGAATGGACTTTCTAATAGACAAAAAGGCTTGACTCCTGTGGATTTTCATTGTCCTGAGTGTTAATGCATTCGGGAATTCTGCTTCTGTCTTAAGTTTCGCCTATTACAGACAGACCTATTACAGATGTTTTCAGTAGGGTAGTTCTGTGTCTGGGAGGTGTTTTCGTTGTATTCTGCAGGAATAGTCTCTGCCATGATGTTATTTTTTTGAGGCGTGCTTTGTTTGCTTTCAATGAGCTGTGAAGGAGTAGCAGCCATGTCAGTTTGCATTTTTTCAAAGGTGATTTGCAGATATTCATATTTTTCATGTACAGAGAAACTGTTTATATTCTGCGTCTCACTTGTACATTTTTCACTTTTATATGTTTTTTTTGGTAAGTCCCGGATGAATTCCTATAATGACCGTGCTCAATTATTTTAGATATGCATTTTATGTTTATATGTTTTTCACACTTATATATTCATAATTTAAGTCCCTTTAAGACCATATAATGTTCCAATGATCAGGTGAGGCATGGGACGACCTGCGCTGAGAGCCTGGAACGTGTATGTTACTCAAGTCGGCACTTTCCAGAGCTCTCCCTCAGACAGACTTGTTGCTCGGTCTCTGAGGCAGCTTCTCATCAATGAAACTTGTAATACATAAAAATATATTATAGAATCTCAATTTGGCCTAGCTGAGGGGCCAAAACCTCCCTGAGGGGCAGATAATAGCAGTTCAAATTATAAATATAAATGAAGAAATATACATTCTGATATTGCAAAAGATTTTTTAAAAAAAGTATCAATAATAAAAAATAAAACGGGGGTAAACGGTAATAATAATAATTAATAGCAAATGATTTTACGAAGATGAGGAAATAATTGAATATTAATTTGAGCCGCATTGCTTACCTCACTGCTTTCGGCAAAAGTCGATAGACTGTGCCCAGAGGAAACGTGACTCCGGGTTTTATTGCTTTTTGGAGATCCAGTGAGGGGTCGGAGGATGTCTGTTTAATGTTCTCTTTGAAATGTCTTAGGAGGCAGGCCTCCTCCTCCTCCTCCCCGCCTGTGAGGGGTGGTCAATTTGTGAGTTCGGTGTGTGTAAAATTATTAGTAGATGGGACAGAGGGAAATTAATTTGTTTGTTGAGAAGGGCCTCTGATTTCTGCTTGATTTGAAATATGTGAAAGATTTCTAAAGCGCTTCTGTTCCAGAATTTATTCTCTATTCCAAGAATTTTAATGTCCGAGTCAGGGTGAAAAGTGTGGCCTGCGTTTATAAGATGTGTAGCAAAGTGCGATTTATTTGTATTGTGCTTCCAAGCATATAAATTTATTTTACTCTGGCATCGAAGCTTCTACCTGTTTGGCTGATGTATTTATATTTCGCCTTGCAATTGTGGCAGTGGAGTTCATAAACTCTTGATTTTGCCATGAGTGGGGTGGTGTTACAAGGTGGGAGTAGGTGTTTGAGGGATTTGTGTGTGGTAAAGGAAACATGAAAATTGTATTTGTGAAGTACATGGCCTTCTGTGATCTTTTCCAAAGAACGGATTAGAAATAAATTTTCATGGTTTCTGGGTGAATGGAGTGAGGCTTGTATGTGTTTTCAGTTTTTTCTCATTTAATTTGCGGCATAGTATGTTGTCAACGTGAGTGGTACTGTATACATTGGTGGTAGCTATGTATTTAATGGTGTGTGTTTCTTTTTGAAAATTGTCTCTTGGAAGGCTGTCAAGTCTGTGAATTATGGCGTGTTTGTGGGCAGACGGATGTTGGGATGTATTGTGGATGACTGTGTCTGTGTGTGTGTGGGTTTTCTAAAAACATTGAAGATGTGTGTTTATTGTTTAACCTAGAGATGGTTAGGTCTAAGAAATTAATTGATTGATATTCATTTTCTAGTTCTTTAGTGAATTTTATGGATGGGTGTCTGGAGTTAAGAAACTCGACGAAGATGTCGAGTTTTCTTGTTGTACCTGTCCATAGAGCTAAGATGTCATCGATGTAGTGGTACCAGTATGTTAAATTTTGAAGAAGGGGATGTTGTCTCAAACAAGATTGTTTCAAAATTGTCCTTGAACATGTCTGCAAGAAGTGGTGACACTGGTGAACCCATCAGAAGACCAGAGTTATGCTTGTAGAAAGAGTTATTAAACATAAAGTAGTGAGTGTCCATGCAGAGTGAGATCAGATTATACAATTCTGTTAGTATTGGTATGGGGCATATAGCTTTGTCCAGGATAATTTGTAAAATTAATTTTCAGTCTTGAGTTGGTGCTAGGGAATAAATTTGTAACGTCAAAGGATATCAGTTTAGCATTAGCCTGTATGTGTATGTCTTGAAGTTTGGTCACAAGTTCTAAACTGTTCTTGATGGTATGGACGGGTTTAAACCATACGTGTTCATGAAAGAGGTTGTTGAATCTGTGGGTAATAGTGTTAGTGAAGGAAACAACAGGTCTAATTGGTATGTTTTCTTCGTGGATTTTAGGCCATAGAGGCGAGGGGGGGGATTAATGGGAATAAAATATCTGGATTTAGTGAACAGGGCGGAGGAGTCTTTAAGTTTGGTTCTCAACTTAACAAGAAGTTTACTTATGAGGTCCTTAGGAATTTGTTCAATGCTATCATCAATCAGAAAATCATTAATTTTGTCATTGTAGTCTTGGGTGTTGGGTATGACAACCGTGTTCCCTTTGTCAGCATTTGTAATGGTCAAGTTGTTTTCTGTGGCTTTCTTGAGAAGCTGTTTTGCAGTAGTCATTTCATGGTGTGCGATTTTGATGTGGCTGGCTATGGTTTTGTCGCGGGAAAGAGCGCTGGCAATATCATATTTAGTTTCAAGCATTTTGTTAGAAGAAGGAATGTTTGCATCTATTTGAATGCATAATTGTTTAAGTTTAGTGCTACTGTGAGCTTAGGAGGACGACGATGCTTGTGGCCTTTTTCTAGAAGTGAATGTTCGTTCATTATTGGATAGTGTTGTCAAAGAAAAGTCAATTACTTTGGGATGGAAAACTGGAACGCCTTAAAGTTTAGAGGGGGTGGGTGGGCTGATGCAGCCGAGAAGCAAGTCGGCTCAACTTACATGATTGTACGATTTTCTTCTTTTCTCCAAGAGCGAAGACACATTCTCGAATACAGCTCTCAAGGGTAGACCAATCAGCGGGGTGTAGTCGTTAGTTCCATCATTTTTTTATATTAATTTATATTTTAATTTTTTTAATCTTTTGCAATATCAGAATGTATATTTCCTCATTTGTATTTATAATTTGAAATTTGAACTACTATTATTTGTATCCCCCCATCGCATGTCAATTTTCGCAATTTTATCAGCTATCTGTAACAAAAATTTAAATATATCTATTAATTATAATTTAATTTTCAATCTTATTTTGTATTTCATTTGTAATTTTGTTATATTTTGCTGTGCCTTGTAGACCGATGATGTCGACAAAGCCGTCGAAAGCCTTTCTTAATAAAAATAATATGTTGACGAAGATGACCTCTTTTATTTCTTCTCATAAGAACATCAACAACACCAAATCAGAATTCCCACAATTGTGGAAGATATATAATACAAAAAAATGAAAAAGTGAATAATTTTTATTATTGATAAATAATTTGTTAATACCACACTGGGTCTTTACTTAATGAAATATACCATACATGTAATGCATATTACGAATTCTTAATTTGGACATATGTGTCAAAGTCTTGTAAAATAATTTTCTTTCTTTTTTTTTTTTTTTTTTTTAAAAAAAATCTGGAAAGGAATTCTGTTAATGATTTCAATTGTGTTTTAGATCCTTTATCTCCAAACAATATGCTCGATTTACCTGGAGAAGGAGGAGGTTCACCGATGACATCACCACCTGCGACTCCGTTATCAAGTCATCAAGATATGGAATTACCTCCACGCAGAAGAACTATATCCCAATCTCGATGGATACGAGAAAAAGAAGAAATACGTTCCATCACTCCTGATCATGTAACTGAGGTGAGAATTGGCTGTGGTGTTTTAATCTTTTATCTTTAGGAAGTTTAGAAAACTAATTGTAATCTAGAAGAAAATCAGACTTCTTGGGGCAGGAGAGTTCCTGCGAGGATTTGTAGCTACTGGTGATAAGTAGGTCCGGAATACTTATGACCTAAAAATGTTATAAATTAGTGTTTATGACCCAAAAAATACGAAAATATGACCATAAACTTGACTTAAAAAAATTTTGATTGCGTTTTTGAGAACTTCAACTTCTTGCTGCTGTTTAAATAACCATTATATTGAAAATATACTTTTAAAATCTAGCACATTCACAATTCACCCCTTCTCTTTGGCAGCCTGTGAAGACAATTTTACCTGCTGAAGTTATTTAAAGAAGTGGTTATTTTGGCACAAAACCTGAAAAAGTAAACTAAGACTTCCTTCGCATCTGATGCTTTCTACGCATTCTTTTTCTCTTTCTATGTGGCTTAACCTCCTAATTCACATAAATATAAATTGATTGGAAAGGATAATTACATACAACAATTGTAAGAAATTACAGATAACAATTAGATGTGAAAAATCTTGCAAGATAAATACAAGCAAAAAATGGAATCAAAAGGATGAAAATGACAAAAATATGAAAATTCATGGGAAATTACCATAATATGATATATTAGGGGAAAATGCCAAAAGGGTTTAAAAAATCCAAACTATGACTGTATATGACACGTGAAAATTGCATAATTTTAGTTGTTGTAGTGATAAGCAATACATATACCTGCAAATGTTCATTGTGGTACATGTTGTAAACAAGCATCTTCCTAATTGAGCTTTGAGAACAGGCACATAATGCTTGTTCAGCAGAGTTCTTGCAGAGTTGTAGAGACTAAAAAGATTTATAACATGAACCAGTATTGTCATTTCAAATACCTTAAGAAATATGAAAGACTCAAGTTTGGTGTGTTGTAAATGTTCATGCACCTAGTTCATACCTTGTCTTTTAATGTTTGTATTTCACATATTCCATGTATGCTCATATTCTCTCTCTCCTCTCCCCCCAAGCCGAACCCTTGTAAAATTGTATTTTTGTGGACATCAAAAGTTATATAAAATATAAATCTACTTTGTATACTATAGAACAATTCTCATTAATGTTTTTAAATCAACATAATGGAATGACTTGCCATTTGGATCAGATGTGGTTGGTCTTGAGAAACTTTGTTTGTGGATATTTGCCGTGGTGATATTTGCGGATTTGATGGTATAACAGTTAGCATACCGGGGTGGTGTACCCAAGTTTGTGGGTTCAAACCCGATCGAAGCCATTAAGGGCAAAAAATCCTTTGTGCGCCTTCCTTAGGGAAAGTAAAGCCAGCTGTACCATGTAGTATATTTACTGCATGTAAAATATTCTCAAGCCTAAAAGAAGCATCCGAGCTAAAATCATGTTGCCTGTTTCATCGCTCAAGATAATACCTCCTTTCTCCGCTAGATGGTGATAGGAGCGTAGCGAAATTAGGGAGTTATGGTTATGGTAATTTGTGACAGTCTGTCCACTCTGCTCTTTAAACAGAGGCTCATATCTTACATCACGCGGAGTTGGGAGTTCAGAAGGCAACATTAATGACCAGTTCCAATTAAGTTACTCATATGAGTGGATTTTGCCAGTATTGTCTGCCAAGTATATGCCAAGAAGTATTGTCTTTCATTTACTTGCCATTGTTCCGAATTTTCAGATTTTACAAGTGGAAGAAATTATCCGTGCCTAGAAAAAGAAAAACAAGAAAGTGTTCCTATTTGAATGATATTCATAAAAAGTAATAAAAGTACTCAACTGCAAATGAGTATTGTTTGTTTGAAAACTTTTACGAGTGGCTAAATTTCTTTAACCTTAGAGCAGACGTATAGAAAGAAATGATGATAAGAAGGCAGTTCTTGAGAGAAGACACGTTGCTGGGAATTTGACATAAAACGTGAAAATATTACTTAAGTGAAGCAGCTTTTTTCCAAGCTAGCCAATATAATTAATTCCCCTTTTAAATTTAATTGTGAATCGCTAACCCAAACACAAGGTTTTGACCACCCTCATTTTTGGAAAAAGGAATTCAAAAAAATCAACATGACCTAATGGTGCAGTATGGGAGGAGAACCAAAATCCAAGTAACAATGATACATGTGATGATGAACGTGTGTGATTATGATGACAAAAAGTGAATGATGATTTTAAGAAACAAGAAAATATTGGTAATTCAGGCAATATTGTTTAACATTCTCATCAACAAGACTGTATGTCTATTAACTAGACAATAGGAAATTTTATTTTGACTTCATAGTGAGAATTGCTTCAAAAATTCTCAGGAGGCTTTTTCAAAATTAGGGGGTCATTTTAGATTCAGAGTTGACATATATTTGGTGAAATAAGGTATTTCCAATGAATAAAGGAAGATCTGAACAGAACAAGAATTTCCAATGAACAGAGTTGGGAGACAGGATTGAAGTTCTTTGATTGACATTGATTGAGTTGGGAGACATGATTGAAGTCTTGTCTTTTCAAATCTATTTTACTAATTTCCAATGCCCGCAGAAATTATGCCACCTTCAGCTATGTGAGAGGTGTCTATGGTTTTATTAAATACCCAAAATCTTGGAGAGTGGCTAAAAAAAATAAAACAGAGTATATTTTCACTAAAAAAAATTCATTTTTTTTCCTCCACCTTACTGCACTTACCAACTTAATTCTCATCTGAGTGTTGCACTGCTAACATGTGACAACAAAACTGCACGGGAGATGCCACTTACCAAAAATTTTTTTTGTATCTAGTGTATGTTTGTGTAGCATTATGGAATAACGGCGTCTTAGATTTTCTTGGTATGTGAAGAACTGTTGTACAGTATAAACATACTATTCAATATTATTATCCAAAACTTTGTTTTGGAGCAGTGTGCCTACTACTTCTTGGAAACCAGTATTCTGTAGTTTAGTTTCACAAGATTCATGCTTCTGCAGACAACGAATACAAGAAAGTTTGTTTTAACACCACTATTAATGGTGATTTGTCTAAAGATCCATGCAAAACTTTGTCCCTTTCTGTAAGTGCACAGAGAATTATACACATTTGGCTGAGTGAATTCCATCATGTAAATACATCATGAATTTCAATGATTTTGTGAAGATTTCATTCTTTGTCCTTCTTTTGTTTTTGTTTCATAGCCTACAGATTGCTGCACAAGTAAATATACACTGGTGACTCATGTCCTACTCTTAGTTGTGCCCTATTAAAGCATTTCCTAATCCCCCTCCCTTTTGCCCCTCTACACATGATTCAATTGATGACTTGAAAAAGTTCGGCAACATCCATGAGGAAGGGGGGGGACAGAATGAACAATTTAAATACTGTAGTTACGTAAGCATTTGTTAAAAATAGCAATATAAAGTCACATCAGAAAGGAAAGGTAGTATACAAGTGTCCACCATGGAGATGTTACCCCAAAATTTGCTCCTTGTAGTGTGTTCTGGTTGTAACTGCCTCCTTGCCCCAACTATAGACTTCACTATTTGGGTAATCTGTTGCGAATTCAAACTACTGTTATTATTATGAGCACACAGGAAAGATATTCGCTGGTATTCATTCAGAAACGAACAGCAATACCAATCCTTTGAAAATGCCACCACTCCGTACTGCTGTAGCCATATTAGTAGTGTTGTGGAGTTATGAGCACCCATGATTTAGGCTCAATCTTCTGTGGAACTAGGCATGCACTGATGCTCTACTTCTGACTGAGATCTGTTTTGGGGTAAGCTCTCCATGCACACAATACTAGTTTTCTCTGTAGCAAAGATAAGAATTTCACTCCCAATTTATATTATACAAAATAAGGAATATATAACAGAGAGCTGAAATGTCAATGGAAGCTTTTTTTTTTTTCAAAATTTTGTATTACGCAAATCAAGTGCACAGAAGCACAAAAAGCGTTAAGGATTAGTATTTAATGTATATCTGTTTTTACAGTTCTAAGTAATGATAATATATATTTTCAACTTCGCATCACTGAGAGTAATTTGTCACTGGATATAATGTATTCAATGTATTTTGTCTGGATACCACCCTAGTACAAATAAGTGGCCCAAGTGTTCAGACACAATTTTAAATCTGTGGTCATCATTTCTTTTGCAGTGACGATAAATAGGTCTTTCTTGTGATAAAATGTTGGACCAAAAAGGGGTTATACCAATAAGAGTTTGGTTTTTCATACATTCTTTGTTTCATAGCAACTCAACCAGTCCAAATCATTTTTGAACTCCTTATTTGTGAAGCATGTAGAACAGTAAGAAAAGCAAAAATATTAACTATTGATGCTTCATTCTTTAAGGTACATTACATATGCCCACATACACAAATTTGGAAATACATAAAATGAATACATTCATAGTGAATCAATATCCTGACAAATAGAATTTTCTTTGTGAAATTTTTGTGCAAATGTTTAGTTTGGTTCTTAAACTAATCCCAGTATATCTAGTTTATAACAAAGAAAGAATTAGTGCTATTTTATATAGAGCTGGAGGTATTATATTTCAGCCTCCCTCTAACAGTGAAAAAGTCAACTTTTGGGAGAATTATTTCAATTTTTTTCATGTGCTTGAAAGCTCTAATCGTATGACTTTTTTCTATATCTTTGTTTCTGGATCTATTCTTATATTTTGGTGTTTAGTTTCGACTTAAGTTTCTTTTTTGATATTCACTACTTTCCAGTTCAAAAAGTGGGCATGATTTCACAAGGCTTCATAAATATTGAGACATAAAAACAAAAAAGGTAGTAGAAAAATTAGTTTCACCATATTGAAGAGCGTAACTCAATGAAAAAAAACAAAAAACAACAACAACGCACACACACACATATTCCACAATAAATATAAAATTCCCTAAGTGCACTCCTTGTGCCTGAAAATCAGATAGTTTCTTCTCTGGGGTCTGTTCCACAAAAGAAACTGTGGATATACTGTTAGATGCTGCAAAGTAATAATTGTTCAGAGATGAAATTTCATATAATGAAGGAAATTCAAGTGATAGATGAGATTTAGGATTACTCAAATTTTTGTAAGGTAAAATTTTAAAGATAAGTGAAATCCTTCTTTTTCAAAAAAGTGGTATTATTGATTGTTTCGTTTTGTTGGGTTTAGATGTAGAATTTCCTTTTCTTCTTCTTCTTCTTCTTCTTCTTCTTCTTCTTCTTCTTCTTCTTCTTCTTCTTCTTTGATTTATGAAATTATCTCCCAGAACTTCTTTGCTTATGGTTCTCAATTAGTATTCCACTTGTGGAGATTCGGTTTCACTCACACACAGATTTCCATTAATAGTAACGAGTAAATGCATTGTTAAGCAATTGTGAACGTAGGGTTAAAACTATTTGCCATTGATAAAAGGCTATCATTTGTTTGGTATTTTACAGGTCCCACCATTTGATCCAAGAACGTTTCCACTTGGTGATGAAATATACGATAAAATGTTAAAATCGATGCCTGAAGGACATCCGTTTCCCCCTGTAATGATGGAGCCAAAGAAGATGACCAAAGCATTGGAAATGGTTAGTATTAGTGGTAGATTTTTTCTAAGTAATGGAAAAAGCTTTCTAAGGAGGATTGTGGTAGTAAATGTTTTGGGTTAATACTTCAAAGAAGATAGAGTTAATTATATCAGAGTTTTCATCCAGCCACTCAGAAACTTTCCATAAAATGGAAGGATCAAATTTTTTTACATTAAAACAAAAACTGTTCTTTTTTTCTAAAAGTAGTTTTTGAAACATAAAATAAAATTCTAGACTAAACCTCTTCAAATGAAGGCAAGCTCTCAAATTGAAAATGTTATAGCGTTTTCCATTCGCCGCACTAGTGCGCACTCAGGGCAGCTTTTGTGTTCCGTTCGACCACTAGGGTGCACCAGTGCAAAGAACTGAGTGTTCCATTCGCACATTGAGACGGACCCAGGGTGCACTAAACTGCACCGACAATCGCGTCAGTGCCGTCCAGTGCACCAGGCCATTGTGAGGTTAGGTACGGAAGTTATCCATGCTGGTTTAGATTCGTGGTGAAATTGTGAAGGCATTTGAGGATCTTCTGTCACGCAGAGATACTTCGAATGATGGAGTATGTTATGTTGTGCAAGAAATGTCTTAAAATAATGTTTGTGATTTAAAATCGGAAAATCAGAGGGTGTTTCCCGAAAATTTGACCTTGAATAACTTCATATTAACAAATCCTGTGCTATTTAGAAACTAAAGTGTTTTAGGTACGTCTCAATTTCGAAACGCTAATAAAGTGAAAATAAAAATAGTGACCCTTACAAAATCATTCAAATATATATGCCAAGAAATGTTTCTCGCACACCCATACATATACCAGCGGAAATGTTTGTTAATATTTTTATTTTTTTCAGTAATCAAACGATTCTACAGAAGCCTTTCGGTTCAAAATCTTGTGTACTATATCGATCACTGGCAAATCTTAATATGAAATTACGACTCGTAAGCATTTGAAGTTTTCGTAGATTTTAAATAAAGAAATCACATGTTAATAATTTACGAGTTAAGGAGTAAGAATTACCCAAAGACTTCATAAAAATTATAACGATGATCATAATTCAAAATTGTTATTTTTCGAGTTCCATTAGTGTGACTGACCAAGAACGGCTGTGTATAATTTCACTGCATAGCGCACAAGCACTGACTTGGTTCCGGAATCCATTTCATTCGTAGCTGCCCTTCACGCGAGTAGGGCAGCACTATTGCGGAGCGATGACGTTTCTGCCCTGCACTAGGGTGGGTTTCAGTGCAACAAATGGAAAACACTGTTAGTTTTGCTCAACCACAAAAAGACGAACTCAATGCTTTGTACTAAGAGAAAACCAAACTTATATAATTGTTTTTTTATGTAGAAACTTCGTTTCTTTAGGTAAACTAGATATGTGCTATTCTATGTAAAGCAGCTTTTTATGTCGGCCATTCATGTGAATGGGATTCAATAAATGACTTCCAAAGAGTTCATTCCATTCAGGATCATCCTTTTGAGGCTCAACATTCAGTATTTCTTCATATTATTACTTTCTTGCATTGGTGTAGAGAGAAAGTTATGTAATCCTTATGAAAAACTTAATTTTCAGCAGAAAAGCCCTTTATTGGCATGTCCTGGTAACAAAAAAGTGGATAAATCCAGTTTTTAAATATAGAAGGGAAAGAAAATCCTCTGTAGTAGTGTAGCCAGAATCTTTTTTTTTTTTGAGTCTGGTACCAAAAAATTAATTGATTGGCAAAATGTCTGTGAACAATTCTAGTGGCTCTCAGCAGATTTTCTCCAAAATTGATATTCCCCAATCGATCTGGTTGATGTCATGGCCCCTTGAATTGGAAACTGATATTTTAATTTTGAGAGTACTTTCCATGAAGCCCCTGGGACATATTCCAAATTTTCGAAAAAATGGCTCCATTGTTTTTGATTAAACTTTGTTGTTGTATAGTGTAAAGGACGTTTCAGAATGTGGTGCAGGTCTCGTGTTTGTTGAAATCCCTGATTTGTGGAAAATTGCATATGTTCAAAATTTTTCAGCATCTTCTTACAACTAAAATTATGAAGATAAGATTTTTTTTTCCTTAATGAAGTCTGTTCTTTAAAGATTAGAGTACTTTTCTTGTAATTTTGCATGAAAATACGGACAAGTGCTGTTTTAGCACCATTAGTTTGCACCACTTATTTGCTTTTGTTTTCACTTCACTTTAAACCCCCTTTTCAAATGTAGGATAATTATTGACTCCTCTGGTACAGTCTTCTGGAAAACTAGAAAACCAAGAAAAACAATAGTTTAAAAAAAAATTTAAAAATTGATGAAGAATGAGGCAGTGTTTGTTTTTCTTATCAGAGATCATTATAATTGCATTTGAATGTCTCATTGACTGTTGATAAAATAACCACAAATTATATCTTTCTCTGTAGATATATTTATTTTTCCCCCTACTTGGCAATGAGGATAGTGATGATGGAAGTAGATTTTTGTGTGTTCAGGAGATAAAAGGAAGTCCAATGTGGGATGACTTTGAACTTGAAATAAAAGAACTTGAGAACACTTCAGTAAAAATATGTAAGCAGAATGAGAGGGGAGAGAAGAATTTATCAGGCTTGTTGGTTCTTCCCCACCTTCATTATTTCATAATTTTTACTTTCTTGCACTTGGTAATGTAAGAAGAGAAAGTATTGTACTCGTGTACCAGAAAACAGCGAATTCTCGACACAAAACCCTTTTATTGCTGGACCCTGGTGATGAAAAAGTGGATAAATCCAGTTGCTCAATATAGAAAAAATCCTCTAACACATAATGTAGCCAGAATCCGTGTTTTGTGCATTTTTGATACCGAAAAATCAATTAACAGCAAAATATCTATCTGTTCATTTGTGCACTATGCTAGCACATAAACCATTCAGCCAATTTTCTCCAAAATTGATATTCCCCAATCATTCTGGCTGATGTCATGGTTCCTGAAATGGAGGGAGGAAGAAAAGAAAAAGAAAGAAAAAAATCAACTTTTTCGTACGCTTTAATATTGCAAATAGAGTTTGTTTGTTTCTTTGTTTTTTTCCCCACATGAAATCTGTTCCTTAAACACAGATCTTCTAGTAAGGTCATGTTCCACTTTTCGAAAATATGGGTATGATTTAAGTACCATAATTTTCATGTAATTTTGCCCGAAATATAGGCAATTTTTGTTTTTTATTTATTTATTTTCTATTATATTATGATTATTTCTTTACGAACATTGTAACTTTATTTTCATTTCACCAACGTACACTGAGGAACAATGGAGCAATGGATATTTGAGAAGTTCCTTGTTGAAGCACACAAGACAAGATAATGAAATGTTAAATTCTTTTGAATTTTTTCTTTTTTGAACATTAACATGGAACCTTTATGAGGCTTTGTTTTATTTATTTATATTTTTTTTTTTAATTTAACATCAAAAGATGGAAATGAAATGTTTGTTCTTCAATTAGTAATGAGAATTTGGGGAAATGTTTTAAGGTATGAAAATGTCTAGAGCATTTAGCATTACATGATCAAACAAGGAAATACAATACTGCGCCATTTAATAATTACTGTTATATATTTTTCGAACTTTACCTTTTTAATTTTGTGTGTGGAGAAAATCCTTACTCTACACAAAGCAATTTTAACCATGAGCCTCTTCCGATTCTCAGCTGGTTTGGACTGCTTATGAGAATACTCTGCCCCTACAAGATACGAGAATCTTGCGATCGACCACTCTCGTTGCCTCCTCAAGAGGAAGAGAATCTCTTTCACCAGAGCATTATCTCAACCTTCCGTTGGCGGTTCCCTCTCCACGGCCTTGCTCCCTTCGTGGCCCAGCATGAATGACTCACAGCTTCTATGACATACGAGAGAGAATATTGCTGGTTTGACAGTCTTTAACACGCAGTGTAGAGAAAGTTATGTAATGCTGCAGAAAATCGATTTTGAGATTTCAACGGAAATTCACGTTTTGGGGTCCTCTGATACCGTGTGTTCTTCCTTTCTTTCTTTCTTTCTTTCTTTCTTTCTTTCTTTCTTTCTTTCTTTCTTTCTTTCTTTCTTTCCTTCTTTCTTTCCTTCTTTCCTTCCTTCTTTCTTTCCTTCCTTTCTTTTCTTCTTTCTTTCCTTCTTTCTTTCTTTCCTTCTTTCTTTGTTTCTTTCTTTCCTTCTTTCTTTGTTTCTTTCTTTCCTTCTTTCTTTCTTTCTTTCTTCTTCTTTCTTTCTTTCTTTCTTTCTTTCCTTCTTTCTTTCCTTCTTTCTTTCCTTCTTTCTTTCTTTCCTTCTTTCTTTCTTTCCTTCTTTCCTTCTTTCTTTCTTTCTTTCCTTCTTTCTTTCTTTCTTTCCTTTCTTTCTTTGTTTCTTTCCTTCTCTCTTTCTTTCTTTCCTTCTTTCTTTCTTTTTCTTTCCTTCTTTCTTCTTTCCTTTCTCTTCTTTCTTTCCTTCTTTCTTTCTTCTTTCCTTCTCTCTTTCTTTCTTTCTTTCTCTTTCTTTCTTTCTTCTCTTTCTCTCTCTCTTTCTCTCTCTTTCTTTGAAACGTCCATCTGTGCATCATCTGTAAACACGACTAGCGCCTAAAGTCATGTGGACCATCTTTTCCAAATTGAAGAAATCCCGGTCCATCTGGCTCTAGTTGAAGCTTTGAAATATTGAAAAACATTCTTTAAACTTCGGGGGTACTTCACATGCTCCCCTCCTCCTCCCCTGGACATTTTCAAAATTTTCTCAATCACTGTTCCAAATTTTTTCTTTAAATTTCTTGTAAGAATAAAGTAAAATACTTGGTTAACACTTAATTTTTAAAATGAAAGTTTAAATTTTATTCGGTGTCTTCCTACAGTTAAAGAATTTTTTTTTCAAATGAAATTTGTTGTTTTTTGAAAATTTTAGTAGTCTTTGTGCAAAAGTGTGTGCAATATTAACAATTGTAAAAAATTACAAAAACCAATATTTTGTGAAAAAGGCTCCAAATTTTTTTAAAAAATTTTTGGTACTGATAGTGCCAAGCAAACCCTATACCATGACAAAAATTGCTCTATTCTTTTGTTTTTTCAAAAATTACAAAAATTTAATTTTTATGACTTGTCTCATGTTGGTAATATTTAAAAGACTATTTCTTCATAGTATTATATTTATTAGTATATGTGCTTTAAATAATATCAAATAAAATTTCTCAAAAACACAAGTTTTCTGTAAAAATGAGCTCAAAATCTTGCATTTCCAGAAACTCTCAAACTGGCCATTTTCTCAAAAATGGCTCCAAATTTTTTCTTCAAACTTATGCAAGGGATAGTAGTAATGGCACTGCTTAATATGATGTAAAGTTCATTTCAGTGTACTCTTTGTTTTTTAGAAAAGTACACAATATAATATGAAACCTCAGTAGAGTCCTGTGAAAAAGTGTTTCAAATTTCTCATTTACAGTAATGCTTAAACCCCTGTTTTTTTTATAAAACAGCGCCAAATTTTTCAACGAAATTGGTATTTAGGATGAGGTTTTAGCCTTCTTTAATATTCTTAAACGAATATGCGATTTCTGCTATTTGGAAACTGAAAAGATAAGAATTTTTTTAAAAAAATGTAATTTGGGCGGTGATAGATGGCAGCAGGCAAGGATGGGCAAGACTGCACAGTACCAGTTCACAAAAAGGAAATTAGAAAACTTTACTATGAGAGAGTCTGTTCCATTCTGTTGCACCTCTAGTTTTCATGAGTCTTTTTGTGTCGTATACTTTCAAAAAAAAGGTAGTTGTTGAACAATTTTGAGTATAGTATGGATGATATTAAAAAATAATAATAAATAAGATTTTCTCAAACGGTTCCAAATTTTTTCTTAAATGTTTGTACCCACAATGCTAATGTGCTATAAGACATTTTTAAAATCACAAACAATTTGAAATCAGTGTGTGGGGGTGGGGTGGGGGGGTGTTACAAGCTAAATTACGCAAAAACTACTTATATTTTTGAAAAATTGAACCTGACAATATTTGAAAATCTGTTTTCGATGAGCAGATTTCATTAACAATATTTCTGTCTTCATTAATATAGTTTTAACTTGTGCAATTTTCGATAATGCAGGCACTTCAAAGAACGAGATTTGCACCATTTTTGTAAGTGTATTTAAATGGACTTAAAGAAAAAATGTAAAGAAATCATTTGAAGCCATTTGCAAGAAGATTTTGAAATGTCATTGAGATGTCATGTAAATACCCCAAAAATCAAAACTTTGTTCAAATGTGCATGGCATTGAGTTCTGCCAGATCAACCAGTAACTGTCAAGTTCGGAGAAAGTCGTCTTGACAGTTTAGGCTGTGGTATTGTCCATAGATGGCTGGATGTTTTGTTGTAAACAAATTTTTTAGTATCAGGACCCACCAAATTACTGACTACACATCATACTAGCGAAAGGAATTTACTACTTGTACATACAGCAGAAAGAAATATTCACATTTTGGGATCTAGGACTAACATGAGTTCTCTTTTGAAAAATTGCTACTTTTTGCTGGGGGTTCTACCATACTTCTCTTTCTCCTAGGATGTTAAAATGTAATAGGTGAGAAAGTAAAAAGAAATGAAGTGATAAATGATCTTAGTTTTCATTAACAATAGAAATGCAAGAATCACATTCTTAATAATTGATGGGTTTAGGAGTTACCATTACTGAAAAGTTTCTTACGATAAAAACAATGTAAATAATGATTATTGAAAATATAATATAATTATGTGTTTTATGCCATAGAATTTTTATAATTTTCATCATAGAAATACGAAACTACTCTTTTTTACTCATAGTTCAGTCCTGTCTGTTGAAAGTGGACTAAATATCGCATTTAAAATATTTTATAGGAACATTAGAACAGTACACGGTGTCAAGTGATACAACAACGCCTCCAGCAATTATTATCCATCATTGTCTTTTGTCCACTAAGTGTGTCCACTACTTGTAGAGGGCACACCCAGACAGCTGGCCCTATGAATGGTTTCTTTTGTTCTTGATAGTGACAGTTTAGGAAATAACCTCAGAAATAATGAACTCTGCTCTAAGAATGATTATAATTTTGTATATGGCTCAGATTGCCCTATTGATGATAGTTCTCTCAAAACATCCCGGAAACGCCAGTTTTTCATCTAGGTGGAATATTTCAAAACCCCTTTGAAATCACCTGATAAAATAAAGGGTCCATGTATTATTTCGCTCAAATGATCCAGGACCATCTTGTTTTAAACAGCTTCATAAATTATTATTATTATTGTTATTGTTATTAAATAAGATTCTGTCAAGAGAAAGTTTTCAGTCTCATTTTATTCTTTCAATATTTATTTTACAGAATTAATGTCACCTTTCCTTTTAGAATTTCATGGCCTTGTCAATGCCCAATGTCCTTTCAAGTGGTGAGCATGTTTCATGAAGCAAAAACAAAATTGAAATAATCAAATTTTACATGCCATACAGTCATCAATAAATATTATCCTGGATTTATTATATTAGTTTTGAAAAAAGAAACAAAAACAATTTTGGGGAACATGTGTTACACAAGGACCTGACTTCACTTGTTGAAGGCAGACCACAAAGCAAAACTGGGGAAGTTGGAAATCTAGGTTTCCAATTTGAATCTTCCTCATTGATCTGACTTTTCCTACCACACTCGGAATTTTAGAGACTGTGGTATTTAATTTGTGGAGTGATCATGAATGGCTGGCCTTGGAAAATTTGTAGTTCCTTTCTAAGAGGAGTACCAATACATATTATGTCAGAAGTTGCAATGTGATACCAAATGCTGATTTTATAGAAATCTGGAAACTAAATTTCTAATTTTCAATGTGAATTGTTAAGATTGGAGGGGAAAATATGGAAGAATTGCTTGAGACAAGTAAAACTTCTGTTGCATGCAAATTTTGTTATGAACTAGCATCTTGTGCAATTCAGGAAAAGAAACCAAAAGTTTCAGCATACTGGAGTGATCCTTCTAGTGGTTAGTTTCAATCATTGTCATATTACTACAGTCATAAATAAGTGATCAGATAACTTTCAAATGGCAGTTACTTGGCAAGGCAATATAAGAAACTCAGTTAGTGAATGTGGTAGTACAGGATATATGTACATTTGCAGGGTGATGTCAGCCAGCCTGCCTCTCCCAGTACCGATTCAACAGAGTCAGCATTAGGTGAAGGAGAGGATCCGAATGACCCGGAGTGGACTGTAGAAGAAGAGAAAGAATTTGAAAGGGACAGAATGAAAATGGCAGTTAAGAGATAAAATACACTTCATGATGGAGTTAAATTCTATTTGCATACGGAATATTCTCAATATTGCTGGTTTACTGGCCCAATTATAACAAATTGTATGTTGAGAATTCCTGTCGAGTCAGCTCCACTGTTGTTCCTGCTGAAGGATATGCAGTGAGATGGGCATTGTGGGCATCGTCTGAATACTTGTTTCCCCAACAGTGCATGATGTATGTAAAAAGACCAAATGATGCAGGGATTGCTTCCTCCTAATTAAAAGGGCATCATTTTAAAATGCAAGTGAAAAGTACCCAGTTTATCTGTAAGTGCACTTGAGTGATACAAAAAAAAAAAGAAAAAGAAAAAAAATTAGCTACATGGTCTGCTCCATCGTCTTGCACTTCAAATTTACTGTTCCTGCTTGTTCTTATTTTATTATTATTATTTTTATTTTTTTTCCTTTCTTGAAATTTGTTTCGATCTAGATTGTCAGTGTAGTAATAGTTGAGTTTCATCATGTTGAATTTTTCTGCTTTGTAATAAAAAAAATGTGTGTATACTGTGCATATTACTTGTTGATTTTTGAAAATGTAATTGGGTATAATTTCGACAATTCTCATACAGTTTTCGAGGAACAATAATTATTCTTTCAGTAATTAAAACCTGTGCATAGCTCTGCATCTGGTTTGTCTTTTGTTCTGTGCACCAATGAAAAGGTTTCTTGTGCCTAAAAGTTTTAACTTATTGTTTGTATTTATGAAAAAAAATTGTATAGCGTTATGCAATTGTTTGATTGTGTGTGATGGAATTGTTTTGAAGATAGTATGCAAGAGTTATTCAGAATTTTTTTTTATTTTAATCTCAGGCTAAATTGTTCATGAAATTCTGTTTCTTGTGTGCTTATTTGAGTTTTAATTTAAATTAAACCACTCATGTGAATTGATGGAGCAGGCCTTCATTATTTAGATGTTGATGTACTCTTTATAAGAGCATATATCAGTAAAATTGCCTGCTTGGAAAATTATCACATGCATAACATGAAACTAACCATTCCATGGTAGTGTATAAATGTTCCTGTCCCTTCCCATTCCTGTACCTTCTCCATTGTTATATTTAATGTGGTAGGTGTTGAACCACTTCAGAGCTGATGAGACTGATTCTTGTTTTGGAACCGTGGGAGAAGAATAGGATAACAATTTTTGGTTGGGTTGGGTGTCTTAGACTGTGTAAACAAAAATGTGAAATATGTCCATACACAATATTTACACAATGTGGAAGGCACTTGCTGAAGAAGTGAGATGTAGAGTAGATTTTGTATGTATTCTCCAGCACTAATACGCTTATAAAAACTTTAAGGAGTGGAGTCATCCTCTTTTCATCGAAGATTTTTGTTTTTCCCATATGTTTTTGAGGTAACTCTGCCCCCACCTACTTACCGTTTCTCTTTCTTTTCTCTGGTTTTCTTTCTTTCTTTCTTTCTTTTTTTCCTTTTTTTTCTTTTCTTTTCTTTTCTTTGTAGTATTTTGTCATTGTTAGTATAAATGGCTGTTAGCTGTTTAATGTGCCTTTTTTGTTTTCAATAAGTTTCCTAAACTTTAATTTACATGAACTCTAAAAAGAGAACATATCTTTGTGAGCCACAAATGACACATGGTTAAACACCATACAATTATCTGAAGTGTTTGCCATTATTTGTTATGTGACCTAGTTTATGTTGTGAATGTTATGTCTGTTTTATATGTATATATTGTGTAATAGATAGCAAGCATTCCTTGAAAAAGTTGCCTTGTGAGCATGAGCTATGATTCTTACGGTTTTTTGTTTGTAAATAATAATTTCTGTGTGTTTAAATTTCCCCAAGTCAACATCATGTCTTGCAGTGTATAGTTGTTGACTGTTCTGATGTAGAATAGTTGTCAGAAAGAGTGAATTTTTGGGAAATTTTTTCTTTGTGTATGGTGAGTACATGTGTGTATGTGTACAAGGAATGCTTTGCCAATTGCTTATATTGTCAAGAATTTTGTCACTGTGTTTGGAGACTTTGCTGGCATTTTCCCAGGTAATCGTATGGTAATGTTGCAAATATCCAAGCTAGGCCATTGGTGGTTTTAAAATTGTACATCACAAAAGTAATGTTCTCAAAAGCTCAAGGAGCACTCCGCAGAGTGGAGACCTGACACAATTGTTTGTGACAGTTATGTAAAAATTAATTAACCCAGCACTTGGTCTCCTAGGTGGGTTATTTTATTTTGTAGATCTCAAATCGTTAGAAATACTTGACACTATTGTATATTGGTTTGCCTGCATTATGGACAAGTGCTGTCATAATTTTTGTGAGCGATGATGTCCAGCCAGATACAATTGTCGTGAACAGTTGTTGCATAAACTTGTATAGTCATGACATGCACTAGTATAATTTTAATAAAAATATTAGTTACTGTATTACATGCATCTTTTTTCCTTATCAAAACTCCTTACAATTGTCTATTGATTTTTCTGTAACATTGATGATAAAAATTGTGTACGTATTACATAAAGTTATTTGCTAATGGGTTAAAATTTAAAAAGAACAGAGTGAGAACTTCATTGTTCAAATTCTTTTTGTCACATTTTGTTTAATCAATGATAGGGAAGCTTTATCTATTGGCCAGGACACTGAACTGTGTATGTTAGTGTTTCTTGATTTATGGCGTAAATGGTCATGATTTTCACATAATTTGTACAGTTGGTGTTATCTGGAAAAGTCACGATTTATTGTAGTGTGTTAAAAAGTAATTGCTTTTGTTATATGTAAAAGGATCAGATTTAAGTAACGTGTATATTACGTTTTAGTGTTTTCTTTTTCTCTTTAAGTTCAGTGTTATAGTGAGTGCAGAAGCCAGGTTAGCACCTGTGAACCAGGATTCCTTAAAACAAGTGTAAATTCATTTCAAAAGCCGTGCAGAAAAACCAGAAAGTTAAAGTAAAATAATTTGGTAGATGAATATTCAGAAGAGAATGAGCAAATTGTAAATTGTAATTGGTGAAAGTGTGTTCCAGGCATTCGGTGACGCCATTTTTGTTTGGCCTTGTTTTCAGTGACCATCTACTTAAAGTGCATTATCCTGTTATAAAATTGCGTCACTGTAATTTCATTCATTGAATAAATGTTCATTTTGGAAGGAATAGGTGGGTGTGTTAGAATATATATATCCTTTTTAAAATGAGCTTCAACTGTTTTTGCAGCCTCTGAAAATCATGGCCAAAATTACAAGAATAACACCTCTTTCAACCTTGAACCTTCTGCTGCTCCTTCATTATTCTTTGATGTACATAACCTCGTGTTTGACATCATCGCGATGGCAACCTATCTCTTTAACCTCGTCTCTTCCTGCTATTCGAAATTCATAGTTCATCTACAGGCATACATTGTAGTTTTGCCCAAGTCTCCTCTTCTGCAGGTAAACCATGCCATGTCACATAAATATAATCCAAATTATTTCGGAAGTATTTGCTGCAGTCAGGCACATGTCGACTCGTGGTGGCTGCTCCGAAAGGCTCTAGGGCGGCGCCCTCCCCAGAAAAACCAACTTCGGGAAAAGTTGCAGAAGTTATTGAATAAATTGAAACTTGCAATAAATCGACTCGTTTAATTTGTGCATACCGCAATGCAATTTTTGAGGACGAATTTAGTTTTAAGTGCCCGATTATGCGAAAGATAAATGTTTTTGGAATGGGTAGCATCGTGGACTATCGGGAGTCCGTCCGTAGCTGGTGCATGCGAGGCAATGGAAGCTTGAGGAAGAGTGGGGGTACTGGTAGTTGGGTGGGGCAGCGTGCTCCTATTAGGGTTTTGTTCAGGAGGTCTGCGGCTATTAACTTAGCTAATGCTTGACGTGCCACCCTCAGGCTGATGACGTCGGCGTATTCCTGAGGCAGTGCGTCGCGGAGATCTGTGGTTGATTTCGTAAGTTGTAAAGGTTGAAGGGAAGGTAGAGGGCAGCTGACTCAAAACGTCATACCTCTCACCGTCTCCTTCCCCTTTAGACGATAGACCAGGTGAGGGGGACACGGAGTCGAGCTTCGAGATGGCGGCTCTTACCCCAGCAATCATAGCCGACGCTCCTGCGATGGCAGCAGCAACAGAGGCAGAATGCGAGCGCGTCATCATCAGAGGGCTCTTGACGTATCGTATGCACTTCACTGACTTCGGCTACCTCGCGTGTACCTCTGCTTCCCTCTGGCTCCGCCGGGCCCATTTATAACTGCGCCTCGCTTGCATTCGGCAGCGCTTTTAGAGGTCGCTGCCGGAATGTTTGCGTCGTTGCATGCCGCTCGCCTTGGGAGTCGCCCCGGCACGGTGTGATGTTGAAATGGCGGCTCGCCACACGAAGATTACCGACCCTTTCATCGGATTTGATTATTTACAGTTTTTGTTTGCTGGAAATATTTTTAAAATCTATAATTTTCGCATATACAACTGTATAATCCGTTTTTCAACGTAAAAGTTGTGCTAGACAAAGTTAAAATCGAAACGTGCTAATCAGTTGTACCCTATAATGCCATAGTTTTATTCGTGCAAGAAATAATTTGAAGAGGTAAAATAAGGTATGTTACCACATACATACATTGCCGCCTCTCAGACGTACATGCCGCCTCTCCTAATTCGCGACCCACCAGCCGCCACTGAACATTCTGCGCATCTCCATAGAACCATCTGTTGCATCTCCATAGAACAGTTGCAAAGTTCGTCGAGTTGCAAACAAAATGATTCTGCATATGCCAGGTTTCGTAACGTGGCAGCTGAGGGTATTATCTTCAAGATGGAATATGGCACGACTTTTCGCGTCTTTCTCGGTCGTGCCGCTAGAGTCGCGTAATCTGCAGCACAATTCTATACGGTCGGATAATTTTGCGGCAGGATCAAGAAAGACGCAAAACGTCGTGTTATATTCCATCTTGAAGATTATACTCTCAGCTGCCACGTTACGAAGCAATGCTATGCAGAATCATCCTAGCAACTCGACGAACACCTAACTAATCTCTGTTTTACCCCTGATCACAAGTTGCAACGCAAAGTAACGGCTTGCTATCAGTACCAACATTGGTCGCTGCTTAGCCTTGCGGTTTACTTTACCTTCAGACCAAATTGGTCACAAAAACTCTTGCACTTCCAGGTGCTGCTGCTGATCAACTTCTCGGAAACTCAAGGATATCTTTCAAACAAATCTTTAGCCCATGCGCTCTCCCTTCCCACACCAAAACTCTAGGAATCTGGCCCTTCGCAATGGAGCGCAAAACTCACGTCAAAAGCCGGACAGACGTTTGCGCCGTTGGCAATGTTCATTGCTGTTGTTAAGTTAACGGAAAGATAACTCGGAAAACATTTGTCTATGTACATTCTGGGACTCGTATACTGTTGTTATTGAACGTTCTAGAAATGAGTAGGGTAAAAAGCCATAAACTAAAAGAAATAGCTAAGCAATTCCCAGAGGATGGGATTCTATCGGATGATTCTGTGCTTAGGTGTGATGGTTGTGATTGTGAAATAGCAGTGTAAAGCCTCTTATCTCACTTGTCAGGCAGAATTTTGCAACAAAAGTATGCAACAAGCCCTTCAAAGATCGTAAAAGCTTCATTGGCAGCTGTTTTTAAAAATGCGGATGAAATTTAGGCTAGGCGCAATGAATTTGCTCTTGACCTAACATCCACTCTTATACATCCACACAAAGAACACTTTCCGCTCCCTTAAAGATCCGTTCTCGAGGTCCGCGCGAGTGAATCGGCAGTATAAAAATCGACAGTTTTATAATACCGCCAACCGCAACTGATTTTGTCAGGAAGAGAGACCAAGCTTTCCATTCAGCGATCGACCTTGGAGGACAGCGCAGACATAACAAAATGTTGGTATAATTTTTCAATTATGAAGTCATCTCAGCCTGTTCGGTATTTCATTTAAATTTGTCAGTTAGCCGTCGGGCGGCGGCGGCGGCCTGACGCGCTCGCTGGCTACCCCTCACCTGTGACGTCACGCACCCAGCCAGTCGGCCAGCAGCCCCGGCCGCCGTTCTGATTAATTACTCGGAGACGACGATTAATTTGTTTACGTAATTAGTTGCCATTAAATAGCTCTATAAGATGGCGTATTTGGTTTTGTGGTAACTAATTGCTTGGTAGATCCAGAGTAATCTTCGCTGGCTCACGGTAATTACGGAAAAATTGAAGGCAAGAAAAATTATTTTTGCGTAATTAATTTAGCAATTAAATAGTTCTAAATGAGAAAGGTGGCATATGTGGTTTGGTGGTAACCGAGTGGTAGTGCCTGCGTAAGTCACGAAGTTCGTGACCGGGAGGCAACAGTGTATCAAATGATGTCACTGCAACGCCTCTGACCGGGGTCCTAGGTTGAAAGTCTGACGACGGCAGGATTTTCGACATAGCTTTTAGCTAGGTCAAATTCAGTCGCTGTCTGGAGGAGAATTCTAGCGACCGGCTGCTCTGATCGGTAGTTTTCCGTGGTTTCTGCGATCAACACCAGGCGAATGCCGGAGCAGTACCCTACCAAACGGGCCACGGACCGCGCGCGATCTCTCCTTCCTCTTCCTTGTCCTATCCTCTCCCCCTTATACACACACACACTTACATGCACTACACTACCACATATTCCAGGAGATCGGTCGGGAACTTAGAGCTTGTCCCGGCTGGGGCGGTGCTCCGCTGGTGGGAGAGTCCTGGTTGAAACCCCACTGGCCGACGGTAGGCCCCTTCACCGGATATCGCCATCCCAGCGGGAAGATCACCGCCATCTCCCGAGAAGCTTTATGCACTACACTTGTGGCTAATTACCAAAGCAGTTGACGCGCCCGGAAACACGAAAAAAACAATCAATCAAACGTAGATTGCATTCCCGAGCGCGCGCGACGCGTGGGCTGCCAGACTCCACGCGCCCAAAGGCGTCACACGCACTTCGCCGTTGCGTTGAATTCCTCTCGCGCCGAATCTTTCGCGCTTGTTTCTTGTGTTCCTGTCAGAGTAACGCAATGTTCTGTCGGCACTATACAGTTTTCAATATGACTGAATAAAGAACAAAGAACTTAGCTCGAAGTTTGATACTCCAACAAGAAGTACTCTGTGTATATAGCTGTCAAGTAGACAAATATTTTTCGCGTTCCAATTTTTGAACTTAGTTCGCTGAAGGGTTTGTTTTGAATCCGTGAACATATTTAAAATATCAGTAAATTGCAATGTTTTTGTACAGATGGAGTTGACACACGACCGAGTGAAATACAGGGAACAAAATCAATTTAGGTGATATTCAGTTGACATTACCGCTTCAGAATTGCCCCGTTTATTGGATATTGACATAAGTGACAGAATAACTCCACCCACAGATGTTCAGAATGGCTGTTCATTTCCATTGGGTATCAGCAGTGTTTTTCATGGAGAAATTTCTGAAGCAAACTACATGACATCAGGAGATGATGTAAAGAAAGTTATTTCTTGTTATGTACATGTAAAGGATTTGGATGTTTCATTCAAGCCTGGAGATCACAATTGCCATTTACCCTGCAATTTAGATACAGAAGTGGAAAAATTCGCCACCTATTTGAAAGTGAAAGATGTATTAAATAAAATGCAATATTAATATTCAAGCCAGTGTGAAAAAGAAAACCAACTTTCAACATATTCCAACAATTGCCTCTCTAAACTATGTGTTAAAATATTGTGTTGATATCAGATCTGTACCTAAAAAGGCATTGCTTCTTATTCTATCAGAGAGTGCATCAGACCGTTTTGACAAAAGATGTCTTCAAGAACTTTGTAGCAAAGAGGGATCAACTCTGTATAATACTCGTATTCTTGAACCTGGTGTGACTATTGAATTGTTTAGCACTCTTTCCTTCATGTCAACCACCACCTTTGGGAAGCATTTGGGAACTTTTGCCTCGATTGTTGCCTCGACCATATTCGATTGCTTCCTCCCCATTGATATCTCCACAATCGGTACGCGTTGTCCTGTCAGTGGTGGAGCAACCAGTTTTCACTGGTTGTCTGGTCTATGTTCAGGATGGCTGCATGATGTTCTTGCTCCCTTGCTGGGAGCTTGTAAGGAGTCCTTTGAGAAGCAAATGGAGGAGCTCTCATTGAAGCCTAAACAGACCGTGCAGGTACCTGTGTCATTTTCGGAAAACACACAATTTTGCTTACCTGATGACCTCTCAGTGCCTTTAATTTTTAATTGGACCAGGTACTGGAATTGCTCAAATTCATTGGTTTCTTGCAACACCGAAGTGCTCAGAGAAAGATGTTACCTGATGTTTCTTTTGGAGAAATTTGGTTGTTTTATGGATGCAGGTATTCAGACAGAGATTTTTTATTTAGATCTGACCTTACATAAATTTATGGAAGAGGGGATTCTCAGTCGCTTTTTTAGTTCATTTTCCCGTGAAACTACTAACAATGGGATAAAGTATGTTCAGGCATTCCTGAAGAAGAAGCGCTCTCTCTTCTTTTGAATATGCAGAAGGAGGCACTTACAGAGCAGATATTTGTGGCTGTGATTATGGAAAACTGAGTAATGAGATAAAAATAACTATGTCATCTTGACATGTGCAAGTGAGCAAGCATCAAAATTGTTAAATAAGGAATGTTTTTCAATGGTAACAACTTCTGATAATTTATTTAATCATTGTTAAAATTTTGACATTGTTTGTGAAACATGAAAAACAATAGGAGAAAAGATCCACAATTACTTGTCTTCCAGGAGAAATTCAACAATTGCTAACTAAATACAGAAAACAAGAAAAACAAAATACCATTCCTATGAAATCACAAAGCAAAAAAGAAAAATGTGCCAGTCCTGATACAAGGAAAAAATTGTCGCACAAAATATGCGTGTGTAAAATGTGATAATTTCTTATGTTTACATAAACGTGCAAAAATGATTTGTTTAAAGTAGATAATGTAAATACCATGCTAATATTCGGATTATGACTGAGAAATAAGTGTGAGTAACTGTTTAGTATTGATTTACACAATATTCTGTTTTCTTCTTCTACAGCATTATGTAAAATGAACCAGATACAAAGGAATGGTAATGGTTCTACTTTTTTACGTGGTATGTGGACGCACTTGATATATTATCGTGAGCCGTCCGCTGCCACCTCAAAATGGCTGTATCTGAATTAAAACGTAGGTACAAACGAAAATTCTGGTGGAAAAATCCTGTACAAACCGGGTACAAACGAGTGGTAAATGGTAAACACTTTTTACGAAGTATGGTGACGCTCACTTTTCAATGGCTGTGTCTTCATTAAAACTTTGGTACAAACGAAAATTCAGGTGGAACAATCCGGTACAAATCAGGTCAAACAAATGGTAAAGCTTTCACAGTTTTATGGGGTATGTTTACGCGCTTGGTGTATGGTTAAAGTAACCGTCCGCTGCCACCTTACAAAGGCTGTATCGTAATGAAAACTTTGATATAAAAGAAAATTCTGGTGGAATAATCCGGAACAAAGCGGGTACGAGGAAATCTAATGGTAGGGTTTCACGGTTTTTATGGGTGTAATGTGTGCTTTGTGGTATAGTTGGCAATGAGCCGCCGCCGCCGACTTAAAATGGTGGTATCTTAATTAAAACTTTGGTACAAACAATAATTCTGGTGGTAACAATCCGGTACACACCAGGTACAAACGAATGGTAATTGTTGCACATTTTAACTGTGTGTGTTGAAAGCGCATTGTAGTGTGGTTAACGCGAATCCGTCCGCCTACCTTAAAATGGCTGAACATTAATAAAAACGTGAAGGTACAGACGAAGATTCAGGTGGAGCAATCATTCAAACCAGGTACAAAGGAATGTTAAATGTTTCACATTTTTACGAAGTATGGTGACGGACTTGGTGAGTATGATTAACGTGAGACATCCGCCGCCAACTTGCAATGGCTGTATCTTATATAAAACTTAGTACCAACGAATATTGGTTGGAACTATCTCGTACAAACGAAGATAGTTATGGTTTCGTAGTTTTACGTGATATGGTGACGCGCATGGTGATATGGTAAACATGAGCCGTCTCTGCGACAACCAAAATGGTTGCATCTAATAATTAAAATTTTTGGTTCAACTTTCTGACCTCTGCAGACATCTCGCCGCGTTCTTCGGCGGTCTCTGCGTGCTACTAGGGCAATTCGATATGTCGAAGCGTAGGAAGAGGGGCGGTGAGCAGTTTTTCAGTGGGCGAGAACGTTGTGCAATGACGAAGTGGAGATTATATCTACTCTCTCTCTCTCTCTCTCTCTCTCTCTATATATATATATATATATATATATATATATATATATATATATATATATATATATATATATTGAAACGCACCGCGTTTCCACCCAAAGAAACGGCGAGACATCAAGCAAGAACGCGGCAGAACGGTTGCAAGAGGGCGCTCGCTAGCCACGAAAAACGGTTACGGGCGGCGAGGTGTCGTCGGTTGGCCAAGCCATTAGGAACAGCGAAGGCCGCGAGGAGTCAGTGTCTGGCTGGCCGCCGGCGAAGAAGGACGTATCTGGGGCTGCTCCGCGATCCGAAAAGCAAGCTAGTATCGCGAACGAACGAGTGCGGAAAGATTAATTAGGCAGGACAATTTGTGCGTGATAACAATCAATAGTCGATCGGACATATGGCCAAAGTGATAGCTGCTATTTGGAGTAACACAGATCAAAAGACGTTGAGTGGATCAGGTGGAAAGGAGAACGTGCTCGGAAGCGCAGCGCCTCCTCGGCTGGTCCCAGTGGAAACGACCCGGCAGGCAGCGAAGGAGCGCGGGAGCAACGAAAGTCCCCGAGCCGCCGACGCTCGTAAAGGAAGAAGTAACGGTGTCTTCTTCGATCGATAAGATCGAGAGACTAACAGTGATTCTGGGTTATATGAAAGAAAGGTAGAGACCACCTGATATTGTATCATTAGTAGTTTGTATGGAATTAATAAATGGATTCAGTTTATTTTGTTCTACCGGAACAGTGGTGTTTGATTAATAATCCAGGCCCATTCGAGAAAGAATACGCAGCCCTTACAAATGAATTTACACAAACTCCCTGACCATTATACCCGGTACGTCACGGATTGGCATGACAGTATGGACTCGTGTATTTAGAAATGTGGCTCAGGTTAATTTAACAAGGGGTATTGACATGTTGCAATAAATTGAAGACATTTAGAATTCCATATAATTGGAGAATAAATAATATCTTGAATTAACAGAAAAATGTAATAATTTTAAACATAACAGTTTGAACAGGAAATATTGAAATAAAACGTTATTGCATGTGATTGTTTACTAGAAAAAAGTAGTAGAAATTTATTATTGTCATTTATGAAATTAAATACTGTTTGAGGAAATATAAAATATTTATAGGGAAATATTGACAGGCATTAAGTAATTGAATGTAAATGTTATTTAGTTAAATAAGTGGTCAGTCAATCCAGAAACAGTATGCAGAGTACCTCATATGTATGTGTAAAGAGAAAACAGTGTGTATAATGTTATAATTTGTTAGAATAATTATTTGTGTACATGATAACGTACCATAGTTAAGTGAATTGTTTTCAATGTTAACTAAAGCAAGGAAATTAGTAGAATTTGTAGGAAAGTAGCTAGATACAAGAAGTTAATGTCATTTTGGTGTGATTGTATATGTGTTATTTTGAGCATATGAACTGGATCTGCAGATAACTATCAATCATCTAAAGGGTGTAGCCAGGTGTGGAGGGGCATTGTTCATTAGCAGTGAATGGAAATGAGTGTAGTGAAGGGAATTAATATTGGTTTGTTGAGATGTTGAGGTAATGTTTGGCTTTGCATACAGTATATGTTTGTTATGTATTATTGAGAAATGTAGGTGTGTGAAATGGGACTGTGGATTATGTTTGTGAATTTGAATTGAAGTTGTGTACCAATGTTTTTTAGAATTTTCCAAGTGTTATTTATATTATTTGATATGTGATATGTTTCATGAAAGAATTATTTTATTAGTGATTCATATTGCATAGGTGATGTTAACATTTGTTTGCAGAGAGTGGATATTTGTATGTCATATCTTGGTAACTGTATAGTATGAAAATTGGGTTGGTCATAATGGGCCTTTATACAATTGAGGTTTTTCATTGAAATACTAAAAACAAATAAAATTGTATTGGCTAATGCCTAGAATCGCTGATGAGTCATTGTTTCCAATGCAATTACTTGGGGTCGACTAATTAGATCAGGGACTTAATTGCGGTATTCAGTATTGCGAGCGCAGACAGGCTGAGACGTATTGCAAAGCACGGAAGCACTGTAAAGCGATTGAGAAAAAATGAGTGAACGATGCGAAGCAGTTAACGAAGACGAGAGATTAGATTGCGGCAGCAAAATGGAAGCTCAAAAGACGATGTTGGAACGGAATAAGAGAAGATAGAGCGTGCTTAGAAGACTCGGATGAAGGAATCGGCGGAAGTACGTTTCCTGTGGATAGTAGGGACGCTGGGTTGATAAATTAGATGACGTCAGGCGATTGTTTCGATGAAGAAGTAAAGCCACATCAACGCCGATGAACCAGGTAGCAGGAACCCAAGTCAGGAGTACCAAGCAAGACATCAGATTTGATGACCCAATAATGAAAATGATCAACGACAAACTTGATAAAAATGGCAGAGGAACAAGAAAAGATCGGAAAAACAAACATGGCGATTGAAGAACGAGTGAAAATCGACGAAGAACAGAGTAGGAAGATGATGGAAGAACAAAGGCAATCGAGGAACAAGGAGAAAAGATCCAAAAGCAGTTTATGGCGATTGAAGAACGAATTGAAATCGGCGAGAAGAACAGAAGGAGGCGATTAAACGAATTGAAATCGGCAAGAACAGAACGGAAAGTTAATGGAGGAAATTAAAAACAAATAGGACCTCTTAACAAGCAAATCGAAGCCCAGCAGAAAATGAAGAAGATAGCGGAAAGGGTCGAGATTCAAAAACCAATCCATCGCCAGTAAATTTGTAGAGCAGGATCAGAAGATAGAATCCAGATTGACCAAATTGGGCGGGGATTGAAACCGACCTACTTCAACAACGGAAAATTTTCTAAAGCAAGGAGGTACAAACCAGATTCGGAATGAAATCCAGATGGCGGAGAGCAAGAGGGCGAACATCAGGATCAAATCACGAACGAGGTGCGCAAAGGGAAGAAGACACCAAAATGATGCAGCAATTAATTAAAGAAGAAATCAAGGGATATGCGCATGTGCGAAAAATTATCATCACCACGTCTGACGATAGAGCTAATCAAAGAATGCCGGACGACGCCGATCATTGCGGGCGGAATACCCACTTTACGCCTCCAAAATCATTGAAGTTTTCGGGGATGGTCGAGAAAACCCATGCGCATTCATGCGGGCAGCGGAACGACACACCGTGATCAACACATCGGAAAGATGCAAGGTCCAGTTTTGTATTTGATGTTGGAGGAACGCCCCCGGACGTGGGCCGACGCATTTGATGTATTTCGGAGACGCTGAAGAATTTCAAGACCGGTTCTATGAGCGGTATTGGAACGATGAAGATTCAAATGAATGTGATTAAATCTAATGAATGGTTATTATACTCAGTCGATGGGAACTCTGCGGGAATATACGACGCAACGTGTTGGAGATTGGCAGGACACTACGTCCTCAATGAATGATCAAGAAATTGTGTTTATTGACACGTCAGTTTCCCGTGTCGATCCAAAATAATTTGAGAAGTTCGAACCATACCAATTTAGAGAGCTTTATGAACGCCTTAGGAGGATATGACTTAACATTTGCCAATGCCCCGAAGAATAAGAGGGAAGGAAACGTAAACGCGTTAAGAACGGAACCAGTCAATAGACAAGGGAATGGTGGTGGGGCAGGCAACCAGTGGACGCGACACGAGACAGGAAGCCGGTGGCAATCGGAACCGAGTAACCGAAGACCGGAGTGGGGTGGACAAGATCCAAACCGTCGAGAAGAGAGAGGAACGAACCGAGGTGCGCCAATCAATCAACACGGCCTGGTCAAGTGGAGGACAGAGACATCTTTAAACAGATAGAGTCCGTGATGACAGGCGAGCCCCACATGACGGACACAAAGGGAAGAAAAAGGCTGAATGTGGTCCCTATCAGTACGATTCTAAGTCGGTGTCCTATGAATCACAACCGTGGCAGAAAAAAGTTCGGAAGTTCGCATGAGAAAATGTCCACGATCGAAGTAGAATGCGAAGGGGTGGTAACGGAAGCACTGGTTGATACTGGATGTACTGCAACAGTTATATCAGAGGAATTTTATAATGAGAGTTACCCGATTGCGAAGGAAGCAAGTAATGTGCTTGCCCATGAATAGGGCGTACGTGGGCCATAGAGGAAGAAGTCAGAAAGCCCTATCACGGAAACAAATAATGTTTAATGCTGAAATTGGCGATCAGAGTACGAAGTGGTAGCTCCAGTAGTAAAAGAAGTTGTTGTATCCGATGATTATAGGGACAGATTTTTTTATCCGAACGACGCGCGATGTCCAGTCTTGACCACGGAAGTGGTAGAACTAGGAACGTAATTTGGAATATTATAATAGTAAATTCTCCTCCTGCTCTTTAAAAGGAAACTTTCTGAGCAAGAATGAAATAAAACCCGCACTTTGTTAAATGAAACACATCATATCTATTGACTGAAACCGCCACGACCGAATAAAATCTCAGGTTTCCCGCAGACGTCTGTGGTTGCAAGGACAAGTCTCGGCTCTATGTTGATTTCAATGTAAAAGTACTGCCTCCTGGATATCTATTCTCCAGAGAAGTCCGATAAAACACCTGAATTAAGAACAAAGGGATTTTACCGAAAAACCGTAATCTGCCGAAATATATTTGAAGCGATAGCTGTAAACAGCGGGATTATGTTGTCATCAAATCAGGAATGAACGATAATGGGTTAATCTTTTTAACACTACTCATGAAATCTTAGTTAGTTCCTACGATGCTAGGTAAAAAAACTATTCTTTACTCTTCTATTGTCAATACAATTACTCATCAGGTGTCAGACTTGCATAAATATGGTTTGTTTATTGACCGTCGATAAAGTACTTCTACTTTATCACACATGCGTTTTTACTGCGTCTTTGTACATTAGCATTTTCGTGACCATTAATTAAATAAATGTAGCATTTGTAAACATGAGAAATGATTAGACTTGACATTTTGAATTAATAAATATTTTCAATTTATTTTCCGAAATTATGAGAATTTCATATTCTGTTGTTGCTAATATTTACTTTAAATTATGAACTACTCTAAATAATAAATAGATAATACTTTAAATTATGAAATAATTGAGAACATTTGGACATTACTGTGAATTGAATTCGTAAAGGGATTATACGGTTTAACTATAGTTAAACAAACAATTTCTTAAGCTATTGCGGATTAAAAAGGAGGCACAAATTGCAGGAATCGGTAATATTAAAGACAGAACATGGATGGTTAAAATATATCTAACAATTTTATTTATCATTCATTTTATACATAAGATGTATTTTTGTTTTATAAAACTTACTCTAAATTTTGATTGTAATTGTTTCATAAAGTTGTTCCCGGGAAACAGAAACAACATCATACGCATCTGCCTTACTTTTAAGCTTCTGAAATAACATTTTATTATAATTTAAATGTAAAGACATGGATCAAAACATAGAAACAGAAAATACGAGTGAACTAATGAAGCTCGTGCAATAAGGTTTTTTTTTTTTTTTTTTGTTTTTTTTTCTAAATTCTCATACACGTTGTGTGTGTTTAGTACCATGACACGATACTTAAAAGTCTCTAAAGGCGATATAAAATACTGATTCTTTGATCACAACACAAAGCATGAATTTATGGATTATTACGTGGTGTTTCATGCACAAGAAAAGGATGTGTTGACTTACATGTTTGTTCAATTAAACGACGTAAATGTCACAGTTATTCACAATCTTCTTCCTCGCAGTCATTGTGAGGTTCATCATCTTCCTGAGAATTATTTTCACACTCACAATCACCACAGTTCATGTCGTCACACTCTAACTGCTGATCTTCACTTCCCAAGCCCTCTTCATCCGGTACATCTCTGTCCCACCCGGGACAATTACCATCCACACCCGGTACACATTCTTCATTCGCATTCCTCACCGCTACAAAATCGGTTTCGTCCGTCATTTTTAGTCTCTCTTGAACTTCCGCTACTTTCAGTAGTCCGCTGTCACGGTGAAGTTTCCGAAAATCGTACATTAGTGTGTCGTGTAGTGCTTCCAGCGATACAATAGTGAATCATACAATCGTTTTCTTCATATTACAGCCTGTAATACCAACAGACTCTACAGCCAGCAAGTTGTGCAATGGGAAGAAACCAATGATCGGCAGACAGCGACTACGTGCAATGTACGCAAGCCGCAGGAACCATACGGCGTTGACTGATGAAATATCGTTGAAGTTTTTTTCATGTAATAACGTAGATCGTTTCTCGTTAAATAATCACGGAGCGATGGCAGGTTCAGGCGTGTGTTTTCTCACATGCTGGGCCGGAAGCACGCTCCGAGTTGCAGGGCCGACGGCGACAGCTGTGTCGTCGTAACTGCGTGAAGAGCGGCGTAGGCAGCACGGCCGGCGCGGCGCTGGTGGCGGCGGCGGCGGCGGCGCCTGTCCTACGCGTCGATGCAGCCCAAACAAGCGATCGGGCGTCGCGCTCGCGTCGCCTCGTTGGCGGTCTGCGCTGCGTGAGACAGAGGCAGGCGAGCAGGGCCACAAGGTCGCTCGAGCGCGGGAGCAGAAGCGACGTGACGCGACGCAACGCGGCGGGCGCTGGGCGACTGAGTGACGCCCGTGGCGTTGGCGCTCGGCCTGGTAGGGTGGAGAGCGAGCGGTCCACTCCCTCGCGCCGCCACCCCGCGCCTGCGCAGTGGCGCCCGCCGCAGGGCCTCCGTTTCCGCTTCGCCACGTCTTCGCCCCCGCCCCATTTGAAATGACGCAGCCAGTTCTGGAGTTACCTAGGAAGAGAGCGTGACAACTGACTTTAAAATGCAACAAAAAACTGAATTGAATCGTTTTAAATCTCGGAACGCTATTAACACAAATGCGTTCGAAATAATTAGGAAACGCAATTCGAAAAAAGAAAATACGAATTTCTTAAAAAAATATTAAAAAAATTTAAAAAAACCTCAAATTCAGATGCGTCAAGCGGAAGCAAACCAAAAGAGTAATTCAAATGTGAATGGTAAATATATAGCTTGTGGTTTCGATCCGAGTGATGTTTATTGTAGGACGTAAGCGTAGACAGACATATCGAAAAAAAATGTTGATAACTGGGGTACCTAAAATTTATATTTCCGTATAAATACATTCACTTAGTAAACTAAAAAATATACGCTAATCTTAAATTTGGCAACTCACAAAAGGGGATGGTACCTTTCTAACTTGAACAGAATATTACAAAGATATTAGTTCCAGGGCTTTTTTTTCTTCTGACGAGATTATTCCTCTAAAACGCTCCGCTCGGTCGACCACGCCCCAGCTTCCTCGTCATGCGCCATCGCTTGCCCGCGGCCCGTTGACTGCCACGCCCTCTCGGTTGCCTCCTCCGCCACAGGCGCCTCTGGTCGATGGGGCGTCGCGTCGGTTCGGGTCTCTTCGCGCTGCTACAACTGCGCCTGATTGATTTAATGAAACGGATACGCTTTATGACGGCCTAGCACTTCACGCAACTCGAACGTTGTGTATTGGGAAATTCATAGGTTCGTGACCCGAAGGTGGCAAGATTTTCGAGACCAGTTAAGTACCTGGACCGCTACGAGGGGGAGAATTCTTGAGATCGGTTGCTCTGAAAGGTCGTTTCCGTGATTTCCTTCGATCATGTGATGGCTAAGGACGAGCAGTTCCAAACAACGGGCCACAAACGCGTCCGATCGTTCTTTTCCTATCAAGTCCTCACTTCCATTCGATGGACGAGTGGAAGGTTGATTTTCGTCCTCATATTCTGTGTTTTTTCTACATTGCAAAGACATTATTAATCCATGGGCAATAGGACTGAAGTGACAAAGAAGACGACACCATGGAGATTGGAATTCGAAAGGCGATTAACTCTAAAAGTACCTCGAGTTAGTTGTTCTTGGCTAGCTAGTAGATCTTTGAAATACACTCTTCCATACCTCTTCCATACGTGATGAAAACTATTGAAAAAATAAAATCAGTTGTTTGATTCTCAGTTATCGATGAGCCACCAGAGAGAAACTAATTCAGAGAAGATATGAAATCGCACACTGGTATAAATATTCTGTTAAACCATTTTGTCTTTATGATTTCGAATGATAACAAGTCCGCAATATTAGTGACCTATGCTTATCTTTTAATCTAGGAAAGCTTAAACCACTATTATTTTTGTCTCTGAAGCAATTCAACATTTTGCTACAGTAAATCTAGTACCAGGGTGTGATCGAATGCGGTCACTTTTTCTTAGTTGCAGAATTGGCCGGAAGCCAGAAATGATAACCGCGAACTTGGTGTACTGACCTCTGAAATTATCGGGAAAATAGATGCAATTGATTCAGGAAATCAGGTCCAAATCAGGTTTTTTCATTGAATTGGTTGATAAAGAGTCGGAATTTCCATAAAACGTCTTTAAATAATAGTTTTGTTTTGGAAGATTAAACGCAAAACATACTCGTACAATTTATTTATTTAATGTCAACATCAGTTAAAAACTGTTTGACGTACTTTAGGGAGAGGTGCAATCTGTGCACGGTTTCTTGAGCTCTGAGATCTCTGCCCTAACTCATATACATAGTATTAGTTGAATTTTGAATTCAGGCGCAACGTGCGTTTTGCAAGAACTGGTATGAAAACCCGCACCTGTGTAACAAACTATTTGCAAAAGGAAAAGGCATTTGTTGTTTTGTTCGTTAGAACTAGTTGATTGTGTTGAATAACTCTTGAATTAAATACATATTAATTTAATAAATCTTGTGTTGATGATGAAATTACTTCCGTACATGGAAATTAAATATTATCATTATTGTTTTATTATCATTTAACCGTGCACAGTTCACAGGTACATATAGAGAAATCTCAAGTTCAATCAAAGCATGCTACCAAATTATTAATATAACTTACAAATAATTCTATATGAATAAACAAAATGAATAGTTATCACAGAGGCGATCGACTGCGTATTTACATGTATATCGTCAGTTAATAATAATAATAATAATAATAATAATAATAATTATTATTATTATTATTATTATTATTATTATTACAGTCATTCAAATTTTCCATAAGATTTCTTATCTCTTAGGTCTATTTTACTCCTTCTCCCTTCCAAAATTCAAATTTAAGTAGTATATGACTCAGTGTAGGAATCACAGAATTTTGAAAATGTGCACACAATTCACTTTTCCCATAGCACGTCATACGCAGTTTTAACTGTTTTTACTAAAATAAATAAATAAATAAATAAATAAATAAATAAATAAATAAATAAATAAATAAATAAATAAATAAAAAATAAATAAATAAATAAATAAATAAATAAATAAATAAATAAATAAATAAATAAATAAATAAAATAAAAATAAATAAATAAATAAATAAATAAATAAATAAATAAATAAATAATAAATAAATAATAAATAAATAAATAAATAAATAAATAAATAAATAAAAAAAAACTCGTATATTACTAACGCTCAGCTGGTCTCCCAATCATATGTATTTGAAACTCACGCTTTTTGTATTGATTTTCTTACCACTTCTCTCTCTGGCCTATCATAAGCTGAGACACATCAGTAGTAAGAGGTGATGTGCTTAGCAATAGTAGACGCGTGGTTGAAGTAACGAGTTTACAACAGAAGGACATGATTGAAATAACGAGGTAATACAGGAAGTTGTATGAAACGCATTAATAGAATTATTAGAGTAAATGATGCACTCTGAAACTCTTGTGGGCTTAATTCATGGAGTAGTTCCAATAAACACCATTTGTGCTTTGGGAAATTTCCAGATAAATTACCTTCTGTGACTCGACACTTACTTAGGAAATTTCCATCGCACTCCTAATATTACCTAGTAAGTGTCTATGTAGTAATTGTCTATGTAGGTAAACCTTTATGATGGAACCAGAGCAAAATAATTTTTTTTTCATAAAATGAACTTATATGAGCAGTGTTGCTTCTTTACATATGTATATTCCATTGCTACGAAAGAATGTGTGTTTAGAATAGTCCGTCAAAATTGTTATAAAATGCATGCTAACTTGTTACATCATCGTTTTGTGCTCTGCCAGAAAAGAAAATGCGATAAGAACCGTTTTCGAGTGACTACTAAATGATTCACAAAAGAAATAGCTTGATAACGAAACAAGTTACAGCAAAACAAAAAAATAAGGTTCTGCTATTTTGAAAATGAAATGCGGGACTTTTTTACTTACCCTAACAATTACCTCTTTAAAAAATGTTTTCTCCAAACAAAAATAATTGTGCATCTTTTGGTGACGACAATTGATTACATGATTTCAATTTGTGAGCACGATTTGCTAATTCTTTTCACGTGTGAAGTGAACTACTGATGGTTAGTGATAAAAAATACATACACAAATTTCCAATGCAAGATGAACTGCAAAATGTGTGCAGACGACCACATCGCCCACAAATAAAAACGTGCAGTAAAAAACGTGCAAGGAAAAAATGTTTCTTTCCACACAAGAGGACAATACAAGAGGACGTCTCTTCAATTACAAGAGGACTCAAAGACGCAGATGAGCTAACTTCCTAAAGATATCCAAATTGTTTTCTTTTATTAAACTTTTATTTTAGTATCTTTCCATGTAGATAAGAGTTGTGCAATCGAAGAAAAATAGTAAATGTTGAATGTGTTCTTAAAAAAAGAAAGAGAAAAGGATGTCGCCACCGTACGGAATAGACGACAAGAACAGAAAAAGTTGAAAAAATATACGCCCTCCTCATATTTCAAAAACTGAAAATATTTTAACACAAACATGCATAAAATGATTGTATAATATGGCTAATGCATGTATTATTAGTTCTTAAGCATATACATTCCTTGAATTATATTCCAATTTATTCTGGAGTCTTAGCACGGTTCGTACGGGACCAACTAGTCTGTTTAATGTATCAGTGAATATTAATTTACTATGTAGTACCTCATGTGTGCCTATGACCTTGACACACATTCAAAGAGAATAGTTTTTGTTTCTATAATTCACTTCATTGCCTTCTTTGTTTTAATACACTTTTTACGTAAGATCTAAGAAGGTGTGCAGAGTGTGAACATGCTCCTAATTCCTCTACGTATATAAACTTAGCTAATATTTAACATCAACAACATATTGAAAATAAAGAATTTGTGAAAAATCTTGTTACCTGTCACCATATTCTATTATTTGTTTATGCTATGATATGTATGTGATCACAATATACTAGCTAAGAACCTTATTAATTCTTTATTAGTTTTGAAAGCACATTTTGTTCTTTATAACATGCCCTTGAAACTCGTTGAAAGCAATTCAGAACGATATACACCAATGTTGCATATTTGCAGAAGCCCTAGCTCCAACTTGTTACTAAATGTACTTTATTCTGTGTCTTCTAACTCCCTCGCTTCATCAGCAAAAAATCAAAAATATCTTGCGCATTTTTGTTTTTTCATTTACAAAATGTATATTTTTCTGTACATAAATTGCCGATCCTCTGTACTGTAATGATTTATGATAAGAATGGCAAGAAAGCGGTCTCTATGGTGATATGTGAGGAGGTGTAAAGAAAGTTATCATAATAGAGATACCACTAATTCTGGCAAATATGTAACTAGGGACACTCCCTCAGCAGCTGGGATCTCAAGCGATTAGAATAATGTGGAAAGGTTCTCAGTCCTAACAAACACGGCATTATTCCCAATAGTCGGAGGTTACTGCTATAAAGTTGTATCTCCTTTCCTCCAGATGTTTCATAACAGAACCGCTTTTTTTTCTTTCTCGCTACGGAGTAGAGAGAAAATTATGTAATGTTGCGCGGTAAACGGCGAATTTTCGGCAGAAAAACTCTTATTACAGGGCCCTGGCAAAAAAACGGAGAAAAATCCTGTTGTTAAATTTAGAAAAAATTCCTCTAACACGTGGTGTAGCCAGAATCCATGTATTGTGGTCATTGATACCAAAGAACATCGAATGACGGCAAAACGTCCGTCCGACCCACCGACCGTCCGACCGTTCGGCCGTCCGTACGTCTTTCTGACCGTCCGTCCGTCCGTCCGTCGTCCGTCCGTCCGTCCGTCCGTCTGTGAACAACGCTACGGCTACCATACAGCCGATTTTCTCCAAAATTGATATTCCACAATCGATCTGGCTGATGTCACGGCCACTTAAATTTGAAACCCATATTTTAATTTTGGGTTACTTTACATGAATGTACTTTACTGGGACCTTCAAAATTTTCAAAAATTCCTCTATCTTTCTCATTAAAATTTGTTGTTGGATAGTGTGAAAAATGTTTAAGAGAATGGTGCAGGTCTCATGATCGTTGAAAACTCTGATTTTTCGAAAATTGCGAAAGTTCAGAATTTTTTTTGGCGTCTTCCTAAAACCAAAATATTAAAGACAGAGGTTTTTCCTTAATTAAATTTGTTTGTTAATGATAGATATTGAAATAAGGTAATGTACAATTTTTCGAAAATCTGAGTCTTTTCGCGATATTTTGTGTGAAAATACGGGCGAGAAAGTACGTGCTGTTTTATCACCTCTAGTTTCTGTTAGCCAATAGTTCTGAATGAATTATTCTATTTCAATATTGATTTACCAAAAGTTGATGAAAATGTTAATTAATTTGACAATGAGAGGATCGGCACGAAAGGCTCAGCCTGACTAGTGAGGTAATCGTGGAATATTGTTAATATCAAGACACAGAATTCGAATCGTTATATCACATTCCCTTACCGGGAAAGACTAATCATCTCATCCTTCAAGAAAGTAATAAAATGCCATCTCTTAAATATAGGAAAAGAATTCCCTTACACATCGCAAGTACATTATTCTCAAGGAGATACAAATAAGTGATGTCTTTAATTGAGAAAACATGCCCGTGCTACAACACTTGCATTTTAATGGTGTTTTTGAGTTAGATTGCAATACGCACATCGTTATTTAGCCATTAACATTTACACTTACATTGTGTTCGTTCATGCCCTTTATATGAAATGATCTCAGACATTTCAATTGAATTCAACTCGATCTCCCCGGCAGTTGCGAAGACTTTCTTTTAAGAGCCAATTGGTGTCTGGTTCTGCAGCATCTCAAAAAGAAGTGATTTCTACGACAAACACTTTTTCTTCTGTTTAGAGCTTTGCAAAATATAATTTTCTACTTGTGTCCTAAAATTATACTTAATTTACTGTAGCTCCTAGAAAATTCATAGACTTCGTCTTTGACTTGTGTCCTAGAGACAATCGTGTTTTTGTGGTGAAATGAGCTTCAGACTTTAGGCTGCGGACCAGAGCAGTGGGGATATCTCCCAATAGAGGACGATCATAAGAATAATATTATGATAAAGGAATGTGTTAATTGTGTCCAGCTGTGACAAGGAAATTCTGACACCATAACATTTGGAACAAATCCATTTTGATCACATAGAAGACAATTCCACTTGAACGAACTAGTGACGATACGTTCACCCCCCCCCAAATCCAGATCATTCTCGAATTATGACTATTTATTGTACTAAATGGAAAATTGTCAGTGAGAATCGATCTTCTCAAGCTATTATTGTAAACCTCGCAAGTAAATGTAGCAATGCCTTTTGCTGGATCTGAATTTGCACACACCTCCACAGCTATCATTGTGCTCCACAATATTCTTACCGTTAAGAATGCCGATGACATTTATAAATCCAATATACCACAATTTACTGGTGACACATCAATATACTAACATACAATGTAGGCTTTCATGGCCAGTTTCTACATTTCCGGGTTTAAACAAACCCGGAAATGTGAAATAACATATTGATGTTAACAACTCTAAACACATTGAGGAACACATCAGGAGGGCTCCCTAGATATCAAACTCAACTGGAAAGATCATATACTAAATATTAAATCACAAAAAGAAAGAAAAAAATAGTTAAAATTCTCTAACAAATAACCACAATAAATTAACAATTGAAAATACTAAATGCATATACACAACCATGAATAGATCCCTAGTTCGTTATTTCCCCGTCTGGATCAATACAGCAAACTATAATATCCATAAAATACAAGGAATACAGAACAAAACCAGTGATCTTTGATTGTTCACAAACAAGCAAACAAGCAAATAACTATGAAGACACTAAACTAATGCTACATCACTAAGTTATTCCATAATTTTTATAAATTTACTTCCATCCTTGAACTACCCCACGAAAACCTTGGTAAAAGGCCAAGATATAACACCAGAACCAAAAATAGATTTACCAAACATGATTTTTTTTATTTTGAATCTGGATAATTCTTTCTGGATAAAATACTTAGTGGATGACACCTAAATGGGTCGTATTTTTGCCAAAATGTACGAATTCCACGATTGATCTGGCCGATCTTGAGACCCGGAGAATTTTAAACGGTTAGTATTTAATTTTCGATGGTATTGTACTACATGATGCGAGTAGAATTTTTAAAAAATCTTAATTGTTCCAAAGTTTTCCTTTTTAATTTTTGCTCGAATAAGAGAAAACAGGTTAATAAATGTTGTATAACCTCGATTTTCATTAAAACTTCTGTAATTTCGAAAATTGTAGAAGTTCAATATTTGTAACTACCCTCCTACACCTTCATTACTGAACATTACTTACATCTTTTTTCAAAGTTTCTCAATTTAATTAATTCCTTTAATTTAGACATTACAATTAAAGTACCTACACGGATCACAAACATTCGATGAAGGCAATTGATCAAATTATAATTAACAAAACTACTACTCGATATGAAGTTGAAACAAAAGATTTAGGATACAGTGACCACGATGCACAAATTCTTACCATTATAAGAAATGCGATCACTGACACAATAAATAATACACGTATGACTAGATTATTTACTAAAAGTAAAATGAAATTATTCATTGATTACTTGATGCAGGAGTCATGGGAAACGGTTTATAATACTGCTGATACAAACGACAAATATAATTCTTTTTCAACTCTTTCATTTCATTTTAACACTTGCTTTCCTCTTCAAAACGAAAACTAAATATTTCACGGAAAAGCAATTCTTGGTAACACAGGATTAGGACATCTTGTAAAACAAGCGAATTCTTTCTTCATTTCTAAACGTCATGACGTATTCAAGATTTCTTATCTACTTTAAAAATACAAAACATTGTTACGAAAAGTCATAAGGCAGGCTAAAATCATGAAAAACGATCAGGATATTTTTGAATTCAAATAATAAACAAAAGCAATGTGAATATAATAAAAATACTACCAAATCAACTAGAAAACCTGTAGAGAATGTGTTTTAAAATATAACGATATAAATGTGAACGATCCGGCAACAGTGGCTAATCTCTTTAACCAATACTTTTCGAGAATTGCTGCGATCTCACTAAGGGTCTTCAGGCACAAAATTCAAAACAGACAGTTCACCCAAAATTTTAGACACAATGTTCGTTTCGAAACTTCTTCCTATGAAATTCTCAAAATAATCGGTAAACTAAAATAAATATTCGTCCGGTTTAGATGAATTCCGGATTCTTTGTTAAAGACTTGTGCGTATGCCATTATACACCCGTTAACTCACATATTTAATGCATCTTTATGCACTGGAACGTTTCAGATATTTTCAAACAGCTAAAATTAAGCCGCTTTTCAAAAAGGCAACAAAATGAAATTCAAAATTATCGGCCCATTTCTCTTCTATCAGTTTTTCAAAATATTTGAGAGACTTTTTACGTACGAATGGAAACCTTTCTCAGTAAACACACGCTTTCAGATTGCCAACATGGATTTAGAAAATTAAAATCAACGGAAACAGCTATTTTCTTTTCTTAAAGATGTCGCCTCATCATTGGATCAAAACGAGGCACCTATTGGATTATTTTAGATCTCTCAAAGCTTTTGACGTCATTGATCATGACATTTTACTTTCAAATTACCTTTCTATGGAATTCGTGGTATTGCTCAGATTGGTTATGTTCGTACTAAACAACGATCTCAGAGTTGAAATACCTACTGGAATGATGGAACATTCGTCGCACCTTTCCGACTCCATGCCCGTTGCATGTGGAGTTTCTCAGATCGATTTTAGGCCCTATTCTGTTCCTACTTTACGTAAACGATATGCCCTCGACGATTCGAAACGGAAAAACGGTTCTCTTTGCGGATGATACGAACATCCTTTGCAATAAAGAAACAGTAAATAGTGCAATATCAGATGTTTCAAATTGGTTCCGAAATAACAAATTAATAGTAAACGAAAAGAAAACGGTTTTAATGCAGTTTTCCATTTCAAATAAACAATTCTGTGCTCCATTGAAAATGAACGGTGTACCATTGACTGTGTTAAGGCAACAAAACTTTTAGGTCTCTCAATTCAGTCAAACCTTAAATGGAACGTCCATTTAAATAATTGAACACAAAATTAAATTATGTTAAGGCAACAAAACTTTTAGGTCTCTCAATTCAGTCAAACCTCAAATAGACGCCTGAGATATGGCATAATATTCTGGGAAATACATCTTATAGCTCCAGACTTTTAGATTACAAAACGAATTGTACGAATAATAACCAAATCCCACCCACGTGATTCATGTGCCTCTCTTCATTAATCTAGGAATTCTACCATTACCGTGTCTTTTATTTACGAATCAGTGGTTTGTAAAAATGATTTGCTCAAGGGCGGAATATATTTTCAGAAAATGCCGAAGTCTATTACTATAACACTCGACGTAGAAATCATATTCACCAGGTGACAGTATCAACAGCTCATTACAAAAATTCACATACAATACATGTACATTATTTTACAACACTTTGCCAAGATGACATTAAACGATTCAATTCAATAGAAAAATTTAAATGCCAAGTGAAATCGTTTCTGCTGCATAACTGTTTCTGTACAATTAGAGACTTATACTGAGCATCACAAGAAAAGTAACATTAATTTTACCAATGATACATAATTCATTATTTACCATTTGGACTGTATAAATGAGTATAAACAACCTGTAACAACTATTGTACTACAGCTCGGTCAATGACCCCATCTCGATCAGGTTTTTCGTCCAGTTTCCCTGATCCATTGAGCAAATGCTGAGATGGCCCCTTGTTTTCTTCTGGACATAAATGTAACTTCATTTTCTGTGCACGTCTTCTAGAATTCAGAGGAAACACAATTCTTCAAATTATCGTTTCCATGTTGTCGCGGCAGGAAGTAATAAGAGCAAAATTTATTGCTATTTATCCTTGAAAATAGATTTTATTACATGGAGTTTTTTGTTTTTTTCCCTTTCAAAATTCAAAATTTATTGTTATTTATCATTGAAAATAGATTTTATTACATGGGAGTTTTTGTTTTTTTTCTCCTTTCAAAATTCAAAATTTATTGCTTATTTATCCTTGAAAATAGATTTTACTACATGGGAGTTTTTGTTTTTCTCCTTTCAAAATTCAAAATTTAAGTAGTATATGACTTAGTGTAGGATCACAGAATTTTGAAAATGTCACACAATTCACTTTTCCCATAGCACGTCATACGCAGTTTTTAACTGTTTTTTACGTAAAATAAATAAATAAATAAATAAATAAATAAATCTTTTACAGCGCAATGCAGATCTTCAAATCATTTCCTGAACACGTTTTTTCCAAAATATTAGTAGTATTGGCGAAATTGGAGTTAAATTGTGACAATTTTGCACGAATATGTAGACAAGAAATTCTCAAAAGCGGTTGTATATTTCTTCTTTAAACATTTCACAAGCTATATTGATTCAGTGGTGAGGTGTAGTTGACATCTACATAATTGGAATGATTGAAGGCGTTATCATTGTCAACAATATTTTATTATATTTAGTCACAAGCCACAAACGGACAGTTTGGCTCCGACAGCAGAAAATGATGATGGCTAGCTCATCGAAAGCTGCTATTTGTAAAATAAATAATATTGTTGACAATGACAAAGCCTTCAATCATTCCAATTTCACAAGTACGCAGAACATACAAAATTCTATGGCAAAAGTCCTATTTTTTTAAAAAAAACTTTTGATTTTTCAAAATTTAATGATATATTTTAATGAGTAGGTGTGGACATCCCAGCAGTTAAAAGATCCTACAGCGCGATCGCCCTCGAGTTGAAATCCTAGCTACGTTCTCGAATTAAAATCCACTCCAGACGAATATTTTGAGATATGAAATCCTCGCGAAGTCAATAATCCTTGTTAGCAACTAAATTACACGGAAATGAGTTCAAATATTCGCAATTTTCGCAGAGTGTCACGTTATGAACAGATTCAAAGAATGGATAACGTATGTGCTTTTGTAGTTTTATTTCGTGGGCTCCCGCAAGAGGGGTTTGGGTTCCATTCTTATTCTTATTACCATTTTTATTCTTATTACTATTACTATTCTTATTCTTATTACTATTACCATTACTATTCTTATTACTACTACTATTCTAATTACTTTTACTATTCTTATTACTGTTCTTATTATATTACTTTTCTTATTACATTCTATATTATTATTATTATTATTATTACTATTACTTTTTAAAATTGGTTATCAGGTCGCATTAACATCTTAGGTCATTAGCGCTCACTATTGCTGTTAACGGTATGGTAACTATGAGGATGAAACGATATGGTGATGATAAGGGTGAAAGGACGAACACAAATACAACCATGCCGAGGCGGTACTCGAACTCGCGATCCTTCGGTCCGAGATCACTACGACACTTCTGCCTTAACGATCTCGCCACCGGGCCGACTATTACTATTATTACACTTTTTCAAACAATTACTTCATTATGCTTTTAATAAAAACACTTCAAAGTATTTTTCATAAAATATGTTGAAAGAATGCGGAAGATATCATACGATATTCTGTTTCAAATGAAGACATCTTCAATCTTAAATAAAAATTAAGAGGTTACGTGTTTTGCTTAATAAGTATAATTTTGCCGTCACGTAGAAATAAAAATGGTATTGAATCTAAAGCAATTATGCCGACAGTAGCAAAAGAAAAAGATTATCCACAGCCCTTGCGTACAATCTTGGTTGTAATTTATTGTATTAAGCATAAGATTTAATTATCTTGTAATACTCACTTCACATTCAGCCCTGAGCTGAGTATAGTTGCACAAAATATGCGCATTCTGGGCGGCACACACTGGTTGAATCGACCAAAAACCTGGCCATAATGGGAAATATCAAAGTGCGCGTTCGAATTCTGACTAAACAGATCTCGTTCCGAAGACATTGGAGCACATTACTTTAGCTCCAGAACGTTATTTCATTTTCGTCATCGTTACGGTATCGTAATGTTACCGTTGCTCGAATCACGCGAATCCATTGCTTTGTCGACGTACTTTTGTTAAATTAAAAATGGGTTTAAATTATTTTTCATCAGTTCTTTTCGTGTTTCCGAATAGAAGACACTTTTGACTAGAAGTTAAGTATATTTTAAGAAAAAGTGTATAATTATTTTATTATAATACGGCTAAATTCTAACCTGTGTAGCGTAACAATGTTAGTCATGTGTATTGTGGATTATATTTTTGTCCTGAATATTCCTGCCTCAATCATTTGTTTAATTTATCAAGTAGAATGCCCTTAATCAGAATAATACACATTTAGCTGCATATATCTGCAATTTTTTTATTTTATATCCACTTGTTACGACCATAACGATTGTTCACTTTTATACGTTAAGTAAATCAATGAACCAAGAAGTCAAAAACTCACTTAAATCCCATTACCTCTATAAAAATTCTTTACCCTTTAAATCCGATATATTTTTAAAGCAGCGATTTTAAATTTCTTGTGATATTTGTATGCAGTAATTTCGAAAACAGAACTTTACGTATAACTATAATTCTACGTACCCTTCCCTCACAAAACTTACCGGCAAAATTCTATCTTCCCAACCGCGCCGACAAACTTGACACCCGTGGTCAGGGAAGGGACGCGTTGCCAATCGCTAGAAGATAGAACCACAGTTGTCTGCGATTGGTAACAAACCCAAAGGGGCAGAAGGAACGCTGTCTCAGGGGGAGGGGGGCTAGATGGTTTACATACGAGACGGCAATATTGTCATATTTCCCTGCCGAAGGAGAAATTTGCCTGCGCATACGCCACGACGAAAAAATATTTCTAAGCGGGGTTTTCCGTCCAGAATTATTGTCCATAGACAGAAAATGATTATTATTTTAGAACAATTATTCTAACTTTTAGTTATCGACCTGTCAAACTGCTATTTTGAGATGTTCATTTCAGGCACAATTTGCGGAGCCTTTCTTGGCCGTTCTAACGCATATTTCGAATGTTTATAAAATTGTAAATTGGCAAAATTGTTAATTCGTTGTTTTGGTTCTGGGACATCGGGAGACTCTCCCTTTAGATTTGCAAAATGTGAAATTGTTTATAAAATTTCAATTGTTGGAAATGTTTATTGTCTAAACTGAATAGCGTTTAAATGCGATGCAAAATTCCGAATCCGATCAGCGCTATCATATTTCGTTCTCGAGATATGTGTAATTGTTTATAAGAAATTAACATCTTAGTAAAACCCATTTGTTTGCGCTTACTTCATTCTTCTATAGAAGCATACTAAAAGCAGGTCTCAATGCCGCGCTTTTGCCTTCCACATACGCTTAAATGCACTTATTTATTTATTTTACGTAAAACAGTTGAAATTGCGTATGACGTGTTATGGGAGAAGTGAATTCTGTGCACATTTTCAAAATTCTGTGATCCCTACACTAAGTCATATACTATGAATTTTGAATTATAAAAAAAAGCTCTTATGTAATAAAACTATTTTCAAGGATAAATAAGCAATACATTTTGGGCTCTTATCCATGATCTCCGTCAAGGATTATTACTTCCTGCCGCAACACTATGGAAACGATAATTTGAATAACTATATTTCCAATGTATTCTAGAAGACTGCACAGATAATGAAGTTACACTTGCTTGTAAACAAATTCTGTTGCCAATTCAATTATGCTAAATTCGTATTTTGACGGGAGTGTGAGCATAACTTTTGTTATGTTTTATATTTTCTTGTAAGTCCTGCAATTTGCCAGAGTTTTTCAAGATGCATTACGCTCCAAACTTTTGTTTCTGCTTTCTATCAAAGGGATGCTAAGCAACCGACTAACTGTATTATTGATTTTAACTAATTTAAATAAATTAAGAATTAATAATAAATAGTTTAAATTAAGTCCCCGTTAACACTAGAGTCAGAAACTATTTGTTCCTCTTGTTTAACCATTACCATTAAAAATAGGAAACATACTGTTTAACTGTTTGCTATAACTGCACTGGATTGGATGAATGTGGTGTGGCGTCATACGGGTGTAATCAGTACACAGATGAGAGTGGGTTGTAATAACAGTAGGTTTATTCACAATTTAGACCGTAGTCACAAATAACCAATGCACTCTATACAATTAACTCAACTAAATAGACCCCACTGCTAGGAGAGATATTTACAACGGCTACCACACCGCAACATACTACCTAATGTTTCGCCGTGCGTAGTACCGCCGCCCTGAGACCGACTACTGTCTCACTAGTCACGACAATAACTGCCGGCTTCTTCGCCGCGTGCACGCTCGCATCTCTCACGGACGACCTACGCTGCCGCTGCGAGGATCAGCAAAGAAGGAAGAGCATTGTTCTCACGGCCCTAAATACCCTCGCGACGCTGCCCGCCGCCTCCATTGCCCCGCCCTGCACACCCTGTCAGAATAACCTGCGTCATAGTTTCTTCCTTTGTCTACGCATCCGGTGCACACGCGCCACGGCCCACGCTGTTTTAGCGACACGACGTTACAGTAGTGTTAAGTTTTTCAAATACAGAAATATTCAATTTTGTGCTTTGAAAGACCACAGGAGTAAATCACACATCACAAAATACTACTTCATTTACACAAGTATAGATATTTCAAAACGAACGTATATAACTGTATGTTAATATTTTCAATTCAATTTAGCATTCAATAATTTAGGATCATTGTTCTAAATCTGTTAATTTGATCTTTTATGCTATAATATAGGAATGCGAGTGCATGTGAAATCGTGTTACATTCTCTCTTCCTCTAGATTAGTAAATTCATTTTTAAAAATTCTAACGTTAACCAACAGAAATTCAATAGGAACCTGCATTGCAATGTGAAATATCATAGCAAATTCTTAATACATATAAAATGACTAGCCAAGGTTAAACTACCTTATTCGATATATGACATGTCATCCCAATGAAATTTCATTGCAAAATTGTATTTCTTTCATTGTTAATAGATATTTTTAAAATATATTAATTATATTTAAAACATTTTATGATTGGCAAACATTTCAATGAAATTTCGTGAATTCCTAAATGGCTGAAAATAAAAACATTCTTAAAATTGAAGTATTGTATCATCTTAAAATATAACAAAGATACGTGCTTAGAAAAACATTTTTACTACTAAAATCAATAAAAACTTATTATTATAAGTAATTTAGCGTTAATCTTACAGTTCTGTAAATATCTATGACGTAGCATTTTCTAGTGAAAATACTTAGAACGAACTTGGTGGTCAAGTTATATTATCTCTCTCCACATACTCCATTTCAGTTTCAATACAAATATCGGCAGACTTCAAGGTGGTTTGTTGGACGGTACTTCCACTCATGAAACTCCGAAACCTTCCTGTAGGAAAGATGAAGCGGTTTATCAAAGAAAACGGACCGTTCAAGATATCTCATGATCAAACGTTGAAAAAGTTTACACAATAAAATTTACCTCTGAGAAAATATCAGTCAAACAATGTGAATTATCACCGCTTAACATTGTGTTTACTATTGCGATATTTTCAACATCCCAATAACCTATAGAAAACGAGTGTTTTCAGGTTATTATACAAAAATTCATTAAATATGTGCATTTATTGACGTTATTATTTGTAAAGCGCTGAAAGATTGATAAGATTTTATTTTAATCTGTGTGTTCATCGGAGGTCTGAGATTAAAACAAAAACTGACAAGCAGAGAAAATTAAAGTAATTGTAGTGATTGATGAAGTTGAATCATCAAATGAAAACCAATGTTTCTTGCTTATATTGTCACCTTGTTAAATAAACATGTAATTACATGTGATAAATATATTTCTCATGCAAATTAATGAAAATGTTGAAAAGTAAAATTATCAATAAAACGTCATTCATCTTATTACAATACGAAATTGAGAATTATAAACAAGGCTCTTAAGCCGAAACTAATAACCAATTCAATATTGTAATACAGTTACGATTTGAATATCATAGAAAGTGAAATTAGACGCAAGTTGTCAAAATTGAAGTGAACTATAATTTTTATTTCAATTTGAAGTCTTGTCCTTCGAAAAATGACATTTTACAGTACTTTGTTGACAGCTCTTATACCATGGGTTTGTTCTAATACTACTTGCATAACGCAAATTATTATTTTGGTATTAATGAAGTATGCAGGGTTTGATTTCTGCCGGAATGCGTTCGGTACCTCAGAATAATTATTAAATTATATTATATATAAATAACTATTCTATTACATTAATAATCAATTTGAGTGCTGGGAAACTTGAGTCCTGAGATCGAATCTCATCCGTGGCGAATATTTTTTTCGGGTAGGAAACACTTTTGCGGTTAATAGTACAGTTATAATCATTCGCAACCTTTATTTCAATCACGGAAAGAATGAGCTTTTCAAGCGCCACTTGATATTTTAGTGTGTATTTATCTTCAGGAGTCAGGTATAAATTTGCCCTATTGCTATTCTCATTTCAGAACGATGCATTACTGAACGCGATAGTCTAGCGTTATCGCAACTTTCATCTCAGACGTACGTCAACCTTGGATCCTTTGATAGAAAGCAGAAACAATTGTTTGGGCGTATTGCACCTTGAAAAATATTTTTTATAATCAATTTCTTTTCTCATTTGATAAATATATCGACTTGCAAATTGCAGAACTTCAAAGGGAATGGAAAAAAATAAAATTATGCTAATACTCGCCGTAAATATACGAATTTAGAATAATTAAATTTGCACAGAATTTGTTTACAAGCGGCATTTAAGCGTATGTGGCAGGTAAAAGCGCGGCATTGAAGAACTGTTTTTTCAGTATGCTTGTATAGAGCGAATGAAGTAAGCGCAAACAAATGGGTCTACTAAGATGTTAATTTCTTATAAACAATTACACATATCTCGAGAACGAAATATGATAGCGCTGATCGGATTCCGAATTTTGCATCGCATTTAAACGCTATTCAGTTTAGACAATAAACATTTCAACAATTGAAATTTTATAAACAATTTCACATTTTGCAAATCTAAAGGGAGAGTCTCCGATGTCCTAGAACCAAAACAACGAATTAACAATTTTGCTACAATTTACAATTTTATAAACATTCGAAATATGCGTTAGAACGACAAGAAGGCTCCGCAAATTGTGCCTGAAATGAACATCTCAAACAGCAGTTCGACAGGAGTTACAAATCGATAATTAAAAGTTAGAATAATTGTTGCTAACATAATATATTGTTTTCTGGTCTATGGACAATAGTTCTGGACGGAAAACGCCGCTTAGAAATTTTTTTCGTCGTGGCGTCGCGCAGGCAAATTCTCTCCGGCAGGAAATATGACGATATTGCGTCTCGTATGTAAACCATCTAGCCCCCTCCCTGAGACAGCGTTCCTTCTGCCCTTGGTTGTTGCACCAATCGCAGACAACTGTGGTTCTATCTTCTAGCGATTGGTCAACGCGTCCCTTCCCTGCCACGGGTGTCCAAGTTTGTCGGCGCGGTTGAAGATGGAAGGAAAGGGTGAGGGAAGGGACAAACTCTTCACTTATAGATTCAATTTTGAATTTTGATATTTAATTTTGATATTCGTCTTCAGCGACCGCGAGAAACATTCTATCAATATTTTTACACATATTGGGTTCATTTTTATGAGTCAGCCATTTTGAAGCCGCCATTTTGAATTTTGAAATCTCATTTCATGATATTCAAATTCAACGCCCTGAAAAAACCATTTATTCCAATGTTTACCCAAATCCACTAGCATTTGCAATTACGACCACGTTTTAGGCCCGATTCAACCAGTGTGCGGCACCAAAAGTACAGTTCCAATATTCATATTCTGTGATATCCACTTAAGAAGTAAAATTGAGTGTTTTGGGGATGTATGTATTATAATTAAGTCGTACATTCAGGGAATATTATCCAGCATGTAAATGGGACAATTAACTACAAGTAATGAACGTTCTTCAATTAATTATATGTCCATATTAAATTCACAGTTCTACATAGCCAGCAGCTGTAATTATGTGTCAAGTGTTGACATTTTGTATTTTTTATGCGTAATTAAGAAATTAACTATCATTTCAACGTAGATCTTAATTATAACAAAACTTACACAAAACTGAAGCATTAACGTTAAGAAAAAAGAAAGAAATTGTTGAAAAATGTAGTGAAGAATGGTATTCAATCCAAATTGTACTGGTCGAAAAATGTAGTATCGAAGATGACAGAAAATCGTGACATGGCTGCAAAAGTAGTTTCGAGATCATTGCATAACCATTAGGAAATATTTTTTGGATCTAGGTTATTCATGTGTACATAGGAACAAACTGATGATTTATAGCACGGTTGTCCAATTGGCGGCCTGCGGTGCCATTTATTGTGGCCCGCGATAAGGTATTCGTCAGAAGTGAAAGTCTTTTGCATCTATGTCGGGCGAGAACACACCGTTTAGCGCACGCGCCCTCTTGGGATCAACATCCCTTTATGTAAAAACAGGGTAAGCTTAGATTTGAGAATTTTTTTCTAGTACATTCAGGAATTCAAAATCATCCCAAATGTGTTTCACTGCGTTATGCACGGTATGACCTGATATCACGCATGGTGCCATTCCTCCCTGCCCGTTTCTGAGCAGCCGGGCAAGTGCCGAAATTAACAGCACGGGGAAGTGAGGTGTGGATCGCACGAGTAATGAAAACATGGCCCGCAACCATATGAAAGGTTATAGTTGCGGCCCTCAAAGCCTTGTAAGTTGGACATTCCTGATGTATATATAGTATCTCATTTCAAAATTTAGTTCACCCGATATGTGTAGGGAATAAATGCGTTTCTAGGAATTAAACTTGAAAAAGTATTTCATTGGCTGAGTTTCCGTTTCAGCAAAGGAAATGAAGGAATTTTTGTTCTAACTCATACACTGAAAAAAATGGAACAAGATCTTGAAAAATTTTAGATCAAAACGTGATCCGTCATGACATGTGGAAACGCAAGTTACTTATAAAATATAGAAGGAATCAATGTAAAAATTACCTACGAACAGATCCTTTAAACGTGGAACTGAAATAACTATCTCACATATTAATAGAATGCAATAGTTACAAACGTCAGAGAACAGGATTGTCTCAAAATATAAAAACGTGTTCTGACAACATTGAAAAAGGTATTCCACGTCAAAATATTTTTTGCAAGCACCGGGGTGTTGAATGCAGGATAAGGATAATTATTTTTAGTATTGAATTATAAAAATAATGTAGCACGACAATATAATGCATCGGTGTATAAGTATATTTACACTGTATGCCAAGTGTACCATTGCTTGTAAAGCCGCTAACTGTTATATTTCAAACTTGGCTAACCTCATGACTTGGGAAATGCATCAATGATAAATAAGGTACGGTCGCCAGCTGTTTAAGACAGCACAAATTTTAAATAAAGCTCGCAAAGCAAAAGCGAGAGTGACTACAAAGTTACTAATGAATTCTTATGCGGGGCTAAGAATTCATTTGGGCAGAGAACCCCTAAGCTATCAGATTTGCAAAGACTGTCGTCACATTCGAGACCTTTCGAAAGGACGCTCCAGGTTCTAAATAAAACAGGATCATAAATTTTAAAGGATCTCAGTACTTGGAGATATAACAATCAAATAACTCAAACATTACATTTATTACAAGACCATTAAAGAATTACTGATTGCAAAAGCTCGACAATCCCCATTTTAGGCGAGGAAGGGAATAAAATTTATGCAAAGGACAAAGCCGCCCTCTGTTTCTTTCAAAAAAAAAGACATGAAAACTGAACTACTAAATATGAATTACATACAAAAACCCAATTTTTGTATGACATTTACCAAATTCATAAAAAATGGATTTTTACCATAACTTACAATTTTAAAAAATTTTAAAATGAAGCGGGGATACCCGGAATGAGAAGGAACGGTCCCTTCCCCGCCGTATTCATTCAAAGAGTTGTGACGCGACAAACGCGATCCCCATACGGCCGAAAATCCCCGCAGGGCCCGCAATTCCCCCGATGACGCGTTCGCCCAGCTGACTTCTCTCCGGCTAGGGGACGGATACGTGGCACCTTTCCAATGGCCGCGGTTCAAAGCCACCGCAGGATGAGACCCCTTTTTCCCTTTTTAAACCCGCGAATGGGCCGAAGGCCGTCTTATCACGGGAACAAACGCAACATTAAAATCAATGAATGAAGTACCAAAGGCTGACTTCTCAACAACGGAGACAACTTTCATCAAACTTTTAAAAAATACAAATCAAGAACAAAATACAGAGTAAACCTTTTTCCCCAAACCATTAGAAAATTTAGCAACCATATAAATCAAGAAATATTTAAATAAAGATAAAATCCATATCATAAGGGCACTCATTCCTAAAAGTCTAAACTATTATGCACTCAACAGTATTTAAAAGGTCAAAGGAACGGCCTTTTATAAAAACACCATAAATGGCCAAAAATTTGGAAAACAGCATAATTTTTTGATGTGGTAAGAGAGAAAGGGAAACAATGGACAAGCAAAATTAAAATACGTAACGCTACATGGCAAAAGAGGCAAAAATGGCGAAAGGCTCAGCGCGAGGAGCGCACGTTTTTTATACAAAACCCCGAAGGGGGAACAGGGGCATGGGGAGGGGGGGAAGATGAACACCTAATATAAAACCCCTTCTTTGCCTGAGGGGACATTTTCCCCCTTTTAAAGAGGCAGCACGCATAGGGGCCTGCAAAGTGGCGGTTTCTAGTAAAAAACAGGAACTGTATTGAAGAAAAGAAAAATTTTTGTTTCTATAAAATCTAATTTTTAAAAAGGCAAACGAGGTGTCCATAAACCAAAATTTTAAATTTAAATTTGGGGATTTTGTTGTTAGACCTAATTTGAAACATGGTTTTCAAAATTTTGAAAACCGTTTTTAAACTAGAGAAAGTTTTACAAAATCCCAAATTTTTTTCTCAGATAAAAAACCAAAATCAGATCTACTAAAATTTCTTAGTTTTTGGGAACCCTTTTTCCCATAAATCACGTTTGTTGGGTTATTTTTTAAAAAAAAAATTAAAGATAAAAAGTTCCCCATATATAGCATACTTAATCTAATTAATAGGAAGAGTTTAAAAGCTTGGATATGAAATTTTCTGAGGTCTTCAGATGACCGTTGGCTTCTGTTAGCTGTTTCAACGCCAATATTCAACACTTGTGACCACTTAAATTTTCCAAATTTAACACTAACGATCCTGTTGACGACTCGACCATAAGTAAATGATAAAGTCAGATGTGGCATCTAAAATCTCATTTTAATCTGACTTCGACATTTTTCATTAATGAATGCGTTTTAGGGAGATTTTTAAGGAATAGATTTAGAGCCTTTGCGAAGGAATATTTCAATAAACCCAACTTTTTAATTTGCAATGTTTTTAATAGGGTTTTAGTAGGATTCTTTAATAGGTTTGCCTTACAATTTTTTGAAAATATCCAAAATTTAAATCAAAAATATACAAGAAATTGTATATTGTAACCCCCAAAGTGTTCCACGTTTTTGAGAAGCATGAGAACGTAAAGAACGAGGGTTGAAAATTTGTTCCCGAAATGCAAAAAGATGGGGCCGGGTAAAGGGGTATCCTTGGAGAATTTTTAAATTTTTAACGCACTCGCGTAGAATTGAACGACAACCAATCAAAAATCACCCTTGAAAATATAAACCCCAAGCGCAAAGCACCGCTAAAAAAAGCTTTTCTTTCGTGGCGCCGATCGGGATACACCGGAATTTTTTTGGACGGAGGAAAATTTCCCCGATTTGATGATAAGAAGGTTGAAAAAGGTAATTTCCCCAAAAAAATTTTGAGGCAAACCCCCGGGCCAGAGGGGGATACCGGGGCGCCTGTTTAGAAGACCCCCAGCCCAGGGGAGGGGGGTACGTTCAAAAGTTTGGTGAAACTTCGGAACACTGCCTACGGGACCCCAAAAAGTCCCTTTTAAATATATATATATATATATATATATATATATATATATATATATATATATATATATATATATATATTGATTGAGAATATATGAAAATTAAAATGTATTTTTTTTTGATTTCCCTAGACCCACAACACACACACACACACACACACACACACACACAAAAAATATATATATATATATATATATATATATATATATATATATATATATTTTAAAAAACCACCGTTTCGGGAACCAGCGGGTGCCAGTATGGTTTGGGCAGCGCGGAGACGGCGTCCGAGGGGCCCCGGCCAGCGGAGGGGTCCGGGTGGGGATGAGGCGAGGGGAAGCGGTATTTGACGGTTGAGGAGGGATGGGGGAACGAGGCAGTCGGGGGGAAGCAGTTGGAGAGGATGGGGGAAAGGAACGGACGGAGTGGGGGTTTTAAGATGGGGGGAGAAATAAGGATGGAACTAGACACGAGAAAACAAGCGAGGACAATGAAAACAGGAGAACAAAAGGGATTTCGAGTTGGGGATGTACAGTAAAGATTAAACGGCGGAGGTGAGGAAAGAGAAAAAAAGGATACAGCATCGGGGGGCTTAAAAACGAGTTTAAGAATTGGAAAAAAGGACGGTGCGGATCTGGCGGCGAGGGCCCGCCGTCCCCGGCGAAGCAGACTACTGCGGGATTTGCATCGGCGGCGGGACGCCGGGCCACGTGGGGGGGACGGCCCGGCTCGTCACATCGCGCCGGCGCTTTCGGAGGGTGACCCAAAGGGAATTCCAGACGGCAAACCAGTAAGACTGTTACTAGAAGAAACCATTTTAGGCGGAAAAAGAATCCCGGATTTGGAAAGGGACGATTTAGAGGGGAAATTAACTGGGGGAAATTTTAAGAATAATAAATCTAATTTAGAAAAATAGAAAGGGGGGAAGAGGCACATTTTTTTAAATAGTTTAAGATTGAAAAACGGGGTTTTAAATAAAGCAAAAGGCAGTTTTAAACAGATGAAGGAAAGTTGGAAAAGTGTCTTTAGAAATTTTTACGAGTTAAAGAAAATTGTTCATGCTTACAGTTTTGGGAAGGTTATAAAAGCAACCTTATTTTGTTTACCTTAAAATCAATGGAACGATGTTTTTGTAATATCTATTATTTTTCCTGGGAAAAAACATTCTGTGTTTTCTTTTACATTAAAAGTAATTGCATTGTTGGTGATTTCGGTTTTTTCGCAAGAAAGAAATACCCTTTTTTAAAATTTAAAAAGGGATTGAATCGCCGGTCCGTCACAATATATATATATATATATATATATATATAAAATATATATATATATATTTTGTGAGACGAGGGGCTTGTTCTAGTAAATTTATTTGTGGACATTTTTTTCTCGGAAGGGGGCTCGGGGTTAATCAAACCCCATTTTCCCGTGAACAAAATAAACTGAACATTTTTTTAAATTTTAAAAACACTAAGATAAAACCCCGGTGGTTCTACCCTTTTTTTTCATAAAACCCCAGAATACGTTAGCTCCGATCATGATCAAGAAAATTTAGTTACTTCTTCCACAGAGGCGGGGGCTTGGGCCCCTCGGGGCCTCGCGCCCTTCGCGTTGCCTTTTTCATTTGGGGGCCCAGCCGGGGGAGGCGCGCCCGAAGACGTCCCTTTCCACCCTCCGATCCACCGACGTTTTTTGATCTGGTTACCCAAATAGCAGCTACCTTTGGCAAATGTCCATCACTATTATTGTTGCACGCAAAAATTTGTCCGTCAATTAATCTTTCTGACTGTTCTTTCCCGGATACTTTGCTTTTGATCGCGGGCCCCCAGATACCCCCCGCCGGCGGCCAGCCAGACACTGACTCGGGGCCCGCCCACGGTCGGCCAACCGACGACACCTCGCCGCCCGAACCCGTTTTTCGGGAGCCCCCTCTGCAACCGTTCTGCCGCGTTCTTGCTTGATGTCCCCGTTTTTTTTTGAAACGCGGGCGTCTTACCCCCTCCCCTTTTTTTTGTGGTTTTTTCTCCAAAAAACAATGACTTAATGGTCTATTCTTGTTTTTCTTGTTGGGCGGTTTTAAATTGAAAAAATTATAATGCCCCACCACTTTCGTTATCGTTGACTGTTTTAACTTTGGGGTTTGTTATCTGTCAAATAGGCCCTCATAAAATGGAAAAAATTTGGTAAACCCTTATTTAGGTTAGACTTTTGGGACACGCAAAATACTGTCTGCCCTCGTGAAACTCTTTGTTCTTTTTTCTTTAACTTTGCCTTCCTGTCCTTACCGCTTGCACTAAGCTCACGACTGCCCGATGTCTTGGGTCCTTCCGGACTTCCCCCCAGAGCAAAGGTGAGGCGGTTTTTTTTGAAATGAGCTTCCACGGTGTCATGCCAATCGCCCGGAGGAATTTGATTCAGCCAGCGATTAGCCCGGGTATTAACTCTTTCCATTCCCATGACCCCATAAATATTTCAAATAGTCTGATAATTTTTCATTACCCTTTCTGAGATTTGATTGGGGGGCTCACAGAAAAAGAATCGGATCGCCCCCCATGCCCAGCCCTTATCCCCCTTTTCACTGGTGAACATCGTTCCGTGGCAGATAATATCTTTGAAGCCCCGCACTTTAAAAACCAGAGTTTCGCAATTATTTGAGTTAATTTTTTTCTGATATACTTGCAGAACTTCGAGAAGACACCCAAAACAAAAGTTTTTTCGTTGTTTTCGAGGAAAAGGTCCATGCATCCAACGCACCAACTCGTTTTTTTTTTGAAATGGGGGATGGGCCGTCTTTTTGGGGTTGGGGTAAGTTTTGAGACACGTAATGGAGCATGTTCTCCAAATTTTCCCTCTTTTTCCCCTTCCAAAGATAAAGTTGTATTGTTTAATGTTTTTTTGGGAATGTGCCAACGACGGGGGAAATTCAAAATTCACCAGTGCAATTTTGTGGGAAACCCCAAAACCTCCATTTTCTGGGTTTTTGGTCTTGATCAGACGCTTCGTACTACTTTCCCGGGGGATTTTTCTGGGGCCCCTACGTCCACGCGTCCCCCCAGTTGTCCTTTTCTTTAAATTTTTCACCAGATTTATCATCCCCTTTTTTTGAATGTTACTAAGTCCCCCTAATCAAATAATGGTGATCTTGATATGCCCAAACGATCACCATTACCTGAAATTTTTTATGGCGGTCTGGCTTCCCTACCGGCTCTTTGGGGCTTAAAAGTCCGGGAAATTGTTATTTTCCCTTTTTAATGTTTTTATCGAATAATTTTTCAATGCCATCACCCATCGAGTAGCCGATCGTTTTAAGGGCATCACAAAACGAGTTGATGGTCAGCCCCTATTTTAAAGTCGTCCTTCAAATACGGTTAAATTTGATATTGCCCAAATATAGCGTTGGCTTCCTTTCCGCGCCGAAAATCGTAACTCTCCTTCAGGGTTCGGCGATAATAGACACGATTTTCTTGGCCATCGATAACGGACAGCATCCCCCAATCCCAAACCCGTCGGAGATACATGCTTTTGAAAATCGGGGTGGGGATACAGCAGCTGTTTAAAAAAATGTCTTTTTTTTCCCCCAAAACCCCCGGAGGCGTCATCCCCTTTCCTTTTTGACCCTTTTTAGCGGAGAAGGGAAAAAAGTCCGAAATTTTGGGCAAAAACTCGAGAAAAGATGTGCCAATGAACCCGCGAATTTGCTTATTCGTTCGGGGGGGTAAATTCGGGTTTCTTCAGCGGTTTCGGTCTAAAGTTATCCCTTTGGTTGATATGACGACCCCAAAGGTTCAATCTTCGAACCATGTTGATTTCTTCAGATTTAATACCGGTTATTCTCTTGTAGAATCTGGAGCAGTTTTGCAAATCTTGGAAGGTTGTCGATGGATTTTGCCTGCAGGGTATCACCACGTACGTTTTGACCGGGTTTTGACTTTCCTTGAATTTTGATCTAGCACTGAATCAGTGCCGCCCGCATTCCGTAGCCCAAAGGACTTCAAAAAATAATATTCCCCGAATGAAAACCGTATATTTCTGGTCTTCAGCAACCCCATTTTCCTGTTTACTGAAATCTGTACTGAAAAAACTTAAAACCCCCAAAACTTTTTAAAGCCCTTTCCCCTGACAGGGGGCATCCTAAAAGGGGGCGTCACGCATTTTTCCGCGGCATCAATAATGCAACCCCCGTCCCTTCAGATTACAATGGGATTTGGAACGTCCTTTTCTTTTTGATAATGCCGTCGCTCACCATGAATGCCAGCAACTCTGCTACTTTTTGCTTCAATTACCGGTATCGGGGGTTTCGCCGCCTAAAGGAGGAATCTGTGTTGTAAAATTCAAACCCCTTTATCGGTGCCTGATTCTTCGAAAACTTTTTTTTTCATCAGTAGGTCTAAGCCAGTTTTCGCTGGCTCCAATACTTCATCTGGTCAACCTGTTGTTTCAACTTTTTTCTATCCTCCCCCGATAAAAGCCCTACATATTTCTAATTCCTTTCCGTTCCTGTCCACTGATTTTGGTTCCCGTTCTTCCCTTCCATGGTCAAGATCAAAATTGCGCGTCGTTCGGATAAAAACTTCCCTAAATCATGGGGTACAACAACTTTTTACTACTGGCTACCACTTATTCTGATCGCCAATTTTGCATTAAATTTTTTGTTTTGATAGGGGGATTTCCTGAGTGGCCCTATCACGTACGCCCTACAGGGGAAGCCCTTACGCTTTCCCTTTTGCAACAACTATTATAAAATTCCCGATATAACTTTTTTAATCCAGTATCAACCAGTTTTCCTTTCCCCCCCCTATTCTACTTTGATTGGGGAATTTTTTCATGCGAACTTCCGAACTTTTTTTTTTTCTCCACGGTTGATTCATGGACAAGACTTGATTATAGGGACCAATTGCTTCTTTCTTCCTTTTGTCCGCATGGGTCGCCCCCACGGGCTCATTTTTAAAGATGCCCGTCCCCACTACCAGGCCGTGTTGAAAACGCACCCCGGTTCGTTCCTCTCTTTTTCTACGGGGGGTCTTTCCCCACCCGGTCTTGGTTTCGGTTGATTGCCACCGGCTTCCTGTCTCGTGCGCTCCACGGTTTCCTGCCCTACCACCATTCCCTTTTCATTGACTGGTTTCCGTTCTTAAGCGTTTACGTTTTTCCTCTTATTCTTCGGGGGATTGGGAAATGTTGTCATATCCTCCAATGCGTTCAAAAACTCTAAATTGGTATGGTTCGAACTTCGCAAATTAGGGTCGACACGGAAACGACGGTCAATAAACACATAATTTTTTGATCATTCATTTGGGACGAGTGTCCTACAACCCCAAACGTTGCGTCGCATATTCCCCCAGAGTTCCCATCGACTGAGTATAATAACCATTCATTAGATTTAACTTCACATTCCTTTGAATTCATCGTTCCAATACCGCTCATAGAACCCTTAAATTCCTTCAGCGTCCCCGGAAAATCAAATTTTGGCCCACCCGGGGGGTTCCCCCCCAACATCAAATACAAAACGACCTTTATCTTTCCCCCCCTGTTGATAGGCAGGTGTGTTCGCGTCGATGAATGGGATGGGTTTTCGACCATCTCCGGAAAATTTAATGATTTTGGGGGCGTAAAGTTGGGATTCCCCCCCAATGATCGGCGGCGTCCGGCATTTTTGATTAGCTCCACGTCAGATTTCAGGGAATACCTTTTTGACATTGATATCCCTTTATTTTTTCTTAATTAATTTCTGCATCATTTTGGGTCTTTCCTTTTTTCACCTGCGTGACTTGATCCTGATGTTTGCCCCCTTGCTCCGCCATCTGGATTTCATTCCCAATCTGGTTTTGCAACCCCCTTGTTTTGGGGAATCTTTCTCGAGTTGTTGATGGGTCTGTCTTCAATCCCGCCCAATTTGTCAATCTGGGGCTATCTTCTGATCCTGCCTCAAATTTTGGGATGGATTGGTTCTAATCGACCTGTTCCGCATCTTTTTCATTTTCTGCTTTTTGATTTTTGTTAAGAGGTCCATTTGTTTTTTAAATTTCCCCCATTAACCTTTTCCCTTCTGTTCCTTTATTGCCTTCTTTTTTTCTTTTTCCCGCCGATTTAATTCGTTTTCAACCCATTAGCCGTTTTTGGGTCTTTTTTGTTCCTCTGCGTTTTTTCAACGTTTTTTTCAACGCCATAAACTGCTTTTTAGATCTTTTTCTGTTCCCCCCGTTTTATCGTTCGTTAATCATTTTCATTATTAAATCAAAACGATGATATCTTTTTTTGGTACTTGACTTGGGGCCCTACCTGTCATCGGCGTTGATGGACTTGTATTTTCCTCAAAACAATCGCCCGATGTCATCTAATTTACTTCCACCCAGGGCTCCACTATCCAGGAAGACTTTGCCGATTCCTTCATCCGAGTCTTCCACCCATCTTTTTATTCCGTTCTAAGTCGCCTTGAGCTCCATTTTTCTGTCGCACAATTTCTTGTCTTCAGCGTTTTTGATCGTTTACCATCCTCTCAATGCTTTTTCTGCTTCCGCGCCAATGGCCCCCCGCCCGCCCAGCTCGCAATACTACTGCAATGCCCCCCTTTTAAATTTAAACAATTCCCGAATTGTATTGAAAAAATGACCATCAGTGATTCTAGGATTAGCTGAAAACATTTTTTTTAAATCTTATGAAACCAATTGTATAGTCTACTATATGACCAACCCAATTTTCACTACACAGTTACCACATATGACAAAAACCACTCTCTGCAAATAAATTTTTAAATCACCCATGGGATAAATTTATACAAAAAAAAACCCTTTATAAAACAACATAACAAAATAAACAAAAAACACTTCTGGAAAATTCCCGAAAACATTAGATACAAACTTAATTCAAAATTACAAAATAATCCAAGCCCCCTTTCCACCTTTCAGCTTCCCCCAATAATGACACAAAAATATACTGTATGAGTCTTCAAACATTACCCAAAAATTAAAAATCAATATTAATTCCTTACTATTAATTACTTTCCCTTCACCTAATAAACAATGTCCTCCACACCCGGGGTATACTCCTTTAGATGATTCTAAAATCTTGTAAACATCCCAATGCTCAAAAAAAAGAATCAATTTAAAAAATGAATTTAATTTTTCTTGATTCATTAAACTTTTCCCACAAACTAAATTTCCCTTTCTTTACCAATATTGAGAAACAATTCACTTAATATGGTATGTTATCATGACACAAAAATTATTCTAAAAACAATATTTTTACACACTGTTTTTTTTTACAATCATAAAGGTATTAATGTTTTCTGGGTTGACTGACACAAATTTTAAATAAATAACATTTACATTCACAATTACCATTTTCCCGTCAATATTTCTAGAATTGCTTTTTATTTCCTCCAAAAATTTACCTTACATCAATGACAAAATAAATTTACTACTTTTTCCTAGTAAACAACTGCACATGCACTGTTTTATTTCAATATTTCCTGTTCAAACTGTTTTGTTTTTAAAATTTTAAAAAAGTTTGTTAATTCAAGAGCATTAGTTTTATTCCCTTTTTAAAATTAATCCCCCGGCCCCATTTCCCAAAACACGAGTCCATACTGTTCGGGGGCCAATTTCAAAAGGGGGGCGGTTGTTCTCGTAAATTTATTTGTAAGGGACAGGTGTTCTTTTTCGTGAATGGGCTCGGGGGTTATTAAAAAACACTGTTCCGGGAAAAAATAAACTGAACATTTATTAATTTTATACAAATCATAATGATACAATATCATGGGGGTTTTCCACCCTTTCTTTCATATAACCCGAATCATTTAACTCTCGATTTATCGATCGAAGAAAATTTACCGTTACTTTTCCACACGAGCGCGGGGGCCTTTTGGGGCCGGGTTTCCTCGCGCCCCTTTCCGCTTGCCGGGTCGTTTCACTTGGGGCCCGCCGAGGTGAGGCGTCCCAAGACGTCTCCTTCCACCCCCCGATCCACTGATCTTTTTATCAGTTACCCAAACAGCAGTATACGGCTATGTCCGATCGAATTGATTGTTATACGCCCAAAAGTCCGTCAATTAATCTTTTTTGATGTTCGTTCGCGATACTAGTTTGCTTTTCGATCGCGGGCAGCCCCCGATACGTCCTTTTTCGCCGGCGGCCCGCCAGACACGACCCCCCGCCGTTCCCACGGCGGCCAACCGACGAACCCGCCGCCCGAACGTTTTTTGTTAGCAGCGCCCTCTGCAACCGTTCGCCCGTTTTGCTTTATGCCCCGCCTTTTTTGGGTGGGAAACGGAAATTTAATATATATATAAAAAAAATATAATAATATATATATAGTGACATACCGATATGTCCATGAAGATAAAAATAAATTTATTTTAAATTGGTGGAACAGATTAGGAAAAATTACGAGAGAAGGGCTTAGAACGACCGTGAATAAACAATTGTTTTTTTTTTGTAAATGCAAAGAATGGCTTGATAGGTAAAAAAGGGAATGGGGGAAAAGTTTTGGGTCGAAAGGTCAGCTACACCAAAAAAATAACGAACGATGGATTGGCTTGGGGAGAAGGATCAAAGGAAAAAAAAAAGGAGTTTAAAGTTTTGAGGGGAAAACAGGAAGAGCTCCGAGTATTCAAGTTTATACATTAAATACACTTAGGTCCTGTATTACCACCTCAGTTAAAGTTCCGGTTAGAACTAACTGGAAGTTAGCGACCGAAATTCGTATTACGAGCGTCGATTAAAATAAACCGGAGGTTTACCTGGCGGTTAAGTTAACCGGAGATTGAAGTAAGGGTTACTGAGTTAACTGCTGGTTAGGTGAAATGGCGGATATAATAAGGGGTGAAACTGATTCGAAGACGAAATGCTATTGGAATATTTTGTCTATACCAGACGGCTCAAACGTGTTCGGTCCAGACGGATAATTTCGAGACTGGGACTGAGACGAATTTTCGCGCGTTTCAGGATTACAAAACAAACTGCTTTGTTCGTGTTGCAACAAGTTGAAGATGACCTGGAATATGTAACAGACAGGTATGATAATGTATTGTGACATACCAATATGTCACTGAATATTGTACAATATTTATTATAAATGGCGTCAATTAAAGGGGATAAATTATGTGAATATGCTAGCATAGCAACGGTAAGCGAGCCGTCGTCAAGGTCAACATCTTCATGCAGTGACAATCGCGGAGTTTGCTAGTTCATTTTGTATAGAATTCGGGATTGGCCGAAAAGCAGTGACAGTCGTGAAGATGGCTAGTTCGTGTTGCAAGAAATTTAGGGATTGGCTAGGTATGAAGTGTTATCTGCAAATAAACAATCGAAAATGGACCGAGCTTTGCAGGGCTGAAAGAATACGAGAGACATTGATTCTGACTGATGCCGTGCTCATGAACGGCCGTGCTCCAATTAATGTTGGGAGTTTTTTCTTTGGGACTTGTAAGCATCTACTAGGAATGGATATTAAGAGAACATCAAAATTTGAATACTAAGTGTGACAGTGGAGTTTAAAATATTTCAAGTGAACGAGTTGGAGGGACATTGAGGGCTTGGGCGAAGTTGTCAGTGATTGGACTGGAAAAGTTAGCAGCAAATAGTTTATTGATCTGATGAACGGTGATCGAAGTGTGCTTCTGAGAAAAGAAGAGAGAAGATGGTGTCTAAACCTGAGGACGGCGGCGTCGGAGATGGATAAAGATGGTCCAAAAGCGCCGAAGACATAAGGTTGGAATTGTCATGACAAAGATTTAATTTTGTATAGTAAAGTTATACAATATAAACAATTGTTTTAAATTGTTTAATAAATTTCATGTTCTTGTGAAATGAATATATGATTTTTTATTGAGCCAATTGTAGCAATGAACTAGCAAGAGAAAGATATTTGCTTTTCAGGTTCCTCGACTCAGGTAGTTTGTTTTAAATATATTCAGTTTATAATAATAATTAATGACGCTAGTTATAGTATGTTCCTCGGTTTCTACCTTCCTTAGCTTTCTCTCGTCTGAATTTTTGTACTGTAGCTTTAATTGAAATAATAGGTTTATGATATAACCTGAGCTGTTAGACATTGAAATGGTGTATTATTTAATTTGACATATTTACAAATTATTGCCTTATTAGTAACCCAATGAAAACAAATATTAAATTAGAAGGTTTATTAATATTTTACTAGTTGTCAACAGTAAGTTGACATCATTTCATTTTTTGATAACGGAGTGCTATCACCAAATTGTTATTATTTAAATTATTACTAAAAGTAGTAGTATCCAGTCGCAATTACAAATTTGAATGAAAAATTCGCAACCTCATTTTGATTTCAAAACTTCGTGGATATTACTAAAATTAAATAATATTCATTAGAAAATGATTGGTTACATTTAAGCATATTTGAAATTGAAATGAATATTATGTAAATGATATATTGAATGTTCTGTAGTCCAAACCCTGCTGTAAATTGAAACAGGGTTAGTTGTATGAAATGAAATCTACCTATTTTTTTTGTATGACTTCCTTTCCTATCATAAAGTTTCTGCATTACAAAAATTTACAAGTTTATACATCTATAATTTTTTGTATTATCATTTTTTGTATACATTGGTTAAGAAATAAGTTATACATGAAACATTCCAAATGTAAATTACAAATGAAATGAACATACCTTTTTATACCATTCAAAATTTCAATTTCAATTTTTTAAAATCAAATTCATAGTATAATAAACCCACTTTCTTTCGCCCCGCATTGGGCTCCAATATAATAATCCCTCGTTCTACTGCCAATACAACAATTTTCATTTCTTTCTGCCACTGTAATATTATCCTATTTTTTTATTTTTTAAACACATCTGGCCCCATGTCATTAACACACATACCCTTCCTTAAAACCCTACCTTAGCTTTTGTACTTGCCCGTTAGCTAGCTAAATTTATACAACTTCTAAATTTTTCTGGGCGTGATTATGTGATTGCCCATACAGGGCTAAAAACGAGGTACTTATACACGTGCATGGGTCTGCATTTAACTACTTTAATCACAACACATTCTCTAATGGTTATTGATGAACCTGAATGATTGATCTTAATTTATTCACTACTATTGGATGGTTTCTTTCTCAAATAATATCAAATACATCTGAAAAATAATGCCTCTGATGGCACAAAATACACAAAAAAGAGAACAAAACATTTAAAATTAAACCCAAAACAAATAAACAATAACCATTCACACTGAAAATTATAAAACAATATGTACACTCATTCACTCCGAATGCGCATTCTGTCGTTAGAATCGTTGACCTCTTATCTTATGATAACGAATAAAATTTGATCTTCGACAGTTTTTTTTTGAAGATAAAAGAAAAAACGAACAAACAAATATCCATGCATCACTTCCCTTTGTGCCGACAAAGCTGTGACACGCGGCGCACGTCACGCGTCGTTGTCCACCGATTCGTACACTCCCGTGTACGAGAAGCACGCCCAGCTTCCACAAGCTCCAAGACCGTCAACTCACACGCTGAGCAAACACTGCGAAGCGTCCTGCGGTAAAACGCGAAGCTTCCACCACGTTTAAAGTTCCCGCGACGAAGAAATACTATTGATTTCACGAATACGGTGAAAAGAATCTTTAAAGTTCCCGCGGTGAAGAAATACATTGATTTCAGGAACTGGTGAAAATAATCTTTTAAAGTTCCGCGTGAAGAAATACTATTGGTTACGCGAACTAAACGAAACTGCTCTGTTCGCTTCGATTACTGACCGAAGCATGTTTTTTTTTTTAATTTATTTTTCGTCAAAAACAGTTAAAACTGCGATGACTGCTATGGGGAAAAGTGAATTAGTACAATTTTCAAATTCTGTGATCCCTACACAAGTCATATACTACTTTAAAATTTTTAATTTTTGAATTTTTGAATGTTTTGTGTTGTGTGTTTGAATGTTTGAATGTTGAATTCGCATCATGAAATTTATAACACAAAATGTCCGCGACCGTTGCTTAACATTGCAAACGGTAAAATCGCGTTGCGTTCACCCGTAAAATATTGTTCCTATTTCTAAATCCGTTCATCCGCTCACTACATCAGTTTTGTTCACTTGAAAATATGAACAAAAATGTTTCAAACATTTTTCTAACTCGAGCTCGCGTCTTCACCACCATACAACACTGCACTTTCTCCGTCTCTCGAGCATTGTGTCCACTATCCTATATAGATTTTTTTTGAACAGCGCCGATCGCTCGCCCGTGACCACAAACAAGATTACAGAATGTTTTAATTTCCCGTTTATAAGCGTTTTACGCCTCGCTACCGGTTCTCAAATTGGCTATTGTTTTTGATAATTTCAGCGATCTCAATTTTTCGTTTCGATGTCTTATCTATGATGTCTAAATCTCATCGTTTTTGTCGTTCACTGTCGTGACGTAGTCGTGACGTCACTACGATGCGTCACTTGTTTCAATTATACTTTTTAAATTTTTAAATTTATTTTCTAGACGTTTCAAAAAACGTGATTACTTTCGGGAAAATTTTTCATAAATTTCGCCCTGTTGTTCTCTAAAGTTCCAGCTCGATTACTTCCCGCGTTTCCTGTAATTTTCATTACAAAAACATATTTGCCCTCAACTTTACCCTAATAACAATGGTCTCCATGTTCACGCTTTTTAACTTGAAATGTACGATTACGATTATTTTCGAAATTTTGTGAACCCCTTGCCCGATTTTGCTGATTGTTCTTTCTAAAATTCTAAATATAAGGTTATTGGGAAAGTTGGAATTTACTTTCTTCCGGGACGGTTAATTTAGAAAAATTTTTACAATGCTGCTGTCTTCTGTCTTTTTTAATATAAATCTCAACATTTTATTGTAAAGTCTTTATTCTCTGAACACTAAAGTACGAAATGATCGAAAAACATTTCAATAGTTTTAAAGTGCTACTTTTCATTACACCTTATACACCACAATTTTTAACATACTTTTCTATAAACTACTAGAATATTTTATGAACTATTGTAATTTGTAATTATAAAGTAATATTTTATATTATTTCACATTTCATTTGGGCTTATTTTCAATTTATGAAGTACAAAAAAATTTTAAAATTGGTTGAGAGTTTTCAAATTTCATGCAAATAAATTTCATAAAATGTTTAAAGAAAAAAAACCAAAAAATTTGTTTCACTAATTTTATTTAATCAATTTTAAATATACATTTACAATATTAATGTAAAAAATTCTTGTAGTATCAACAAAAATTCTTTTTTTAATACCTAAAAGTGTCTTTCATTAAATGACTCTAAACTAGAAAATTATTTTTGAGTTAAGAATTAAAATAAATGTTGATATATCAGCAAACATATGCACTATTAAGAATTCTATTGTTTTGTTTCAGAAATGTTTTGTTGTCTCCTAAAACCAGTTACTACTAACATTAAGATTTTATGCAACTGCTGGTTCTCTAACACAGTTGGTGACTTGGGGGTAAAAAACCACTGCTGGGAGAATATAAAAAAGTCTCCCATGCTTTTTGCATCTCTAGGAGAAATTTATTTAATGTCAAGAAACCTAGAAGAAAAAAAACCCATTGAAGAAAGTTCTCGAAGTGGCTGCTTTTTCGGGGGTATTGGTGCCTTTGACTGCATTTCACGTGCGTATGTTTCGCCCGGTGGAGACAACGCTGATTTTCGGGAAAAGGAAAGGCTATTTAGCTTCAACGTCAAACCGTTGCAAGCCAGGACTTATGCATTCAAAACATAGTTGCAAGATGGCCTGGTTAAGCCGATGCCACAAAAAACAGAAACTCTGTTATTAAAGCTCGGATGGAGAGGGAGATTTTTAATGGGGTGCTGCTTGGTGATGTAGGATATCCCACGGAGCAACCTTTGACACCTCTTTGCAACCCTCGCTTCCCAGATGAAAATTTGTATAACGAATCACATATTAGGACACCAACACTGTTGAAAGATTATACGGTGTTTGGAAAGCTAGATTCCTATTTTAGCACTAGGAATAAGGCAGGACATTTCACTAGTGCAGCCCATAATTGTGGTGTGCTGTAATAACATTGCCATCCAGAGGAAGGAAGCAGACCCTCCACCTGTTTCAGGAATGTGATCCATTGCAATTGGCAGTTCGGGAAAGGGGCAGATAGCTCCTGCCGTAAATTTAGTGCCACAAAGGAAGCAGTTAGAGAAATGTTTGTGAGGTTCTTCAGGACAGAATACATAGAAATTAAATGTTATACAACATTCATTTGTTTATTAATAATTAAAAAATAAAATTTACAAACAGTCTGTATTTTTTTTAAAATGGTGAAAATGATTTTCTTTTAATATTTTGAATGCCCTCTCCCTTTCCTCCACATCCATTTCTACAAGCTTTCTTTAGCTTTAATTAAAAGTTCTTTTTCCCTTAATTTGTACATTTAACAAATGAGTTCTCTGCCCTGCTTGACTTGAACTCTCTCAGAAGCAATTCTTTCTGCAGTTGGGCCACTTCAGTTCTTGCAAAGCCAGGAGCGTAACTTCGCCCACTTGCAGAAGAAGCAACTGTAGACTCCCCGATTTGTGGTCGTCGTTTGATGAATTTGGGGTCACAATTAGGATGCTATTACGTTTTGCAAGCATTGCAGGCGTGTATGTTGACCAATCCTGAATTTCAATGGTAACACATTCTTGCACCACACTATCCCAGACTGCACAGGTAGAACTCTTCCACCTGTATTACTGGAAGTTCGATTTCTTCTTCTTGTTCTTGTTCTTTTTCTCCTCCTCCGCTGCTGCTGCATCTTAAACATTTCGTATGCATCGTCACAGTCATAAGTGGACGGTATACCTCCAGCACTTACCCCCATAACGCTGAACCTTTTCCAAATAAACAACCCTCCTCCGGTTCTAAGAGTTTTTCCCCCCTTTCTCTCTCTCCCCTTTCTCTCTCTCTCTCTCTCTCTCCCTTCTCTCTCCTTTCTCTCCCTTTCTCTCTCTTCTCCTTTCTTCTCTTTCTCTCTCCCTTCTCTCTCATTCCCTCTCCCCCTTTCTCTCTCTTTCTCTCTTTCTCTCTCTTTCTCTCTTTCTCTTTCTCTTTCTCTCTTTCTCTTTCTCTTTCTCTCTTCTCTTTCTCTCTTTCTCTCTTTCTCTTTCTCTCTCTTCCCTTTTTCCCCCCCTCCTCTCTCCCCCTCTCTCCCCTCTGCTCAACATTTTTTGCTTCTCTTTTCAGGTTTTCATATTTTTCTTTTAACTGCTTTACAGTGCGGCAACAAGCAGTGGCCGCATTGAAGCTGTATGCAATCCTGTTTGATTCTGCAAAATTTTTAAAAATACAGTAAAACATATTGAAAATGTTGTAAGCTAATACGATATCAAAAGTTTTAAATTGAATAGAGTCTTTTGATATGAAAGATAGTTAAATATTTCATTATTACGTTTTCCTTAGTCGTGGTTCCATTAGTTGTTTTTTTTGTTTTCCATATTTCGGTGAACTGATCCACCAAATTAACTAACGTGGCACTTTCCTCTTTGTAAAATTGACGCCACGCTTCCTTTTCGCAGACGTTTCGGGGGAATTTTGCTTTTTACAAAGGACAAAACGCACACAAAAAGAATCAACGTGTTCACCGAACCTATGCACGCGCAAAAACAATTTTTGGAAATAGAAAAGTTTGAATTTTTCAACTTCTCAACTACAATATTGAAGATAGATTTTTTTCGTTAAAAGGAAATTGTTGTCCATAATTAGTTCTTTCATTAAGATGATATACATACATTCATACATGATTCATTAAGATGATATACAGTTTTTAGTATTTTCCCCTGCAAAAAATTGCGTGTAATTTGTATAACTGTAAAACGTTTCAAAAAAAAGATTAAAGCAGTTTGGGGGAGGCGAGGTCCTAAGGGAGAGAGTCTTAGCGATATCGGACGAGAGATCCGGGTCGAGTCCCGCCCGGCAAGGTTGTGTTTGTGTTCGTCCTTCACCCGCTTCATCACTATTTTGTTTCATCCATTCATAGTTACCATAACGTTAACACCAATAGTGGTCTAATGACCTAAATGATGATGCGACCTTTAAAAAAACAAATAAAATAAAATTAAAAAAAATTTTCAAAACTTCTCCCAAATTTTTCTTTCAACTTTTTGAATGTAAACTATACCATGACGTAAACGCCATATTGCTCTATTTTTTTTGTTTTTCAAACATTACAAAAAAGTAATTTTTTTTGTCTTGTCTTTCACCTCGGTAATATTTACATTAGAGGCGATTTCTTCATATTATTATATTTATGAGTACATTTGCTTTAAATAATGTCAGATAAGTTTCTCGAAAACAAAAACAGTTTTCTGTTAAATGAGTTTCAACATTTCGCATTTTCAAAACGCTCAAATGTCTTTTTCTCCAAAATGGCCCCAAATTTCTTCTTCGAATTTTTCCAATAGATAGTACTAAATGCACTGTTTAATATGAAGTTCATTTTGGTGATTTTTTTATTTTCTTCAAAGTTACAAAATGATATTTATGAAATACATCTCAGGCCGTTAATATGCACATTGTAGAGTCGAGCTGCGGCCGAGTCGTTGAATTTTTGGCTGTCCGGGATGCCGCGTCATGGTCGATGGAGCTGACGTTTCGGCCATCTTGCTGTGGCCTTCTTCAGAACAGTATTTGTGGCCCTTTCTTCAGGAGTGTAGTCTGAAGAAGGCCACACAAGATGGCCGAAACGTCAGCTCCATCGACTATGATGCGCTAATCCGACAGCCAAGAATTCAATCATATTTCATCGATTTGTAAAATTATTACATTTGTGATTAAGTGCTTCAAATACTTCAAATGAAGTTTTTTGAAAACTCAATAGATTTCTGTGAAAAGTTTTATATTTCGCATTTACAGTAATGCTGAATCGCGATTTTCTTATAAAATTTTCTATGAAATTTACTTTTAAAAAATGTACTTTTGGCACCAATAGTGTAATGATCTATCATTTCGAGACCAAACCCCAGATGCAATTTTTACAAAAGTGACAAAGAATAAACTAGTGTATTGATTACAACGTGCCGACAGAAAACATTTTAAAAGCCCAATTTAAAATAAAGAATTATAGCGGGAAATTTGAAAATTGAACATAATCACCCGGGTAGAACAGAAATTATGAAATTAAAAAACAAACGGATCAATCGTCAACGCATCTGGAAGATATAAATTGAAATAGAATTAATTTTTAATATAACATGAACAAGAATATGCCATTGTTGAGCTAGAAAGAAAGATTGTAAAAGTTTTTTTTAAGAATTATAAAAAAACGCACAAACCGATTTGGCTGAAACATTGGAAACATAGACTAAAACAGGGGAAGACGACAGAATTAGTGTCAACTTGCGCATGTTCGAACAAAATAATAATATAATATTTGGAAGTTTGCAATGAATAAAGTACAACAAATGACGCCCTGTTACGAAGAGAAGTCATTTGGGAATTTAAACCCAGATTAAAAGAAGGAGTGGAACTATTTTGTTCCAGTTCTGTAAAATGTTTTGGGTTGAAAAATTCCGATGTGAAGACAGATTTTGGGGAGTCCCGGATGAACGCTTCAAAGGTGAAATTGGCGAGTTGTTAAGTTTCTTTTGAAAGTGTAGCAATCCAAATAGAGAGTAAAGTTGTGATGTTTGTTGGAACTTTGAAGTATTAGTAAAAGGAACAAAATTCGGGAGTAATTTTAATTTATTTTTTTCAAGTAGGATTTTTTTGTGATTACGGGCAATCAGATGTTATTTTTTTTTTGTAAGAAAATTCAACGCTACGGACATCTCGTTATCAAATATAGAAGAATAGATGCCGGGATCAGTACAATTGACGTTCATTTTGAATGTAAATGATCGTCATTTCAAGAAGTGACTGTTTGATGACACGCGAAAAATAGTTGGTTTTGTTTTGTTTGTTTTCTGACCAGTACGCAACGAATAAATACAAGTTTATTAAGCGGTGCCGGACTAGCAACTGAATAATATCATTTATGCGGGCAAAAGCGGTTTGGGGGAATTGGTTTCAAGGCGACCGCGAGCAGGAGGGGCGGCGACCGCGCATCGAAAGGCACTGGGCGGCGGCCCAGACATCATTGCACGAGAGCGAGCCGCAAAACAGGAAGTGACACGTGTGTATTTTGTGTGTGTGTGTCTGATTTCTTTGCAAACACTTCATCTGAAGACGCGTTCCGTAACTGAAGGAATTTATTGAACACCAAGTTTTGTTAATAAAATTAAATTAAGAAATAGTCAAAGGAAAATCAGGGGAAAGGCATTCAATGTATGGGGTGGAATTTCATATTGTTTTGTATTATTTGGGTGAATGAGTTTCGTTTTTGTGTTTTGTTTCTTGAATGTCTATGTTATAGGTACTGTGTAGAGGGAAAGACGGTAAGTTGTTGCCGTGTATGATGAAAAGAGGGAAAAGCCAGAAAGCAATAATAAACGAACGAACGAAAATATGGTTCGTTTTTAACAATTGAGAACATGCGTCGTCATTTACCCTAGCACGCACAATCCAATCACCTCGCTTGGATTCCTGTATAGGACCACCATCTTATCCACGGTATTAGAATCATTACATTTTGGCTGCCCAACGCGAGTTCCAGGGTAGCCGGGGGAAATATTAGATAGTCGAAAAAGGAAAGGGGAAAAGGAACCATTACATTTGACTGCCCAACGCGGGGCAAGGGTAGCAGAGGGGATAACCGTGAACCATTACAATAGATGGCAGCTGGCCAGAAAATGGAGCAAGATCTTAAAGACACACCACACTAAGGAAATTAGGACTAGAGGTGCTACAGAATGGCACAGATTTTCTCGAACCAAATTTTTCTAATTTTCTTGGAGTGGCCTGGCTTTAAGGTCTTGCAACATTCCCTGACGAGCTGCCATCTATCGTCGCCCAACATTTTTCTTGACAATTTTTTGAACATTTTACTTTCCTAGTAGTACAACCGAATTATTTCTTGAAGAATATTAAAGAAGAGTAGAAAGTCGTTCTAAATATACGTTTTCAGTGAGCAATTCGTAGCTGTTTTTGAGAAAATGATAATAAGCTTTACTCTAAATGCGAAATTTGAAGCTCTTTTTCTTGGAAATCTATTGAGTTTTTGAAAACGTTAATTTGAAGTCATTTGAAGCACTTCTCACAAATGTAACAATGCATACAAATTGATGGAAATGCCAATATTAACGGCGTGAGAGGTATTTAAAAAAATTACTTTTGTGTATTTTTTGAAAAACAAGTATACCCCAAAATGAACGTTGTTACATAAAACAGTGCAATGAGCACAATACATTAGAAAAATGTGAAGAAAAAATTTGGAGCCATTTTTGAGAAAATGGAGTTTATGTGGTGCTGGAAATGCAGAACTTTGGACTCATTTTTATAGAACACTTGTGTTTTCGAGAAGCTTTGTTTAACATTATTTTAAGTGACTGTACTTATAAATACAATAACGTAAAGAAATTGCCTCTAATGTAAATATTACCGACGTGAAACATGTCGAAAAGATTATATTTTTGTAATTTTTGAAAAAACAAAAGAATATGGCGTTTATGTCATTGGTATTCTCTCTTCCAAAAATGTAAAGAAAAAACTTGGTGCAGTTTTTGAGAAAGTCTTGTTTTTTGTATTTTTTAATTGCAAATATTTCACGCTCTATTGCACGAAAACTACTAAGATTTTCGAAAAAATGCATCAGACCTTTATGATACAACTATTTACAGACAACACATTTCGTTTGAAGAAAAAGTCTCAATCTTCACTTGGTTTATGTACAGATAGTCTTTTGGCCTTTTATTTATTTACACTACACTTCTCTTGAGTATTTATTTTCACTGTTCACTTCTCTTGCACTGTCGCACAGTCCTAAGTACTGACCACTGTTCGATGCACTGACCACACTCCACTGCACTGACCATAGTTCACGGCGCTGGCCACGGTTCACGTCACTGAGCACAATCCTGCCCTGCTATTCACTGCGATGCACACACTTCACAGCTCAGCTGCCCCTTCAGACTTAAGACTGATTCGCTGTCGCCGACCGCCGCGTATTTATACTCGGCGGGCGCCGTCGAGAATTTTCTAGACTTTGCGATACGCCCCGCGAACACTCTGAGACAATATAGTTCAAGGACCGCTGGCAGATGTCGCAATCCGCACATACAGGTAGTTCGTGGTGGCGTCGGCAGATGACACAATATTCGTTACAATATATTCGTAATCATTTTATTAATGTGTATTCACAATTACCATTAACTAAACTGAAATACCCTTAAACGCGGAATAATAATATATTTTGTCTATTAGCTGTATTTAATAATTATGAGGGCTTCCCAACTAGAAAAAATATTTGATTGAACTTGTATCTTCAAACCTGATGAAAAGAATCTTGAACCGAATTGGTTACCGAGACAAGGTACCCAGATGAAAGCAATAGATAAACAAGAGGATTAGATGAGAACTAGCGAGACGATATGCAGAGAAGAAAGATGACTTTGGAACAATGTTTTACAGTGATGAAAGTAAATGTAATTTTATTTTACCTTGGATAGGAGAGGTATTAAAACAAAGTATTAAGAAAGGAACTTCGAGAAGTTGTGAAACTCGAAATGAGTGAAGTCATGATATGGAGCTCTTCGCACTCTTCAGATATTCAAATTCAGGTTGTTTTTAGAGGCACTATGGGTACATTCAAATGCATTAATATCGGTAAAGATAGTATTAAATATCTACTGAAATTCTACGTCTTGAATTAACTGTTATTTGCAACACGACAATGACCCCCACAGTGGACACAATGGAAATCGCTCCCTATGGTTGGATTAAAACACTCCTTCCATCTCCTCCTTCAGCTCCATCTCCTTCTTCTTCATCTCCTTCGGCAGATTGCTGATCTGATAAAATTGCCACAGCGAAGTTAGTAACCTTCAAACATTTCTGAAAAGTACGAGTATTACTTTGTATATTACTTTTGGCGGATGGTTGATGTTGTGAAATGGCTATCGGAGATTTAGTACCATTCAAACACTTTTGAACAGTATTACATAATATTTCTTTTTCGACAGATCTCTCCGGCACAAAATACTTTTCCGTTTCTTCTGACGACTCTAACGTGATGCATAGTAGTGCCTCCATCGCCAACGCCACTATCCGCAAATCCATTCAAAACTGTAACCTGAATCCTCTGTAACACCAATAAAATTTTCCTTTAAATTTCAATCACTGCCGCATAGGGCAAATCCACACGAATGATCACTTCATTCCCATAGGCCTCACTTCATTCCCTCTGAGATTCTCACAGCCAAATCCCTTCTGAGATTCACTACAGATGACATGTAGTACGTATATTTCCAAAGCACATTCTCATCTTTTCGTTTACAAATCAAACCGTGAATCCAGCTCCCACCAAGAAACTTACTTTTAAGCAAGAAGTCTCTAAAGTGTAACGTAGTCAGTCTACACTCTTTGGCAAGAATCAACTTGAAGTCGTAGGCTTCCGCGGCCAGAGTCATGTAGATGATCTTGGCTAGAGATGCAGCCGAAGGCTGTGTTGCCGACGTTTCGACCATCTTATCGTGGTCTTCCTCGCACAACAGCCCTGAGGAAGACCACGATAAGATGGTCGAAACGTCGGCAACACAGCCTTCGACGCGGCGTCACCTGGACAGCCAAGATCATCTATAAGAATCAACTTGTTTCTGAAGGCAAGTAGGCATATACCAAATACAATGCTACTGGTTGCCTGTGCGCGCGGCTGCCTGCACGAGCGGGGCATTGCCTGCCTCCCCCATCGCCGCCCCCCGCGCCCCCACTCCCACTCCGTTCCTCCATGACCGCACCCATCCGCGAGGGGACGAAGAGGGCGCGGCGCTTTGTTTTCAAGTGATTTTCTCATGAGATTTCTTGCTCACGGACACTTCGCAGACCTCGGCCGTTTCAATAGAGGAAGTGTAACAGGGACGTGAAGGAATAAAACTGTTTTGACAACGTATACGTATAGATCGTGCTGCTTGTTCTTCTCCTTTTGCTTTTTCTTGTAATATCGTATCCCTAACGGAGAGCTGACTGCGAAATTGAGGAAAATCAGAGAGCTACGAAATTGACATCGTTAATTCTTGATGTGAAGTGGGCATGTCTTGAATTTTGAATTAACAAAATTTTATAAATAATAGAATATCATTATTATTAAATTGGATGAAGTATTGTGTCTATCAATTTAATATCATGAATGTTTTCCTTTCTTCAATCCAGTGTTCAAATTTTGAGCCTTTTTCTAGCTGTGTGAATTGTATTGTTTTCTTTTGAGGTTTTATCTGTGTCGCAAATTCTTTTATTTTCGTTGTAAGTAAACATGCTTACTCCATTTCATTTATTAAAAAGATTCGTTTTTGATAATTTGTTTTTCTTCACGGTACCCAATTTCTTTCCGCTTTTTGCACTCATCCGTATTGTACTCACACATGCAATTCTCCCCTTAAAATTTTGAATTGTGTAATTTTTTTTTTTTATCTGTGTAAAGAAAATTTTTTAAAAAAGTAACAAATTTTACACATTTCTGCAAATCTCATACACATTTCGAGTATCTTCTTTTCATATTTCAGGAGAATTAAAACTAAATTAATTGTGGTGATTTAATTCAGGTTTCTTGATGACACCACGGAAACGAGCAACCCCCTTCCCCTCCCCAACCACTCTCCCTTTCCCAGCCAACAGCCGGTTGTCTTTTACATCCTGATGGAACGCATATTCGACCATACACTAGACACTTAACACACTTACGGGTTCCTTGATCTGGGGACAGCAGAACGCGAAGCCCTGTGCTACAACACGTACTACATCAGAGACAAGAGCCAAACATCCATGCACAAGGCGGGACTCGAACCCACAACCCTTCGGAGCGAAGCGCCGAGTCGATATTACGTTCTTAGCCACCTCGGCCATCCAGGTCCGCGCATTTTATGTTTGATTGTTCATTGTTCATTTTGAAAAATTTTCACGATAGTAAAGTAGACTGACTTTCTCTTGGTTCAGAAATCTTCAGTCTTCTCCTCTTTTGACATGTTTAACTGAACAAAAATGTTGAGAATATGACAAGTTTTGGAGGAAAGTTTTGATTTAAATAAACCAAAGTTAGTGACTTAGTCAACTAATGAGATTAATTATCTATCAATGATAAATTTACAGGGCAAGCAGTAATTGGAAATAATACAGAATGTATCTCTTTACAGTATTTGAGTAACTGTGTGTGTCCATTCGTCTGTACGGTTAGACCACTTTCCGTACACAATCGAGACATATGAGGTGTCATTCGATGCATCTCGATCTCCTGGTGAGGAACTGATAATTTTTTTAAAATCGCGATGTATAAAAAATTTTCAAAAAGCGTGCATGTTTTAGAATTGCGATCTTAGTGAGTAGCCAGTGAGTTAAACCAACGTCACCTAAATAGATCTATATAGGTGGCGTTGATTAATCCCCAGATAGTTTCCCAGAGGCAATTTTCGCTCCACAAATCCATAATTTTCTTAAAAGGAGGGAACATTTATCTTTACAGAAAATAAAGCGCGGGGCAGAATTGTCAACTAGTGATGATGATTTGAAATAATTCTTAAGGAGTGAAGTGTTTCATCGGCATTTTAATAAATTTGCAAAAACCCATGTACGGTGAACTTATTAAATTTGAAGAACTTCAAGTGAATAAGGGGGAAACCGGAACTGGGTAATTCAGAAAATTTTTTATTCTCAGTTGCTCTAGAGAGTTTAGTTTTCAGAGAATAAACCTATTGACTTTTCAATTTATTAAGGGGCATACACCGATTTTCAAATGAATGTGACTAACAACTTATTCTTATTAAACTTAACACCTTATTCCCATAAACAAACAAAACAGTCGCTTTTTAATTAATATACGAGTAGATGCTCCTAGAAAACGATTAATAGAGCAATAGCAGAGTTTAACATATATTTGACTAAGTTCGTGGAGTTTTAATCGCTTCAAAAATTAGGGGAAAAATATGGGGTTTTTAACAAATCCGGGAAAATCAATGTATTTGGGCAGAATTTGAACAATTTAAAATGACCATTACAAAAAACGCTAAAAAGCAGCAAGGTGATCTTTTATGTGCACTTTGTATATTTAAAAAAAAAGCGTAAACAATAGTACGACCCCCTCCGTCGGTTTCGCCTGGCCCCCCGACCAAGACGTCTATGGGGAACACAAATTGCCGGATGGTCGCCAGACGTCCCAGTGTCAGTGAGACGTCCCAGGTGGACACAAAAATAAAAAAAAAATAATGGGGGCAGGGGCGGGAAAAACGTTTTGGGTTGGGTGCAAAATTTTTTAAACTGAGTTAGAATCACTTTTCACATTTTCGATATTCTATAAAAAAAGCTGTGGGACAATTTCGAAAAAGGCACTCAAGAAATTCAATATACAATAATATAAGGCTGTGAAAAACACACACACACACTATTGATAAAAACACCCTTGTTTCAATTATAATACAAAATTTTAATGGACACTTTTCAGAAATAGGAATTGTTAAAATAAAAATTTACTTTGTAAAAAAAAAAAAAAATTGAAAATCAAAACTATAATTCTATTTAAAATTGCTTTTAAAGAAATTATTCTAAGAATTCAGATAATAATTTACAGGCATTCGTCTCTTACTCAGAATCTTATTCACTAATTTACTTTTATGTTTTCAAATCCTTGAAAAAAAAAAAAAGAAACGATTGATTCTTTCTTCTCGTGTTAGAGATAGGAAAAAAAATGTACTGCTACTTTTTTATTTTTTAGTAGAACAAATATTTTATTTCCCCTTTTTTCTACGTAAAGAATTTAGAATAAACTTTCCGTTTACAAAATGAATTACTCCTTTCAATATAGAAACTGTTCATTTGGCTCGACCTTACTGTTACTTCTCGGCTGTGTAGTGAAATCCGTGGCGCCTCTGGGGTTGGTGGCCTTGAAGCGTTGAAGCTACGGGTTGAGAATAGTGCGAAGCCCTCTCTGCAGAACCTCTCGCTCTCGGTTGAAATTCAGTCGCCCACAGAAACGTTTCTCCGTCTCGTACAATGTTAATGATCTTTCGTACTTCATGAATTTTAATTTACTTTCAATTCTGACGGTTAATAACCATACGAGCACACAAGCTTTACGAGAGCAAATAATCAAAAGACCAAAAGTTAAAAAAAAAACTCTTCTTATCTTCCGGAAGAGTTTTATAAAAGACGCTGTTCTGAAGTCCGCTGCAATAGGAATCCCTGGCGTGTCGTCAGTATGTCTGCACAGTTCCGCTGCTAGCCTCAGAAAAGAATTTTTTTTCTCTGACTACCGGTCTCGCATGATCTACTGTGGCGTTCTCTGTTGACTTAATTTTCAGTTAGCATTCTCTCATATTCTTCCGCGTTGGCGCGCGTTTGAACTGCTCCTTTCTCGCTCTCTTGGTCGATCATGTGACACGTTTTCGTAGTTAAAGAAAACTGACGGTCACACTAGTTGTACTAAATTCGAACTATTTGCATCATCCGTTTCTGCAAGTATATTTTTACGAGTATTACAATTTTGAAATTGCAATATTACCATTTCATGTGTCGTGTGAGGATAACATACAAGGCTATTGAATGTTGGGATTTGTTGAGCGGGATTATAACATTATCAGCTACGATTCATTTGTAAATCCAATCCAAGATAGTGTAAGATATTAAATGAAGATTAGATAAGAATTTAAATGAAGCCATTTATCAGATTTAGAAAATTTCAACCTATGAAAACACGTTTAAAACAGTTTACAGCGTCGGCGACGTCACATTTAGCTAGTGTGTATGTATCTCAAGCGTGGCCCAGCGAGATTTCGAACCGCCTGGTTTGTTCTTTTTGCGCGAATACAGGCGTCCAGCCACTAGAAGATCCAATATTTTAAAAAAATACTTACATTAGATATTAGGCATTTCTGTCTTTAATTATGCGATCGTAGAAGGATGTCAAAAAATATTGTGTATATTTGCACTTTTCGAAATTCAAGAGGTTCTAATGAAAATACCGGGAGAGGTGGCTCAGTGCATCAACTGATGTCACTGCAGTGCCTTCAACCGGGAAGTCCTAGGTTCGAGTCCCGAAAGTGGCAAGGTTTTCGACACTAGCTTGTCAGCTAGGGCAAATTCAGTCGCTGTCAGGAGAAGAATTCTAGAGGTCGGCTGCTCTTATCAGTAGTTTTACGTGGTTTCTACGATCAACACCAGGCGAATGCCAGAGCAGTACCCTAACAAACGGGCCACGGACCGCGCGCGATCTTTCCCGCTTCTTTCTTGTCCTATCCTCATTACATAGACACACTTACACTAACATGCACTACACTACCACACATTACGGGAGACCGGTCGCGAGCTTAGAGCTTGTCCCGGATGGGGCGGCGCCGCGCTGGTGGGAGATGCCTAGTTAAAGAAAACCCCGCTAGCCGACAGTAAATCGGCACCATATCTCGCCCTTCAGTTGGGGAAGAACGCTGCCACATACAGATGACAAAACATGCACTACACTTACGGGACTAATGACCTTAGTTGTTGACGCGCCCGGAATCACTAACAACTAACCAATCATGTAATGACAATCTAATTTATGTCGGTATCCAGCAAACTTTATTTAACTTGAGTTGAAAATTTAGAGAAAAAATGTGAATACATTTTTGAGCAAATCTTGTTTATACACTATTTTAAATTGCTGCGATTTCACTGAAACTTATGCAAAAACTATTTCTATTTTAAAAAAGGCTGTACGTTAAGTTATTTAAATATGTGTGGAGCAGATTTATCTTTAAAACGTTCTCTCTCCAATAAACTCCATTTTTCCCAACACGTCAGAAATTGTTCTAAAATCGATATCGATATTCTTGATGAAATCCTATTTTCACTGCTGATAAACTGCTTCAGTATACCTAATTGCATATGCAGATGGGAGTAACAATTTTTTTTGCTCAACTAAGTTGTTCCGAATCACATTCTTGGTGCCTGGTTAAAGATTTTTGTCTTTTTGATTATTCTTTTTTGTCCTAATGTTGAGTAAGGCCATAATGTGGAGTCAAGGCTGTCCTACTCACAAAATAAAACATGGAAACTTTTTTTATATCCGACTTCTTGGCCAAGAAGCATAGACATAACTTTCAAATCACCGCAAATGGTCCAACCGTGGTCGGCATATCGTATTTTGTTGAGGATGAGAGTCTGGCGCTCTTTTCAATGCACCAGTCCAACCGGTATATTGCATAAATGTTTTCGTGATGAAGTAGGACAGTTTTAAGACTCCTTTTCTGTGAATCTATAAACAGTCCCCATTCGTTTGTATAGTAGATATTAAATTTGTTCATCAAGCCGAGAACATCAGAACGAAATACCAGGTTCTCCTCTTCCTCAAAGAACGTAACAAATTCCTTTTCTCCATTTCTGAGCCAATAAAAAGAGGTTCCTTCGGCCAATTATATTTTTACTTTCGTATACGTATATACGGAGTAATATACGTAGTATAGAAAAAGTTATGTAATGCTGCGCGAAAAAACGGCGAATATTCGACAGAAAAAAATTCATTGCCGGTCGCTGAAAACCAGAAAGTGAATAAATCCAACTACTAAATTAAAAGAAAAAAATCCTCTAACACGTGGTGTAGCCAGAATCCCATTTTTGTGGATCCTTGATGCCGCAAAACCAATTGAAAGCAAAACGTCCGTCCGTCCGTCTGTGAACACTCCTAGCGCCTAAATCATTCGTACGATATTTTCCAAATTGAAGAATTCATTGTAGATCCGGCACTAGTTGAAGCTTTGAGATTTTGAAAAACATTCTTTAAATTTTGTTGGTACTTTACATAAAGCCCCCCGGACGTTTTCAATTAAAAAAAAGGCTCCAATTTTTGTTTTTAAATTCCTTGTAAGAATAGAGTAAAATACACTTATAAAGGCGGAATAGATCCCATTTTCACAGGTAACTGTAAATTTTCGAAAATTGAAAACGTTTGAATGTTTTTTGGCGTCTTCCTGCAACTATAAAAATGAAAATAGAGATTTTTCCTTCAAATGAAATTTGTTGTCCATAAATTCTTTATTAATTAAGGTCGTATATATGTTTTTTGACATTTTAGTCGGTTTTGTGCAATAGTGCGTGCAATATTTGCAATTTTAAAAAATAACAAGATTTTCTCAGAAACAGCTCCAAACATTTTTTTTACACTTTTGGTAGGATTAGTGCCAAACTCAACCTATACGATGACACAAACACTACATTGCTCTATTTTATTTTATTTTCAATAATTAGAAAAAAGTAATTTTTTTGACTTGTTTCTTACATCCGACACATCGGTAATATATGCATTAGAGGCGATTTCTTCAGGTTATTGTAATTATGAGTACATGTGCTTCAAATAGTGTCGTACAAGGTTTCTGGAATACTAACCAGTTTTCTGTTAAAATTAGGTCAAAATTCCGCATTTTCAGAAACGCTCAAAAGCCATATTCTCAAAAATGGCTCCATAATTTTTCTTCGAATTTTGTGTACATATTGTGTATTACACTGTTTTAGATGACACAAAATTCATTTCCTTTTTTTTTTTAATTGCACAAATGTAAATTTTTTGAAATGTGTCTTACACCGTTATATGCCATTTCCATCGATTTGTACATTATTGTACAAATGATACAAACGTACGTATGTAGTTATACATACAATTTTGGGGTTCCTTATTTTTTTTAACAAGTTTGCAAACGATATGCACATTATTGTATTTGTGAGTACAAGTGCTTCAAATGTCTTAATATCAAAGTTTTCGAAAATACAATGAGTTTTTGCGAAAAAGAGCTTCAAATTTCGCATTTACAGTAATGCTTAATCGCAATGTTCTTAAAAACGCCTACAAATTTTTCAAAGAAAATTTCTATTTAGAACGAAATTTTACTCTTCTTTAATATTCTTGAAGTAATATTTCACTTGTTCTTTTAGGAACCCGAAATGTAGAGAAAATGTCAAAGAAAGTACTTTGGGCGACGATAGATGGTAGCTGGCCAGAGAATGGAACAAAACCTTAAAGCCAGTTCACACCAAGGAAATTAGAAAAATTTGCTACAAGAATGTCTGTGCCATTGCGTAGTACCTCTAGTTACTTTTTCGTATACGTACGTATACGGAGTAACTAGTTCCCAGTTTTGTGGGTTCTTGATGCCGCAAAACCAATTGAAAGCAAAATGTCCGTCCGTCCGTCTGTCTGTCCATCTGTTCAACCGTCTGTGATCACTGCTAGCGCCAAAACCATGCGTAGAATTTTTTCCAAAACGAAGAAACCCCTGTTCCTCTGACTCTAGTTGAAGTTTTTGGATTTTGAAAAACATTCTTTAAAATGTGGGGATACTTTACATGAAGCTACCAAATTTGCCAAATGACTTTTATTACCTATGTCGCAAATATTTTTTAAAAACTACATGACGAGTGTTAGATATTATGTGAGACAAGTTTATCTTGCGTATTTTGGCATGAAACCCGGAGACCAGGACTAATCGTAGGGTCCTCATAAACTTAGTGTGCAGTATCTTAATGATCTACGCTTTTGCCTCAAAGGAAAGAAAACTGCTATACGTTCTGGAATTTCTATGACATGGGGGGAGCCGATAAACAACTCTGATGATTGTTAGTTTTATTCCCGTGATGCCGGTGGGCATATCTGTAAAAATCAAAAGCTAATCACGTATTCTTATAACATTTAATCGGTCCCCATTCCTCAGGGACCTACCGTACCACCGCCTTTGCTTCCAACTGAATTTCCAAGCATCTCTTCAATCTTCAGGCTCGAAACATACAAGTCTTCGTACAAACGTTCAAGTCTCCGGCACCGAATAAAAGCCCTCTGGAGGCGATTCGCCCTTGTGGTTTGACTTAACGATCTGACTAGAAATCTGGGCCTTTTGAAATAGGCAGATGAATTTTTGGACTCCATGTTAAAAGAAAACTAGAGGTGATACAGAATGGCACAGACTTTCTGGCAGGAAATTTTTCTAATTTCCTTGGTGTAGACTGGCTTTACGATAATCCTCCATTCTCAGGTCAGCTGCCATCTATGGTCGCCCGAAGAACATTAAAAATAATAATAAAGGAATATACCAAAATGAATTTTATATCTTAAACAGCGTAATTTTCACTGTCCGTACACAAAATTTGAAGGAAAAATTTGAAGCCATTTTTGAGAAAGTGGCATTTCAGCATTTCTAAAAATGTGGAATTTGAGCTAATTTTAGCAGAAAACTATAGAGTTTTCTAGAAACCTTGTATGACATTATTTAAAGCATATGTACTCATAATTGCAGTTACGTGAAGAAATCGACTCTAACGCAAATATTGTCGACGTGGGACAAAAGTGAAAAAAATTAAATTTTTGTAATTTAAAAACAAAACAAAAGAATAGAGTAATATGACGTTTTGTCATCCTACGGACGGACGGCCTTTTTGAAGAAAAAACAACGCTTTTTCGGTCTCAGGAAACCCCAAAACGTTTCCCCAAATTTCCGTTGAAATCTCGAAATCGATTTTCCGCAGTATTACATAACTTTCTCTATACTACGTGTATTACACCCGTATATATGTATATATTCGAGAAAGTAAAAATGAATTAATTAATCTATGACTACTTTGATTTATTTACGTAATTATCTGTGCACTTTTCGTGTTGTTCGCTTAGTTTGTCTATTATCAACAATAATTTGTCGTAATTTATTAATTTTTCGGTTCCCTAGTTGCAAAATATAACTTGTGGTGCTACAACAGATTTTTTGCGCTTAATTTATAACTAATGTAATTTTCGAAAATTGAAGAGTTCAACGACAATGGACCGTTTTTAAGTGTACTTTGCTCTATCCGAGGAAATATTTAAAGAATATTTTGGAGCGGGTTTTGAGAACAAAAAATTAAATTCGCCTTTACTTCATGTATTACTTCAACCACTTTGAAACAGGGAAAGCAATACGTAATAATTATAGTCTAACTACAACCGATACAAAAATGATGAACGCAAAATATAACTGTGAAAGTTCAATTAATCAACTCAACTACTTACTTACGTAGTAGCGGTATGATACACAGGAGTAATAGGTAAATTTTTTGGAACCACCAACAGCATAGGAATTCAGTAATAAAATTATTTCAACGGATGCACATGGTAAAATCACCACGTAAGTAATACACTACGATGACACTTAAACCAGAACACGAATACACACACACACACACACACACACACACGTGTTCAGACTGTTTGAACACAAGTAAATTGTTTAATAACAACGATCTTGTCATAGTAACCGTTTTATCCCTAAATCGCTGGCAAAACAACTAGGCGAGCGAATGCAAAAGAATTACATTTGCGGTAATATTTACAATACATCGAGAAAATGCTACAAAACAAAATATTTTTTTAAAATATCAATTGACAGGATGGTTTACTTTTCGTTTTTCTGCAATATATACTTTTTATTCTGTTTATGATTTAAAAACACCTGCTTTTCTCAGCATTATTTTGATTTTGGAGCCCCAAATATCTTGGCCAAAATCAAGCTTTTGGAATATCGGAGAGAATTGATCTCTTTTCCACTGTGGAGAATTCCGGGAAAAAATCCATAGTTTTTGAAAAAATATGGTTCAAACATTTCAGAAAATTCACCAATTCCGTTCGATTATACTCAAAGATTATGGACATCTTACGGACATTTAAAAAAATCATCATTATTCTTTGAAGCTCAGGTGTTGAGACACCCATTGAACATACATCTGTAATGCAAATTTTAAAGACGGGAGAGGCACGTAAAAAAATTTACATTTCTGTAATTTTTGAAAAACAAAAGAATAGAGTAACATGGCGTTTATGCCATCGTATAGGATACATTTAGCACTACCCCTCCGAAAATTTAAAGAAAAAATTCCGAGCCGTTTTTGAGAAAATCTTGTTTTTGTTGTTTTCTATAATTGCAATTATTGAGCGTAATATGGCACGAAATCTACTATTTAAAAAAAAAACGTACATGACCTTAATGAAAGAACTACTTATAGGCAACAAATGTTATTTCAAGGAAAAATCTCTATCTTCAATTTTGTAGTTGAGGGAAAACGCCGAAAAAATTAAAACGTTCAAAATTTTCGAAAATTCAGAGTTAACCGTGAATATCGGACCAATATCACCTTTATATGTGTATTTTACTCTATTCTTGCCAGAAATTTCAAGAAAAAGATTGGAGCCGTTTCTGAGAATATTTTGAAAATGTTCGGCTGGCTTCATGTAAAGTAAAATTTTAAAGAATGCTTTTCAAAATCTCAAAGCTTGGACTAGAGCCAGATGGACAGTGGTTTCTTCAATTTGGAAAAAAATTCTACGTAGTGTTTAGGCGCTAGTAGTGTTCACAGACGGACGTACAAACAGAAGGATGGGCGGACGGACGGACGTTTTGCTTCCAATTGGCTTTTGGGCATTAAGGACTCACAAAACAGTGATTCTGGCTACTCCACTTGTTAAAAAAATGTCTCTTAATTTAGCAACTGGTTTTATGCACTTTTTCGTTACCAGAGGCCGTCAAAGAATTTTTTTGGGCCGAAAATCCGCCGTCTTTTCGCGCAGCATTACATAACTTTCTCTATACTACGCATATTACTCCGTATATAGTACGTATACGAGCAAGTAACTAGAAGTGCTACAGAATGGCACAGACTTTCTAGTAGTAAAGTTTTCTAATTTCCTTTTTCTGGACTGGTACTGTACAGTCTTGCCCTTCCTTCTTGCCTGATGCCATCTATCGCCGCCCAAATTCCTTTTTTTAAAAAAATATTCTTAACTTTTCGGTTTCCAAGTGGTAGAACTCAAATATTAATTTAAGAATATGAAAGAAAACCTCACACAAAATAGCAATTTTCAGTGAAAAATTTGGAGCCGTTTTTAAGAAAATGGCGTTAAGCGTTACTATAAATACGAAATTTAAAGCTTTTTTCACAAGAATCTATTGAGTTTTCGAAAAACTTCAATTGAAGTTATTTGAAGCACATCCACTCACAAATGCAATAATGTATTGTAATCCATTGAAATGTGCGTATTAATGGCGTGAGAGATATTAAAAAAAATAACATTCGTGTATTTTTTTTTAAACAAAAGAGTACACCTAAATGAACTTTACGTCATACTTAACAGTGCCAATACTACTATCGCTTACAAAAGTTTGAAGAAAACATTTGGAGCCATTTTAGAGAAAGTGATGTTTGAGCGTTTCTGAAAATGCGGGATTTTGAGGTCATATTTACAAAAAATGTGTTTTTGAGAAAATTTATTTGACATTCTTTAAAGCACATGTACTCATAAATATAATACTGTGAAGAAATTGCCTATAAAGTAAGTATTACCGACGTGAGAGACGAGTCCAAAATATTACATTTTTGTATTTTTTGAAAAAACAAGACTAGAGTAATATGGAGTTTACATTCTTGTATAGAGTTTGTTGGCACTAATCGTAGAAAAAATTTTTAGAAAAAATTTGTAGGAGTTTTTGAGAAAATGTTGTCTTTTGAATTTTTTTAAATTACAAATATTGCACACACTATTGCACGAAAACTACTAAATTTATAAAATGCCATGAAAGAACTATTTATGGACAACAAATTTCATTGGAAGGAAAAATCTATCTTCAATTTTGTAGTTGTAGGAAGGCTCCGACAAAATCAAATTTTGGCAATTTTCGAAAATTTAAATTAATGTGAATATCGGACCGATGCCATGTCTATAAGTGTATTTTACTCTATTCTTACTAGAAATTTAAAGAACAAATTTGGAGCCGTTTTTGAGAAAATTTCGAAAATGTACGGGAGGCTTCAAATTTCGACAATTTTCGAAAATTTAAAGTTAACTGTGAATATCGGACCGGTGTCATGTGTATAAGTGTATTTTACTCTATTCTTCCAAGAAATTTAAAGAACAAATTTGGAGCCGTTTTTGAGAAAATTTCGAAAATGTCCGGGAGGCTTCGTGTAAAGTACTCCAGATTTTAAAGAATGTTTTTCAAAATCTCAAATGTTCAACTAGAGCCAGATCAACGAAGCTTTCTCAATTTGGAAAAGATTGTATACATGGTTTAGGCGCTAGCAGTGTTGAGACGGACGGACGGACGGACGGACGGACGGACGGACAGACAGACAGACAGGAGACAGACAGACAGACAGGAGACAGACAGACACACAGACAGGTAGATGGACGTTTTTGGTACGGACGGACGTTTTGGAAAAAAAACACATTTTGCGGTATCAGGGGACTCCAATTTTTTTTTAATTGTCTCAACGTTTGGCTTTCTTATTAGTACAACCGAAATATGACTTTAAGATTATTAGAGAAGAGTAAAAACTCGTCCTAAATAGAAATTTTCATTACAAAATTTTAAGCGATTTTTAAGAAAATGGCGATTGAGCATTACTTTAAAAATTTTAAGCACTTTCACTTACAATTGTAATATTGCATACAAATCGATGAAAATGTCCACATTAACAGAGTGAGAGGTATTTCAAAAACATTACATATGTGTAATTTGTGTAACATTACATTTGGGCACACAGCGCTGTTAGAAAAATTGAAAGAAAAAATTGGAACTATTTTTGAGAAAATGGCGTTTGAGCGTTTGTGAAAATGTTGAATTTTGAGCTCGTTTGTACAGAAAACGGTTGAGGTTTTGAGAAACATTATTTGACATTATTTAAAGCACATGTACTCATAAATTTAATACTGTGAAGAAATTGCCTTCAGTATTACCGACGTGAAAGACAAGTCAAAACAATTTCATATTTAAAATTTTGAAAAAACAAGAGTATAGCAATATGTCTCTTATGTCATGGTATGGGGTTCGTTTGGCACTAACCCTACCAAAAATTTAACAAAAAATTTGGAGCCGTTTTTAATAAAACTTGTGTTTGTAATTTTTGAAAATTGCAAATATTGAATGCACTATTGCACGAAAACTACTAAAATCTCCGAAACAATGTACATGACCATATTGAAAGACCTATTTATGCACAACAAATTTCATTTGAAGGAAAAATCTGTCTTCAATTTTGTACTTGTAGAAAGTCCTCGAAAACAATTCAAACTTTTTCAATTTTCGAAATTTTTTTTTTTTACAAGAAGTTGAAGAAAAAAAATTGACCCGTTTTTGAGAAAATTTTGAAAATGTTCTCCCAAATTTTAAACAATGTTTTTCAAAATTTCAAAGCTTCAACTAGAGCTAGATTGACTGGAGATTCTTCAATTTGGAAAAGATCGTACGTGTGGTTTAGCGCTAGTAGTGTTCACACACACACGTACGTACGGACGGACGTTTTGCTTCCAATTGTTTTTTCGGCATCAAGTACCCTCCAAACAGGGATTGTGGCTACACCGCGTGTTAGAGGATTTTTTCTTCTTAATTTAGCAACTGGTTTTATGCACTTATTTGCTGTCGGAGCCCGGCAATGACTTTCTTTCCGCCGAAAATCCGCCGTTTTTTCGCGCAGCATTACATAACTTTCTCTATACTATATATATATATATATATATATATATATATATATATATATATATATATATTACTCTGTATATACGTACGTATACGAGAAAGTAAAAAGTATAGTAATCATGCGCCGGAAATTGTGGACAGGAAAACATTTATTGCCTAGCCCTTGTACCAAAAAATTGGATAAATCCTGTTCTTATTTATATATAGTACTAGTGGGATCACGTCAAAATTTGACGGTGAGATCTGAGCTAAATGTAAAATAGTGTGTCCAGACTTCGCAAAGCAAGATCTTAAATAGAAAGAAGAAAGAGCGAACTTCTCTTATTTAATACTAATTTTTTCATCTCTGCAGATATTCACTTTTATGTTCAGGATGATTAGATATTATGCTGCGCAAAATTAATTGTTTTATATTAACACTTACATAATTGAACACATGTGACCCATGATCAGTTGCCAATGTAAATCAGCACCGAATGACACAGAAGGCAGACTATAAATGTATTGAGGGATATAATTTCTGAAGTTTTTTGATGTCCCATCACCTCCTATAAACAATAGTTTCATTTCTTCTGACATGTTGCTAGAAGGCAAATTAATTTTTCATTTAAGCAACTCAAAGTAATCTGGTTGGCAGAATTTCTTTCACACAGGAAGTACACAGCAGAACAATACAGTTATTTCATAGATTAAGTTCCAACAGTAAACGAAATTGCTTCAGTACTTCAGTAACATCAAATAAAATCTACTGTCCGAATTTCTCTACAAAATACTCCACGAAACAAATTGATGCCAACACAGTCACCATCAAAATGCAAATATTTGCTCCTGAAACACAAATTAGACGAATTGTAAATAACACACGCATCAAACGGCGAGGACGTACATCTATCGATGTACTCATATCTATCGATATTGAAACACAGCCTTTGGAAGAAAACAATTGGCTTCTGATAAGCGTACTATTAAATAATTATTTATATAATTAATTTACACTGTAAATGCTAGTGAAACAAACAATAACTGATAACATCTAGGGATCATATTCTTTCATTTAAAGGAAAAATAAAGATAATCGTTTAAGTAGAAGCTCCAAACGAAGCCATGGCAGAATACCTTCTTTTTTTAAATATATAGATTTGAGTAACTTCGCTTGTATGTGTGTGTGTGCGCGCGCACGCTGGTCCGTCATTTACGGTTAGACTACTACCCGTGCACCAATCGAGACTCATGAAGTGTCAACGCGACGCGACTCGGTCTCCTGGTGGGCAACTAATAATTTATTTTCAGATCCGGCCAGATGATTCGAAGAAATTTCCAAAACCGTGTTTTTGTGTGTTTTGGCGCTGCGATCTTAGGGGACAGATCAGTAATTAAACCAAAGCCACCTAAATAGACCTACGTAGGTGGCGTTGATTTAATCCCTGTATCTAGAATCAATTTTTCCTCCACGATGCCATAATATTTTTTCACGAGGATAGCAACATTGATTGCTGACATTTCTAAGTTACACAAGTGAATCACGCGGCAGATTTCATTTCATTTTCACACGCATTACCGTATTCTTAAAAATGAAATTGCAAAACCCTAGAATCTGTCCGTCCTTCCATCCGTCTGTGGGCAATGCTGGCACCTAAACTGTTCAGTGGATTTTCTTCAAACGTTATGTACCCGATCGATCGGAACAAGCTGGAGGCTTTGGGAGTTTTAAACGGATATTTTGATTTGTGAGGGAACTTTGTCCTCGGGTAGCATAAAGGACGCTTAAGAGAATAGTGGGTGTTTCATTTTTGCAAATATCCCTGATTTTTCGAAAATTGCTAATGTTTTTTGCGGCTTCTTACTACAAATACAATATTCACGAAAGATATTTTTCCATAATGAAATATGTTCTTTAAATAACACATTTCATTCTATATCATTCTTTTCATATCTTGAAATTAGGTCAAGTATAATTTTTCGAAAATATGAGTATTTTTCTTGAAATTGAACGTGAAATATAGGCAATTCAAAAAAAAAATTGTAAATAATTTTTTTTCTCAAACAAGCTCCAATTATTTAAAAATTTTCCCTCGTATTTTTTCTTTAAATTTCCCTTCCAACGAAACATATTTTTACACGTGTTAGAGGAAATAATTTACTATATATAGCAAAGGATTTATATACTTTTTTCTCATTCGCTCGGCAGCAGTGGTCGAGGCAACATCGTGTGCCCCGCTCAGTAGTGCCCCGCGGTCTGTGACTTGTTTACGTGTTTTCATCGAACTCAAGAAGTTAAAGTGTCAGTGTAAAGTAAGCAGTCTACTTCAGTGCATATAATTGTTCTGATTTCGATCGACCTGCTTCTCATTGTGAATGGGGAACAGAAAATAAATGGCGGATGCCGAAGCTGCTACCCGAGGGCAGGCCTCTGACTACAGGAGCCAGCCCGCTGAAGGAAACCACACCGGCCGTCCAAGTTACAACAGAGTCGTTCTCAATGCCATGTACCCGGAGAAGGAACAAGGTATTATAATTGAAGGCAAAGACCACAGCACACCCCTCGAAAGGTACGTAGAAGCCTTAGCATTGATTGTTCCGCCTAGTCACATCACGTATGCTTCAAAAATTTCAAATAACAGGGTGTGTGTATTTTTGAGCAGTAAGCAGTTAGTGGACGAATTAACAGAGAAGCACAAGACTATTAATATTGAGGGCTCCTCCCAAAATATTCGGTCTCTTGTGAGTAGACAGAAACGTATAGTTATTTCAAATGTTTACCCTATGATTCCTAATGCAGTAATTGAAGACGAACTAGACAAATTAAAGTGATACGCAGCTCTCAGTGTCGTTTCTCAGAGCTGGTTTGGTAAAGAACAGTTCACTCATATCTTAAGTTTTCGGAGACAGGTGTTCGTTCCGGAAGACTCAGTAAATTTGATACCTGAAGCCATACATATCACATACAAAGGAGAAAGAAACTGGATTTACATGTCAGTGGTATCATTAAGTGCTTTCACTGCAAGGAAGAAGGTCATATTGCTAAAAACTGTAAAATGTAGGAGACATTAACCTCAACCAACCGGAAGACATAATTGATAACAATGTAGCCGTTGATAACGAACAAGAGATAAGGTTCCTAGTTACCAAGAATTTCCCCCACTTGACCAAGGCAAGCCTGTTAAGAGGGCTTTATCTCAGATCACAAGTATTCCCAGCAACAATTCAAGCGAAGTTCAGGAAGAACAATTCAACCGTCCCCAAGGAAAAATTAACGGTGCGGCAAAACAAACTAAGAAAAAGAAAAGGAAAGTATCCAGGAGAACACCATTAGTCGCGTCTGCATAAGAAAGCATAGTGGAGCAACTAGCCCAGCGAAAGAAGAATAGAAGGATCCAACAATGTACTAACGTATGAGCAACTAAAAGACTTTCTGGAAAATACTTATGGCGTAAGTAACCCCCTTCAAATATCTCTTTGTTACACTAAAGAGACAGGCAGGCTAATTGAAATGCCCTGGGGAACAATTTCAAACTTTTCTCCAAAACGGTTCCAAAGTTTTTCGACCTACATAAGTAACTACAGTCGAACATCCGACAACGTCGGTACTCGAACTCTAGCGCCTCCCGGTCAGTGACGTTACAGGGGAAACTGTAACGATGCCACTGAGCTATGACAACCTTTGCAACGTGAACTTCAAAACATAGTGAGTCTTTTTCCATACAAAGTTTTAATTTTTCAATATTACAAATATTCAATGGTTTCATATTATTCGTGCGCACAAATATATCTTAAAGCTTCCTGCTTGAATCCTGCGAAACAAATCGGACAAATTGTACAATTGAAAAAATTATATAAATTGGTTAATAATATTGGAATAGTTTCACTAACTATGATAGTTAATAACAATTTTCTAAAAGCGATTTAACTAAATTATCTAAAACCTGTATCTCATACATTTTTAAACTGCCCTTCTTTTAACTTTGTTTCTTAAAATATGTCAAAGTGGCTTTCAAGTTTGACTGTAACACTGGGGTTCTCTACTTCGTATACGAATGAGTAAACGTTCTTTGACTTATTTCTGTAGAGAAGAGATGGAATATATATATATATATATATATATATATATATATATATATATATTGTGTGACGTAATGCTATTCCTCTAAAACTGAAAAAAGTACCAAAACGAATGCTTCGTATTCTGGCAGGTTTTTTTTGTACTATTCGTTACTTCTGTGAATGTTGTCTGAAGAATACACTGCGTTAGACCAAAGATAATTATACATATTTCTTTCTTAATGCAAAATGCTCTTCAATATTAGACATTCAAATCATCTCATGTGCACGTTTCTTGAAATATGAGTGTTTTTCGCAAAATTTTGAATTATATGGAATTTTTTTAACTGGGAATTTTTTCAGATTTTTTTAAATTTTAAAATTCATTTCATTTAGAATTTTGTATGAAAAAAGCAGTAACTTTTGTATTCGAAAGAATTTTGTCGCATCAAGAACATCGTAATATTCAAAAACCCACATAAGTGACTTGCCCACGAGCAGTATCGTAGCGTATCTGGTTGGGCGGCTCCTTGTTGTGTTGAAGGGATGGGGTTCAAATCCTAACCTGCACTACTTATTTTTTATTTTGTACATTATTGTATGTATCTGGCAAATGACTTTAAAATCAATTGTAGACGTGGAATTTTGTATATTGTTTTGCTTTTTAATAATTATATATTTTCTTCTCTCAACCGTCGTTTCCTTAAGGTGTATTAGAAGAATGTAGTGTTAGTAGTGTAAAAGTTGTAATATATTACGCAACCATTACCAATAAAACAAGAAAATAAAACCGGCTTTTCTATTGTTTGTATTGGTGGTCCAATGAACAGAAAGTGAATAACTGTGTCAATGGTAGGTGTGTTTTTTTTCAATCAAATATTTTTGAGAATCCAGTGATTACCAGTTCAAGGGCACTGGAACTCTTATTTTCCGACAGAGAACTGTAACGGCTATCCACGCCGGCAATGTGCCTTTTGCTATCCTTGCTCGGATGCGATAACCGAGCAAGTGGCAACAGCTCAAGATTTGGCAACAGGGCATTGGTCATAGGAGGCCTGTGGACGCTGCTTGGCCCTTTAAGGCTAAATGTACTGATAAATACTTATAGGAAAAATCAATAGATCGCCGCACTATCACAGGGAATTTATTAGACCGATTACGTCTGACGAAATGGTCCGATTTTCGATCTGTAAACGGCATTGGACGCCTTTTTAAAATAGAATTTACGCTACGAAGCCGTTTTTTCAAAAAAGATTTCCAATTTTTTTATTTCTAAGAGTTCCGGGAAGAAATTAAAAAATGTGGGCTTATAGCGCGATGACGACGTGCTTCCTGAATCCAACGCCGTGTCAATCATGAAAATCGGATGAATAGGAGCGGCGTAAAGTCAAATTTCGGAAAAAATACCTGACCCCCCCTTCCCGCTCGACGCAGTCACCCGACCCTTTTGGGGGCTCCCTCGACGCGGCCGAACGGCCAAACCCGGCGACCTGCGGCACGGGAGGAGGCCGTGCTCTCAGGAAGGCAAGCCGGGCAGTCGGGTAGCCTGACTGAGGCGGATGGTATCTGAACATATTGACAACTAGAGTGAAAGCAACCCTGTATGTCTTCATGTAGCATTTTTCAGTGATCGCAGATGACAATACAGTGTGAGGAATAATACATAATAATATAGAACATATTTTAGCACGAATGAATAAAATAATTTTTGCTCGGATAATTTGAAGTTAACTGATATAATTAAACATGTTCGATTTGTGTTCAAATACAAAATAATTATGTAGGGACGACGTCCTTGGGGCAATCACGATGTGAGCACGGGAGGAGGCCTTGCTCTCCTTGCAAGCCGGGCAGTCAGTTTATGCTTTCGTCCCTTTCAATATCAATATATTTTCCTCCACTTATCAAACTAGTGATGCTGTAACACAACCAAACGGTCTCATATCATCTGTAATAGTCGTATAAAATTATATATCTTATATTCACATATTTCCGTCTTCCTTCGAATACCATCAAAAAGTTATTTGAGGCACTACTCAAAATATCAATTCCTCTTTGGAAAATGATTTCAAAAAGAAAATTGAACTAATTGTGTAGATATCACCAATATTCCATGTCCTAACATCTTATTTTACATGCATTTTACTTCTAAGATCTTCCGTTATCATTCCACTACCAGAAAGAATGAGCCGAAATTACGCACGAGCTCTTTTATCCTGCGACTCGATTTTTGATCTCAAAACGGCGTTTGTCTCCTTCATCTGTACGAGAATTTGTAACCGTGTTTTAAATGAATAATTTCACAAAACAATATGAATATCGTCATCCATTTTTAACATCAATAAGGTAATATATTTACCTAACAGAAACTTGAATTATGAAGACAGAATATTAACAAAAGAATTGGGGTCTCTTAGACCAGACTTGTGCATCAATCAAGTGTTCAGTAATGAAAATAGGTCTGACATTTAAGCGGTAAATATTCTATATTTGGTGCCCTCCCTGGTTACTAATTTGGTCACTTTGAAGATTAGATAATGGCTACCCTAAAACACTAAGAAAGTAAATTCATTCACTTCGTAAATTCCCTGACATTCACTGCTCTGGGATTAAAAAATAGAAAATACAGTTTGTGCAATAAAATTTATATAAACACATCATTGAACCAAAGAATTTCTTTAACGTGTGATAAGTTAAAGCCCTGACGAGTCCCAACGAAAAAAAGTACGTCTTATTCCATTTATCGAGCACTTTATGATAACAAGTGAAGCTGAATTCTAATGGTATCTTCTAAAATATTTTGATATTTAGATAGCGAGAAAGTCATTTTTTCCCACTTCCCACACAATATTCTGCGTCCGTTTATTTTCTGACTCCCAAATTTTTAAAAATTTGCGAAAAAGTACCGATAGACTGAATCACTTTCTTAAGAAATATTTCAATAGTCTTTAAATTTTTGAACCACTGAATAATTTAAATTACTTCTAATTAACTTAAGGTCATTCACAATTAATTTTGTAGTTTTTAAGGAATTACATGAATTCAAGCGGATTGCTAAGGCTGTATTAGTATTAGTATTAAGGCTGTATGTATTTTTTGAAATTTTGGAATTAAATGAAAAGAAATAGTTCACGTATTGGTAGTGAACTAATTCTCCATTTCATTGAATTCTTTTAAATTAGTAAATAGCACTAATTCTTACGGGAAGACACCATTTTTTTCAATTTCTTTAATGCGATAAAAGACTATTTACAAACTTTTTCTGATACTTCTAATCACTTAAGAATTTTATTCTAAAACATGTAAAAAACCGATAGTAATATAAACGTATAAACCCGTTTTTATATATTTATACAACACCACCTACATACAGGCCGTGGCTCTCTCGCGTGACGTCACACATAGAAGGTCGAGGAAACCCGGTAGTGGGCCATTCGCTAGTGGAAAGTAGTCGTATAGCAGCGCTCCGACTCTGCGAGTGAGACTGGAATACAAACCTTTTATTCAATATTTGAACTACAAATTTCAAAACATCAAATTTTAAGAGTTACTTTAAAGCGCTGAATATTTCTTTAATCTACCATCCCAAGATTCGGGACTTCAGAGAAAACTAAAGAATTTTTCCATAATTTCCTGTATTTCATCAACAATTTTTTCTATCACAAAATTTGAGAAGATGAAGTTATGAGGTTTTCATTGCATAGTTACTACTTCTTAGAGACAAATGTGAAATACAACATAACTTTCCAGGCAATTTGATCAAGGGAGAGCAGTGCATCAATGAATACAAAAATAAAAACTCATTTGAACATAAAGCACATTTATTATCAGGAGTTTAATCAGTTTTTACTGAATGGAACTATATTACAACCACTTTTAGCACATTCAATATATAGATAATATTTTATAACATTTTCCCCAAATCAAAAGCTAAAATTATATGAAAAATATTGTGTCTCTATTTATGGATTCCAATTGTTAAAATACATAATTTTTCAGTACACCCATCTACCTTTATTGGATTGAAAATGTGTTCAAACTGACAGTAAATCATAACCAAGTGCCATAATTTGCCAATATTTTTATACCTGTTGCCACATCACCATGAATTTCACTGTTTTAAATTAATATTTTTAAAAACAACCTGGCAACAAATCGTTTTCAATCCAACAAATAAAAGTTAGAACATTAGTATCAACCTCCTTTCCCAGCTTTAATACATTTCGACGCTTCACACATCATTAACACTTTTCATTCTTCATTTGTTTAGTACCACTTCATTTCCTCAATATTAACTAATTAAATAATATTCACTGCTAAATGTTTGAAATTTTCTTTTCTTTCTAGAAGGAGCAAAAGTATTTTTCTTCTTTGTATAATTATTCAGGAGAGTATTAGTTGATGACTTTACAATGACAAAATACTGCAGAAAGCAGACAAATCAGCACTGTATCTGTAGCACTACTCTTCAGTGATTAATAAATTAATTTGTTCCATAATAAATATCACTTGCAAACATCATCATCTACATCTGTTATAAGTCTGCTCAAAATAGCATTTACAGTACTGAATGAACTATGAAAATAGTCATTCTTGTTTTCATAAAAACCCTTCAGCCTCTCCAAGATATCAATTAACTCATTGAAACGACTGATAACTCTAGGGAAAGTATTATTTCCCAGCCTTTTCAATTCAATTTCACGACTGAACACGCTGACTTCAAAATTCGACTTAATTACTACTGATGAAGTAAATACTGGCCTAGGTAAAACACAAACTAAACCTAACGAAAGACAGTCTTCCCTGTTCACAATTGTCCATTCTCTGCCAACATTTTCCCTTTCTAGACACTGATGAACATCAAAAGGTGTAAGAGCCCTCTCTGCATCATATATTGATTTGAATTCTAAGCTCTCCGCTATTGCCCTTCGTAGATTTTCTTGAGCCCTCTTCCTTCTCTCATTTGGATCCATACGTGAAGACGATGGACCTGCATTCAAGTAAGCTGGGCACCCTGGCAATTTAGTGGGGATGGCTCCTTCCTTGAGTCTTGGTCGTTTCAAAGTACACCGCAACTCCTTTCCAAACTTTTCATCATAGCATGTGGTTGTCCAGCGAATTTCCTTTTCATCAAAGTGCAGTGCACATACCTACAAAGAAACATGAGAAATCAGATAAACAAGGTAAAACAATTATTTATTTTAAATGGCAAATGATAGGTCTTTAAAATCAACCACATCAGAACAAATAAATTAATCAATATTGTATAATAAATGCAGGCCTATTCTTTCATCAAATTTTATTTAATTAATATTTTCAAAGAAAAAATTGTTCCCTCATGAATTGTATTGTCCATGAATGACATTAACTTAAATTAGAATAGTTAAAAATTTAGAAAAAACAATAGATTTTGAATAATACAAATAATATATCAATGCAATGAACATATAGGGTTATGTCACAACTTCGCTAGAAATTAAGTTATTAATATTTTACTTTGTGTTTAAGTGTCGGAACGAAATCATGGCGATGAATTGCAGAGATCTACTTTCTCTCAGTGTGCCGTCTTTGGGAAATTGAAACATGGGAACATGTGGTCCATTTCCATCATAATTCCCTCTACAATTTGGTACACAGCACTTGTATACTATTGCAAAATATTCATACACTGTTGCACTAAATGCGTATAAAACAATCTTCATAGCTATGAAGCAACTGTTAATACACAGTTGTTGTTACGAGTGCGAATCTTGATGTAACGATGCAAAAAAAGAATAAACCTTGTCGGGCGGCGCAATCCTTGGTATAGACCAGAAAACAAATGGAGGAATCACCTCAGCCACCACCTCCTAGAGTTATAAAGCCTGCTCACTGTTTCGTGACGTCACCAAATGGCGGCGTAGGTAGTCGTGAGCATGGTGGTCTGGACGCAGGCATGTTGTTTTCAGTTGAATTCGTCTGATGTTGTCCATGTGTTCGGTGCAGTTCATACTTGTATTATACTGCCGGTTTGATGTGCCGTTTAGATGTTTAGTTCCGAGGTGTCGAGGAAACTGCGATGAAGCCTCGAAAGTACATGTTTTGGTTTCAAAGATCCGGTTTTGGGAAGAAATGGACGGCTGCTATTCGCAGAGAAGATTTTGTACCTTCCAAATCCTCGAAGGTAAGGCTGTGGTTCTTATGCACATGTAGAACCTACATTTATTATATTTATTATTTATTCAAAGCATAAATTGTATGTACGTTGCTAAGGGTTTTGACATTATTTAGTAATATTACTAATGTTCTATCACGAAGCCAAGTTGTTTGCAATTAGATCTTGCAATTCTTCCTTGTAATATGATGCTGAACTTGCAACTATTTTCTGTATACAGTTAAGTGAATAGTGATAGTAGAAACTTGTTAAATAATCTTAGAAATAGCACTTGCTATAGCATTCAATTGTGCACTGTAAAAATTCATAACCTCACAAAGAATCTTAGAGATTTTCTGTAACTTGTATGAATAAGTTACTAATACATAACAATAATTTATGTCAAAGGAATTACCTGTAAGTATGAAAGCAAAGTCTCACGGTGCATGAATTCAATTTCTAAACACTTTTTTTTGTTCTGTGGTAAAATTGGTTTGAAAGGAAACTTAAATTTATGTACATATTTAATATTATAGACTAACCATTGTACACCTTATTTACCTCACAACATACATATATTATTATTAAAATAAATATAAAATATAATTATATTTATAATATATTATTGTATTATACATATTATAATATATTATTTTTTCTTGTTTTTCAGGTATACCTTCATTTCCATCAAATGACATTATTTGGGGAGAAGGTGGGTGTATAATGAACAAGGAGAGAAGCTGTCATCGAGACTGAATATATCGAAGTTAAGAGGTGATACCATCTCTGCTCCCTTAACTGTCCAGCTCACTCCATCAAGGGGTTTTCCATACAGGAAGGGCCTAGAAAAGTGAGAAAGATCGAAATGGAAATTACAGAGAATCACAGATATTATTCCAATAACTAATGATTATAATAATAAAATATATTGTAAATAATTAGGTTTAATGTATTGTATTATAAATAAACATGTTTAATAAAAACCATGTGCTCAAACAAAGCTGTTAATTATAATGGATATACTATTGTATTAAAAAAGGAAGAAAATTTAGTTTCCTAATATGTAATTGAAGAAAATGTAAGATGAGAATGCGACTGCTCCCAATGACTCCTTTAAATAGGAATACTCAAAGTCACCAATGAAAGAAATGTTTGCTGTCCCACTATCTTAAAATATCTGAGAGAGAATTGGTTCATGATGCTTGCGTAAATGGTCATTCAGTAAATGATTTAGTCAAACATTTACGCTGAAAAGTTGTATTTTTGACAAGTTTTGTCAAAAGAAAATGATAGATTATCAAACACATTGCAGAAGATTGAATATTTTCCAGTAAATTCACCAGTTGTATTCTCAATAAATAGGTTATAATATACTGTATTGAAAACCAATGTTTATAAAAAATGTACTTAAAAGAACTTTCATCATAAATTGATAATTTTTAATACAAAAGGAGTAAAAACGGGTTTCGTGGTGGGAAAAATGATGTGGAAAAGGTAAGCGAGGAATGACCGACGCTCTCCATGACTACCTACGGTGACGTCACGAAACAGTGAGCAGGCTTTATAATCAGAGGTGGTGCCTCAGCCTTCTAAGCGTGACGTCACACCAGTGGCGTGCATTCCAGGTAAGCTAGGTATGCTGCGCCTACCCAGGAGAAAAGACAGATAAATGTAATTATTATATTTTGAAATCACCACTCTCGCCGTAGAGAACTCAGCTTGGTTTTCAAAATTCTAGGAAGTAAGCATACACTGGCTCGCGTAGGCGCGCGGCCCTGCACTGAACATAATCGCTGTTGCTGACAAGGACAGAAACGGTTGAAAGAGACGGAGGCAGGCGCCGCGACCCGGCCCCAACTGATACGCGATGGTTGTTCTCCATCTAAATACATTAGTGTCGCGCATGCGCTCTTGACTTCTGGAAGCTCCATTTGATTGCATGCAGCACGTTGGTAAGCGCTGCCACCCGGGCCCACTGCCACGGGCGGCACGCCGCCCAGGCTATTCTGGACTGAGCTTGCAGATGTTCGCATGCGTACGAGCCGACACACTGGTATAAGCGCCGCCTGCCACGTACGCCACTTGGTCTTTCTCTGTGGATTTATTTGATCTAAAAGTGAGTTATTGACATTGTGCATATTATTTTTGTGTGCACTGTCTTTGTGCTAGCATAACGATAAAATACTGTGCTAAGTGGCAGAAAATACATTTATAATTGAGGATATAAAAAATATATATTCAGTTGTACTTTGGGAAAGGAAATTATTCATATAGAAAGGCTCAGTTCCAGAACATGTCTTCTGGGTGTGTTTATGCAAAGAAAAGGGAAGGAGGCATGTCCATACTTTAACCTCAAAATATGAAAACACCAATTGGTTCATAGGAAACAGGAAACTAATAATTTATTTTTGCTGGGCCATGATCAGTGTTTTCCCATGTTCGTAATGGGAGGAATAAAGAGCGCTATAACAATTCTGTAATAATCCTCAAAACAATCACAAAATGATCAATAATAGTCATTTGTGTCCACTTATTGAGTCATTAAATGCGAAGTGTCGCATTGAACTTAAATTGATCTATCAGATGAAACGCAACATAATTACCGCAGAACGAATATTACATTAAATGCCCATTAAGATGCCGAATTTTTTTTCAATGCAGAAATTACGTTTCAGAAGGCATCGTAAAATGAGTTGCTAGCGTGCGCTACATTAATCGAACTTCTAAATTTGTTGAGGCATGTTACGATCTTAACAAAATACTTAAAATTCTCACAAATAAAAGGCAATTTCTAACAGAATCAAACCATCGATTTGCAATTAGTAATTTCTTTTTATAGATTCATTAAAGAAAACATTTCCATGGTCCATATGTTGTAATTGTTTTAGATGAAATATAAATATAGATAATATATAGACAAATCTAGCTAAAATGTGTATTGCTGATCAGATGCTATGTTGTGGGGAGAGGCAGTGAAGAAGTTTAAGAGTCGTGAGGTTGCCACATGCTAATGAATAATAGTTTTTCTTATACGGATACAGCATTTATTACGTTCCGAAAGATAACTTACGAGTATTTATAACGTGAAGTGTCTAAAAGGCAGAGGTTAATAACTGACTTTGGTTCAGTGGAAATTCGCGTATGGGGAGGATTTGCTATTTACAGAGCTTACCCAGGAAATTGGCCTGCACGCCCCTGCGTCACACAACATAGCCCAGCGCCACGGCCCGTAAATCTAGGTGGTGTTGATTTATATTATGAGATCTTGAGATTTGAAATTAAACGCAATTTTTCCTAGCAGCCGTCAACACTAAATGCTTTGGGGAATGTGTCCTCGCGACCTTTCCTCTGTTCCCCGCAAAAGTGCTGGCGCCGCAAAGGCAACCTTCCCGAAATTCGACATGCAACGGTTGCTAACACGAAATCTTCGCGTACATTTACTTTAAAATCACATGTCTGAAAATATAATTTATACTTAAAATACTATAAAACGTTAACGTATGTTACATCACTATCTATTCATAGAAATTTATTTTATCTTCGATTTGAATGGAACGATATTTTTTTCACTAGCGATAGATAATCGCTAGTGAAAACAATATATGTCCATTTAAAAATCAAAGATAATTAAATTTCTCGAAAAATGTAAAATATTTCGAATTATGTCTCACTGCACATTATTCCATGATTCCGCATTGGTAAGCAAAACTGCATTTCGATATCAAGAATCGTTTAAAAGTTATGAGGCCCAGTTGGTGGGATCAGTATAATTCTATTCACAGAAAATCTTCTATTACTAATTTTTCAATTTTCCAATTAATACGCGCATTTTACAACAGTGCGTTATGTTTTATTTAATTGGAACTCAAGAAAACATTCTTTCTTCCGTAATTCAATTATATATCTCCCAGAAATGTTTCAGCGTTTAAATTTCCTCGTTGCCCGCTGCAATGACGATTTTGAGTAAAGGTCCGAAAGGAATATAGGAATACGAACACTCCAAGGGCAAAACTGGCCGCCCTTTGCTATAGATTCTGCTAGGATATTTGATTGACAGTCACAATCTATTACGATCGCGACATTTTACAATCTTTTTTATTTTAGTCAATATTCCCTTCGAGATTTTTGAATTTATTCCTGAAGTTGGCATATTGTCAGTCCAATTTCTTAATACAGGTATTCTTCAGCTCTCTGATCGCAATTAGACGTGACTTGAACCGTGAGCACTTCGAAACCGCAATCTCGCCAAATCAATAATAACATTGGCATCTGTTAAACGCCATTCCCTAAAATACTGAAACATACCCCTAACTGCTACAATTATTGGGCGATTCATTGTAACCCGTTTCCAAATTTCTAATAACATGGCGCCAGGAGAAAGGCTACGATAATATTTTAACTATTATTACTCTGGATAAAAATCATCATTATCCCGCTAGCTGGGTCGATGGGTCACGTCAGAAATAATCGCCATTATCTATTAACAGCCGATTACCCGATCTGCCATCTATACAGAATGGCGAGGAATCCTGAAAACAGAGATTTGATCTAGCTACTTATTAGCTTGAACTACAATGAAAATCATTTTATCTCTCTTCAAGAGAAACTGCACGTTTATTTCTCATCAATGAAAAATTAAATGTGAGAAATTTACATTGATAACTTTTTAGTAATATCCTGGGTCTTTCGAACCTTATACGGCGATTCTGGTCTTCAGTGCTTTGATTGGTGGTTTCTCGAAGAAACGTCCTCCCCTCCTTTTTGAAGTCCAGTTACGGAACCAATTACAATGAATCTACTCGCTCTTTAAAAACGGGAACATCATGGATTCACTGCTTCGCACCACTCAAATATTTGTTCCAGCTCCACTGTGCCAGCACTGGAACATAAATTGATCGCGGCCGTCTGCGGCTAAGTTCAGCTTTTGCACGGCTTGACAGCCCTTTGTCATAGACGAAACGCCTCGCAGGCGGAGCCTCACAAACCATCGTAGCCAATTTAACGCAGGGGAGTGCTCCTAACAAAATTACGACGCACAAATGGCGGCGCTGCTAGTCCAGATGTGGAAGTATTTTCAAATAAAAATACATGGAAGAAACACTCAGGCGAACATGAAAGTAAATTCATTGAAATTATATGAACACATAGCACTTAACCACCGTTAACACAATTCCTTTTGAAGAAATTACATTGATATCGATAAATAACACTAATTTTAGAACGATTACGTTCTTATACACATTTAAATTCCAATATTCTTTGTCCAAACACAATTTATGGAATTTTATCAAATGACCAGTTTATCATACAGAATTTTGCGATAAGAAAACGATTATAATTGATATTTTCCAATGTTCATATGTATATTACATCGGCAAAAATGCAAAATACTGGTCTTTCTCGAATCGTTAGACCGCTAGGGAAACATTTTAATAAAGAAAGTAAATTCAAAGACCAACTGTATATTTAACATTAAAGTAACAATTAAACTAGATATTAAACAATTAATTTGCATCTCATGTCAAAACTGTTATTTTGCTATCATCAAATCAGGGACAATTTGGGGACACTCCCCGGCAGGAATAGCGCACATTTCGCAAATTGTTTATAAAATTGTTAATTGTTGCAAAATTCATTAATCCGCGGTTTTGGTTCTGGGGCATCAGAAAACTCTTCCCACTTTAAAATTGCAAAAATGGGAAATTGTTTATAATTTTGGTAAATTTTGCAATTTTTTTATTCTCTCCATCTCAATTCCTTTACACAAGATGCAAAATTCCGCAATCCAACCGGAGCTATTGCCTGTTTTCGTGGATACGCAATTGTTTATAGGATCTTCGCGTTCGATGCCAACTCACTTGTTTCAACCCCAATTCATTGATTTGGCAGTGAAGTGTATCTAAATAGTTTTGCAGTGTCTTGCTTTCTGCTGATTAAATTGTATTAACGATTTGTGACTCTACGACAAATCAGAAATTGTTGCTCATGAGTTTCTTTAAGTTTCGAAATTTAATTTATATTCTTCATGTATCTTTGAAACAGTAGTTTGGTTATTTTGATTCGTCTGTGTTATAAATAAATTCTCTGGCAAATTTCTGAAAACGCTGAGACTAACTGTTGTCCTGAAAAATTTGAAGATTTCATTGTGGTTGATGATCTACTGGTGCAAAGTGTATGCCAGTATGTTTAACGAGGAAATCTCATTATCAACAAATTATTTTGCAAAATACTTTTGACAGAGTGGTGGTATCATTTTTATATTTGTTCCACGAGTCAAGTTTAGGCAGCAGATATATTCTAGTATTATTTTACTCTTGGTGAAATTGAATCACATGAATTTTCAAATAGAACATACATCTTTACCTGTAATGAATATATCAATAGAGGAATTCAATGATAATAATTTAAAGAGTAATCATGTATATTTGACACCGGGCTTGAGCACTTCAACTCTAAGGCAAGCAACGTTATCATTGGCTCTCTAGTAATTCAAGTGGCCTATCCTTGAAGATTTCATTCTCCTCGCCTTAAAAGGCATGAGAGGCCGAGTCTGTAGAGGCACTAACTAATAACACTTCCTCCTGGAGAATGCTTCAGCATTCCCTTTTGTGGGAACACGTTCTTGCCGTATTATATTGTGAAAATAATTTAAATTCAATACAATAAACGAATAAGAGTTTTGTTTTACATTGTAATGCTACACACATTTAAATATAGAAATAAGACATGCAACCAAACAGTATAATACGTTTTGTAGGAAGATTTGTACCCTTTCTTATTATAACACCCATTTGTATACTTTTCACAAACAATATTTAGAAGTACACCAAGCATCAATCTGATGATTTGTTCTGGTAATAATCGAATCTTTATAATGTAATCGACATATAATGATAGAAATTTCTAATGTCTGGTATGGGAAATTCAGTATGAGCTCAGTTAATTTTAATGAGAGAGTACCTATGATGAAAATGTTTTTTAATGGCTATATTACAAATCCATATACTCTTACATTAATTAACGTTGTTTCCATTTTATTGAAGGCAAGGCCATAACATCCTCACGCGCTATGTTTTGAAATGACTCAGATAGGTCGTTTGCTCGAGTCGCTATGTTATTGGATTGAACTCTGAATGTTCTGTTCACAGAAATTCCTGAACACGTAACCTAACAGGTCATCTCAAACTTATAGTAGCCGCACCCTACTTTCAAACATTAGTAGATACCGCGGACTGTGACATCACGTAAAGTTCTAAACAAACTTCATTCTCGTTCATGAGCATGTTAATCTGTCCAATTTTTTTTTGTGTCGGAGGGGCTGTGATTCATGGAAGATAATAGTGCAGTGGACATGGTAACAACTCTCTGCACCTAAGCAAGTCTGTTTCTAGTGTGGACAAACTTTGGGAATTGGAAACCTTTCTGCGGGACTTCATGAATTATTATAATATTGAGATTACCAAACAGTGCTTCCTATTATCATTATAGTTTTAATTCCATTTTTTGTCTATCATTTTGTTTGCATTTTAATCAGTTTTCGTTTCTATATAATTTTGTTAATGTATTTTAGGAATGGGGCTTTAATTGATGCCAATGTTATCCTTAATTTAAGCTAGATTGGTGGATTGCGGTTGTTCATCCTATACGTCGCTGTCCTTTGTGTCCAGATACCATATTCTCTCTTCTTTTCTCGGAAGCACACTTCAATCACCGTTCATCAGATCAATAAACTATCTGCTGCTAGCATTCCAGTCCAATTACTGATTACTTCGCCTAAGCCCTCAATATCCTTCTAACTCGTTCACTTGGAAATATTTTAAGTTCTTACTGTCACACTTAGTATTCAACCCGATGTTCTATCAATATCTATTCCTAGTAGATGCTTACAAGTCCCCAAAAAATTCCTAACATTAATTGGAGCACGATCTGTTCACACCGACGGCATCAGTCTGAATGAATGCCTTCGTATTCTTTCAGCCTCCTGCAAAGCCTCGTCCATTTTTTTCGGATTGTTTATTTGTAGATAACATTTGGATGTACTTTTTGTACCAATAATCCCTAAATTTCTTGCAAAACGAATCCAGTTGCCCTCTACACCGTCACTGCATTTTCAGTCAATCCCTGAATTCTATACAAAATGAATCCAGCCTTTCCGCGATTGTCACTGCATGAAGATGTTGACTCTGACGACGGTTGCTTACCGTTGCTATGCTAGCATAGCATATTCACATATATTTATCCCCAATTTACGCCATTTATAATAAATATTAATCACATTCAGTCGCTATTGGTATGTCACAGTAATGCTACTCATGCGATTTTTAATAACACTGTATTCGCCGCATATGTAATAAAATTCATCTGGCAAATTTTTCAAAACGCAACGAATGTTTCACGAAACGCAACCCTTTGAACTGTTTCTGTGATGGAGAACCCACATATCACTATATCAGCACACGCAGGTCACGCCACATGAAACAATTAGTTGTGCTACAGAATTGAACGAATTTTCTCGTATTAATTTCCTAATTTCTTTGTCTGAGGCTAGCCTTTAGGTCGTGCCCCATCCTCTTACCAGCTGCTATCTATCTTCGCCCCAATATCAATTTTTCGGATTCTAATGGCAGAACAGAAATATTACTTTAGTAATATTATAGAAGAGTAAAATTTGATCCTATACGCAAATTCTGATCCAAAATTTGGGCTGTTTAAAAAAAGGCGTTTGAGCGTTACTGAAATACGAAATTTGAAGCTCTTACAGAAAACTACTGGTATTTCTGAAAACTGCAAGAGATATTCAGAATGTCACGTTTGGCGGAAAGTGTTGCGGCAACGTCTACAAGTGCGCGTAAGCGATTCCTAGAGAGTTACTAAGTTTTGGCTGTATTATGCGGTTGCCGAGGTGCATGTGTCTTATCACATTTATTATTTACAATGATATTTGCTTTCTTTCGGTTTATTTAGGTTCTGGCTGCGAATTTCGTCGACAAATTGGATTTAAAAGAGCACCATTTTATCAACACGTGTCAAGTCGCTACCTTTTCTTTTTGAAAACGGTTCGAAGTAAATATGACCTTGGCGATAATGCTAAGGTGCTGCTTTATAATAAAATGAAATGTATGGAACATTTGGTTCCACATGCTCTTTCATCGGTTATGAAATGTACCAACGAATTTAGAGCCACTGTGCTATTCGGGCAGAAGTGACTCCTTTCGTACATTTTTATAAACTGTCGGTTTTTAAAATATTTAAGAAAATTGTATTAATAATTATCATTGAGAGAAATATTACGCACATTAAATTTTAGTAATCGTTCGGAAAAAATCCAAGTAGTTCATAAACACTTCCTAAAATGTTCGTAATTTTTCACGCAGTTAAGTTATCAATGCAAGTTAACCAGAATTTAATATCATTTAACAATTAATTTGTTAATGTATTAATTGTAATAAATACAGTAATTTATAACTTTATATAAAATAATTTTATCATATTTTTTATAAAATGCTCTAATTTCTTGTGCTGAATTCAACTTTTGATGGTTGAATTCCCAATATTCAAGTCACGCGCTTAAATATTACTTGTTATTCTAATGATTTTAATGTTAAGATTTTTATGAAACGTCTTCATTATTCAATATCAATTATATATTTTCATATCTTTAACTTGGCAAGTTTTAATGAACATTTGATGCCATTTCTTGCTATACAATTGGGTACATGATTTGATATCCGTCGCAGAACAACAGTTGATTTGGTGACCTAGGTAACATTTGGGGTTTGCTTTTACACAGGCTTCAACGATGGCTTAGATTTTACAAATAATTGTCTTAAGGATCCACAAAATTTTAGTGGCTCGTACATATGATGATGTGTTTGTACAACATATCTTAAGCAATGCAAGTAAACAGAATACATTTTTCTTGAGCGCTATGTTCTTTTGAAAAACATTGAAATAAAAATTTTGAAAATTTTATTTGAAACAGATATTTTAATTTTTTGGGGGTACTTTACATGAAGCCTCTAAACATTTTCGATTTTTTCTCAAAAATGGTTCACAATTTTTTTAAAAATTTGTTGTAAGAATAGCGTTGAATACACTAAATATGTGGTATAGGTCTGATTTTCAGAGTTATCTATGATTTTGAAAGTTCGAAAGTGTATTATCCAATCAAAAGTGTTAACTATAAAACGATTTTATTCAAGACCAGGTACAATTGCCAAAGTTCCATTACCAGTAGAGTAACAAATTAGTGCTGTAAAGCCGTTATCGTTGTCCAGAAGAAGTCCCAAAATCAGCCGAGTTTACCAACATGCACTAGAGAGTTCCCACCTTGTTTCACAGGTCGTCGTCGTAGCTGGATCAACACTCTACACACACTGCCACTCGCCAGGAACCCAGTCGCTAACACCGTCGCTCACATCCTGTCCTGGCGTCGGGTCGAAGCCCTCTTATAGACCCGGGGCTAGCGGCTCGCCGACTAGCTGCGGAGTAGGGGCGGTGGCGAGTCCCTACCCGCTTGCTCGGGCGTGACGGCCGCGCGCGGCAGCCCAGGCCGGCCCGTAACGGTCGCCTTCCTCTCCCGCCAGGGGCGGTAACGTCCTGCTGACGTCACTCAGCGGCGGCTCCTTCAAATGCGTGCGTCGGTCACGACACCCTCCGCGCCCAATTGCGTCGTATACGGCGCGAATGGCACCGTCCTGGAGCTCCTCCTGGGACGCAACTCCATCCTAGGCGGCTCTTCTGCGTCTTCGTTGGTTGGCACGCTGTACCTTGCTGCTGGGTCCGGGTCCGGGACCCAAGGCAGTTGCTTCCTGTGGAGCGTAAATCCTTTCCCTCATTACTTCACGTCTGTAATCTTGGGCGATACCTGGGGCAGCGAATCTACCCTGCTGAGGTTAATCCGGGGTCTAACCTGTCGCTGATGGCGTGCAACCACCCTACTCTATGTTCGGACCAAGTATGTCCTACTTCCCCTTACTTCCGTAATGACCCCCGGAAGCCATGCTGGGAATTTCTTGAAGGAGGTGCAATAGATTTTGTCACCCACCTGGTACTTCGGCTGTGTTCCTACAGACCTGCATGGATCCACCGGACTCAGGAGGGACAACAATGTCCGCGGCTGTCTTCCTTGGAGTACCAGCCGGGCTCCCGCCGTCCGCGCCTGTCAACGTGGAACGTGGCTAGGACCCGCAGTGCTCGACCTGTGGCCCTCGTTGCGCGCCTTGGACATCGCCAGCCCGAGTGTCCGGACAACCTCTCCGCCTCCCCGTTGGACTGCGGGTGGAAAGGCGGCGCGCAGACGCGCTGTATTCCGTTGCTACTACAGAACCTAGCAAACTCATGGGATGTAAACTGTGTCCCGTTATCGGAGACCAATGTGACCGGAAGCCCCTCGGTCACGAAGATCCCTTCCAGAGCGTCGATCGTATGCATCGACGTTGTGCTGGCCATCTCTACTACATAAGGGTAGTTGGACTTAGCGTCCACCACGACCATCCACATCTTATCCCAAAACGCAGCAAAATCTACATGCACCGCTCCCATGGTTCACTGGGCTCGGGCCAGGGTACCAAGTCTTTGTTTGGTGCACTCTGGTTTACCTGGTAAGCCTCGCATTTTGTGAGCACCTGAATAGTATATGTGTTCAGGCCTTCCCAAAAGCAGCGGCGGCGTGCCAGCTCCCTAGTCCTAACCACACCCCAGTGCCCTTCGTGGAGGAGCTCTAACATTGTCTTCCTCAGGCTTCTAGGAATGACTACCTCGTGTATCTATCCAACTAGGCGCAACACCCGCTTTACACGGCAGTCTGTCCTTATTGTACCACGCCGCATTACTCCTAAGATACTTTAGCGGCCAACCTTCCCTGACGTAACTCCTAATGACTCGCAGTTCTGGGTCCCTGTCTGTTTCCTCTGCAATCCTTTTAGCCCACAAGGGAAACTCCGATAAAACCTGCAACTCTCCTGCATCAATCTGGAGACACTCCTCTTCTGACTTGTCAAAGTCTGGATCCGGCCCTCCTGGTAGTCTGGATAACGAATCAGCGTTCGCGTGCTGTGTTGTCCTCCAAATGAATTTGTAACAGGTCCGTAAGGAAGAACACCCATCTCTGCAACTTCTTTGCTGTCCTCTTGGGGATCCTCTTCCTTGGATGGAACAGCTGAACTAGGGGCTTGTGGTCCGTGATGTGAAATTTGCTACCGTACAAGTAGTCATTAAACTTCCTCAGTGGGAAGATAATCCCCAAAGCCTCCTTCTCAATCTGAGAGTAGTTCTGGCGTTTGTTAAGCGACTTTGAGGCGAACGCTATCGGTCTCTCTACCCGGTTGTCATCTTTTTGCGACAACACAGCTCCAAAACCATAATCTGAAGCGTCTGCTGCCACCGTGGTGAGTCTGCCAGGAACGAAATTGTTCAGGTTGACTGTCTTCACTAGAGCTTCCTTCAGCTGGCTCAGTGCCCTCTCACAGTCCTTAGACCACACGAACTTTACTCTTTTGCCTCAACTTGTCTAAAGGAGCCGTTATCGTGGAGAAATTCCTGATAAATTTATTGTAGTAATTTACCTCCCCCAAGAGCTCCTGAAGTTGCTTTACGTCCGTCGGTGGTGGCAGCCGCAGGATGGCTTCCACGTGCTGGCTCGTGGGTGAAATGCCGGTGCTGTCCAGTACGTGTCTGAGGAACACTACTTGATCCTTAAAAAATCTCATTTGTCTCTGTTTACCTTTAGACCATTCTCATGAAGCACTTTAAACAATCTCTTCAGGTTCTCTTTGTGCTCACTCTCTCAACTGCCAGTGACGATGATGTCGTTCAGATAATTGCAGCAGCCCGTTTCCGCTTTCGTCAACTGCTCCAAAACAGCGCTGAAATAGTGCGGCGGCTGAATTGATGCCGAACGGTAGCCTATTGTATCTGAAAAGGCCTAGGGGGGTGTTAATGACTAACACTTGTTGGCCTGCCGGTCCAACGGCAGCTGCAGATAGGCGTCTCGCAGGTCAATCTTGGAAAACTGTTTCCCGCCGGATAGCTTATAAAACAGGTCTTCCGGCTTCGGGATACTGTTCCACTCTCTACCTGCTGATTGACCGTACTCTTGAAGTCGCCACATAATCTAATTGCACCATTAGCTTTCTTTACGACCACCAAAGGCGTGGCCCACTGGCTTGTGCATACTGGGGTGATGACGCCATCTGCTTGCAAACGTCCAAGTTTCGGCTACTTTCTGCGGCCCACGGGACAGGTCTGCTTTGTAGAAGGGGGTTTGTGCCCTCTTAGTTGAATTCTCGCCTGGAAATGCTTGCACTCACTGAGCCCGGAGAGGCTACCCTGGAAATTCTTGTTCCAGCTCCCTGACGGCTCGTGCCTCTTTTCGTTCCCGAGATTCGGTTCACTGACCCACACCCTGAATCCGAGCTTGCTGAATGAGTCGACACTCAAAATGTTTCGTAACATCGTAGCGGTTTACTGGTCAATAACCTCGATTTCGCGATTTCTTCTGTAGGTTAGACTGACCGACACTCCTTCCTCAATACTTGATCGAGTCTTGCTGAAAGCGTATAACCCTCTTCTCTGTGCTTTCTGATATCTAGGTGTCTCTAGCGGCTGATAAGTTTCCAAATTTATGAGGCGCCATAGCAGCGCTCGTGTCTAACAGGAAACTCACTGGCACCTTATCTAGCTCAATTCGACCATTAATCTTGTTTTGTTCGTGGGTGTTGAACACTTTATTAATCACATCTACTTCCATTTCCTGTTCCTGCCTTTTGTACCGTTCCGCCTGTTTTCTTTTTCCGCAAACTTCCCTAATGTGGCCTATCCTCTTGCACCAATAGCACTGTGCATTCCTAAACCTACTTCTCTTGAGCGAAACTTTCCGCAGTTTTTATGGATTTCACCTGTGCACTAACCACCGCCGTTGTCACTCGTCACTAAATGTGTTGTACCCAGCCTGGCGGTCACACTCCACCCATTGTTGCGTTCCTTCTCTCTGTTGCGGTAGCCCTCATGCTACTGGCACTACATTCGCTGGAATCACTGTCAGCCTTATACTCTTTGGAGCCCTTGCTGCTACGTACTGGCCCACTGTTTTTTACCTGGTGCACATGCTACTGAAGCGATCTGGCGAGCCGTCTCGCACGTCATCTCTTACGTTTTACATAAATTACGCACTTCCTCTAACGAAGGTTTGCCACTATGCAGAGCTTGAAATCTTATTTTTTCCTGAGGTGTGTGAAGCGCTACCATATCCCTTATCAAAGTATCCGCGTATGAAGTATTCTACCGGGGATGGTGGGTGCGTAAACTGACAATGTCGCGCCAGCCCGGACAGCTCTGTTATCCACTCACTGTGCGTCTGACCCTCACTTTTCCTGCACTGGAAAAATTTAAATCTAGCCGACACTATATGGGGCACTTTGTTAAAATAGTTGAGTTTTTCCCAACATTTCTGCCCATTTAATATTTGATATTTCCCTGTCTGGGAACAGCTTCTTTACCAAGTTGGTCACTTGGTCATTTTTGCGCCCCCTACCTTGTAACACAGTAGGTGTTGCTCCAACCTGTGAGTGTATTCCCCCACTCCTCCGCGTCCGGCTGAAAACTGGGAACTGTGTGGAGTGAGCGCACCGACCGCTCCATCAATGCTGCCATCTGCGCTTCCGCCTGTTGCCGCTGCTGCATCTGCATCTGTTGTAGCTGGACCGGTTTCTGCTGTTGACCGAGCGGTAGCTCAGAGCATCAACTAATGTCACTGCAACGTCTCTGGCCGGGAAGTTCTTGGGACCGAGTTCTGGCGGAGGCGGATTTTCGACACCATCTATTTGGCTAGGTCGAATTCAGCCACTGTCTGAAGGACAAATCTAGAGGGCTGTTGCTATGTTCGGTAGTTTTCCGATTCTCCGATCAAAACCAGGCGAATGCCGGAGCAGTACCTTACCAACGGGCCAACGGACCGCGCGCGATCATTCCTTCCTCTTCTTTGACCTATCCTCTCCTTACACACACACTTACACTAACATGCACTACACTAGCACATATTCCGGGAGATCCGTCGGGGGCTTAGAGCTTGTCCCGGCCGGGGCAGGGCCCCGCTGGAGGGAGAATCCTGGTTAGGGGGAAAACTCCACGTTCCCCAAATCTTAGAAGTATCACAAGTTCACTTCTGGTTCTGCCACGAAAATATTCAGAGTCCAACATGTCCTCAAGTCCGATTATTGTTTTACCACACGAAAATATTTCAAAGTCCTAACACGTATTGTAGAATCTGAAATTTTATAAGTCCTAACATGGCCGTTAATCTCATTGCGGAGCTGAACTGCTCACGGACGACATATGACCGAATTTAATTTATCCTCCTTTAAACCTGCACGTTTCGCCTTTCTTTGTTTCGATAAATGCCTAAAACTCTGTTTTAAAATCAGTCGATTTCTTCCAACCAATCCCCAAATCTCTTTATATTTCCTCCTACTTCACGCCGTCACCACGGTCAGATGAATGTTTGTTTATCCCGATAACAACCACGACGTCGTTACTTAAGGCGCTATATTGCCTATTATTTGTCTCTCTAACCATTTTGCCCATTTACGACAACATTCCGTAAATAAACATGTCCCCATATTGAGAAAACATAATATATATTTCAATGAATTTACTTCATTGGAAATATATTCATACAAGTGTTTCTTCCAAGTATTTTTATTTTAAAATACTTCCATATCTGAACCAGCGGCGCCCGCCATTTTCTTACGACGTAATTTTAGAGCTAGGGCACTTCCCTGCGTTGAGATTGGCTACGATGGTTTGTGAGGCTCCGCCTGCGTTGTTCGTCATGACAAGGACTGCCTGCTGTGCAAAAGCTGAACTTAGCCGCAGACGACCCCGATCAATTTTTTGTTTCCAGTACTGCACCCTTTCCTCAAAAATTTACCGGCAATATTCCCATCTTCCCAACCGCGCCGACAAACTTGACACCTCCTGTGGCCAGGGATTAGCGCGTTGACCAATCGCTAAAGATAGAACCAGTTGTCTGCGATTGCGCAACAACCTGGCGGGGCAGAAGGAACGCTGTCTCAGGAGAGGGGGCTAGATGGTTTATACAATGACGGCATATTGTCATATTTCCTGCTGAAGGAGAAATTTGCCTGTGCATACGCCACGACGAAACAAATATTTCTAAGCGGGGTTTTCCTGTCCAGAATTATTGTCCATAGACCAGAAAATATTTATTATTTTAGCAACAATTATTTTAACTTTTAGTTATTGACCCCTGTCAAACTGCTATTTTGAGATGTTCATTTCAGGCACAATTTGCGGAGCCTTCTTGGCCGTTCTAACGCATATTTCGAATGTTTATAAAATTGTAAATTGTAGCAAAATTGTTAATTCGTTGTTTTTGGTTCTGGGACATCGGGAGACTCTCCCCCTTTAGATTTGCAAAATGTGGAAATTGTTTATAAAATTTCAATTGTTGGAAATGTTTTATTGTCTAAACTGAATAGCGTTTAAATGCGATGCAAAATTCCGGAATCCGATCAGCGCTATCATATTTCGTTCTCGAGATATGTGTAATTGTTTATAAGAAATTAACATCTTAGTAGGATCCATCATTTCAGCTTACTTCATTCGCTCTATACAAGCATACTGAAAACAGTTCTTCAATGCTGCGCTTTTACTCGCGCTACATACGCTTAAATAATTTGCTTGTAAAACAAATTCTGTGGCAAATTTAATTATTCTAAATTCGTATATTTACGTGAGTATTAGCATAATTTTATTTTTTTCATTCCTTTGAAGTTCTGGGTAATTTGTAAGTCGATATATTTATCAAATGTGGAAAAATTGATTATAAAAATTATTTTTCATGGTGCAATACGCCCAAACAATCGTTTCTGCTTTGTATGAAAGGACGTTGATAAACTGAATAACTGTTATTAATTTTTTGTCCCTGTTAAAAACCATGAGTCAAAACCGTTTGTTCCTTCCGTTTACCCATTACCATAAAAATAGAGAAACACACTGTTTACTGTTTGCTATAAACTGCAACGGATTAGATTAATGTAGTGTTAAGGTTTTCCTATACAGAAATATTCTATTTTGTGTTTTTCAAGATCACATGAGTAGAATCACACATCACACAATACTACTTCATTTACACGAGTATAGATATTTCTAACTGAACGTATATAACTTTATGTTAATATTTTCAATTCAATTTATCATTCAAAATTCAGGATCACCGTTCTAAAACTGTTAATTTGATAAATTCTGCGGTGGCAGCGGTATTTCGTGGCATTCCATGATAGGCCTGATGAATGAGAGTTTAAAGATTGAATAATTTTACTTCACATAAAATTATGGCATAATTTTGGCATAATTTTATGTGAAGTAAAATTATTCAATCTTTATTGTGGTTTGATACCTCATTTATCCCAGATTGTTAATTTTGATGCTTTATGTTATAATATAGGAATGCGAGTGCATGTGAAATCGTGTTACGTTCTCTCTTCCTCTAGATTAGTAAGTGCATGCGAACAGATTTTTGTTACAAAATTAAACATCGCAGACCTCCTAAGTATCAATGCGAATTTTAAAATATTTGTTCTTTATAAATTCAGCAAAATTGGTACATTTTAAAATTCTAACGTTAACCAACTGAAAATAGGGAATCACTTTACACTGTACGTGAAATATCATAGCAAACTCTTAATACATATAAAATGACTGGCAAAGGCTAAATCACTCATTCGATATATGACATGTCATCCGGCAATAAATATAATTCAATTATGCAAAATTGCATTTATTTGCATTGTTAATACATTTTTAAAATATATTAATTATATTTAAAACATTTTTTTAGATTGGCAACATTTCAATGAAATTTCGTGAATTTCAAATGGCTGAAAATAAAACATTCTAAATTGAAGTATTGTATCATCTTAAAATATAACAAAGAGATACGTGCTTAGAAGAGCCATTTTACTACTGAAAAATCAATAAAAAACTTGTTAAATAATTCAAAGTGATTTAGCGTTATTGTTTAAGCAGTTCTGCAAATATCTCTGACGTAGAATTTTCTAGTGGCAATACTTAGAACGAACTTGCTGGTCGAGTTATATTATCTTCCTCACACATACTACATTTCAGTTTCAATACCACACATATCGGCAGAGTTCAAGGTAGCCTTGTTGACGCTACTCACTCTATGAAACTCCCGAAACCTTGAATTTTGCCTGACCATCTGTACAGGAAGGATGAAGCGGTTTATCAAAAGAAAACGGGCCATTCAAGTTATCTCATTATCAATAGTTGAAAAAGTTTACACAATAAAATTTACCTCTAAGGAAAATATCAAGTAATCAATGTGAATTATCACCGCTTAACATTGTGTTTATTATTTCAATATTTTCAACATCCCAATAGCCTATAGTAAACGAGTGTTTTTCAGGTTATTATACAAAAACTCAATAAATATGTGCATTTATTGACGCATATTTGTAAAGGCTGAAAGATTGATAAGATGGTATTTAATCTGTGTATTCATCGGAGGTCTGAGATTAAACAAAACTGACAAGCAGAGAAAAATAAAGTGATTGTGAGTGATTGATGAAGTTGAATCATCAAATGAAAAACCATTGTTTCTGTTTATAATGCCACCTTGTTAAATAAACATGTAATTACATGCTAAATATATTGTAATAGTCCCTGGCAATCCAGGCCTTCGTGTTGGGCCGCCAAAGCGTAATACTAGTTCCCTCTCTCTCTCTCTCTCTCTTTCTGCTACTATTGCCTGGCTAATCTCCTGTTATATTGTAGTATTAAAGACTGTTGGGTGCCATATTTGTACTCTTACTTAATGGAACCTACTGTTTGCCCTTTAGCTGGCTAAGTTTTTATAAAATTTCTCATAACCTGCAGCCGGATAATGGTGGTCCCTATACAGGAATCCAGCGAGGTGATCTAGATTGTGTGTGCTAGGGCATTATAGTAAATGACGACGTGCATGCTCAATTGGTAAAATGAACAATATTTTTGTTCATTCATTTATTACTGCTTTTTATTTTTCCCTCCTCCTTTTCATCATATACGATAACAACTCACATCTCTCCCTCCACACTGGTACACAGAAACTTAAGGACATAAACATACAAGAAACAAAACACAAACTAAGAAACTCATTCACGCATAATAATAACTAGACATGGGATGTTTAGGCACTAAAAAACGTCTTTTAGGCGCCTAAAAAGGCACTGAAAATGTCAAAAATACGGAGAAAGAAGCACTATCATATGTTACACAATAAAATGAATAATTGTTTATATTTTTTCCATATTATTCTGTAAAATTAAATACACAAAACAAGTACATTCATTTTCATATAAAACTAGATTTACATATTAACAAGTCTTTTACATTTACTTACAATAGTTTGCATTACAATATATCACTAGTAATTTTTCAAGGTTCTCAATTTCAAATTTGTGACGTTTGGGAGATAAAAGCAGTTTGAATGCAGAGAAGGACTTCAACATCTACTCATGTGACTGGAATATATTTTAGAACTGGAAAACATTAGCAACACTGAACCTTTCTGCTAGTTTAGCATTTAATTCCACTTAAAATTTCGCTTACTGACTTTTATGTTGGCATATCCAGGATTTTTTTCAAAACATTTTAAACTTTTTCGCTTATTCGTTTTCCTTGATCACTTGGAACTTTTTCTAACTGCTCTACTGCTGACACAAATATTGACATGGAATTACATAAAGTCAAATCTCTAGTTTCTAGTTGTTCAATTCCGCCATCCATTCCTGCTCGCTGTCGCCTTCGGAAACCAATTATCGCGAACCGCTATTGTCCGCATAAATTATATTACTCAGTTGCTAGTCCGTCACCGTTTGATAAAATTGCATGTACTCGTTGTGTACTGTTCGGCAGAACAAAAAAAAAAAAACAAAAACAAAAAAAACAACTATTTTTCGCGCTCTACCAACACATCATTTCTCGAAATTAATATTGTTTATATCAATTTACATTCAAAAATGAACGTCCAATTGTTCCGATTCAGCATCTATTCTTCTGTATCTTATAACGAGATGCCTGAAGTTAAATTTCTGTACAAGAAATAATAAAATCTAATTGTCCGTAATCACAAAAATTTTTACTCAAGAGAAAAAAAAAGTACTCCCGAATTTTTTTTCTTTTTTTACTAACACTTCAAAATTGCAATAAATATCACAACTTTACTCCCTATTTGAAATACCAGACTTTCGAAAGAAATTTAACTACGCGCCAATCTTGCGCACACGAACCATTTTCCCCGGTACCTATGACACATCTGTACTCACATCGAAATTTTTTTCAGCAACCTGCATTGTTACAGAAATCTTCTGGAACAAAATAGTTGCCACTCGCTTGCTTTTAATCTGTAGTTAATTCCAATGACTTTCTTCTCTTCGGGTAACATGGCGTCATTTGTTTATAATCAGTTCATTGCAAATTTCCAAATATTATGTTATAATTTTGTTTCCGAAATATGCAACAAGGTTAACACTTAATTTTGTCGTCTTCCTTGTGTTTTGCACCTATTGTTTCTCAAATGGTTCCGCCAAATCGGCGTAGTGCGTTTTGTTGGCACCTTAAAAACCATGTTTACAATCTCTCTTTACTAGTTCAACAATGGCCATATTCTGTTCATGTTACATTAAAATTCCACCTCTATTTTAATTTATACTTCCGAATGCGTTGACTGAATTTGATGTGTCGTTTGTTTTAGCATTTTAATTTCATAATTTCTGTTCTACCGACGATTATTTTCAATTTTCACAAATTTCACATACTATATTTTACGCTACTTTAATTTAACACGCTTTATTTTAATTTTGACTTGTAAAATGTTTTCTGTCGGCACCGTTGTAATCGATACACAAGCTTATTCCTTGTCACATTTTGTAAAGTTGCATCTGGGGGGTTTTGTCTCGAAATGATATATCATTACACTATATAAACATGCAAATTAATGAAAATGTTGAAAAGTAAAATTATCAATAAAACGCTCATTCATCTTATTACAATACGAAATTGGAGAATTATCAAACAAGGCTCTTATGTCGAAATTGATAACCAATTCAATACTGTAATAGAATGTTACGATTTAAATATCACAGAAATTAGATAAAATTCAAGTGAACTATAATTTTTGATTAAATTTGACTCCTTGTCCTACGAAAAATGACATTTTACAGTACTATGTGGACAGCTCTTATACCATGGGTTTGTTCTAATACTATTTGCAGAACGCAAATTATTATTTTTTGGTATTAATGAAGTATAGATATATGCAGGGCTTGATTTCTGCCGGTACCCGTTCCGGTGCCTCAGGAATAATTATTAAATTATATTATATATAAATAACTATTCTATTACATTAATAATTAATTTGAGGAGCGTTTCGGCATTTAAAATTTTAAAAAATAAAGCACTGAAATGTACCCTGAAATGTAATCAGTGAAGTTCCGTATACTGTCTGGCAGGTGTATTGAGTGACAGTATATTAAACTGCTGCGGCACGAGTTTCTGTTGCGCTACTCTGTAGTGAACCTAGTGTAATGAATGAGACGATGTGGAAGACCCAGCTTTGCAGCACGAGGGGTCGCGGTCCCCCTGGTGTACGAGATGAGGCACAGATGCAGCGTGACACCCTTCTGAAAGTTGACGCTTTTTGACGACTCGTACTTGAATGAGTATGGCCTTCCCATTCCCAGGCTGAAATTGTAGGCACCTATATGACACGAATGCATGTAAGTAAGCCATTTCGCAAGAACTAACGCGTTTTGGTGCAGCCTAGTGCTGAGTACCGGCCACTTAGAATCAGGGTTTATTTACGAAAAGTGCTTCCCTTGACCCCCTTCTTCTTGGGCGATACACACATTCTATCTGAAACACCCTGGTACTAGAGTGTTAGACCCGATTTACACGCGGCCTTTCGACGAATGATTTCGAGAGCTGAACTGAATGCTTTAATGCGCACAGTTGCTGTGTCGCCGGAGAAGCTGATGTGTGCATGCCTGCGTTCGCTAAACTTCGAACTCGTTCGTCAAAGGATGTGGAGCAGGAGAGGACGGTTGGGGCCGAGCCGTGGCTCCAGGCGGGGAGGTGGTATGAGACATGGAGGGGCAGAGTGGGGCGGGGAAGACGGGCAGGGTGGAGCAGATCTGGAGGTGGGGGGGGGGGGGCGGGGGGGGGGGGAGGGGCGCGCAGGTGCCCGGCGATCCGGGCGCGTTCCCCCCACTCTTCCTGCCTGACGCCTCAGCTGCCGCCTCTCGCGCCTCCGCTCTCCTCCCTCACACCTCGACATTGACGTCAGCTTGGTGACTGAGCGAGTATTTCGTTTCAACTTCTTGGCTTGTTAGTCGAGGAGGGTAGTGCAGTTTATAGCCGGGGTAGTGGTGTTCCTTCACCTCTAGACTGTGTGATCCGGTGTTCATGTACGTCCTATACGACTGTTGACGGGTTTTCCACTCCATGTATCTCTCCCACGGGAACATCACTACATTAGGAATGTGCTATAAGAGTGTGCGTTGTCCCGACATGTATGGTAGGGTAGAGCATGTAAGAGTAGCCATGCCTATGGGGGGACAGGAGGGGACGAGAATGAGAAAGGAAAGATTGCGCGCGGTCCATGACTCATTTGTTGGGGGTACGTCTCCGTCAATCCCCTCGGATGCTTAGGAGAAACCACGGAAAACTATCGAGTAGAGTAGCCGGTCGCTAGAATTCTCTTCTAGACGGTGATTGATTCGACCTAATTCTCTCGCTAGAATCTAAGATCTGCAACCATTGAAACCCGAACCCTGGGATCACACTGAGTCTCTGCAGTGGTAGTGAATGACGTCACTGACGTCACGTTGGTTAGTATCTACATTATCATAAGCTCGACCACAATTTGTTGTTGTCTTTTCGTATATTTTATTTGTTTTTGATTTATAATATTCATAATAATGGAATATTTATAATATTGGAAAACGAGATCCCGGGAGGCCAAGAAAAGGGTGGACCATAGAACCGGAACAGGCTGTTAGGCCAAGACCTTGAAGATGATGATGATGATGATGATGATGATAATACATAGGAATATTTTCCTGTTTCTCTGGCACTTTTACGAATTTTCTGGCAGCATTCGCAGTTCTGCCAAAGTGTATTTCAGATTGGTGGGGTGAAGGATCTGTCGGTCGCATAACAATGGGGGTGGGTAGAGGATCGCGCGCGTGTTCATATTGTGACATACCAATATGTGGGACCTTGTATTGCGTCACATTTATTGTAAACAGGGTGAATTGTAAGGATAGACATTTGTAAATATGGCGGCATAGCAACGGTAGACGAGTTGTCGTTAAGGTCAACAAACTTCATTGCTTTGAACCACGGGGCGCGGCGAGTTGATAAAGCAAACTGTTTGGGGATTGGCCGAAAAAGTAATGACAGTCTGGGGCGCGGCTAGTTGAATTTGTAAGTAATTGAGGGATTGGCTGGGCATGGAATTTTTTCTGACAAGAAACAGTAGAAAGATGAACCGAGTTTTAAAGGGCTGAAAGAGGGGAATACGGATTCATTCCGACTTATGCCGTGGTGCTGTGCGGATCGTGTGTAGACAATTGATGTTGGGAGTTTGGGAATTGTGACATTTACGATAGGAATGGAAGGAAGTAACTGGGAACGTTTAAAAGGAAAATTAAGTAAGTCTCATCAACTTATGAGGCGGTGAGGATTAGTGACTTGAATACACTTGTGCCAGAACGGAAGAAAAGAATATGGTATTTGGACCTGAAGCCATCGACACCGGGAAAGATTGAAAATGCTTCTACGCGGCGACACCGGTCAATAGCATGCGAATATGGGTACTGCAATATAAGGTTTGAGACTGATCATGACCAAAAGTTTCGTATTGTTAACAAGGAACATTGAATAAACTTACAAGTTTCTGTAAATAGAAAAGATTTTCATTTAGCCAATTCCAGCAAATGAGTAGCTAGAAATGTATATTTGCTTTTCAGATTCCTCGGCTACTCTGTACAGATGGCAGATCGAATAATCGGCTATCATATAAATCAAATATATCATATCATCAAAATATGGTAAGCAAGTGTACTTGTTTGGTGTTAGTGTTACATTAGAGAGTGTAGTGTACATTTTCAGTTTCTGTTTGTATATTTTGCAAAATACACTTTTGTGTTTGTGTATTTTGCAAAGTACACTTGTGCTTACCATATTTTGGGAAACTTTCAGAGAAAGTCGCTTACAATATACACAAAGTCGGTATCAAAGTTTCATTCAAAACACAAAATTCTCTCAGAAAAATCCTATCCCCTAAAACACACACAGATCTTCTAGAAAAAAGCGGCGTCTACGCACTACATTGCCACGATTGCGAAGCAAAATATATTGGTCAAACAGGCAGAACTTTCAATACAAGAATAAAAGAACATATACACGCTTGGAAACACAACACCTGCAAATCTCACTTTGCGAATCATTTACTTCAGACAGGCCACACATTCAATCCACACACAGACATTCACATACTGGAAATTGAAAATCAAAATCATACCAGATTAACATTGGAAAACCTTCACATCCATCTCAATAGTAACCTACAGAATGTAAACATAAACTACAACCCCTCCCCTCTGCTAAAATTTCTATTTGACACCACTCTCACTCCACACTCTTCGGGGGTGACACAACGCAGCACACCGCACCCAGGCCATTAACCCTCCTCCCCCACCCGACAGCCGGTACTTACGCTGCTAGGCCCACCCGAACCCGCGTAGTCGTTTTTGTGACTTCCAGACAGCAGGTAAGAAACGGCTCAACTTACTTTTTTGTATTTTCTGTCTCAAAATTGTATATGTATATTTCATTAATTTCTTGCTTAGATTTAAAAATCTACTATATTACAAAAAGATCTAACTCTCCGCCCCCTTCCTTCCTTCCTTTCTTTCTTTCATTCTTTCTTTAATCTTCCCTTTCAATTTCTTAAGACGTTTTTAAATTATGTAACTATGTTAATTCTAATTTTGTTTATATTTTTCTTGTATCAGAAAACTGATGATGCCATCGAAAGCTGCTCTTATTGAAATAAATAGTATTGTTGACAATGACAACGCTTTCAATCATTTTAATTATGTATATGTCAACTATAACTCACCACTAAACTAATAAATTTCTGTCACTGTTGACAAAGCTGGCATACAAAACCTTGGGTAATGGTGAAAAATTACTTTTATAATTAATTTAATTCAACACAATATGTTCATCTAGAAGAAGATATTTTGCTTCTTGATCCATAAAAAAGTTTGTTCCCTAGTGTCATTATAGTAAAAATTAGCTCTTATTTGTTCCTAAGGAATTTTCGTATGTTTTTTACTTGCCTACGTAAATTTATAACTGATATTTTGCCAAATTCAAACAGTTTCAGAATTGATTTAAACGAAGTATGTAGCCCTTATCAATGATAGTTAATACCTATTTGATCTTCTGCATGACTGAAGATAAATATGTGACTGCTCTCCCATACCAGAGGCCCACATGTTGGATATCACTCGCGGAGAAACGGTGGGCTATTTCGGTAGGCCGCGACTCCTGCAACTCGCAGCATCCCAGTTTAAATTATTCCACATGTTCTTCACTCTAGCGGAGAGAAGCCAGAAATTCGTCCTTGGTGCGACTGTTACGGCATCAAAACTCATAACATCCCACTAGATGCAACTGCTCTTAATTGCTCAATAAATGTTTGTGTCTCAAGGAAAATATTTATTCAGCCAGCCATTCTTTGCGGTCATTAAGCAAGAATGTGTGTTGTTGTCACTTCGTTCATAAGAAGGTAAAATAAATTAGTGAATGTTTTTATTGGTTACCCGTTAGTCAAATTCTTATTAGCCGGTTTCAAAATTTTTAGCTTCAATGAATTTTCAGAATTAATGCGAGTAAATGAAAATAATTAAATTGTATTGCATTAAAAAGAGTTTTACCATCGACTTTGTTCAGTGAAATATTATAATAATTTCTGTATTTTTGATCGTCGAGCCGTCCTATGCCGGATTCGTGAAATATTTCACACTATCCCGCGATTTTTATAAAACAGCTTCCATTGCATTTTCCTTGTGTGAAAATACACTAGGGCTATTTTTGAATGTCAGTATGTATGTCATTTGTAAAGGAGATTTTGATAGATTTTGTGTAATCAAAACAATGTTTTTGAAATTTTTAGAGACGATTTACAGGAATCGCATTTTAGTTCTAAAGTACAGATGAACCTTGGCTATTTTCAAACGACATTGTAGCAAGGATTCTTTTTCACTTTTCCCCATAGCACGTCATACGCAGTTTTTAACTGTTTTTTGACGTAAAATAAATAAATAAATAAAAATAAATAAAAGGTGTTAATTTCTGGAACACATGCACATCAGCACAAAACACCCTTGCCCTTACAGTGCAAGGTGAGAGACAATCTGAAGTTCTTATGACTAGGTTCTTCCTCGTTCATAAGTACTCTCACGGCAAAAGAGAGAACATTCAATCCAGCTTGCAGGGACGAAGATTAGTGCAATTCTCTCGAACCAACACGTCCCCGGGAACAGAGTGATGTACTCGTAGTACCTACGATCGAAGTGTATTATTTGGTTCACATACCGTACCTTCTAAATTATTATCCCTAAGAGAAAACGAACATTGTATCAAAATATTATTATTATTATTATTGAAATTGTTGTATTTCTTCCTGCTTATCCTAGTCTAATGTTCCAGATAGGTGGCTCGTTTCAAGTAGTTTTGGATAAAATATTATTATTAATCTTGTAATTATTATTGCTATTATTAATTATTTCGAAAACACATAGTGTGTAGGGGTTCTTATGTAGCTGTATCTCCGGATCTTTGACCCTGTCAGAGGTTTTCTTTGGGATCAATGGGAAATGCCAAAGGAGGATGAGTGGGAAGGCCGAGGTGAGGAAAATGATCACGCACGTTTCCTGGTTCAATTGGCTGTTCTTTATTACGTCCCCATTTCCTATGTGTGTAACCATGACCAGGACCATTTCTGAAAATTAATGAATGATTTGGTGAGTAGGTGATTCTGGAGACATGAATAATGATGAATCAATGGTGGAATGAGAGGCAGGGAAAACGGGAGAATCTCGAGAAAACTTGCTACGAGTTCTCTTTATTGGCCATAAATTCGATAAGGGATTCACCGGAATTTGAACCCCTATCCCAGCTGTGGAATGCCAGCAGTCTCACCGCTTCACCAAAGTCCGTTGTATAGGGTGTTGTTGAGTAATTTTCCTGGATGTTTTCAGGGAAACCAGCAATGACTCGATTTAGGAACTGCAATCGACCCACAAACTCGTCTTTGTTTAACACGTCAAACAAATTTGAAGCAATCGTTGGGGACTGAATTCATGATCTTTCAGTCATCGATGCTCTCCTTCGTCACATGACGTAACGATCGTTGCTGTGGATGTGGATGAAATTGAAAAAAAAATGTATTACCCTTTAATACGTGAGGAATGTGGGAGAATGGTTATTAATATTCATGTTCCTATTCTTCTGCCTAATTTATTCATCAACAAATGAAATTGTTTTTCATGAACTGAAATCATATTTTGAAGGATACTTAATTAGGCCCACTGCAGTGCTAGTTGCATGTTTATAAATAAAAATGAGTTGTTTGATCTGCTGCGACTGGACCGCTAGAAGCACATGTTGAGAAATAATGGGAGTCATCAACATGATCAGTGGACAAGTTCAAAAATAGGGTTAAACGATGAATAAAGTATAGGATTATCGTCATATTTGCAAAGTGTTCTCCAATTACTTTGAACCCATCTCAAAGCTTATACTTTCAGCGATTTAGGGAGTCATTTCCTCAGTGTTGATAAAATCACACCAGTTACAGGTAAGGCTAATGGATTTGAAAGTGATTAAGATTCAGAAGTAAAGTGGGGGTTAACTAAAAACACCCCCGTGAAGTTGGTCCGAAAAATACTTAAAATTTCCAATTTTCATATGCATACGTTTGTCCATCGTTTGACCACGTTTGACCACCCTTCAGAAAATTTTTACCAGCCTCCGTTAAAAAATTAGAGCAAAAACATTTTTTCGGGCCAACTTCACACTTTTACAAAATTACAAGATTTTGCCTCAAATATTAAAAATACCAAAATTTGAGGTGCGCTTTCGTTTGACCATCGTTTGACCAACTTCAATCACGAACTAGATTATTTTTACCACGTGTCCTCTAGCAGATATTGTCGAAAAGCGTATTCCACGGCTCTCAGAAACCGTCAACCTGGCCCGAATCAAATTCAGAACTGTAATTTTTTGGTGTGGATTCGTTTGACCATCGTTTGATCACGTTTACCCACTCTTTAGACAATTTTTACCATCCCCGTTCAAAAATGATTGACAAAAAACGTTTTTACTATTACCTATTCTGTTACCAAATTTTACCATTACCTTGTCTGTTGATATACGAATCAGTGTTTTTTGTCAAAAATGACTTGAGGTCGGAAATATATTTTCAGAATACTCCAATGTATATGACTGTAACATTCGACGAAGTAATCATATTCAGCAGGTGACATTATCAACAGCACACTACAAAAAATGCACATACAATATATGCACATTATTTTACAACACTTTGGTAGATGACATTAAACAATTGAATTAGATAGAAAAGTTTAAATTCCTAGTAAAATCGTTTTTGCTCTATAACGGTTTTTATGCAATTAGAGACTATACCGACCATCAAAAGGAAAGTAACATTAAATTTATCAGTGATATTTATTGTATTTTTTACGATTTGGACTGTATAATTCTAAACAAACTGTAATAGTAAATAGTGTACCGCAGCTTCTGGGTCAGTGACTCCCATCTCGATCAGGTTTTTCGTCGAGTTTCCCTGATCCTTTGAGCAAATGCTGAGATGCCCCATTGTTTTTCTTCTGTACGTAAATGTAACTTCATTATCTGTGTACATCTTGTACAATTCAGTGGGAAATGTAGTTAATCAAATTATCGTTCTCCATTTCGCAGCAGAAATTATTATTCCGTGACGAAGGTCATGATGACGGATAAAAGCCCCAATTTATTCCTGATTTACCCTCGAAAATAGATTTTATTGCATCGGAGCAAACGTTTTGTCAAGAATCCTTGCAAAATACGCTCACTTTGTTTCTGTATTCAAAAATTCAAGTAGTATATGGCTTGGGTATGGATCCCAGAATTTTAAAAACATGCTCAGAATTAATTTCTCCCCAAAGCACGACACACATAGTTTTTATCTGTTTTTGACGTAAAATAAATGATCCGGCATTCACCTAGTGTCAATCGGAGAAAACGCGGAAAAATACCAATCAGAGCAACGATTCTCTCCCAGACAACGATTGAACTCAACGTACCTATCTAGCTAGTTTAGTAAATCCTGTCACCGACGGGACTCGAACCCTATCGGTCAGAGGTACTGTAGTGACATCCTTTGATGCCCGGAGCCTAAGCAGGTATTTGCGCTGATGATAGCCTTGCTGGATATAGAGTGGGGACAGTTCAGAAATAATATCAATATACAAGGGAAATATGGGTATATAAGAAATACTTAGGTTTTTGTTACAAAACAATACTAATTGTTTCTGGAAATGTTACGGTACTAAAATGGATATCCTCCGATTCGAAATTTTCTCAAAAATGCTTGAAATTGCTTCTATAAAATTTTCGCTCGATTAGAGCAAACATCTCTTATAAAAATGGCTCATATCCGTTTTTCATTAGTACAACTTCTGAATTTTCGGAAATGGGAAAAGTTAATAATTGTTGGTCCCTTCCTATAAAAGAATTATTGGAGGTAAATATGTGTTTTTAATAACATCTGCTCTTCAAAATTAATTTTTTAAATAATGTATTGTGTAGTTATTTTATAATATGATTAGGTTTCGCGTCATTGAGTGACACTGTTGCGATTTGAAGGTTTAACAAGGATTTCAATTTAGCTTTTGGGGCGAAGAAAAAATTGACTACCAATATAACAGCTGCCCTAATGTTTATCACCATTTTCACGTTCGACTTTTCTAGAACTCCAGCCCTGCGCTGATTTCAAAGTCGTATTCTCCTCAATAACATCTTTAAAAACCAGATCTCTTTTTTAGATTCTCCCTGCGGCAGAATGGATAGCAACGCCTCCCGTCTATTTGAACTACAAAGCTTGAGAAATGTCTCCGGAAGAAATTCATTGATGCAAAACTGACTTCCAAGGCATGCTACTGCGCCACACGTTGAAAATTTAATTCGGTGCGCATCGCAAAGATAAACAAGTTCTTGAGGAGTCGTCCTCTTCGTTCATCCGTCCCCTCCATGCTTACTACGTCAGCGCACCTGATGCTTATGCAGGAGCTCTTCCAAATGCGGCCTGCCAAACGGCAGCGCCAAACTGTAATGCACGTGCGCGCATTGAGCACTGCCTTGATTTCGATTCCTGTTACACTAATTACACCAAGGGTTACATATACTTCAAACAATATTGTTTTCTGCACTTAAGGTGGTATATTCGTGCCAGTCGCTAGTAAAAAAACTCGACCATTTATTACATCTAAAGATTAAAAATAGCTGCTTGTAAACCCTGTGAGCGGAGCATTTAAATAATTATTTGTAAATAGTTAAAAGAGAAATATTGAAAAGTAGCTCTAGAAAAACAATGTTTACTAATAAATTTAGTCTCTCGCATGATTTTTCATTTTCATAAGTTGGCAATACCTAATCGAGGTTAGGTTGATTTCGCGCCATACTTTATTTTCTTTTGCGCTGAATATTAGATGACATTGTTTACAATGAAAATAATTATCGTCAAATAGTATGTGTTGTGTTGGTGCAAAATTTTAAGTTCGAGTGGTTTTGCTCGAACTCCTAAAGAAACAGTGGTGACAATAGCGTTTTTTTACAGCAAAACTCCAAGACCGAGAGCCATTCATTCTGTTTTTTTTTTATCAAGTATGATATATAGTATGTCACATTTAAAACCACCTGATTAGTCAATCAACTACAAAAATCAAAACAGAGCAATCAATGAACTAAAGCGATGAACTGAATCAAAATTCTAAAAAAAACTATCATCTGCTACTTTTCGAAACTATTCTGATACTTTGCGATAATTACTAAATTGTGTTTTTCATAAATAAATATAAATAAAATGGAAGTGTCGTTATGTAATTTCAAAATAACTGCCTTTATAAAATCGTATCCGCTTACTAAGATGATGTAAAAAACAAATCAGTTGGTTTTACGATTATGTCAGTTCGTCGAGATAATCTCGAGAACAGTTAAATCGATTTCTTTGGCGTTTTCACCGAAAAGTAGAGTATTTTTGTTGGGTGAAGCTTAAGATAATTTTTCTATTACTTTATTACTTCCTAGAATATAAAAAAGAATACCTGCTAGTTCTTTTATACCAATATACAGATCTTTGCTGATTTTAATGAAAGTTTGTCCACGTGACCTTCAAAACAAGACAATAGTTACTGCGTACCTAAATTTTCGTAAAAACTATTTGTCTCCCTGTACTCTCCCTTAAACAAAACGTGTGTGCTCTTAGTGAATATATTGAAAACTGTGAGGAAATCCACTAAAAATGAATAAATCTTTTCAGAAAGCCCATATAATGTTCTACTAAAAGTGTTTTGATCCATTTCGATAGCGCAATTAGACTTGGAGTAGTTGAATGTCTTATTGTTGCTGTAAATTTGAAATTGTCAGTACGCAACAATGCACTTTACAGTCGTCTGTAGCAACGATGGGCGTAGAAAACATGGTGGGGCCGGGCGGGGGGGGGGACGAGGGAAGGGCAAGGCGCGGCAGGGCAGGAAGAGGAGAGGATGGACGGAGAAGAGTTGGGTGGGTGGACGGGGCAAGGAGAGATCAGGCGCACCGGGTAATGGAAGGGGAACGGGAGAGGGAAGTGGGAATACATTATGTTAAGGGATGCATTCCTTTATCCATTTAACAGATGATAGAAATGTAATACTGGGGTAACGAAGAGTACTTCAACCAATATGTTATATTTCACTTCATTTTTAAACAAATGAATACATCATATCAAATGTTTTGCGTACATTTTTCTTGTGTAGAGAACACTATCGTCGCCATAAGTGTCAATGACGTGATTCATGAATTGCCTTTGCTTTGTTTCCACCTGTGTAGAGTGACTAGAATGTATATTCTTAAATTATTTGGCTAAAATATATTTTTCAGGAAAGAATTACGTTTTATTTCTTTGAATTCTTTTTTAGATAGGTATATACGTGATAATTAAAGAAAAGTATAAATTACATCAATGTAACGTGAAAGACTATAAAATTACACGACAGTTTACCAAGAAGAAATAATGTCTTTGTGACTTAGTAAATTTCCAAGTTACATTACAGACTTCTTTATAATCATAGTTGCTTTGAAATATTAGAAAAACTTGTTTTTTTTTTCGAACTAAAATGAACATTTAAGTGCGAGTTTAATTACAGAATAAATTCTTAAACTACCATGTTCGTATTTATTGCACTCGAATAATCAAAGTCAGGTGTATCGGTAGTAAAATTATTTATTAGCTATTTCAAAATCAAATTAGCTACAGAATGTCGAGTATATTCCCAGAACCAACTTGTTTGAAACGCCATACGTAATAATAACGTGAGATTATGAATCAGCTAGTAACATTCTCCCAGCTTCTATAAAAATACATAGCGGATATTCCTGTCATATACAGGAAAATTTTAATGCAAATCAACATCTTCTACAGTCGTATGCCTAATGGAAGCAGGCGATCAAGTACTGATACTTACCCTTCTGGATCCTTTTGAAATACTGAACGGTGGTTTGAACGAATGTATGTAAAACGTAGAAGACGTTTTCCTTTGCCTCACACATCACAATCACAATCTGTAAAAATCCACGCCTTACACAGATTTGAACTCATATATTCAGTCGCCGTATCCTCCTGCGGTTCAAATCGCTTAGTGTAAACGACAAAAGTAAATTGCACGAGTCGTTATTTTCTAGTGCTCAAATTATTTGTAATTTCCCATTTTTGCATTGACCACTTTCGAATAAAAATTAATTCCCACTTTGGAGGTCTTACATAAGGCTACACACGAGATGTTTCACAAAACAACCCAGAATGCACTCACCAAGATTCGACCCCCGATGCTCGGCAATGATGTGGACACTCGGAACGTCCTTCTACTCCCTCGACCATGTGGGTGGGTTGGGATGACTTTTGTTGCATTACCTTTTTATATGTTTAAAATTGTAGCTTCCTTAAGCATTGCTAAGAACATGTATCAATAAATAAACAGGGTTTGTCTTACTCTTTTAGTTACAAAGATAATCAATAAAAAATGTTTAGATCACCGTCCTATAACCTTCTGCATTTTTTAATTTTGTTATTCAAATTGTAAAATAATGAAAAGCATTACCCCAAGGAGATAGAATAAAAGGAAATGTATTTATAAATAAATTATTCGTAATTTGGAATATTATAATAGTAAATTCTCCTCCTGCTCTTTAAAAGGAAACTTTCTGAGCAAGAATGAAATAAAACCCGCACTTTGTTAAATGAAACACATCATATCTATTGACTGAAACCGCCACGACCGAATAAAATCTCAGGTTTCCCGCAGACGTCTGTGGTTGCAAGGACAAGTCTCGGCTCTATGTTGATTTCAATGTAAAAGTACTGCCTCCTGGATATCTATTCTCCAGAGAAGTCCGATAAAACACCTGAATTAAGAACAAAGGGATTTTACCGAAAAACCGTAATCTGCCGAAATATATTTGAAGCGATAGCTGTAAACAGCGGGATTATGTTGTCATCAAATCAGGAATGAACGATAATGGGTTAATCTTTTTAACACTACTCATGAAATCTTAGTTAGTTCCTACGATGCTAGGTAAAAAAACTATTCTTTACTCTTCTATTGTCAATACAATTACTCATCAGGTGTCAGACTTGCATAAATATGGTTTGTTTATTGACCGTCGATAAAGTACTTCTACTTTATCACACATGCGTTTTTACTGCGTCTTTGTACATTAGCATTTTCGTGACCATTAATTAAATAAATGTAGCATTTGTAAACATGAGAAATGATTAGACTTGACATTTTGAATTAATAAATATTTTCAATTTATTTTCCGAAATTATGAGAATTTCATATTCTGTTGTTGCTAATATTTACTTTAAATTATGAACTACTCTAAATAATAAATAGATAATACTTTAAATTATGAAAATAATTGAGAACATTTGGACATTACTGTGAATTGAATTCGTAAAAGGAGATTATACGGTTTAACTATAGTTAAACGAAACAATTTCTTAAGCTATTGCGGATTAAAAAAGGAGGCACAAATTGCAGGAATCGGGTAATATTAAAGACAGAACATGGATGGTTAAAATATATCTAACAATTTTATTTATCATTCATTTTATACATAAGCATGTATTTTTGTTTTATGCAAAACTTACTCTAAATTTTGATTGTAATTCGTTTCATAAAGTTGTTCCGGTAAACCAGGAAACAACATCATACGCATCTGCCTTACTTTTAAGCTTCTGAAATAACATTTTATTATAATTTAAATGTAAAGACATGGATCAAAACATAGAAACAGAAAATACGAGTGAACTAATGAAGCTCGTGCAATAAGGTTTTTTTTTTTTTTTTTTCTAAATTCTCATACACGTTGTGTGTGTTTAGTACCATGACACGATACTTAAAAGTCTCTAAAGGCGATATAAAATACTGATTCTTTGATCACAACACAAAGCATGAATTTATGGATTATTACGTGGTGTTTCATGCACAAGAAAAGGATGTGTTGACTTACATGTTTGTTCAATTAAACGACGTAAATGTCACAGTTATTCACAATCTTCTTCCTCGCAGTCATTGTGAGGTTCATCATCTTCCTGAGAATTATTTTCACACTCACAATCACCACAGTTCATGTCGTCACACTCTAACTGCTGATCTTCACTTCCCAAGCCCTCTTCATCCGGTACATCTCTGTCCCACCCGGGACAATTACCATCCACACCCGGTACACATTCTTCATTCGCATTCCTCACCGCTACAAAATCGGTTTCGTCCGTCATTTTTAGTCTCTCTTGAACTTCCGCTACTTTCAGTAGTCCGCTGTCACGGTGAAGTTTCCGAAAAATCGTAAATTAGTGTGTCGTGTAGTGCTTCCAGCGATACAATAGTGAATCATACAATCGTTTTCTTCATATTACAGCCTGTAATACCAACAGACTCTACAGCCAGCAAGTTGTGCAATGGGAAGAAACCAATGATCGGCAGACAGCGACTACGTGCAATGTACGCAAGCCGCAGGAACCATACGGCGTTGACTGATGAAATATCGTTGAAGTTTTTTTCATGTAATAACGTAGATCGTTTCTCGTTAAATAATCACGGAGCGATGGCAGGTTCAGGCGTGTGTTTTCTCACATGCTGGGCCGGAAGCACGCTCCGAGTTGCAGGGCCGACGGCGACAGCTGTGTCGTCGTAACTGCGTGAAGAGCGGCGTAGGCAGCACGGCCGGCGCGGCGCTGGTGGCGGCGGCGGCGGCGGCGCCTGTCCTACGCGTCGATGCAGCCCAAACAAGCGAATCGGGCGTCGCGCTTCGCGTCGCCTCGTTGGCGGTCTGCGCTGCGTGGGCAGGCGAGCAGGGCCACAAGGTCGCTCGAGCGCGGGAGCAGAAGCGACGTGACGCGACGCAACGCGGCGGGCGCTGGGCGACTGAGTGACGCCCGTGGCGTTGGCGCTCGGCCTGGTAGGGTGGGAGAGCGAGCGGTCCACTCCGCTCCGCGCCGCCACCCCCGCGCCTGCGCAGTGGCGCCCGCCGCAGGGCCTCCGTTTCCGCTTCGCCACGTCTTCGCCCCCGCCCCATTTGAAATGACGCAGCCAGTTCTGGAGTTACCTAGGAAGAGAGCGTGACAACTGACTTTAAAATGCAACAAAAAACTGAATTGAATCGTTTTAAATACTCGGAACGCTATTAACACAAATGCGTTCGAAATAATTAGGAAACGCAATTCGAAAAAAGAAAATACGAATTTCTTAAAAAAATAAAAAAATTTAAAAAAACCTCAAATTCAGATGCGTCAAGCGGAAGCAAACCAAAAGAGTAATTCAAATGTGAATGGTAAATATATAGCTTGTGGTTTCGATCCGAGTGATGTTTATTGTAGGACGTAAGCGTAGACAGACATATCGAAAAAAAATGTTGATAACTGGGGTACCTAAAATTTATATTTCCGTATAAATACATTCACTTAGTAAACTAAAAAATATACGCTAATCTTAAATTTGGCAACTCACAAAAGGGGATGGTACCTTTCTAACTTGAACAGAATATTACAAAGATATTAGTTCCAAGGGCTTGTTTTTTCTTCTGACGAGATTATTCCTCTAAAAACGCTCCGCTCGGGTCGACCACGCCCCAGCTTCCTCGTCAGCTGCGCCATCGCTTGCCCCGCGGCCCGTTGACTGCCACGCCCCCTCTCGGTTGCCTCCTCCGCCCACAGGCGCCTCTGGTCGATGGGGCGTCGCGTCGGGTTCGGGTCTCTTCGCGCTGCTACAACTGCGGCCTGATTGATTTAATGAAACGGGATACGCTTTATGACGGCCTAGCACTTCACGCAACTCGAACGTTGTGTATTGGGAAATTCATAGGTTCGTGACCCGAAGGTGGCAAGATTTTCGAGACCAGTTAAGTACCTGGACCGCTACGAGGGGGAGAATTCTTGAGATCGGTTGCTCTGAAAGGTCGTTTCCGTGATTTCCTTCGATCATGTGATGGCTAAGGACGGAGCAGTTCCTTAAACAACGGGCCACAAACGCGTCCGATCGTTCTTTTCCTATCAAGTCCTCACTTCCATTCGATGGACGAGTGGAAGGTTGATTTTCGTCCTCATATTCTGTGTTTTTTCTACATTGCAAAGACATTATTAATCCATGGGCAATAGGACTGAAGTGACAAAGAAGACGACACCATGGAGATTGGAATTCGAAAGGCGATTAACTCTAAAAGTACCTCGAGTTAGTTGTTCTTGGCTAGCTAGTAGATCTTTGAAATACACTCTTCCATACCTCTTCCATACGTGATGAAAACTATTGAAAAAATAAAATCAGTTGTTTGATTCTCAGTTATCGATGAGCCACCAGAGAGGAAACTAATTCAGAGAAGATATGAAATCGCACACTGGTATAAATATTCTGTTAAACCATTTTGTCTTTATGATTTCGAATGATAACAAGTCCGCAATATTAGTGACCTATGCTTATCTTTTAATCTAGGAAAGCTTAAACCACTATTATTTTTGTCTCTGAAGCAATTCAACATTTTGCTACAGTAAATCTAGTACCAGGGTGTGATCGAATGCGGTCACTTTTTCTTAGTTGCAGAATTGGCCGGAAGCCAGAAATGATAACCGCGAACTTGGTGTACTGACCTCTGAAATTATCGGGAAAATAGATGCAATTGATTCAGGAAATCAGGTCCAAATCAGGTTTTTTCATTGAATTGGTTGATAAAGAGTCGGAATTTCCATAAAACGTCTTTAAATAATAGTTTTGTTTTGGAAGATTAAACGCAAAACATACTCGTACAATTTATTTATTTAATGTCAACATCAGTTAAAAACTGTTTGACGTACTTTAGGGAGAGGTGCAATCTGTGCACGGTTTCTTGAGCTCTGAGATCTCTGCCCTAACTCATATACATAGTATTAAGTTGAATTTTGAATTCAGGCAGCAACGTGCGTTTTTGGCAAGAACTGGTATGAAAACCCGCACCTGTGTAACAACTATTTGCAAAAGGAAAAGGCATTTGTTGTTTTTGTTCGTTAGAACTAGTTGATTGTGTTGAATAACTCTTGAATTAAATACATATTAATTTAATAAATCTTGCGTGTTGATGATGAAATTACTTCCGTACATGGGAAATTAAATATTATCATTATTGTTGTTATTATCATTTAACCGTGCACAGTTCACAGGTACATATAGAGAAATCTCAAGTTCAATCAAAGCATGACTACCAAATTATTAATATAACTTACAAAATAATTCTATATGAATAAACAAAATGAATAGTTATCACAGAGGCGATCGACTGCGTATTTACATGTATATCGCAGTTATAATAATAATAATAATAATAATTATTATTATTATTATTATTATTATTATTATTATTATTACAGTCATTCAAATTTTCCATAAGATTTCTTATCTCTTAGGTCTATTTTACTCCCTTCTCCCTTCCAAAAATTCAAAATTTAAGTAGTATATGACTCAGTGTAGGAATCACAGAATTTTGAAAATGTGCACACAATTCACTTTTCCCCATAGCACGTCATACGCAGTTTTTAACTGTTTTTTTTACGTAAAATAAATAAATAAAATAAATAAATAAATAAATAAATAAATAAATAAATAAATAAATAAATAAATAAATAAATAAATAAATAAATAAATAAATAAATAAATAAATAAATAAATAAATAAATAAATAAATAAATAAATAAATAAATAAATAAATAAATAAATAAATAAATAAATAAATAAATAAATAAATAAATAAATAAATAAATAAATAAATAAATAAATAAATAAATAAATAAATAAATAAATAAATAAATAAATAAATAAATAAATAAATAAATAAATAAACTCGTATATTACTAACGCTCTGCTGGTCTCCCCAATCAATATGTATTTGAAACTCACGCTTTTTGTATTCGATTTTCTTACCACTTCTCTCTTCTGGCCTATCATAAGCTGAGACACATCAGTAGTAAGAGGTGATGTGCTTAGCAATAGTAGACGCGCGTGGTTGAAGTAACGAGTTTTACAACGAGAAGGACATGATTGAAATAACGAGGTAATACAGGAAGTTGTATGAAACGCATTAATAGAATTATTAAGAGTAAATGATGCACTCTGAAACTCTTGTGGGCTTAATTCGCGGAGTAGTTCCAATAAACACCATTTGTGCATTGGAAATTTCCAGATAAATTACCTTCTCGTGACTCGACACTTACTTAGGAAATTTCCATCGCACTCCTAACATTACCTAGTAAGTGTCTATGTAGTAATTGTCTATGTAGGTAAACCTTTATGATGGAACCAGAGCAAAATAATTTTTTTTTCATAAAATGAACTTATATGAGCAGTGTTGCTTCTTTACATATTGTATATTCCATTGCTACGAAAGAATGTGTGTTTTAGAATAGTCCGTCACACATTCGTTATAAAATGCATGCTAACTTGTTACATCATCGTTTTGTGCTCTGCCAGAAAAGAAAATGCGATAAGAACCCGTTTTTCGAGTGACTGCTAAATGATTCACAAAAGAAATAGCTTGCATAACGAAACAAGTTACAGCAAAAACAAAAAAATAAGGTTCTGCTATTTTGAAAATGAAATGCGGGACTTTTTTACTTACCCTAACAATTACCTCTTTAAAAAATGTTTTCTCCAAACAAAAATAATTGTGCATCTTTTGGTGACGACAATTGATTACATGATTTCAATTTGTGAGCACGATTTGCTAATTCTTTTCACGTGTGAAGTGAACTACTGATGGTTAGTGATAAAAAATACATACACAAATTTCCAATGCAAGATGAACTGCAAAATGTGTGCAGACGACCACATCGCCCACAAATAAAAACGTGCAGTAAAAAACGTGCAAGGAAAAAATGTTTCTTTCCACACAAGAGGACAATACAAGAGGACGTCTCTTCAATTACAAGAGGACTCAAAGACGCAGATGAGCTAACTTCCTAAAGATATCCAAATTGTTTTCTTTTATTAAACTTTTATTTTAGTATCTTTCCATGTAGATAAGAGTTGTGCAATCGAAGAAAAATAGTAAATGTTGAATGTGTTCTTAAAAAAAGAAAGAGAAAAGGATGTCGCCACCGTACGGAATAGACGACAAGAACAGAAAATGTTGAAAATATATACGCCCTCCTCATATTTCAAAAACTGAAAATATTTTAACACAAACATGCATAAAATGATTGTATAATATGGCTAATGCATGTATTATTAGTTCTTAAGCATATACATTCCTTGAATTATATTCCAATTTATTCTGGAGTCTTAGCACGGTTCGTACGGGACCAACTAGTCTGTTTAATGTATCAGTGAATATTAATTTACTATGTAGTACCTCATGTGTGCCTATGACCTTGACACACATTCAAAGAGAATAGTTTTTGTTTCTATAATTCACTTCATTGCCTTTCTTTGTTTTTAATACACTTTTTTACGTAAGATCTAAAGAAGGGTGTGCAGAGTGTGAACATGCTCCTAATTCCTCTACGTATATAAACTTAGCTAATATTTAACATCAACAACATATTGAAAATAAAGAATTTGTGAAAAAATCTTTGTTACCTGTCACCATATTCTATTATTTGTTTATGCTATGATATGTATGTGATCACAATATACTAGCTAAGAACCTTATTAATTCTTTATTAGTTTTGAAAGCACATTTTGTTCTTTATAACATGCCCTTGAAACTCGTTGAAAGCAATTCAGAACGATATACACCAATGTTGCATATTTGCAGAAGCCCTAGCTCCAACTTGTTACTAAATGTACTTTATTCTGTGTCTTCTAACTCCCTCGCTTCATCAGCAAAAAATCAAAAATATCTTGCGCATTTTTGTTTTTTCATTTACAAAATGTATATTTTTCTGTACATAAAATATTTTTATCCCGTTTGCCGATCCTCTGTACTGTAATGATTTATGATAAGAATGGCAAGAAAGCGGTCTCTATGGTGATATGTGAGGGAGGTGTAAAGAAAGTTATCATAATAGAGATACCACTAATTCTGGCAAATATGTAACTAGGGACACTCCCTCAGCAGCTGGGATCTCAAGCGATTAGAATAATGTGGAAAGGTTCTCGAAGTCCTAACAAACACGGCATTATTCCCAATAGTCGGAGGTTACTGCTATAAAGTTGTATCTCCTTTCCTCCAGATGTTTCATAACAGAACCGCTTTTTTTTCTTTCTCGCTACGGAGTAGAGAGAAAATTATGTAATGTTGCGCGGTAAACGGCGAATTTTCGGCAGAAAAACTCTTATTACAGGGCCCTGGCAAAAAAACGGAGAAAAATCCTGTTGTTAAATTTAGAAAAAATTCCTCTAACACGTGGTGTAGCCAGAATCCATGTATTGTGGGTCATTGATACCAAAGAACATCGAATGACGGCAAAACGTCCGTCCGACCCACCGACCGTCCGACCGTTCGGCCGTCCGTACGTCTTTCTGACCGTCCGTCCGTCCGTCCGTCGTCCGTCCGTCCGTCCGTCTGTGAACAACGCTACGGCTACCATACAGCCGATTTTCTCCAAAATTGATATTCCACAATCGATCTGGCTGATGTCACGGCCACTTAAATTTGAAACCCATATTTTAATTTTGGGTGTACTTTACATGAATGTACTTTACTGGGACCTTCAAAATTTTCAAAAAAATTCCTCTATCTTTCTCATTAAAATTTGTTGTTGGATAGTGTGAAAAATGTTTAAGAGAATGGTGCAGGTCTCATGATCGTTGAAAACTCTGATTTTTCGAAAATTGCGAAAGTTCAGAATTTTTTTTGGCGTCTTCCTAAAACCAAAATATTAAAGACAGAGGTTTTTCCCTTAATTAAATTTGTTTGTTAATGATAGATATTGAAATAAGGTCATGTACAATTTTTCGAAAATCTGAGTTCTTTTCGCGATATTTTGTGTGAAAATACGGGCGAGAAAGTACGTGCTGTTTTATCACCTCTAGTTTCTGTTAGCCAATAGTTCTGAATGAATTATTCTATTTCAATATTGATTTACCAAAAGTTGATGAAAAATGTTAACTTAATTTGACAATGAGAGAGGATCGGCACGAAAGGCTCAGCCTGACTAGTGAGGTAATCGTGGAATATTGTTAATATCAAGACACAGAATTCCGGAATCGCTATATCACATTCCCTTACCGGGAAAGACTAATCATCTCATCCTTCAAGAAAGTAATAAAATGCCATCTCTTAAATATAGGAAAAGAATTCCCTTACACATCGCAAGTACATTATTCTCAAGGAGATACAAATAAGTGATGTCTTTAATTGAGAAAACATGCCCGTGCTACAACACTTGCATTTTAATGGTGTTTTTGAGTTAGATTGCAATACGCACATCGTTATTTAGCCATTAACATTTACACTTACATTGTGTTCGTTCATGCCTTTAATATGAAATGATCTCAGACATTTCAATTGAATTCAACCCGATCTCCTCGGCAGTTGCCGAAGACTTTCTCTTTTTAAGAGCCAATTGGTGTCTGGTTCTGCAGCATCTCAAAAAGAAGTGATTTCTACGACAAACACTTTTTCTTCTGTTTAGAGCTTTGCAAAATATAATTTTCTACTTGTGTCCTAAAAAGAGCCAATTGTTGAGCAGTGGGGATATCTCCCAATAGAGGACGATCATAAGAATAATATTATGATAAAGGAATGTGTTAATTGTGTCCAGCTGTGACAAGGAAATTCTGACACCATAACATTTGGAACAAATCCATTTTGATCACATAGAAGACAATTCCACTTGAACGAACTAGTGACGATACGTTCACCCCCCCCCAAATCCAGATCATTCTCGAATTATGACTATTTATTGTACTAAATGGAAAATTGTCAGTGAGAATCGATCTTCTCAAGCTATTATTGTAAACCTCGCAAGTAAATGTAGCAATGCCTTTTGCTGGATCTGAATTTGCACACACCTCCACAGCTATCATTGTGCTCCACAATATTCTTACCGTTAAGAATGCCGATGACATTTATAAATCCAATATACCACAATTTACTGGTGACACATCAATATACTAACATACAATGTAGGCTTTCATGGCCAGTTTCTACATTTCCGGGTTTAAACAAACCCGAAATGTGAATAACTATATTGATGTTAACAACTCTAAACACATTGAGGAACACATCAGGAGGGCTCCCTAGATATCAAACTCAACTGGAAAGATCATATACTAAATATTAAATCACAAAAAGAAAGAAAAAAATAGTTAAAATTCTCTAACAAATAACCACAATAAATTAACAATTGAAAATACTAAATGCATATACACAACCATGAATAGATCCCTAGTTCGTTATTTCCGTCCTGTCTGGATCAATACAGCAAACTATAATATCCATAAAATACAAGGAATACAGAACAAAACCAGTGATCTTTGATTGTTCACAAACAAGCAAACAAGCAAATAACTATGAAGACACTAAACTAATGCTACATCACTAAGTTATTCCATAATTTTTATAAATTTACTTCCATCCTTGAACTACCCCACGAAAACCTTGGTAAAAGGCCAAGATATAACACCAGAACCAAAAATAGATTTACCAAACATGATTTTTTTTATTTTGAATCTGGATAATTCTTTCTGGATAAAATACTTAGTGGATGACACCTAAATGGGTCGTATTTTTGCCAAAATGTACGAATTCCACGATTGATCTGGCCGATCTTGAGACCGGAGAATTTTAAACGGTTAGTATTTAATTTTCGATGGTATTGTACTACATGATGCGAGTAGAATTTTTAAAAAATCTTAATTGTTCCAAAGTTTTCCTTTTTAATTTTTGCTCGAATAAGAGAAAACAGTGTTAATAAATGTTGTATAACTCCGATTTTCATTAAAACTTCTGTAATTTCGAAAATTGTAGAAGTTCAATATTTGTAACTACCCTCCTACACCTTCATTACTGAACATTACTTACATCTTTTTTCAAAGTTTCTCAATTTAATTAATTCCTTTAATTTAGACATTACAATTAAAGTACCTACACGGATCACACAACATTCGATGAAGGCAATTGATCAAATTATAATTAACAAAAAAAATAATACACGTATGACTAGATTATTTACTAAAAGTAAAATGAAATTATTCATTGATTACTTGATGCAGGGGGAAAGGTTTAAAACTGCTATACAAACGACAAATATAATTCTTTTTTTTTTCAACTCTTTCATTTCATTTTAACACTTGCTTTCCTCTTCAAAAACGAAAACTAAATATTTCACGGAAAAGCAATTCTTGGGTAACACAAGGGATTAGGACATCTTGTAAAAACAAGCGAATTCTTTCTTTCATTTCTAAACGTCATGACGTATCTCAAGATTTCCTTATCTACTTTAAAAAATACAAAACATTGTTACGAAAAGTCATAAGGCAGGCTAAAATCATGAAAAACGATCAGGATATTTTGAATTCAAATAATAAAACAAAAGCAATGTGGAATATAATAAAAATACTACCAAATCAACTAGAAAACCCGTAGAGAATGTTGTTTTAAAATATAACGATATAAATGTGAACGATCCGGCAACAGTGGCTAATCTCTTTAACCAATACTTTTCGAGAATTGCTGCCGATCTCACTAAGGGTCTTCAGGCACAAAATTCAAAAACAGACAGTTCACCCAAAATTTTAGACACAATGTTCGTTTCGAAACTTCTTCCATGAAATTCTCAAAATAATCGGTAAACTAAAAAATAAATATTCGTCCGGTTTAGATGAATTCCCGGATTCTTTGTTAAAGACTTGTGCGTATGCCATTATACACCCGTTAACTCACATATTTAATGCATCTTTATGCACTGGAACGTTTCCAGATATTTTCAAAACAGCTAAAATTAAGCCGCTTTTCAAAAAGGCAACAAAATGAAATTCAAAATTATCGGCCCATTTCTCTTCTATCAGTTTTTTCAAAAATATTTGAGAGACTTTTTTACGTACGAATGGAAACCTTTCTCAGTAAACACAACGCGCTTTCAGATTGCCAACATGGATTTAGAAAATTAAAATCAACGGAAACAGCTATATTTTCTTTTCTTAAAGATGTCGCCTCATCATTGGATCAAAACGAGGCACCTATTGGATTATTTTTAGATCTCTCAAAAGCTTTTGACGTCATTGATCATGACATTTTACTTTCCAAATTACCTTCGTATGGAATTCGTGGTATTGCTCTAGATTGGTTATGTTCGTACCTTAAACAACGATCTCAGAGAGTTGAAATACCCTACTGGAATGATGGAACATTACGTACGCACCTTTCCGACTCCATGCCCGTTGCATGTGGAGTTTCTCAAGGATCGATTTTAGGCCCTATTCTGTTCCTACTTTACGTAAACGATATGCCCTCGACGATTCGAAACGGAAAAACGGTTCTCTTTGCGGATGATACGAACATCCTTTGCAATAAAGAAACAGTAAATAGTGCAATATCAGATGTTTCAAATTGGTTCCGAAATAACAAATTAATAGTAAACGAAAAGAAAACGGTTTTAATGCAGTTTTCCATTTCAAATAAACAATTCTGTGCTCCATTGAAAATGAACGGTGTACCATTGACTGATGTTAAGGCAACAAAACTTTTAGGTCTCTCAATTCAGTCAAACCTTAAATGGAACGTCCATTTAAATGAATTGAACACAAAATTAAGTTCATTATGCTACGCGTTCAGAATTCTGGGAAATACATCTTATAGCTCCCAGACTTTTAGATTACAAAAACGAATTGTACGAATAATAACCAAATCCCACCCACGTGATTCATGTAAGCCTCTCTTCATTAATCTAGGAATTCTACCATTACCGTGTCTTTTTATTTACGAATCAGTGGTTTTGTAAAAATGATTTGCTCAAGGGCGGGAATATATTTTCAGAAAATGCCGAAGTCTATTACTATAACACTCGACGTAGAAATCATATTCACCAGGTGACAGTATCAACAGCTCATTACAAAAAATTCACATACAATACATGTACATTATTTTACAACACTTTGCCAGATGACATTAAACGATTCAATTCAATAGAAAAATTTAAATCCCAAGTGAAATCGTTTCTGCTGCATAACTGTTTCTGTACAATTAGAGACTATACTGAGCATCACAAGAAAAGTAACATTAATTTTACCAATGATACATAATTCATTATTTACCATTTGGACTGTATAAATGAGTATAAACAACCTGTAACAACTATTGTACTTTTTTTTTCCCTTCCTTAAATCGTTTCTGCTACATCACTTTTTTTTTCTTATTGACATAAATGTAACTTCATTTTCTGTGCACGTCTTCTAGAATTCAGAGGGAAACACAATTCTTCAAATTATCGTTTCCATGTTGTCGCGGCAGGAAGTAATAAGAGCCAAAATTTATTGCTTATTTATCCTTGAAAATAGATTTTATTACATGGGAGTTTTTTGTTGTTTTTTCTCCCTTTCAAAATTCAAAATTTATTGCTTATTTATCCTTGAAAATAGATTTTATTACATGGGAGTTTTTTTGTTTTTTTCTCCCTTTCAAAATTCAAAATTTATTGCTTATTTATCCTTGAAAATAGATTTTATTACATGGGAGTTTTTTTGTTTTTTTTCTCCCTTTCAAAATTCAAAATTTCTTATTTATCCTTGAAAATAGATTTTATTACATGGGAGTTTTTTTGTTTTTTTCTCCCTTTCAAAATTCAAAATTTATTGCTTATTTATCCTTGAAAATAGATTTTATTACATGGGAGTTTTTTGTTTTTTTTTTTCAAAATTCAAAATTTAAGTAGTATATGACTTAGTGTAGGGATCACAGAATTTTGAAAATGTGCACAAATTCACTTTTCCCATAGCACGTCATACGCAGTTTTTAACTGTTTTTTTACGTAAATAAATAAATAAATCTTTTACAGCGCAATGCAGATCTTCAAATCATTTCCTGAACACGTTTTTTCCAAAATATTAGTAGTATTGGCGAAATTGGAGTTAAATTGTGACAATTTTGCACGAATATGTACACAAGAAATTCTCAAAAGCGGCTTTATATTTCTTCTTTAAACATTTCACAAGTATATTGATTCAGTGGTGAGGTGTAGTTGACATCTACATAATTGGAATGATTGAAGGCGTTGTCATTGTCAACAATATTATTTATTATATATTTGTCTGGAAGCCACAAACGGACAGTTTGTGGCTCCCAGACAGCAGAAAACTGATGATGATGGCTAAGCCATCGAAAGCTGCTATTTGTAAAATAAATAATATTGTTGACAATGACAAAGCCTTCAATCATTCCAATTTCACAAGTACGCAGAACATACAAAATTCTATGGCAAAAGTCCTATTTTTTTAAAAAAAACTTTTGATTTTTCAAAATTTAATGATATATTTTAATGAGTAGGTGTGGACATCCCAGCAGTTAAAAGATCCTACAGCGCGATCGCCCTCGAGTTGAAATCCTAGCTACGTTCTCGAATTAAAATCCACTCCAGACGAATATTTTGAGATATGGAAATCCTCGCACGAGGTCAATAATCCTTGTTAGCAACTAAATTACACGGAAATGAGTTCAAATATTCGCAATTTTCGCAGAGTGTCACGTTATGAACAGATTCAAAGAATGGATAACGTATGTGCTTTTGTAGTTTTATTTCGTGGGCTCCCGCAAGAGGGGTTTGGGTTCCGCTTCTTATTCTTATTACCATTTTTATTCTTATTACTATTACTATTCTTATTCTTATTACTATTACCATTACTATTCTTATTACTACTACTATTCTAATTACTTTTACTATTCTTATTACTGTTCTTATTACTATTACTTTTCTTATTACTATTACTATTATTATTATTATTATTACTATTACTTTTTTAAAATTGGTTATCAGGTCGCATTAACATCTTAGGTCATTAGCGCTCACTATTGCTGTTAACGGTATGGTAACTATGAGGATGAAACGATATGGTGATGATAAGGGGTGAAAGGACGAACACAAATACAACCATGCCCGAGGCGGTACTCGAACCCGCGATCCTTCGGTCCGAGATCACTACGACACTTCTGCCTTAACGATCTCGGCCACCGGGCCGACTATTACTATTATTACACTTTTTCAAACAATTACTTTCATTATGCTTTTAATAAAAACACTTCAAAGTATTTTTCATAAAATATGTTGAAAGAATGCGGAAGATATCATACGATATTCTGTTTCAAAATGAAGACATCTTCAATCTTAAATAAAAATTAAGAGGTTACGTGTTTTGCTTAATAAGTATAATTTTGCCGTCACGTAGAAATAAAAATGGTATTGGAATCTAAAGCAATTATGCCTGACAGTAGCAAAAGAAAAAAGATTATCCACAGCCCTTGCGTACAATCTTGGTTGTAATTTATTGTTATTGCAAGCATAAGATTTAATTATCTTGTAATACTCACTTCACATTCAGCCCTGAGCTGAGTATAGTTGCACAATAATATGCGCATTCTGGGCGGCACACACTGGTTGAATCGGACCAAAAACCTGGCCATAATGGGAAATATCAAAGTGCGCGTTCGGAATTCTGACTAAACAGATCTCGTTCCGAAGACATTGGAGCACATTACTTTAGCTCCAGAACGTTATTTCATTTTCGTCATCGTTACGGTATCGTAATGTTACCGTTGCTCGAATCACGCGAATCCATTGCTTCTTGTCGACGTACTTTTGTTAAATTAAAAATGGGTTTAAATTATTTTTCTATCGGTTCTTTTCGTGTTTCCGAATAGAATTTTTAGAAGTTAAGTATATTTTTAAGAAAAAGTGTATAATTATTTTATTATAATACGGCTAAATTCTAACCTGTGTAGCGTAACAATGTTAGTCATGTGTATTGTGGATTATATTTTTTGTCCTGAATATTCCTGCCTCAATCATTTTGTTTAATTTATCAAGTAGAATGCCCTTAATCAGAATAACACACATTTAGCTGCATATATCTGCAATTTTTTTATTTTATATCCACTTGTTACGACCATAACGATTGTTCACTTTTATACGTTAAGTAAATCAATGAACCAAGGAAGTCAAAAACTCACTTAAATCCCATTACCCTCTATAAAAATTCTTTACCCTTTAAATCCGATATATTTTTTAAAGCAGCGATTTTAAATTTCTTTGTGATATTTGTATGCAGTAATTTCGAAAACAGAACTTTACGTATAACTATAATTCTACGTACCCTTCCCCTCACAAAAACTTACCGGCAAAATTCTATCTTCCCAACCGCGCCGACAAACTTGGACACCCCGTGGTCAGGGGAAGGGACGCGTTGGCCAATCGCTAGAAGATAGAACCACAGTTGTCTGCGATTGGTGCAACAACCCAAGGGGCAGAAGGAACGCTGTCTCAGGGGGAGGGGGGCTAGATGGTTTACATACGAGACGGCAATATCGTCATATTTCCCTGCCGAAGGAGAAATTTGCCTGCGCATACGCCACGACGAAAAAATATTTCTAAGCGGGGTTTTCCGTCCAGAATTATTGTCCATAGACCAGAAAATATTTATTATTTTAGCAACAATTATTCTAACTTTTAGTTATCGACCCCTGTCAAACTGCTATTTTGAGATGTTCATTTCAGGCACAATTTGCGGAGCCTTCTTGGCCGTTCTAACGCATATTTCGAATGTTTATAAAATTGTAAATTGTAGCAAAATTGTTAATTCGTTGTTTTTGGTTCTGGGACATCGGGAGACTCTCCCCCTTTAGATTTGCAAAATGTGGAAATTGTTTATAAAATTTCAATTGTTGGAAATTTTTATTGTCTAAACTGAATAGCGTTTAAATGCGATGCAAAATTCCGGAATCCGATCGCGCTATCATATTTCGTTCTCGAGATATGTGTAATTGTTTATAAGAAATTAACATCTTAGTAAAACCCATTTGTTTGCGCTTACTTCATTCTCTCTATAGAACTACTAAAAAAGCAGGTCTCAATGCCGCGCTTTTGCCTGCCACATACGCTTAAAATGCACTTATTTATTTATTTTTTACGTAAAAAAACAGTTGAAATTGCGTATGACGTGTTATGGGGAGAAGTGAATTCTGTGCACATTTTCAAAATTCTGTGATCCCTACACTAAGTCATATACTACTTGAATTTTGAATTATAAAAAAAAGCTCTTATGTAATAAAACTATTTTCAAGGATAAATAAGCAATACATTTTGGGCTCTTATCCATGATCTCCGTCAAGGATTATTACTTCCTGCCGCAACAATATGGAAACGATAATTTGAATAACTATATTTCCCAATGTATTCTAGAAGACGTGCACAGATAATGAAGTTACACTTGCTTGTAAACAAATTCTGTTGCCAATTCAATTATGCTAAATTCGTATTTTGACGGGGAGTGTGAGCATAACTTTTGTTATGTTTTATATTTTCTTGTAAGTCCTGCAATTTGCCAGAGTTTTTTAAGATGCATTACGCCCAAACTTTTGTTTCTGCTTTTCTATCAAAGGGATGCTAAGCAACCGACTAACTGTATTATTGATTTTAACTAATTTAACATAAATTAAGAATTAATAATAAATAGTTTAAATTAAGTCCCCTGTTAACACCGAGAGTCAGAAACTATTTGTTCCTCTTGTTTAACCATTACCATTAAAAAATAGGGAAACATACTGTTTAACTGTTTGCTATAAACTGCACTGGATTGGATGAATGTAGTGTGGCGTCATACGGGTGTAATCAGTACACAGATGAGAGTGGGTTGTAATAACAGTAGGTTTATTCACAATTTAGACCGTAGTCACAAATAACCAATGCACTCTATACAATTAACTAACTAAATAGACCCCACTGCTAGGAGAGATATTTACAACGGCTACCACACCGCAACATACTACCTAATGTTTCGCCGTGCGTAGTACCGCCTGCCCTGAGACCGACTACATGTCTCACTAGTCACGACAATAACTGCCGGCTTCTTCGCCGCGTGCACGCTCGCACCTCTCACGGACGACCTACGCTGCCGCTGCGAGGATCACAAAGAAGGAAGAGCTATTGTTCTCAAGGCCCTTAAATACCCCTCGCGACGCTGCCCGCCGCCTCCATTGCCTCCGCCCTGCGCACACCCTGTCAGAATAACCCCTTGCGTCATAGTTTCTTCCTTTGTCTACGCATCCGGTGCACACCGCGCCACGGGCCCACGCTGTTTTAGCGACACGACGTTACAGTAGTGTTAAGTTTTTCAAATACAGAAATATTCAATTTTGTGCTTTGAAAGACCACAGGAGTAGAATCACACATCACAAAATACTACTTCATTTACACAAGTATAGATATTTCAAAACGAACGTATATAACTGTATGTTAATATTTTCAATTCAATTTAGCATTCAATAATTTAGGATCATTGTTCTAAATCTGTTAATTTGATCTTTTATGCTATAATATAGGAATGCGAGTGCATGTGAAATCGTGTTACATTCTCTCTTCCTCTAGATTAGTAAATTCACATTTTTTAAAAATTCTAACGTTAACCAACAGAAATTCAATAGGGAACCTGCATTGCAATGTGAAATATCATAGCAAATCTTAATACATATAAAATGACTGCAAGGTTAAACTACCTTATTCGATATATGACATGTCATCCGCAATGAAATTTCATTGCAAAATTGTATTTCTTTGCATTGTTAATAGATATTTTTAAAATATATTAATTATATTTAAAACATTTTATGATTGGCAAACATTTCAATGAAATTTCGTGAATTCCTAAATGGTGAAAATAAAACATTCTTAAAATTGAAGTATTGTACATCTTAAAATATAAAAAGATATTTCTAAAATTTTTAGTGGAATATTAGAACGAACTTGGTGGTCAAGTTATATTATCTCTCCTCACACATACTCCATTTCAGTTTCAATACCACAAATATCGGCAGAGTTCAAGGTGGTTTGTTGGACGGTACTCTCCACTCTATGAAACTCCCGAAACCTTCCTGTAGGAAAGATGAAGCGGTTTATCAAAAGAAAACGGACCGTTCAAGATATCTCATGATCAAAGTTGAAAAAGTTTACACAATAAAATTTACCTCTAAGGAAAATATCAAGTAATCAATGTGAATTATCACCGCTTAACATTGTGTTTATTATTTCAATATTTTCAACATCCCAATACCTATAGAAACGAGTGTTTTTCAGGTTATTATACAAAAATCATAAATATGTGCATTTATTGACGTTATTATTTGTAAAGCGCTGAAAGATTGATAAGATTTTATTTTAATCTGTGTTTCATCGGAGGTCTGAGATTAAAACAAAAACTGACAAGCAGAGAAAATAAAGTATTGTGAGTGATTGATGAAGTTGAATCATCAAATGAAAACCATTGTTTCTTGCTTCTTATATTGTCACCTTGTTAAATAAACATGTAATTACATGTGATAAATATATTTCTACATGCAAATTAATGAAAATGTTGAAAAGTAAAATTATCAATAAAACGCTCATTCATCTTATTACAATACGAAATTGGAGAATTATAAACAAGGCTCTTAAGCCGAACTATAACCAATTCAATATTGTAATACATTACGATTTGAATATCATAGAAAGTGAAATTAGACGCAAGTTGTCAAAATTGAAGTGAACTATAATTTTTATTTCAATTTGAAGTCTTGTCCTTCGAAAAATGACATTTTACAGTACTTTGTTGACAGCTCTTATACCATGGGTTTGTTCTAATACTACTTGCAGAACGCAAATTATTATTTTTGGTATTAATGAAGTATGCAGGGTTTGATTTCTGCCGGAATGCGTTCCGGTACCTCAGGAATAATTATTAAATTATATTATATATAAATAACTATTCTATTACATTAATAATCAATTTGAGTGCTGGGGAAACTTGAGCACCTGAGATCGAATCTCATCCGTGGCGAATATTTTTTTCGGGTAGGAAACACTTTTGCGGTTAATAGTACAGTTATAATCATTCGCAACCTTTATTTCAATCACGGAAAGAATGAGCTTTTCAAGCGCCACTTGATATTTTAGTGTGTATTTATCTTCAGGAGTCAGGTATAAATTTGCCGCTATTGCTATTCTCATTTCAGAACGACTGCATTACTGAACGCGATAGTCTAGCGTTATCGCAACTTTCATCTGTGACGTACGTCAACCTTGGCGATCCCTTTGATAGAAAAGCAGAAACAAATGTTCGGGCGTATTGCACCTTGAAAAATATTTTTTTATAATCAATTTCTTTTCTATTTCATAAATATATCGACTTGCAAATTGCAGAACTTCAAAGGGAATAGAAAAAAATAAAATTATGCTAATACTCGCCGTAAATATACGAATTTAGAATAATTAAATTGGCCACAGAATTTGTTTACAAGCAAGTGCATTTTAAGCGTATGTGGCAGGCAAAAGCGCGGCATTGAAGAACTGTTTTTTCAGTATGCTTGTATAGAGCGAATGAAGTAAGCGCAAACAAATGGGTCTACTAAGATGTTAATTTCTTATAAACAATTACACATATCTCGAGAACGAAATATGATAGCGCTGATCGGATTCCGGAATTTTGCATCGCATTTAAACGCTATTCAGTTTAGACAATAAAACATTTCCAACAATTGAAATTTTATAAACAATTTTACATTTTGCAAATCTAAAGGGAGAGTCTCCCGATGTCCCAGAACCAAAAACAACGAATTAACAATTTTGCTACAATTTACAATTTTATAAACATTCGAAATATGCGTTAGAACGGCCAAGAAGGCTCCGCAAATTGTGCCTGAAATGAACATCTCAAAACAGCAGTTCGACAGGAGTTACAAATCGATAACTAAAAGTTAGAATAATTGTTGCTAAAATAATATATATTTTCTGGTCTATGGACAATAATTCTGGACGGAAAACCCCGCTTAGAAATATTTTTTCGTCGTAGCGTATGCGCAGGCAAATTTCTCCTTCGGCAGGGAAATATGACAATATTGCCGTCTCGTATGTAAACCATCTAGCCCCCCTCCCCCTGAGACAGCGTTCCTTCTGCCCCTTGGGTTGTTGCACCAATCGCAGACAACTGTGGTTCTATCTTCTAGCGATTGGTCAACGCGTCCCTTCCCCTGGCCACGGGGTGTCCAAGTTTGTCGGCGCGGTTGGGAAGATGGGAAGGAAAGGGTGAGGGGAAGGGTACAAACTCTTCACTTATAGATTCAATTTTGAATTTTGATATTTAATTTTGATATTCGTCTTCAGCGACCGCGAGAAACATTCTATCAATATTTTTACACATATTGGGTTCATTTTTATGAGTCAGCCATTTCGAACCCGCCGTTTTGAATTTTGAAATTTCATAATGAAATTCGAAATCAGTGATCTCCCGAATCCCATATGTATATTGTTATGCACTTTTTTGTATTTTGGAATGAGTTGATCCGCGATTTTGAAGCCGCCATTTTGAATTTTGAAATCTCATTTCATGATATTCAAATTCAACGCCCTGAAAAAACCATTTATTCCAATGTTTACCCAAATCCACTAGCATTTGCAATTACGACCACGTTTTAGGCCCGATTCAACCAGTGTGCGGCACCAAAAGTACAGTTCCAATATTCATATTCTGTGATATCCACTTAAGAAGTAAAATTGAGTGTTTTGGGGATGTATGTATTATAATTAAGTCGTACATTCAAGGGAATATTATCCAGCATGTAAATGGGACAATTAACTACAAGTAATGAACGGTTCTTTTACATAGCCAGCAGCTGTAATTATGTGTCAAGTGTTGACATTTTGTATTTTTTATGCGTAATTAAGAAATTAACTATCATTTCAACGTAGATCTTAATTATAACAAAACTTACACAAAACTGAAGCATTAACGTTAAGAAAAAAGAAAGAAATTGTTGAAAAATGTAGTGAAGAATGGTATTCAATCCAAATTGTACTGGTCGAAAAATGTAGTATCGAAGATGACAGAAAATCGTGACATGGCTGCAAAAGTAGTTTCGAGATCATTGCATAACCATTAGGAAATATTTTTTGGATCTAGGTTATTCATGTGTACATAGGAACAAACTGATGATTTATAGCACGGTTGTCCAATTGGCGGCCTGCGGTGCCATTTATTGTGGCCCGCGATAAGGTATTCGTCAGAAGTGAAAGTCTTTTGCATCTATGTCGGGCGAGAACACACCGTTTAGCGCACGCGCCCTCTTGGGATCAACATCCCTTTATGTAAAAACAGGGTAAGCTTAGATTTGAGAATTTTTTTCTAGTACATTCAGGAATTCAAAATCATCCCAAATGTGTTTCACTGCGTTATGCACGGTATGACCTGATATCACGCATGGTGCCATTCCTCCCTGCCCGTTTCTGAGCAGCCGGGCAAGTGCCGAAATTAACAGCACGGGGAAGTGAGGTGTGGATCGCACGAGTAATGAAAACATGGCCCGCAACCATATGAAAGGTTATAGTTGCGGCCCTCAAAGCCTTAAGTTGGACATTCCTGATGTATATATAGTATCTCATTTCAAAATTTAGTTCACCCGATATGTGTAGGGAATAAATGCGTTTCTAGGAATTAAACTTGAAAAAGTATTTCATTGGCTGAGTTTCCGTTTCAGCAAAGGAAATGAAGGAATTTTTGTTCTAACTCATACACTGAAAAAAATGGAACAAGATCTTGAAAAATTTTAGATCAAAACGTGATCCGTCATGACATGTGGAAACGCAAGTTACTTATAAAATATAGAAGGAATCAATGTAAAAATTACCTACGAACAGATCCTTTAAACGTGGAACTGAAATAACTATCTCACATATTAATAGAATGCAATAGTTACAAACGTCAGAGAACAGGATTGTCTCAAAATATAAAAACGTGTTCTGACAACATTGAAAAAGGTATTCCACGTCAAAATATTTTTTGCAAGCACCGGGGTGTTGAATGCAGGATAAGGATAATTATTTTTAGTATTGAATTATAAAAATAATGTAGCACGACAATATAATGCATCGGTGTATAAGTATATTTACACTGTATGCCAAGTGTACCATTGCTTGTAAAGCCGCTAACTGTTATATTTCAAACTTGGCTAACCTCATGACTTGGGAAATGCATCAATGATAAATAAGGTACGGTCGCCAGCTGTTTAAGACAGCACAAATTTTAAATAAAGCCTCGCTACAAAGCAAAAAGCGAGGTGACCATGCTTTTACCTAATGAATTCTTATGCGGGGCTAAGAATTCATTTGGGCAGAGAACCCCTAAGCTATCAGATTTGCAAAGACTGTCGTCACATTCGAGACCTTTCGAAAGGACGCTCCAGGTTCTAAATAAAACAGGATCATAAAAAAGGATCTCAGTTTTGGGAGTTTCCCTCAAAAAACTCAAACATTACATTTTTAAAAGACCATTAAAAATAAAAAATCAATTTTCCTGCTGAGATAAAAAATTTCTGCAAAAACAATACGAACTACAAATGGAAATAAAAGAATGACAGACAGGGGTCCCTCTCTTTAAAAACACTTAAAACGGGAAACTCTAATCCCCTTTTCAAAACCGCCTAACAAAAATTCTGTATTGCAAACAGCCTCAAATACTTTAGGGCAGAAGTTGAATAAAATTTATCAAATTTACAAAAAAAACCTCTTCTTCTTTCAATAAAAAAGACATGAAAAACTGAACCAAAATTTAAAATTCCCTAAAAGAAAATTTTGTAGATGCAAAATTTAAAATTACATGGAAATGGATCTTTTCCAAACAAAACCTTTTTAACAAATTTAAAATGAAGCGGGGGATCCCCGGAAATGAGAAGGAACGGTCTCCCCCGCTTATCTCATTCAACAGAGCGGGACCGCGCACGAACGCCGATCACCATACGGCCGAACAATCCCCGCGTGACCGCCCAATTCGTGCCGATGACGCGCTTCGGCCCCTTTCTCTGCCGGCTCGGGACCGGATACTGGCACTGCTCCCAAGGGCCCCCGGTTCAAGCCCCCCGAGCCTGGAGCCCCTTTAAAAAACCCACTGCCGAATGGGGCCCGAAGGAAAACCCCGGCAGGAACAAAACTCAACATTAACAACCCCAAAAATGCACAGAAAAAGGCTGACTCCCTAAACAATCGGAATCAACTTCCAAATCTTTTAAAACATAAAAATAAAAGAAAATATCCTCTTAAAATTTTTAAAATTTACCAAATAAAAATCAAAAATACAAATAAAAGATCAAATTCCATTCATGGGGCACTCATTCTAAATTTAAACTTTTTGCACTCATACTTTTACAATCGGTTCAGAAAAAAATTTTTTAAAAAAAACACCATAAAGGGTCTAAAATTAAAAAGATACCCCCTTGATGCTGGAAAGGAAAAGTAAAACTGGACAAAAAAATTTAAAAATAAAACCTAATGGCAAATAGTAGCGTAAAGCAAAAAAATGGCAAAAGGTTTGTGCGCGGGAGCGCCCCAAATCTTTTCCTAAACCCAAAAGGGGGTAACATTTGGGCGGGGGAAAATGGGGGGAAAATATCATCATCCTCAAGTTCGAACCTCTTTCCTGGCTAGACTTTTTCCCCCTTTTAAGAGTAGGCAGCCCCATAGCGTCCTGCAATATGGCAGTTTCAGTAAAAAAAGGGGAAACTGTATTGAAAAAAAAAATAATTTTTGTTTGCTATAAAATCTTAATTTTAAGGCTAAAAAAGGAAAAAGGGGGGGTGCCCATAAAACTCAAAAATTTAATGAAATTGCGGATTTTTTTGGGCCCCCCTTTGCAATCATGGTTTTCTTACAATAATTGAAAACCTTTTTTTAAACTGAAAAAGTCTTACAAAAAAACAATTTTTCTCATCTAATAAACAAAAATCAGATCTTACTAAAATTTTTTGATTTTAGACCCTCATACCTAGATCACGTTTACTTTTCATTCCCTTTTTAGAAAAAAAAAGATAAAAAGTTACCATATTGCATCAATCTTTTACATGGAAGAGTTTACAAGCTATGGATATAAATCTTCTGAGGTCTTCTCAGATGCCTTTGGGCTTCTGTTAGCTGTTTAAACCCCAATATTCCCTTTGACCCAAATTTTAAAATTTCCAAACATCCTTTGACGTCAAATTAGTAAATGATAAATAATTGGCATCTAAAATCTCTTTTTAATCGGCGACATTTTTCATTAATAATGCGTTTTGGGAGATTTTTAAGGAATAGATTTGAGCCTTTAAAGGAATTTTCAATAAACCCCCTTTTTTTAATTTTTTTAATATTTTAAAAAGTTTTTAAAGTTTTTCCTTAAAATTTTTAAAATACCCAAAAATAAAACTTCTGTTTTTTTTAAAATTTTGTTTATCTTTCCAAATCTAATATTTGAGCAATAATAAAATTTCAAAGAATAGTTCTGATGAAAACATAGGCTTCCGCGCAGTGTTGGATCTAGAGATACAAGTTCCAATATTCAGTTATTATTAATCTTATTGACAAAAAATTGTGCTATTAATCCCTTTGTTTTTATTTTTTTAGTTTTCTTTTTATTAAAAAAAACACATTTCAATCAAAACATATCACGGGGTGATTTGCAACCCCCCATTTTTCCCACTGATTTTAAAAAGCCCGGGAATCAAGACCGGAGGTTGCAATTATAGTTTCCCAAATCAACAGATCAGAGCTAAATTACCCCCTTGCGGAATTTTTTAAAAAGTTTCGGGGTTTTCGCGTAAATTGCACAACCAATAAAAAATCACCCTTGAAAATATCACACTAAAGCACCGCTACAAAAAGCTTTTTTTTTGCGGGGCCCATCTGGATCCCCGGAATTCTTCGTGCTGGACAAGAAATTCCCCATTTCATGAAAAGAAGGTTAAAAAAGGTAATTCGTCACCAAAAACTTAGTGCCCCCAGGCCAGCAGGACTGCCCGCAGGGCCCTGTAATAGAGTCCCAGACCAGCGAGGGGGTACGTTTGAAACCTGGGTCGAAACTCAGGTGCGGAACACCCTCGGCAGTCTCCAAAAGTAACCCGTACGAATATATATATATATATATATATATATATATATATATATATATATATATATATATATATATTCATTAGAATTTTGAAAAATTAAATGTATATTCCTTGAGTTCCCAACCCACACACACACACACACACACACACACAAAAAAATATATATATATATATATATATATATATATATATATATATTATATATTAAACCCGCGTTTCTGAACCAAAAGCGGGTCCCCGTATGGTTTGGCGCGCGGTGGGACAACCGTCGGAGGGCTCCCCTGCGGAGGTGTCCGGGGTGGGCAAAGATGGGGCGAGCGAAAATCGTACTTCGACGGTTGGGGGTGGATGGGGGGGAACGACGGCGTCGGGAGGAAGCTTTGCGGGAGTCGGTGGGGAAAAATAACGGACGGTAGTCGAAAAATAATATGCCGTAAAATATGTTGTGGGAATCATGCTCGGAGAAATCAAGCGTAGGAAATGTGCCAGAACTAAAAGTATTTCAGTTAAGTGATTCAGTAAGATTAAACGGCGTGGTGAGAAAGTACAACATGCGATACCATCGGCGGGCAAAAAACAGTTTGGAAAAATTGGAAACAAGGACGGCTGCGGATCTGGCGGCGATGGACATCGCCGTCCCGGCAAAACCGCTCTCGTGGGATTTGCATGGGGGGGGGACAAGCCCCTTTCGTGGGGCGGACCCCCGCTCGTCACATCGCGCCGGCGCATTCGGTTAGTGAGCTCGAGGAAATTTCCCGGGGCCCAAAACCAGTAAGCTTTACTGAAGCTCATTATTGGGCGGAAAAAAAATCCTGATTTAAAAAGGTGACATTTGAGGGGGAAATTCTGGGGAAAAATTTCCCATTAATAATAAATCAAATTTTGAGGGAAGAATAGAAAGTTGGAAAAATCATTTTTAAAATAGTTTAAGTATTGAAATAACGGGTGATTTAAATCAATGCATAAAAGGCAGCTCCAATTACAGTATAAATTTTAAAAGTTAAAGCAGAAAAAATTTCATTACAATTTTTACTATTATAAAAAATTGTTCATGCTTTCAGTATCATGAAGGTTATAAATTAACCATTTTTTTTTTACCTTCTCAGATGGAAACGATGTTTTGAAATATCTATTATCTTTCCTGGGAAAAAATCATTCTTTTTTTTTTTACATTAAGAAATTGTTTCATTGTTGGTGCATGCTCAGAGCCCTTTCCCAAAGAAAAAATCCTGATCCTTTTACAAATTTATTGAACAGGACCAACCCCGGGTCCTTTAAAATATATATATATATATATATATATATATATTTTTTAAAAAGGGGTACCGGGTGGCCCTTTGTTCTCAGAAATTTTTATGGGGACAGGTGTTCTTTCTCGTGAATGGCTCAAGGGGGTTAATCAAACACCACTTTTCCCGTAACAAAATAAAACATTTATTAATTTATAAAAATCACAAATATAAAAATATCTTTGGTCTCTACCTTTTTTTTCTTTTGAATCCTGTTGTCTCTCGATCTTATGATCAAAAATATTTCCGTTCTTTTTCCCACTCGGCGTCGGCGGCCGGGGACCCTCGGGTTTGCCTCGCGCTCCTTCCCCTTTCTTTCCCGGGACCCCCGGGGGTGAGCGCTGCGCCGAATCTCTCCTTTCAATTCTCACCCCTCGCTTTTTTGTCTGTGTTCCCCAAATGCAGCTATCCTTTGGAATATGTCCGATCGACTTTGTTTTTCCCGAAAAATTTTCCCTTAACCCCTTTGCCTCGTTCGTTCGCGATCTAGTTTGCTTTTCGATCGCGGGAAACCCCGTTCCCCTTTCCCTCGGGGACCAGCCACCGCCCCTCCCCCTCTTTCCCCAGGCCCCAAAACCGCGACACCTCGCCCCCTGTTTTCTGTGCAAAGCGCCCTCTTCAACCTTCTGCCGCGTTCTTGGATGCCTCGCCGTTTTTTTGGGGGGAAACGCGGTGCGTTTCATTACCCCCCCCCCCTTTTTGTGGTTTTTTCCCCGGGAAAATTAAAACAATGGTCATTTTTGCCCCATTGCCCTCTTGGGGAAAAGGTCAAATTATAAATTATAATGTCCCCCCTTTCTTTTATCGTTATATTTTAACGTTCGGTTTGTTATTTTCAATGATGTAGGGCCCCCTCATATAATGGAAAAATTTTTGCTATAACCATTTGGGTTAGCCCTTTTGGGGACACCAACAATACTGTCTCCCCCTCGGAAACTCATATTTCTCTTTTTTCTTTGCCCCTGTTTCCCGCCTGCTCTGACGTATCTTTTCCCGATGTCTTGGTGGCCCTTCCCTGGTGACTTTCTCTGGGGCTATAGTATGGGGCGGTTTCCTAAAATGGCTTCCAGTGTCATCCAATACTGTCGGGAAATTTGATTCAGCCAGCGATTGATGTCGGTATTAACTCATTCCATTTCCCCCTGATTCTCATTACTTTTCAAAAATGTCGGATAATTCTTTCATTATCCGTTCCGGATTTGATTGAGGTTCTCCGTGGTGAATCATATCCCCCATGCCCTGTTCCCTCTATCCCCCTTTTCCTGGTAACATCGTTCCGTGGTCAGATAATATCTGTTTAACGCCCCCGCATTGAAAAAATTTTTCCGAGTTTCAACAATTTTTTGGAATTTTGTTTCTGGATATTTGCACGAACGGAAGACATCCATGTTAAAAAAATGTATTTTTTCCCCCTTCGTCTTCGGGAAAGGGCCCTATACCCCACCCCTCTTTTCCGGTATAATTTATCACCTCTTTCTTAAAAATTTTTTTTAGAAAAATTTGAAGCCTTTTTTCCTAATTGCCTCCCATTCCTTAATACAAAAAAGTTTTATTTTTTGGAATTCTTCTTGCCAAATTCCCAACGACTTTACAATTAAATTTAAATTCCCAGTGCATTTCGTGGAAAAATCCCCCATGTCTGGGTTCTTTTTGGGTTTTGCGTCCCGGGGCCCCTTTTTAGGGGTTTTGATTTCTTTTGCCGCTCGCCCCGTCGTCCTCGGCTGTTGCCCTTGGCAAATTTTTTCCCTGTTTCATTCCCCTTGAAATTTCAAGTCCCCAAAAAAATATTATTTGTTTTACCCGATCGTCACCATTCCAAAAATTCTCGCTTTGGCGCCCCCCACCTGCCTTTTTGCGGCAATAAGTCAGAAAATTTTTGTTCCTTTGAAATGTTCTATATCAATAAACTCTTAATGCCATCCCCCCATGATTAGCCGATTTTTTTAAAATGGCTCAAAAAACTTAATGTATGGTCAGTAGTGAAATGTCGTCCCCAAATAGGGAAATTTTTGGATTTCCCCCCCTAAAACGTTGGCCCTTTTCCCTCGCCAAAAATCGTAACTCGGTCCTTCGGAGTTCGGCTGATAATAGACACGATTTTCTCTTGGCCATCATCGGTCACACCCCCCAATCAATCCTCTGTCTTTTTGGGATACATCTTTTAAAAATGGGGGTGGGTTTCGCGGCTTTATAAAACATGTTTTTTCTCAAAAAATCCCCCTGGTGGCTCTCCCATTCCATTTTGACCTTTTTGGTTGGTGAACGGATCATAACGCCCGCAAATTTTGGAAAATCTCGGAAAAAGTTGCCAATGAACCTGCCGCTTTTCGTTCTGGGTGGCGGAAAATTTGGTTTCTTCAGCAGTTTCGGGTCTAACTTATCCCTTGGTTGGAATCCAAGGTTAATCTTCTTTAACCATGTTTTTTCTTCAATTTAATCCCATTATTCTTTTAAATCCATTCTTCCAAAACTTAATGTTCTCGTGGTTTTCCTGCGGGGCAAATTTATCCACTACTTTGTCGTTTTTGCATCTTTCCTTTTAAAATTTTTATCTCTGGAAACAGTGCCCCCCCCTATTCCTGAAACGGTATCTAAAAAATGCTATTCCTCGAAGAAAACCCCTATTTTCTGGTTTTCCCAACCGATTTGCCTAAGCCTTCAAAAAACTGTATGAAAAGTCATACTCCCCAAAACTTTGTAATGTTCTTCCCGCGGTTTCTCCCAAATGGGGCGTCACTGCTTTAACCGCCGAGCATCGCAAAACCCAAACCCCCGTCCTTCCTTTTGATTACAATGGGGTTCGTTACGTCTTTCTTTCTTGATAATCCGTCGCTCACCCGGAAACCCCCCAAAAATCCCTTTTGCTTCAATCCGGTATCAGGTGTTTCGCTGCCTAAAGGGGGTAATCTTAAAATTATGGGAAATTTAAATCCCTTGATCGTGGGTTCTTTGAAATACCCTTTTGTTTTTCTATCATGGTCCGCCTAGTTTTCTGCTGGGCTTCCTTTTATCTGGTAACTTTGTTTCAATCTTTTTTCTTTCCCCCCCTCCAATTTGCCCTTTTTATATTTCAAATTTCCCCTCCCGTTCCTTCCCTCTCGGTTCTCTGGCCCCGTTCTCCTTCCATGGTCAAGATCAATTCCCCGTCTTCGGATAAAATCTGTCCTATAATCATCGGTCCTTCTTTACTAACTACCCTTTTACTTCTGCGCCAATTTTAGCATTAAACATTTTTTTTTCTGATACGCTTCTTCTGGTGGCTCCTATACGACGCCTATTTTGGGGGAAGCACATTACTTCTTTCCTTTGCAATAAAATAAAACCTCTGTATAACTGTTGGTTTCATCCAGTATCAACCATCTTCCTTACCACCTTTGCATTCCTTTGATCGTGGACATTTCTCATGGAAATTCGAACTTTTTTTTTCTGCCACGTTGTGTTCATGGCAGCTGAATCTTTTATAGGAACTTCGCTCCTTCCCTTTGTCCCTTGGGGTCCCTTATCACGGACTCTATCTTTTAAAAATGTTCCCCGTCCTCCCCGGGGCCCAGGGGTGTTGTTGTTGGGGCCCCCGTTCGTTCCCTCTCTTCTTCTCGACGGTTTGGGTCTTGTCACCCCCACTCCGGTCTTTGGTTCTCGGTTCCGTTGCCACCCCCCCTGTCCCTCCCCTTTCCCCCCCCCCACCCTTGTCTTTCTTTTCCTTCTTAAAGCGTTTTTCCTTCCCTCTTAAACCCGGGGGGTTTAAAATTTTCTATCCTCTTTCTTTAAAACTCTCTAATGGTATTTTCCCCAAAATCAACAAAATACTTAATAACTTTTTTATCTTCATTAGGGACATATTCCCCAAAACTCCCGTTGCGTCCCTATTCCCGAGTTCCATCGCGGTATAATAAATTCATTAAATTAACCCCTTCCTTTGAATCTCCGTTCAATACCGCTCATAGAAACCCTCTTGAAATTCCTTACGTCCCGAAATACATCAAATTTTCGCCCGTCGGCGTTTCCCCCCAACATCAAATACAAAAACTGGACCGCATCTTTTAAATTTTTGGGTCACGGCTGGGGGTTTGTTCCCCTGCTCGAATGCGCAGGTTTTCTCGACCATCTCCCCAAAACTTATTTTGGAGGCTAAAAGTTTATTCCGCCCAATGATCGGGGGCGTCCGGGGTTCTTTTTTTCCCTCAATTCAGGATATCTCTTTCTTGCCCTTCGTTTCTCCCTTTTTTTTTTAATTTTTGCTGCATCATTTTGGGGTTTTTCTTCCTTTTTTGCACCTCTTCGGCATCCCCCGGGTGTTCCCTCTTTCTCCCCATCTATTTCATTAATCTTTTTACCCCACTTTGTCTAATCTTCTCCTCGAAAATTTTAGAATCTTCTTCCCTCCCCCAATTTGTCAATCTGGGTTCTTTTTTATCCCGCTCTAAATTTTCTGGGTGGTTGGGTTGATTGATGTTTACTTTTATTTTTTGGGGTTTTCGTTTGTTTTAAAAAGGGCCTTTTGTTTTTAATTATATTCCTTCCCCTTCTGTTCCTTTTTGCCTTCTTTTTTTCTTTGCCAATTTTAATTTGTTTTAATCGCCATTAGCCGCTTTTCGGGTCTTTTTGTTCCCCTGCCTTTCTCAATTCTTCTTAAACAAAACCTTTTCAACTTTTCTCTTTTCCTCTCCTTTTTTTCGTTCGTTAAACATTTCATTTTAACCTCAAATCTGATGATATCTTTGAGTCTCTGACTTGGGGGCCCGCCCTGGTTCATCGGCGTTGTTGACACTTCTTCCTCAAAACTGCCCCCGTGTCATCTTTTTCCCCCCCGGATCCCCATAGGAAAATTTTTTCCCGGGTTCCTTCATCAGTCTTTTCCCCCCTATCTTCTCTTCCGTTCTAACGTCGCCTTTTTAGCCTCCCTTTTTGTCGCAATCAATTTCTTTCTTCAGCTCTTCATCTTCCTCATCCTCTCAATCCTTTTACTGTTGCCTTCAATCCGCCCTCATTCTGCTCCCAAAAACTAAACTTTCCCCTTTTAAATTTAAACTAATTCCCAAAATTGTTTGAAAAAAAAAACTATCATGATTCTGGTTTTGAATCACTATTCGTTTAAAACTTGCATGAAAAACCCCAATTGTATATCTCTTTAACCCAATTTTCACTCGTTAAAATATGATACAATTTCCATCTTTTAAAAAAAATTTTTCATACCTTGCATAAATTCACTACACAAAATCCCCTTTTAAAAAATCCCTTTAAAAAAAAACAAAAAACACCTAAAAAATTCCCAAAAAGTCCAAAATTAATTCAAATTCACAACAATAATCCAATCTCTTCCACCTCCCACAGCTTCCCTAAACCAAAAATATACGTCGTCTTCCTTCCCCAAAATTCCCAAAAAAAATATTAATTCCCCCTATTAATTTTTTTCCTTTTTGCAATTAAAAAATCCCTCCATGGGCTTCTCCTTTTGATGATTCGATTATCTTGTGATTCATGCCCTTGCTCAAAATAAATTAAAATACAATTTAAAAAAATGACATTAATTTTTTTTTATTCATTAAACTTTCCTACAAATTCATAAATTTCTTGTTCCCAAAATTTTAGAAAAAATTCACTTAATTTTGTTATCTTAAAAAAATTATTCTAAAAGCCAATTTTACACCTTTTTTCTCTTTCAAAATAATGGTCTCTGCATTTTTTTTTGGTTGTTTTACCCCTATTTAACTAAATAACATTTCATTCCAAATTCCATTTCCTTCTTTTTTAGATTCTTTTTTTTTCAACAGTTTTTTTCATCAATGACAATAATAAAATTTTACCTTTTCCCTTTAAAACTCTGCCCCTTTTATTTCAATTTTCCTGTTTTTAAAATTTTTGTTTCTTAAAATTATTTAAAAAGTTTTTAATTCAAGTCATTAGTTTTTCCCTTGTTTAAAATTTAAACCCCTAACATTTCTTTCCGAGTCCATACTGTTCCCGGGCCCAACTGGCTACCGGGGGGGCTTGTTCTCAGTAAATTTTTTGTAAGGGACAGGTGTTCTTTCTCTAATGGGGGGTTATTAATCAAACCCTGTTCCGTAACAAAATAAAAATTTTATTAATTCTATACAAAACACTAATGTACAATATCTATGGGGGTCTCCCCTTTTCTTTTATAACCCAGAATCATTTAGTCTCCGTCATGATCGAAAAATTTACCTTACCTTCCACACGACTCCGGGGGGGGGACCTCGGTTGCCTGCCCCTTGCTTGCCCGGGGGCGTTTCCGGGACCAGCCGAGGTGGGCCTGCCTTGAAGTACGTCTCCCCAATTTCCCTCCCTGACGTCTTTTGATCTTTTCTCCAAACAGCGCTTTAGGGGAAAAGTCCCATCGACTTTGTTGTTTCCACAAATTGTCCTCAATTTTTTTTCCTCTTCTTCCGTTTTTTTTTCATCCGGACAAACCCAAACTCCCTCCCGCGTCCCGGGCCCCACTCCCCGCCCTGTTTTCCCCTCGGCCCAAACCGCACACCTCGCCCCCTAACCGTTTTTTGTGGGTGGAGGGCCCCCCGCAAACCGTTCTGCCCCCCTTTTTGTGATTTTTTTTGGGGAAAAAAGGGGGCTTTCAATATATATATATATATATATATATATATATATATATATATAAAATTTTAATCATATTCACGAAAATAAAAACATTTTTTTTAGACTATATTGGAACATCATTAAAAAATCACAAACAAGAAAAAACGATGAATAAAAAATTATTTTTTTTTTTAAATCATTAAAAATGGCGATGCAGAAAATAAAAAATTTGGGGAAAGGGGAAAAGTTTAGACGATCAAAATCAGCTACACCAAAATATAACGAACTATGGGTTGGGTGGGGAGAAGGGCGGGCAAATTTATGAAAAAAAGGGAAGGATTTTTTACGAAAACTTGAGGGGGAACATCAGGAAGTTTCATTCGCCGATCCCCCTGAACTATCCTGGTTCTGAGGGGAACAAAAAATCAATAGTAAATTGGGGTTTTCAATTTAATTTTAAAAGGGCATGAAGGATATTCAGAATTTTTGTAAAATATTAAAGTATAAATTTGGGAAATTTTCCCATTTTAATCAGTTGGACTTTCATGGATAATCGGGGTGATTTTTGATAGTTTGAGACCAGCGGATAGGGGCGGGTTTCTTGGGACTTTGGACCGGCAAGCTCAAAAATACGAAAGAAGTCTCGGGACATCCGAAGAATAAAATTAACTGCGGTATAAAATTTTAAATTCAAGATATCTTGATCAAAAGGGAAAAATCAAATCATTTTATTTAAAACCCCCTTTTTTTTAAAAAACCAAAAAAAACTTTGTTAAAATTTTTTTTTTAGAAAAAAATGTTTTATTTAGTCTCAAACAGTGAACTGGAAAGGGTATTTTTTTTGATTCCCGCAGCGCTGTTAGTCTGGGGTCCCATAATCCTTTTAAAAGGAATAAATTATAAAATACCCTTAGAACCCGGGCCTTTAAATCTTTTCAATATTAAAAAAAAAATTTTTATATCTCAAAAGGCAAAAATGTGCATAAATTTTTAAATTTATAACAATTGGTGCAGGGTAAAAATTATCTTATAAATTATAATAGAGTGTTCAAAGGAAACTGAAATTTTTTGGGTTGACATTTGAATTAAATTTTTAAATTTTAAGAAAAGAGATCATTTCTTGGTGTGATTTTAAAATAATTTAACAGAGAATTTTAATTTGTATTAAATTCAAAATGGATCTAGGAGCAAAAATTGCTATGGAGAAAAATTTAAAGTAGATGATTTACGTCTGCTAATACCGAGGAGAAAACTCGCGTAATTGAGATTGAACCACAAAAAAAGGGGAAAAATGGCTGCCCCTTGGAAATGGACCCCAAAGCTTTTTTTAAGGTGTTGGAAATAACCAATGGCATAAAATACTAAATTAGGGAATCACTTCAGATATGAATACTAAATTTTAAAAAAAAAACGCTAAATTAGGAGGAAAGACATCGAAATGTCTTGGGGTTGAAGAATTTTCTGAAATCACAGAAATAGTGCAATTACTGGATCATCGGGTGAATTCACATTATTCATTGAAAATTGGTCTTTTAATAATCAAATCGACCAAATGCAGAGGGAATTAAAAGAATCTGGCGACAAAATTAATTCCAAAGTTAATAATTTACAGGAAAGCATTGTGACATTGGGACATTTATATGACCAACAATGCAAAACGTTGACAATCGTCGAATCGCGTGTAGATAATTTAAACGCAATGTCGCTTCAACATGGCGAAAAAATTGAAAACATAGAATCTAAATGAGTTAATTCGGATAGTAAATTAGAAAAACGAATACAGGAGGGACTTAGAAACATTAAAATGGTGCAAGAATCTGAATCTGGGAAATATATGTCGGACATTAAGGACAAGATCGAACAGTTAGAAAACGAATTCATGATGCGTTCGCAGGGAAATATAGCAATGAATGCATCGGCGCTTGTAATACCAAGCCACCTAAAATTTCATGGTGATGTGAAAGAACAACCGTGGTCGTTTATTTCAAAATTAGAGAATTATTTTATATAAATAATATCCTGAAAGATTAAAATTGCATATAGTAGAACAAGCCATGTCGTCCAAGGCACACCATTGGTTGACCTCTTTAGTACCGGAACCGACTAATTATAAGGAATGGAAGGATAAATTCTTAAAAAGATATTGGAACGAAAGTCACAAGTTTGATCTAAAATACAAATTAATGAGTGAAAGGTATAAGAAGGGTGGAGACGAGAATATGTGTGACTTCGCAACACGTAAAATAGTAGCATTCAAGGCATGCGAAGACAGAATAGATAGCAATGAATTAATTAAATTTATTATTCGTCAGTTGCCTGTAAATATCCAAAATTTATTGTGGAACTCCATGCCTAAGGGCATAACATAAATTCACTAATTTGTTTGCTAAAAAAGGTAACAATAAACTTTGTTAAATTTTGTTCTTTAGAAAAGAAAGTGATCTTTCATTTAGTCAATCCAAACAGAAATGAACTAGGAATAGAATCATTCTATTTCAGATTCCCAGCTGCGCTGTATAGTCAGCGGATCCTATAATCCATTATAAAGGTAATAAGGATTATAATATATCGTGACCCATTGACCCAGCAAGTCGGACGCTAAGATCTTTGGCAGATATTAATGTAGAGAAATTTTGTATATCTCAATATATGGGTCTGAGGAATATATATGGGTCTACATTTCAATTTTGAGAAATGAGAATCATGTATTCTATTTGTGAAATAAAATTTGTAAATGTTAGTTATATGCATACATTTTGAACAAATTCATGAAAACAGAAAGATATTTGCCACTAGCTGGTATATGTTTGTCTCAAGGGTTTATAATTATCACAATCTATAGAGTTGCGTTCTATGTTCATTACACATATACATTATTTTGATTTCTCTGCATTTTGCTCTGAGGCAGATAGCCCATCTTTAACACAAATTATTTAACAAAAATTGCCGTGTACAGCCCGAGGCGACTCGAAAGAATAAAAGTCGATCCAAATTATCTTATAATTTCAAGTGTATTTTTATATTTCAAATTCTATTGTATTTTTAATTATATTTTTGAATACTCATGCTAGGTCGCAATACTGGCCGAGATTCAATTGCGCGAAGTGTTCTTATTCATACAAGAAAGTCTAAGCCGGTTGTAAGGACACTTTAACTCTCGCATCCTACCTAGAAACTTATGTAACGCAGACACGAAAAACGATGATTTTTCGACAAGTAGTACTGTAAGTCACATACCAAAAAGCTGTGTTCTTATTCCTTTATGTCGTAAATTATTTCCTCTACTACGTTGTGTATTAGGATACATATGTCAGACGACTGCTAGACATTGCGTTTACATCTGTCGGTATGTACTGGCCCAACATCCTCTAACGGGGCCAAGAAGTACCAGCGGCGGTCGGGCCTTGCGGCATGGGTTAAGGGGTTCGTGTAGTCAGCATATAGACATCCAGCAATATTCTAGTCTTTTCAACCTGAGAAGTGAGCTTTCTCATCGTCACGCAGCAAGAGATACTGGGACATTGCAAGGAAAGCACACATTCTACCTGCGCCGAGCGGGAATCGAACCCGGGATCGCGTCATAGAAAGCGAGCACGCTGACCAGTGAGCTACCAATGGGGATAATGCGTCAACATACACTCACAAATATTTGTATTCACAAAACCTCACTTCAAACTTAACTCGCTGGATCTTCTCTAACAACAACCTTACACTCATGTTTTCTCGACGAGGAAATACCGAATGCTTTCAATCAATCGATTACGACTCACACAATGATATAATGAACAAATTACGGCAGATAAGAGTTCATTATATTAATTTTATGATTTCATTAAAATTTAGTGTTTATAAGATAAAACCTGATAATAAGCGATAAAAAATGGAGCCCAATGCCTTTCATTTAAAGCAGAAATCACGAAATTTGGTTGAATGGAACGCTCAGAAGGAATGTTTCCTAAACGAAAACTCTTAATTTTTTAATAGAATTTTTTTTTCAATTTTCTAAATGTCAGAGGTTTTAATGAAAATCGGAACTACACTATTCACATAAATTCACTTTCTTCCATATGAGCAACAAATTTGAAGAAACATTTCCCAGAAAATGTTGAAAACGTCATTTTTTTATAGCACACTTCATTGGAAGATTTACATCGTTCAGTACAATTACTTTACAGATGTATATTTTTTCAGACTTATTCTAGTTAAAATAGTTAAGCTAACTTAGTCTATAGATTGGAGAGGATACTCTAGGGGAGAACCTCGGTGTTATGAATCGTGGTTGGCTAAAATTTTGAGGAATGCTTCAAAAGGGAATCTATTTTTTATTCGAGTGTGGGTTGGATTTTTCGGTAGTTTGCAATGGGATGCTGTGGTATGTCTGTTAGGTTTTGGTAGAAGTTGTGTGATATGTGTGCTATCTGATTATAGTTTTGTATAGTGTTGTACTGTTTGTGTATGACAGAGATTTATGTTTGTTGATTAGTGGCCGGAGTTCAAATAATTTATTTCTTGCTTGTTTAATTTTGATATCTATGTGGGTTTTCCAGGTTAGTTTTGTGTCCAGATGAAGTCCTAGGTATTTTATGGGTTGTGATGGTGGGGTCCAGGTGATGGGGAGTTGTTTATTACTAGCGGAGTGGGGAGGTAAACTTTCTGAGTGAGAAGATTTTTGCTATTGTTTTGTCGGGATTGAGTTGAATTTTCCAGAGGTTTGCCCAGGTTTCAATGTTGTGTAAGTGATTTTGAATTTGTGATCGTAGGTTACTTAGTGAGTATCCTGAGGCGAATAGGGCTGTATCGTCTGTGAATTGAGCTATATTAGAATTTGATGATGATGGAATGTCTGCTATGTATATATTGAATAATGTTGGTGATAAAGGGGAGCCTTGCGGGACGCCTGCTTTGATGTGGGGTGGAGCGGTGATTGTTGACTATTACTGAGAATGTGCGATCTGATAGGAAACTTTTGATGATGTGAATAATGTAGGTTGGAGTTCCGCTTTTATTAGTTTGTAGATATTGTGCTGTTTTTTCTGAAATGCAGAGTGAATGTGTTCTGTTAATCTAAGTAGTTGGTGTGCAGTTGAGTGGTGAGCAATGAAACCGAATTGATGTTTGGGAATTAAGTTAATGTTTTTGAGATGCTGGTTTAAACTGGCAAGGATTAGTTTTTCGAATATTTTGGCAATAACAGGTAGTAAACTGATGGGCCGGTAACTGACAACTTTGGAATGATTTTTGTTGGGTTTCGGAATGGGGTGGATGATTGAATGTTTCCAAGTTTGAGGGAAGTATCCTGTTCTTAAAATTGAATTGAAAATATTGTTTAGGAAGGCTAAGGCTGACGGTGGGATATTTTTAAGATTATTGAACTGATTTTATCGTGTCCGGGGGCTTTCTTATTTGGAAGTTTCTGAATTAGAGTTTTTATTTCGCGTGGGGAAATGTATTTTATTCTGTGGGATATATTAAAGATGGGGGAAGAGGCTATTTGTAGGACTTCGTGATGTTTAGTGTGAAAAGGAGAATTATTGGGCGTAAACGTCTTTTGGAAATGTTCTGCTAATGCTTCTGCTTTGGCGCTAGGAGAGTGTGTTTTGCCTGTGTTTGTTGATAGAGGTGGAATTGAATTATTTTTTTTCAGAATTTTTTTTGTAAATTGCCATAGAGAGTTGTTAAGATTAGGACTCCTCCCCCTTGATCATTTTCTCTGTCAGATCTGTAAATTTTGAAACCTGGGATTGAAAAGTTCATTGAACTATTGAGGCGAGTTTCTGTTATGCAGGCTATATCAACTGATTTTTGTTGGATGAAATGGATTAGTTCAATTTTTTTTTGTTTAAGATACTGTTTGAGTTCCAATTGAGAATGATAAAGTTTTTAAGGGGATGGTTGGCCGTAATTGTTGCTTAAATACAAGGTTATTGGGTTCTGTATGCTTTGTATTATGGTTGGAATTATTGAGGATATAATACTTGATATGTAGTTAGTGATTGAGTGGATTATATTCTGTAGAGTTGGTGTGAATGTGTTATTGTTGTTCGTAGGGTGATTGTTGTTGGTTGAATTAAATGTTTGGTTTGTGGTATTAGGATGGGGTGATTGTATTTGGTTGTTGTAGTTTACTTGAGTGAAGTTTGTATTTCTGTTACTTGTGGGACTGATGGGAAGTTTGTAAGATTTAATGGGGGTGATGGCGTTGGTAACGGATTTTCTACGATTTTCTTAGACAAAATATTTTGTCTTTTTTCAATTAGCTTACTATAGTAAGCGCATTCATGAGATCGAAGGTCTCCCCTATGTGCTCCATTACAGAGTTTATATTTTAGATTATTATTGCTTTTGGTAGGGCATTGCGCAGTGAAGTGTTCTCCGGCACAAAACGCGCACAACATTATGTAATTGCAATGGTTACGGGTATGACCAAAATCTAAGCATCTCATGCATTAAATTGGACCTTTTGCTTTATTTCTTTTCTCTGGTTTGACTATTGAGTTGCACACGTTATTGATTTGGAGGACTGATTCTATTTTGTCTTTACTATTAAAATCTATTGCGACAACTGGAATTGGTACATTGTTTTTCATTAATCTAGTTACTTTAATGACTGACTGAAACTGGAATATTATGTCTGCTAATATTTCTTCTTCGGTAATTGTTGGGTGTATATTTTTATCACTATTGAAATTTTTTTACAAGAGGGATCACTGTAGGTATGAAATTGTTTGTTAGTTTCAATGAAATACTTCACAGCACTACGGAAATTGGTACGGTCCGGAATAGAATTTTAATTTTGTTGGTCTTGAATTCTGTTGTAAAGTTATTGGATATTTTATTTTTAATTTCACAAATAAGTTCGGCGTGACTACTTGTGGCGGTAACAAAAATTGGTGGAATTTTCTTTGGTTCAGGTGGTTCTTCAGGCAATTGTTCGTTGAGAAAGCTAAATCTATTGGAAACTATTACGTTATACTGTTTCTGTAGGTCTGCATTACTATTATGATGAGTGTTACCTTGGGTTGCCGCGCGTTTGCTGTCACCTTCATCGCAGGTCTCTATCGATCTTTTACCGGATAGAGTCCCGGCGGCCGCTTGGTTGAAGGTTGGCGGGATGCCTGATGATGGAGCCGGGGGGCTAGTGTCCATCGGTGACGTTGTGGGGGGCGTGTAATTCCCGCTCGTTTGGAAGTTGCTGGAGTGACCTGCTGAGTAAGATTCCATATTGCTGGCTGGCGATGATGATGCTTCACCGTTCAATGTGGTTAGGGCGGCACTGATTAACTCCCGTGTGATGGCATTGTTTTCGTTGCTCATAAATGAGAGTAACGAGCGATTGATGGACGCACTGCACTCACTAGTTTAAAGTAACTTCGGTGCGCAGATTGTGTAGCACTTTTTGACACAAGTTTTGATACAATTTATACTTCACTGGACGGACAAAACTCTAAACAAATACTGAAGTCAGACCGAGACCTGTCGGCCTGACTCGGCACGAACGGTAGTAGCTGCTGATAACGGAGCGACTGCTCTGGCCCGCAGCTAAAGCGAGAATGGGGGAAAACGTCATAGGGGCTTCGTGTAAAGTATCCCCCAAAATTAAAGTATATTAATGACCTGTAGAATGGCGCAACACTTGACGTACTCACCAAGTTTTAGCCTAAAAGCTTGTAATCTGGTAACCTTGATTACTATAGTATAGGAAGGAAAATAAAAAAAATCATTGATGCATGTGGTGCATTCAGTTTTTAAGGTAAGGTGAACACAAGATTTTCTTCGCCATATTTCTCTACTGTATACATTGGTAGATCTTGGTAAATCAAAAGAAATATCCATTATATTTTCAGAAAGATGTTGAACTTTAAATTGACAGCGAATAGATATTGTATTGTTCCAGAATGTGTAAACTTCCCTTATGTCATTAGTTTTCGAGACTTAATATTGAACGACATCAAAAAAATGTTTTAGGTGTTTTCTGTTTTCCTAATAGTGTGGTCTGAATGCATAGAACAGCTACCTCCAACACATATGTAATTTTCGACGTGCTATCCTTGCTGCTCGAAATTTAAAGATACGTCCCAACTATCCAAGTCGTTTTTCAACTTATTGATGAGTGTGGATTAAATATTTGTTAAAATGTAGAACTTTAATTGATGTAAAAACTTTAAAACTGAGTAAAGACATTAACATTAGCCAAAGTTTTGGTATGCCGAGCATTTTCACTAGTTTTTACATATTACTGCATTTGTGAATGCAAGTACTTCAAATGTTTTTTTTATTTGTTTCTCGGAAACTCAAAATGACAACTGTGACAATGAGCTGAAAATTGCGAATTTTCAAAAACGCCCAATTCCAAAAAATGGTTCTATATTTTTAAAAAATGTTCATGTAGTATGAGGTTGAACTCATCTGTAAAATTCTTGAAGTCATACTTCTATTCTACTATTCGGAGACCAAAAATTTGAGAAATTGTGAAAAATTCTGCGTGTTTTTTGATTAAACACTATTTTCGCAACATGAGTATTACAGGAATGTACTAAGTCATTCTGATAATGGATATGTGCGGTAAATGTTCTACGTCAAAAACCTTCTACGACATTTTTTGTATAGTCATTTGTGAAAAAGGATAAGTTCATTACTGTTCATTACGATGTCGAAATATTTTGATGTTTAAGTTTGTTTGCATTATTGCTATGGAAACTAATGCTGTCCAAAGTATTCAGATACATAAATTCAAAGCATGTCAAAGGCCGCGTAGGCATAAAAATGTTAGTTATATTGATAAGTTATCAAAATATATTGTTTGAAATGAAGGTTTTATCAAATTATTATGCTACAAACTGTAAAACGTGAAATAGATACTGGGACAGGTGAGCCAGTGGAGACTAATGTTATGGGTTCGAAACCCACGTATAACGTGGATGTTTTCAGTTGTCTTTGAAGCGTGCCCACGCCCCTGCCCACGCCCCTGCCCACGCCCCTGCCCACGCGGGGGGCATTACCGAGTCCCTCATTATATACACCATAACGGGATCTATATCATAATCATTATATAATACCTTCGCTTAAGAAGGAACTGTGCGCAATCTATGTTAAATTGAGTAATTGGATCCGCCAGCCACAGTAATGGCGCAAGCAATGAGATAGTGCCAAGGAATACCGTGGGTCAGTTAATAAAGATTTATGACCAATATAGGTCTGTATGTAATTCCGAGTGCGCAAAGGACCGTTTCACTACATCTCATAGGACTGGTGGATACCGTGAGAAGCCCTGGTAGTCATTTAGACGCCGAAGAGAATAGGGAACTAACTAGTACAAGAACGTCTGCAATTCTGTCCACCACTAGTTTCATGAGGAACTATTCGAGGATTTTTTAACCTATGGCACACTAAAGGAGTCATTTAAAATCTTGCACCCTAGCCAATTTTTTCTACACAAAAGTAAAAATTTTGTTAAGAAGTGTTTTGCAATTTATATGACCAACTGTTTTAATGTGAGAAAATTATTACAATGTTTTAAACGTACAATAAATATTTTTGAATTTGTATATTATTATTGTAGGCAATATCTGTTCCCACTTTTTAAGCTCAAGTAATTGGGACAATGAGATTTTTTCATTTTCTCATGGCACGTCTATTGCTCATTCACAGAACTTAGGAAACCTCCAACCGAACCAATAATATTTTGAGCATACATCTACTTATTACTTTTGTCACACATCATTTGAATTGAAGATTTTCCACACAATAATTTATTTTGTCCGGTTAGGCTGAATACCTAGTTATATTTTTAGACAAAACGAGAAACGTCATTTCGTTAAAGAGCAATGTGGTTTACCCACAATCGACGTTCGGAAGCAGAATGACGCATTAGTTCTGATAATTTACTTTTGTAGGGAAATGATGTGTTTTGTGGGGGAATGATACAAAGAGTCACAATACGAGTCATTTCCTAGTCTAGTGATATCCACATCCAGAATCACGTAAATGAGTAATTACGTTTTTCATCTGATCAAAATGTCAAGTGCATTTTTTGAGCCGCTCAAATTCTCAAAAGACACGGATACTTGGAATTGGTCTACTGCTGTACCGAGAATTCAGAAGGAACTAAAAGTATTTTACCTTTAGTTCTTCTGGGGTCATTTAAGAAATATATATTGAAGGGATTGATGTTGGCAACCATGTTACGCAATGGTACGAAGTTCGAGGTAGGGGGAAATCCATTAAAAAGTGTACACAAAATTGTCTCGTTTGAAAACAGTTTCGTAGAAAAGACGCGAAAAAACTCAAAATCACATTTTTCCGAAAAAATACAAACACCAAAACTATTTAATCCGAAAGTACCCGCACAGGAAAATGTGACATCACTGCACACAAATGCATCAGACAGATATAATAGATTTCTCCTATAGACGGTGTTGTGGCCTACCTTCCCTTGGTATTCATGTGAAATTCAAGTTTTACTTAACGCAATTCGGTTTAAAATATGAACTTAATAACAGTATTATTGATGTCAGTAACACATGATTACTCGAAATAAACACAGAGAGGGTACACACTAGAAACTCAGATCATTAGCAGATCGCGACTTCGCAATGCTATTTGAAAATATCTATCCTAGATACAGGGACTTCGAGTCGTATGTACCATTATCTCTAGAACATTACCACATCTCGTTATTGTTTAAAACTCTAAACTCGAATATAATCACAAACTTCCACTAATTAAACTATTAGTTCGAAATTAAACTCTCACGTTAATACTGAACAAAACTCACAATATTCATATTACTTAAAAATAAAATGCAATGTGAGTTACTTTTCTTTCATTTTAAGTGTTTCTTATAATTTTTTTCATCAAATTAATCGTCAATTAATTTCTGCGTCGGAATTACTTTTTTCGTCATATTACTCTGATAAATGAAATCATTCCCACTTATTATATATGCAGAAGGCTAAGGAAAGTTTAGAAAAATTGTGGAACCTCCACCTATTATATTTTTCAGCAGGTACTTTAAAAAATGGTCCGGACGCTCTACGGTGATAGTGCACTCTACGCAGTGCACATGGTAATCGAGATCTTTATCCTCGTCTGTATGACAGTTTAGAGGATCGTTTAGTGGGAACTGTTGAGTATTTCTTGCGATATCAATAATCACTTCATAATCTTGCAGAAAGTCAACTCCTAAGATTAGTGGATACAGCAGTTCCTTTGCTACTATACACACACAGTCATACACCCGTCGTCCAATTGTCAACTTCAACAGAACTTGGCAGTATATGGGTCGTGACCTTTTCTTATTCGCGCCCACTATGAATGACTTGCGTGGAACTGGGATACTGCGCTTTTATCTTTGAGTTCTTCTAACAAACCTTCCACGATGATGGAGCGGGTGCATCCCGTGTCGACCAATGCTAGAATTTGTTCCCTTCACATTGCACTTCAACTAACGGCCATTTGCGCCTAGTGATATTTTTATTCATCAATGAAATTTTCTTTGGGTCCTCGCTGTCGTGTGGAAATACCATGGACTGAATAGCCACCTCATGAACATGGTTAACAAATTGATTTGTACCGGAGCGACCGTTCGGAACAAACAGTTTTTCTGCTGACATGGGCAACTGACTTTTTAGGAGATTTTGTATGCCCGTTGGAAAATGTCGAATAAGCAAACATACCGTTTCATGCTCTGAAATTGTTGGTGAGCATAATTTCAGACCAGCTAATTTTTCTGTCGCGTAGTCCTGCATTGAAATAGTGCCCTTCTTTCAGGTACTGTACATCAGACTAAGCCTAAAATTAATCTGCGTTTCCTGGTTCCAGTAACGATAGAAAATTTTTCTTTGAATTCATTTATAGTAACAAGTAAAGGATCCAGAAGTCTGCCCACACTTTTGCGCTTGATAAGAGCATCTGATAAACAATTCTCACCTTTTTATTTTCAGGGAAATTATATAAGGTGAAGAAGTTTTCGACAGCCTTAATAAATATGCAAAGATTTTCTCTACTATGAGCACTGAATGGTGAAATAGTTATTGTAGTCGGTTATTGTATTTATATAGTTATATAGTTATATAGTTATATAGTTATATTATATAGTTATATAGTTATTGTATCCCGGTGAAATAGTTATTGTAGTCGGATGCGATGGAATCGCATGCGGATCGCATTATCGGATGCGATGGACACGGATCGAAGGCATATTCTCGATTTTCTCCTGAATATCAGCTACCTTCGCTTCAACTTCCTGTTTACTCTAAGTAACTGGATTTTCTGATCGTTACCTTTCACTTGAGTTTTCAATTCCAAAATATTTTTACTAACTTCTGTTTGTGATTTCTTAACAATTTGGATGGATTTGCTATGTTCTTCAAGCGATTTATCCCACTTTATCTTCTACTACTGTTATCTTCGCCTCTATTACTTCGTTTTTTTCTTCAAAATTAGATTTTACCGGTTGTATCTGAGTATTGAAATCCTCTTAATTCTGCTTTGATTTGAACAGTAGCTTCTGTTAATTTTAATTCTAACGCCTGGGATGTTTTTATTAAGTCTTTGGCAAGTTTCGACAGTTGATGACTTTGCTCATCTAACCTAGCCATAATTCGTTCGTTTTGTTGCTCATTTTATTAGAAATTTTTCTTGTTGACTGCTCCGCTATCTGTGCTGATTGTTCCGCTATTCGATTTTCTATTTTCTCCGAAAGCTGTTGATTTTGATTTTCAATTTTCTCCGAAAGCTGTTGACTCAAACTTGCTGTTTGTGCGTTGGCAATATCGAATTTATGTTCGATTTGAGTCATAAACTGACACATTATCCTAGCCATCATTTGGTTCGCGCGGTCGAGGTCAGCTTCGGTGGCGGCTTGATCTCGCGAAGTAGACGCAGATTCCGTTGGTGAAGGTTTCGGCGTCGATGTTACCTCAATAGCTGCCCTTTCTTGCATTTCTGGCTGTTCTAACGGTTGTTCAGTTATATACATTTCCTCCTCACTACCTGACGAGATTTGTTCAAGGTTTCTTGCCCTATCAAACTTATCTGCCATTTTGTCCAGCCGTAATTAGAATTCAGATATACAAAAAGAATTAGAATACTATCTAACATAATACCTCACTCCGTAACCTATTCATAGCAAAGCTACTCGTATATGGAAATTAGATAACTATTTTCTTTGATTTTAATATTAACATAAGCAAGCGAAATTGCAATAATTTCGTGCCAACCGGTTGGGCGCCAAATATGTGACCGCTCTGGCTTTTCACTATCATCTAAAAAGCCTACAGCGGGTCACTCAAACCTAGTAGTATTACATGACCTGTGACTTGTTATGACAATATCACACCAAAAATTAGGAATGGTTTTATATGTTCTAACTGCCCTACAGGAGTGGGTTCGTCTTTTAACCTGCTTTTTGTAATAAAAGAAACATAGGCAAGTTAATCTTTTAACTATGAACAGCGTTCTGAATATATTCTGTTAAATAGTTCTATAAATACAATTCTAATCTACCATTTACACATTGCATTGAAAAATTCTATCACTTGCTCTACCTTTAGCAATTTTATCAAACATATTAACCATTAAAATTATCATCTATGACAAATTGCACTTATTTTGTATAAATATAACAATTGTATGTTCATAATATTAAAAATAAATATTATTTTCTGCAAAAAAAATGGCTGAACTCGTGGCTCATTGCAAAGTCGCTGGCCTTTCACCACTGAGATCCGGGTCGGGTTCAATTCCCGTCGAATCTCATGTGAAATTTGTTTCAACAAAACGAGTTTGGCTGCTTCACGAGGGCTAGTCCAACCCCTGTCCATCGTCCTAAACCCCACCCCTATCCTTATTCCTTCCTAATTCTGGCCGCTGAGTAGTGACGCAGGAGCGCGCGGTGGGAGGCGCGTACGCGGAGATGCTACCTGGCGGTCCTCTTGACAACCGACTGCGACGAGACGCGACAGACATAATATTAACGGAGGATTACTCAAAAAAAGCGCTGTCAGTAATGGCGTATTACTCCAAGAAGCGCAAAGCGCTCAACGCCCCCCAAGGGACTTGGAGACGCGTTGCGTCAAAGTAGACGCAAAAAATCAAAGTAGACTACCTTTAGCAATAACGTGATTACCTAACAACTGCAGTTGCCTTTTAATACTCGCATAAACACTTTACATAACATTATATTACCCTTCACTTCACAAAAAACACAATAAAATACCTATACACAAGACAATACATGGAAACACAAAATACTGAAAAATAATCACGTACCAAAATACCCTTTACATACACTTTCACAAAAATTGTCACTTGAATAGTAAATGAAATATGTACACGACGTTTCACATTCCCATAGATTACCTTATACAATTTAGATTTACCTTATACAATAAACAAAATACAGATTTACCTTATACAATTTAGCCAGGAAAGAAAAAAATGACGTTATGCAATGAACGTACAATTAATAATAACCTTTTACTAATTATTGGTTTTGAACAATTTGAAAACAATTAAACAATAAATTGAAAACACACACTAAAAGAACAAATATTATCGATATAAGAAAATAATACAATTATTTACAGGTATTAGCTACCTGGTTTCGTTTTACGACTGAAATATTGTAAAAAATTACGTTTAAATAAGTAACCTCTGTCTGTCCGTCCGTCTGTCTCTCTGTCTGTCTGTCTGTCTGTCTGTCAGTCCGTCTGTCTGTCTGTCTGTCTGTTTGTCTGCCGGTCTGTCCGTCTGTCCGTCAATCGACTTGCAAATTGCAGGACTTAAAAGAGAATATAAAAACATAATAAAAGTTATTCTCATACTCACCGTAAAAATACGAATTTGGCGTAATTAAATTTGCCACAGAATTTGTTTACAAGCAAGTGCATTTTAAGCGTATGTGGCAGGCAAAAGCGCGGCATTGAAGAACTGTTTTTTCAGTATGCTTGTATGGAGAGAATGAAGTAAGCGCAAACAAATGGGTTCTACTAAGATGTTAATTTCTTATAAGCAATTACACATATCTCCAGAACGAAATATGATAGCGCTGATCGGATTCCGGGCGTTAGAATCCCAGGCGTTCGAATTAAAATTAACAGAAGCTACTGTTCAAATCAAAGCAGAATTAAGAGGATTTCAATACTCAGATACAACAGGTAAAATCTAATTTTGAAGAAAAAAACGAAGTAATAGAGGCGAAGATAACAGTAGTAGAAGATAAAGTGGGATAAATCGCTTGAAGAACATAGCAAATCCATCCAAATTGTTAAGAAATCACAAACAGAAGTTAGTAAAAATATTTTGGAATTGAAAACTCAAGTGAAAGGTAACGTCAGAAAATCCAGTTACTTAGAGTAAACGGAAGTTGAAGCAAAGGGTGCTGATATTCAGGAAAATCGAATAGCCTTCGATCCGTGTCCATGCATCCGATATCGATCCGTGCGATTCCATCGCATCCGACTAAAATAACTATTTCCCCGATACATCATATAACTATATATATAACTATATAACTATATAACTATATAAATAAAAACCGACTACATGAACTATTTCCCCATTCAGTGCTCATAGTAGAAAATCTTTGCATATTTATTAAGGCTGCGAAACTTCTTCGCCTTATATAATTTCCCTGAAAATAAAAAGGTGAGAATTGTTTATCAGATGCTCTTATCAAGCGCAAAAGTGTGGGCAGACAGTCTGGATCCTTTACTTGTTACTATAAATGAATTCAAAGAAAAAATTTTCTATCGTTACTGGAACCAGGAAACGCAGATTAATTTTAGGCTTAGTCTGATGTACAGTACCTGGAAGAAGGGCACTATTTCAATGCAGGACTACGCGACAGAAAAATTAGCTGGTCTGAAATTATGCTCACCAACAATTTCAGAGCATGAAACGGTATGTTTGCTTATTCGACATTTTCCAACGGGCAAAAAATCTCCTAAAAGTCGTTGCCCATGTCAGCGAAAAACGTTTGTTCGAACGGTCGCTCGGTACAAATCAATTTGTTAACCATGTTCATGAGGTGGCTATTCAGTCCATGGTATTTCCACACGACAGCGAGGACCCAAAGAAAATTTCATTGATGAATAAAAATATCACTAGGCGCAAATGGCCGTTAGTTGAAGTGCAATGTGAAGGGAACAAATTCTAGCATTGGTCGACACGGGATGCACCCGCTCCATCATCGTGGAAGGTTTGTTAGAAGAACTCAAAGATAAAGCGGCATACCAGTTCCCTATGCAGTCATTCATAGTGGGCGCGAATAAGAAAAGTCACGACCCATATACGCCAAGTTCTGTTGAAGTTGACAATTGGACGACGGGTGTATGACTGTGTGTATAGTAGCAAAGGAACTGCTGTATCCACTAATCTTAGGAGTTGACTTTCTGCAAGATTATGAAGTGATTATTGATATCGCAAGAAATACTCAACAGTTCCCACTAAACGATCCTCTAAACTGTCATACAGACGAGGATAAAGATCTCGATTACCATGTGCACTGCGTAGAGTGCACTATCACCGTAGAGCGTCCGGACCATTTTTTAAAGTACCTGCTGAAAAATATAATAGGTGGAGGTTCCACTTTTTCTAAACTTTCCTTAGCCTTCTGCATATATAATAAGTGGGAATGATTTCATTTATCAGAGTAATATGACGAAAAAAGTAATTCCGACGCAGAAATTAATTGACGATTAATTTGATGAAAAAAATTATAAGAAACACTTAAAATGAAAGAAAAGTAACTCACATTGCATTTTATTTTTAAGTAATATGAATATTGTGAGTTTTGTTCAGTATTAACGTGAGAGTTTAATTTCGAACTAATAGTTTAATTAGTGGAAGTTTGTGATTATATTCGAGTTTAGAGTTTTAAACAATAACGAGATGTGGTAATGTTCTAGAGATAATGGTACATATGACTCGAAGTCCCTGTATCTAGGATAGATATTTTCAAATAGCATTGCGAAGTCGCGATCTGCTAATGATCTGAGTTTCTAGTGTGTACCCTTTCTGTGTTCATTTCGAACACAGCAACTCTATAGATTGTGATTATTATAAACCCTTGAGGCAAACATATACCAGCTAGTGGCAAATACCTTTTTTCTGTTTTCATGAATTTGTTCAAAATGTATGCATATAACTAACATTTACAAATTATATTTCAAAAATAGAATACATGATTCTCATTTCTCAAAATTGAAATGTATATTCCTTGGAGTTCCCCAGACCCATATATATATATATATATATATATATATATATATATATATATATATATATTATATTCGGTTACTTTTGGGAGACTGCCCGTAGGCAGTGTTCCGCACCAGTTCGACCAGGCTTCCTTCGAAGCGTACCCCGTCGCTGGTCTGGGGACTCTATCTAAGCAGGCGCGCCCCGCGGGCAGTCCCCGTCTGCGCCTGGGATGTGACTCTCACTTTCTTCGCCAGATGTCGGGCTCAGTTAACTATATCCGAACTGCCCTAGACCCATATGTATACGATGTGTAACAAAACATAGTGTTCACATTCAATTGAGATTATTTGTTTTTTTCCCTAAATATGGAGCTCATGACTTGATGAATTGAAAGTCGCTTGTCAAGTCACAAGTGAAAGTAAAATTTCTACAATATTTATTCCTTGCAATATTCTGAATGAGTTTAAATACGGTAGCTTATCAGGTGCATTCGTACGTAGTAGTTGTGTGTGAATCGTATTCAATTGCAGTCCCTGAAGGCGATCCGCCGACCTCACGCCATCTCCAACATTCCTCCCTCCCATCCTTAAGAACAGCTGGCCGCTGAACTGTTCCCTACCCCTCAAGGTACAGAAGCCTCCGTCAGAGCAGCTAATACGGTCGCTATTGCTACTGCTTTTTACGAATCATTCCTGGGCGGCAATCTCGTTTCCGTCCAGCGGGCATTTTGACAGTGAAATAGTTGAACATCACCGAAAACCGCACCGCTTCGCGAAATGTTTTCTACCGCCAGCCACATGAGCTGGACACCAAGAGAATCCACCACAGTCTGACACTTTTAAAATAATCTTTACTTTTTAATAAGTACTTTTAATACTTCCTATAGAGGATAAAGGATATTGTATATCCTTTACTTATTTCTTATTAATAACTATTTTATCAAATTCCTTAATTCAGTTTGCAAAGGTTTAAGACAACGTTCTATCCAGACTATGTAGTTCAAGCCAGTTTCACCGAATGAATTCCACTGTATTCTGAGTCAGACGAACAAAAACGGGAGTTATCTTAATAGGGGCTCTGTTGGCGACCAGCGCTCCCAAAATAGCCCGCATTTGGCAGAGCTAGGAGAGTCGCGACAGGCCCCTTGGGCGAGAGCGTAGGCGCACCCACGCGACTGCGATCGCGGCCTCCCCTTTAACCCAGTCTCTCGCCTGCACTCTCTTTACCTAAACTGCACTCCCAGTAAACTGCCGCCTCTCTCTCTCTCTCTCTCTCTCTTCATTCGCTCTCTTTCTTCATGTCGAATTAAATTCGCGGACGTGGTCAGTAACAAGTAAAAAAGATTCGCATTCAGTTCACGAAAGTTGGAAAATATAATATATATATATATATATATATATATATATATATATATATATAAAAGAAAGTCGTGTTAGTTACAGTATTTATAACTCAAGAACGGCTGTACCGATTTGGCTGAAAAATGGTGAGCAGGAAGCTTAGAGCCAGGAGACGGACATAGGATACTGTTTATCCCGTTCGACAGCGTTCCTGTGTTAGAACGCACGTTTTACACGTTTTCGCGTGATTTTGCATGTTAGCGGTCATTGTTGCCTGTTGTAACCTATGCACCAAAATACAGGAACAATAATGAATGATTAATGTACTTAATTTTTTTATTTGTATTTTCTAATAAACAATTGAACTTAATAAATTCCAAAATCTGCTTATTTATTGCCTTTAACAGCCGGTCCCTTTGATTACAGCTTTGTATTTCTCTCTTAAACAAAAATCAATTCCAAAAAAAAAAAACGCTCTGCTACGTAATAGATTTTTTACTTATCTATTTAATATAAGAGCGTTTTTTAAAATTCTTCTTTGTTTGAGAGAAAAACACAAATCTGCAATTGCTTTATTATCACGAGTGCAACAAGGATAGTACAGTTTCTCACAGAGAGTGCGACGCGAGAAAAAGATGGGACCGGCTGTTAAGGTGGAACAGAGTTCGCCGGGTCAGCTAGTGTGTGTGTGTGTGTGTGTGGGTTTGTGTGTGTGTGTGTGTGTGTGTATATATATATATATATATTTAGAATCGTTTTGAAACAACTTAATAGCCATCCGTAACCTCTAACTGCACCCAATAATCATATACTTCTCCAGGTGCTCTCCCGACATGCGTGGTAGTATAGGGAATATAAGGTGTACGTCAGCGTGCAAGGAGAGCGATGAAGATAAGGACGAGAAAGGAAATATCTTGCGTGATCCGTGGCCTGCTTTCTTAGGCACTGCTCGGGCAGCGGTTTTATCAGGCCCGGATTAAGCCCCGTGCGGCCGCTCCGGGATCTTCGCATTCAGGGGGTTCTTGCAAAAAGAAATCATTAAAAGAACCAAGACAGAAAAAAGTTGAGAATAAGAGTAAGAATAGTAGAAAAGACTGGTAAAAGCCGCACATTTTCTCTCGTTCGCATGAGGGAAAAAGCTTTACGAGCCTGTGGCACACTAAACTCCCTTCCACCGAGAACGCGCTCGAGAAAGAGTGCAAGTCATCTCGATATTCCTGTAGCCAGAAATGCTGCAATCAATTATACTAACTGAAACTTTCCTTCTAATGTGCCCTTTCGTTCGTGTCTATCTTCTGAGATATCAAGAATCGGATCGTGTTGCACAGGATTTGTCAGTCTTCGCTGAACTCATCAACACGAATGCAGATCACATTTTCGTTCAAATTTCTGACTTTTCGAAAATAGCATAAGTTCAACATTTTTTCCGCCTCTTCCCACAACTGCAATATTGAAGACAGAGATTTTTCTCTAATGAAATTTGTGATACAAAAACGTGTATAAAAAAGGTCACGTACAATTTTTCGAAAACAGAAGTTTGCGTAAAATAAAAGCGGTTTTAAAATAATTGTTTTCTCAAAAACGACTCCATATTTTTTTCTGTAAATTTTTATCTCGTATGTATATAATGATGGTAAAAAAGTGGTGCTCGTCCCATTTTCTAAAGACTGTATTTTCGAAAATTGCAAAAATTTAATATTGCAAAAATACAATATTGAAGAAAGGGATTTTTGTCTTACATGAAATATGTTCTAAAAAATGAGATCCATAGACTATTACGTACTTTTTTTTAAAAGAACGAGAGGTTTTTCGGTATTTTATACTTCAAGTCATTGAAATTTATAACAAAACTCTCGAAAACGGCCTAAATTTGTTTCCTTATATTTTTCTTTTTTCAGGTATAGAGCAAAGGACGCTTAAAAATGGCAGCGCACATCTAATTTTCGTTGAATTCGCAATTTTAGAAAATTTCAAAATTTCTGTTGTAGTGTTTAAATTGGTTTGCGGCCCTTTTAAATGAACTACAATTAAGAAATAAGCTGCTTTAATAAAACATTTTGACAAACTATTGGAGATAAAAATATTAACATAAAAACCCAAAAACACAAAAAATCACGGTGTTTTGGTGCTACATTACAATTCCTTCCCCATACTACAAAAGTTGTTTGCTAGAGATTAAAAATAAAATCACATAATTGAAACACAATAAATTGTTCACTCTTAACAAAATTGTTCGATTCGACAAGATGGTTCTGACAGAATCGTTGAATCGATTCTGTCAGAACAATTTTAGGGTTATTTTAGGGTTTCCCTGAAATCAATTTGCTGTCCCCTGGAGTAGAAAACATATTACTGATTATAGTACTACAAGAAGTTTTTAATGAAAACAAACTTAAATTTAGTACTAAATAAATCAAATTGCGTTGTACTATTCATTACGTTTTTAATAAAACTGTCTAGTTTAAAAACTTTTTTTTGTACCATTTCTCAGTTTTTGTTTTCCTTATAAGTTTACTTATAATTTATAACTACTTCAACAATTTAATTTTAATGAGGGGAGACGTGTGCAGAATTTCTCACCTGAAGGGAATTACGGCAGCAAAAACCAGTATAAAAACTGAACTAGATTCTACTGCGCCTTCGTTTACTACAGTAAAATATTGGGTAGCAGAGTTTAAACGAGGCCGTACGAGCTGCCAAGACGAGCATCGCAGTGGTCGACCAAATGACGTGACTACTCCAGAAATTGTAAAGAAAATCCACAAAGCAGTACTGGGTGATCGTCGACTGAAAGTGCGCGAGCTATCAGACATAGTAGGAATTTCTAGAAGTGCGGTACATCGCGTATTATCTGAAAATTTAGACATGAGAAAGCTGTGTGACTGTGAAAGCTGAGACATGTGCAAGATGGATGCCGCGTTTGCTCACACTCGAGCAAAAACAGTGTCGTGAAGATGTTTCAATTGAGTGTTTAGCGAAGTTTCACCGCAACAAAGCAGAATTTTTGCACCGTTTCATTACCATGGATGAAACATGGGTCCCCACTTCACCCCAGAGAAAACAACAATCAAAACAATGAACTGAAAGAGAACGCGCACCAAGAAGGCGAGACCGTTCCATCTCAGAGCAAGGTCATGCGTCGGTTTCTTGGGATGCGCGTGGGATAATTTTCATTGACTATCTTGAAAGGAAAAAATATCACCGGCGAGTATTAGCAACTTTTGCAACGTTTGAGCAGAAGAATCAAGCAAACACGGTCACATTGGCTAAGAAGAAAGTGTTGTTTCATCAGGACAATGCAGCTCACAAATCCGTTATTGCAATGGCCAAAATTAATGGATAAATTTGTGCTACCTCATGCCGCTATTGCCAGATTTAGCCCCTCTGATTATTTTCTGTTCCCAAACTGGAAAAAATGGCTCAGTGGTCAAAGATTTTCCAACAATGAAGAAGTGATGTCGGTAGTTAATGGCTATTTTGAGGTTCTATTTTGAGAGACAGTTCTTATTATAAAAAGGGTATCGAACTTATTGGACATCGCTGGGAAAAATGTATAGTGCTAAAAGGAGATTATGTTGAAAAATAAACATATATTTTTCCAAAATTTTTGTTTTTTCTTTGTTGGGTCGGGTACTTCTGGGACCACCTCCGTAGTTTGCAGACTAAATATCCTGTACTAAATAAAAAAGTTAAAAATTCATTATGCATGAGTTACTTCAAAATCTACCAAAACATACAAACATCCATGGAAAAAGTATGCATTTTCTAAAATGAGAGTATTATGAAAAACATATTTACAGAGTTTGAAAATTATACGAACCTTAAATAATAACAAGGAAATGCACGTAAATCCTGCCTCTAATACTCAGTGAATTTGAATTACAGCTTCTTACAACACGGCCGGAATTAATGATCTTCGGTGAATTCTTCTGTCGAGTGGAATTCCCTCTTCACACTTTTTCTGCTACTTGCTCTTGAAATCGTTTTAATTGCTAGGCTTTCAATTTAGGTAAACGATCCATTTTGGGACTGCATTTATTAGGAAAGTAAATTATTTCTGCCTGCAAAACACAAAGACTCTTTTGTCCTTTCCCTGAAACCCAGAGGATGATTCAATGAAAAGGGTATTTGGTTTGTTATTACAATATTAATCGAATTCAATTGAAAATATGACTCAATGTGGATTAAAAATTACTAGAACCTACACATTAGAATAACGATGATTGTCATGTTTCACATTTTCGACTTTCGACAGTACTGAGGGGATAAATTGTGATCAATTAAAACATCTCTCTACGCAATTCTAGCCATCTGGCGTTGTGAGAGTTGCTTATTTTGTTTACAAAACAAGAAAGCTGTGCTAAAATAGGCATTTGTGATGAATATATATTAATGTGAAGTCATATATCTATATTTTATATAACTTTCTTCATTAATTGATGCAAGTGTCTTCTTTATCAGTTTGTAGTTGAGTTATGAACTGTGGGGTCAGCCTACGAAACCTTAACATTGATAATTGAAAAGAGAGAGAGTGCGTTCAATGAGGAAAATGGAATGGTCTTTTAACCCTTAAAATTTATGATGTGAAAATGTACTACATTCTGTGTTTCGTAATTAGCGTTACTGTACCTGCCAGCTCTCAGAATTGTAATATTGTTTTGGAAAAACTTAAAGAGGTTTGTTACACTCACATTAATGTATATATGACACTTCAAGGAAGAAGGCAATTTGATCCTAATATCAAATGAATTTTACACTTCAAAGCTCTCTCTGTAATGTCTTTATTATATTTAATCGCTTAATTGGGATCTTTTGTCAGTTTGAAAAGTTGGCATCGTGAACTTGACTCAGTGTCAAAATCTATATCAGTGCCTGTTGCCTGCAAGTAAACAATTGCAAGTAAACGATGCTTGCAGTTCTGCTTTGATCCGTTTTTAGACATTTCAAGTGAACTTAGAGTTCGAATATTGTGCGTATTTACATACTTTTAATCAGAAATTCAGAAAATCAATGTTAAATTTGTTGAATCATAAGTCACTTTCACTGTGCACTTTCTGCAATTTTGTGCACAATATTTAACGTTTCACATATGAAGACTTCTTCTGCACACTGATAAGTTAACTAAAGAAATAGCTTACCTACAACGATAATCTATTTACAGCCGAGTAACATTATCAAAAATGTAATTTGTCACTCGGGTTTTAGTTTGGTTTTGGCATATACAAGTTATTTGTTTTTTATAGAAATTCGGACTTTTTCTATCATTAAACGGCCTGCAATTTTTAGGTTTATAAAAACATTTTTTTAAATTATTTCACATTTATAATTATTTTCTTGAAATGCAGATTGGATAACTGAGCTCCGTTTTATTTCTCACGAACCCTTTTTTCGCAACGCTCAATAATATTTCCAGCTATTAGAAATTTGCATTATGAAGTTATTAAGAATATTCTTAATAACTTCATAATTTAAAAATAAAACATGTTTACTGGAAAATCATGCTAATAATTTTCTCCACACAAACAGTTATACATAATCTTCATATATAAAAACTTCAATCAAGTGTTTTGTAATGTTTTCTTGTGAAGCTGTAAATATTGCTCTTCATAAGATGCTAACTATGCCAATTTGTGAAAAAAGGTGTGTGTGTGATGGAATAAAACAGAGCTCAGTTATGAAATCTATTTGTAGTCATAGTGTCGATTCCAGCGGATAACAGTACATAAAAGACTTTCCTTCAGTATGATGTCATCTTTGAGGTCAATTTCTTCTCTGCTTACACGGTGGTGTGTATCAAGTTTGTGTTTTGCTGAAATAGCATTTACTTTTTGTGTACTTTTCTTTGATTGGTTACCTTCTAAATGTTAAGCGAGAATATAAATTTTACTTCTTAATTCATCAACATCTTTTTCAATTCATCTCTTCCAGGTGGTTTTCCCTAGATTTGACTTCGCCACGTTTGTCTTGAGTGGTCAGCCCTTTCAACATTCATTTCAATCGCAGTTGTTGCAAAATTATTCACAGCGAGATGAACTTCAGATAGATTTGGTAGTACACTGAGGTGCTCTTTTACACCTTCATTAACTAGGGAAATAACTAGTTGTGGTTTTATTTATTTGTATAAACACTATAATTAACGTATGTATACTGTAGTATCAAATTCCCACTAAACCACCAATTTAAATACAGACTAAACAGTAGGGAACCAGATTTTTACCTCCATGAAGGTAGAGTGCGCAAAATACTCAATTGTTGATGTACATTACAAATCTCACAATAAAACGTTTTATCACGTCACAATTTTGAATATAGCGTATCTTTATATCGTATTTGGGTAATAATGAAAATACAATTAAACTGTACCTTGGATGATATGAAGAATCAATACACATAAAATCTATTTAAAAATAAAATATTTCTTCAGTTCATCTATGCCACTTTCATGAGATATCAACAAAATTAGGCTTTCATGTTTTCCCTTCTGTATTCGAAGATTTATTCTCGCGTCTCGTAGTTGCGCTCAATTACAGTAGGACTTAATGGAGTCAAGTTTTGAAAACAAGTCATAATTCCTCTAGCATCAGTCACTGAAAGGAATTATTTTCGTCTGTTACATTATCAAGTATACAAGTACCAAAATGTTGGGTTGGCAGATTTTGAATCAGTCGATGCCATGCAGAACAGCCCCCGACGTGTGCCTCAAATATGCTTAAAGCTATAATATGCTTAAAATATGCTCAAATATGCTACACAGTGTGCTTAAAGTTCGTGTCTGGTGTGCGTGTGCCTCAAATATATTAATACAGTTCTGTGGGATTTATAAAGTGATATTCGCTACATAATCAGTTGAATTGAATAGTTCGATAAAATGCAATCACATCGACGTGCGAATCAAGCCGATCATTTGTTACGTTTATGGATGATTTAATCGAAACTTACAAATTAGGGGTTTAAAGAGTGAAGTGTGTCCTCTATAATCCACATAAACGGCAATTGTTGATAGATTCTTCAAATTATAGTTTCAAAGCAGTCCCAGGCATTAGTACTACAACACACACACACACACACACACACACACACACACACAGAGACGTACTTATCCCTCTCTTTCGTCGACGAAATAATCTTCATCGACGAAAAGACTCTCGTCAGACTATTCGTCGACGAACAGACCCGTCGACGAAAAGACTCTCGTCGAAGAAAATACTCTCGTCGACGAAAGACACTCGTTGATAACAGACTATGGTTGACTAAAAGGCTCTCAGCGACGAAAGTTTCACTATCGACGAGAAGACGATCGTCAAAGAATAAACTCTCGTCAACAGACAACTTTTCATCGACGAAAAGACTCGTCGACAAAAGACTTGTTTTTTTGATTGATTGATTTTTCATCCTATGGTTGACTTACACTATCGACGAGAAGACGATGGCGTGATGTTCCCCCGCTAAAATGGCGAGACCCGGGGCCGACGTATCGTCGCTAGGTGGAATTCCCCAAACCCAAAGACTCTCCCTGGCGGGCACCGCCACAGCCAGGACAAGCTCAGCGCCCGACCGGTCTCGGTATTGGTATGTAGTCTGTTGGTGTGTAAGTGTGTGTGTAAAGGGAGAGGATAGGACAAGGAAGAGGAAGGAAGCATCGCGAGCGGTCCGTGGCCCGTTTGGTACGGTACTGCTGTGACATTCGCCTTGTGTTGATCGGATAAACGACGGAAAACTACCGATCAGTGCAGCCGGCCGTTAGAATTCTCCTCCAGACAGCGACTGAATTCGACCTATCTGAAAAGCTAGTGTCGAAAATCCTGTCGCCGTCAGGACTCGAAGTTGGAACCTCCCGGTCGGAAGTGCTGCAGTGACAGTTGATGCACTGAGCTACCACTCCCTGTGAAAATATTCTTTTTGAACAAAGACTCTCGCCAACAAAAAAAATCTCATCGATGAATGACACTTCATTAACTCGTCGACGCAAGCTTTCTTCAACTATCGTCGACGATAGACTCTTCATCGACGAAGAAACTCTCGTCGACGAAAGACTTCATCAACGAAAAGACTCTTGTCGACCAAAGACTCTCGCCGATAAAAAATCTCATCGATGAATAACTCTTCATCAACGAAGACACTCTCGTCGACGCAAGACCTCAATTATCGTTGACGATAGATTCTTCATCGACGAAAAGACTCTTGTCGACCAAACACAATCGCTGACGAAAAAAACTCTTGTCGACGAATCTTGTCTCATCATCGACGAAGACTCTCGTCGACGCAAGACGGACACTAACAACACAGACGTTAACTACAGTTAACCCTTTTTTCGTTACCAGGGCCCGGCATTAACAGTTTTCCTCATAGATCCTCAAGAATAATATTCGAATATTGTTGAAATAATGCTTTTATTATGTTTTCTTATAGATTTTGCGAAGGGAAAACCAAGTAAAGAAAGGTTCCTATCTTTTGTATTTATTTTATATTGTTAATGAATCTGTCAACTTTGCTGTTTTCAATTTGCTGATTGTAAATTTTCTTGATGAAACAAGAAAACTTTTTATTTTTGGCATTTACGTAGTGAAGAAAAATTTTAATCATTGGGCCGATCAAAAAAATCAATTTCGAGCTCTGGTAACGACAAAGTGGATAGATTTATTCCTATATATAAAATTCTTCCTCCCAAAACGTTTTTAGTCAGAATCCATGTTTTGTGGGTCCTTGTTTCTCAAAATCTATTTACGAAAACGTCTGACTGTCCGTCTGTAGTTAACACAGGCACGTAAACGCCGCACGTTCTTTTTAGTCAAATCTGTGATATTTACGTTTAAAATAATCTTTTGACACAGTTCATAAACTTTGGTGTAATGGGGAAATGGATAGCCATCTGGGGAAAATTGTGAACGTAAGATCCAATCCATCCCGCGAATAATTTTTGCGAGTAGAAACAATTTTGAAATTATAATCATTTGTATCCATTATAAATATCACGTAAGCATGTGTTTTGAGCGCCTACTTATTTTAGTGTGTTAATGTCTTTAAAAATCAAGTATAAATATCCGCTATTGCAATTCTGACTTCAGAATGACTGCATGCGCCCCCGTGTTAAGTCTACGTTATCAAGCTTTCATCTGTGACTTTCTTCACCTTGGCGATCCGCCGAAAAAAAGGCAGAACTACCTGCAGGTTCTGAGAACTTAGCTTCTGGTTGAAAATATTTCGTAAAATACTATGAGTTGCTGGGTTTTATGCGTTTGCATTCTTATTGAAATTGATATCTTTGACATATAGCACTTTATCAATTAAAAATTAAATCAATGAATATCACTATATTATTCTTTTCGTAATAAGTGTGCCTGGACAGCGTGATTAGAAGCGTCTGTGGTAGCACAGTGCGATCGAGCCAGACCTACAGACTTAAGTGGCCCCGAGTTGAAATCCTAGTAAGGCTGAATTTTTTTAATTTCCACGTTTACTGTGTCTGGAGTTACATTGCTGCAGCAGGATGTGTCAATTTTCCCCAGAAACATTTTATGTCGCTCATTCGAAAAAGTGGATAGTCGGTATTGTTCTTGTATTTTTTCTAACAGGCTTCAAAACGTTGTTTTGAACACGAAAAGTGGTTTTCAAAAACCTCTTCGACAATCCGTAATTCTAGAGCCTAAAATAAACATATTTTTCCCCCCAAATGGATATTCTTTGAACGAACTGGCTAATATTACGAATCTTCAAATTTGGGAAACAGATCTTTTAATTTTGAAGCTACTATACAAACCTCATTATATTTTTCAATTTTCTCAAAGCTCAAATTTTTGTAAATCTATTCCTCAGAAGCAGGAGACGTTTAAAAATGCCGTTCGTTTTAATTCTGGGAACATCAATTCTAAATTTCAAACAATACCTATTAACATTGTCAGGGAACCCAAAATTACGCTAGAGATTTTTGTTTCATGAAATCTCTTTGTAAAATAAATCTTGAATTAATGTAAATGAAACACTTTTGAAAACTGCAAATGCAAATGCATCGTTTTCTTTTCATAAGCAGGAGGAAGTTTTTCTCTGTATATGGTGGTGTAGGAAACGTGTCCGCAGAGTTAACTAAGACCGAGATCAGATCGGCGAGTACAAAATATTTTCTGCTGGAATAGGTGTTTTTTTTTTTTTTTTTTTTTGCAAGTTCCCGTAATCCGTATTGTATATTTGGGTAGGGGTTACGAATAAGACGTGAAAGTACATGTAATACAAGCATCACTTGTTTTGAACATAAAACACTGTGTAAATAGTTTGTATAATAAGATAAACTTTATTTAGGTGAATAAACTTAGACCATTCACTTTGATTGTCTAAAGTCAAACTTGACGAAACTGAGATCAGTATCGTCAAGAGTTATTATGACTCATATATCCAGTGCTTTATTTTTAAAATCTTGTCCTGAACGCGCCTCAAATTAATTATTAATAGTAATATTTATATAATATAATTTAGTAATTATTTCCGAGGAACCGGAACGCCGTTCCGTCGCGTTCCGACAGAAATCAAGGTCTGTATCATGCTTCGTTAATACCAAAAATAATAATTTGCGTACTGCAAGTAATATTAGAACAAACCCATGACAGAACTGTTAATATAAGTACTGTCAGATGTCATCTTTCGCTAGACAAGGAGTCAAATTTAAACAAAAATTATAGTTTGAATAAATTTTGATTAATTGCATGTAACTTTCTATGATATTCAAATGGTAATATTTTATTACAATATTCAATAGGTTAAGAGTCTTGTTGATAATTCTCAATTTCGTATTGTAATAAGATATCTTATGATACTCATGTCGTATATAACTATTTCGCAACTATTATGTTTAATGTATGTGTCTAGCAGGTTTTGTATTATGCTGAGAAACTGGATCATACGAATCACGTGTACTATCCGATTCACACAGGAGCACATGAATCACAAAAATGTATTTAATAATATAATACTTGCTGATGAATCAACGTTTCATTGATAAATTTACTTTTAAAAATTTTCATTAATTTGCATATTTAAATATATTTATCATATGTAATTACATTTTTATTAAACAAGATGCCATTATATGAAGTAGAGACATTGATTTTCATTTCATCATTCAACTTCATCAATTACTCACATTACTTTAATTTATCTGCTTATCAGTTTTTTAATCTCAGACCTCCGAGAAGACATGAATCAAGAACATATTAGATAGTTTGAGTGTTTTACAAATTATAACGTGAATAAATGCTTATATTTATTGAATTGGTTTTATAATAACCTGGGAAAATATCGGTTTTCTGTAGGTTTTGGGGTGTTGAAAACATTCAAACAGTAAAAGCAATGTTAAGCTGGTGATCATTAACATTATTATTTGATATTGTTCTTAGGGTAGTTTATAATGGTTAAACATTTTCAACGATTGCACATTAGATACCTTGAACGGCCGTTTTCGTTTAATAAACCGCTATGTTCTAATATACAGATGGTCGTCAAACTTAAGGTTTCTGGAGTTCCTAGAATGGAAAGTAGCGGTCAACAAACCACCTTCGAACTCTGACGATACTGAAATGTAGTCTGGGTTGGGAGAGTAATATTACTTGACCACCAAGTTCGTTCTATGTATTTTCACTGGAAAATGTTTCGGCATTGATGTTTACTAAACTGTAAACAAACGCTAAATCTCTTTGAATTATTATAACATCTTTTGTTTTCTTTTAGTTGTAACAACTCGTTTTACAAGTACGTTCTTTGTTTATATTTTAAGACGCTTACATATGGAATTGAATTATTTATTTTCAAGCATTTAAAATTCATGAAATTTCAATTCATGAAATGTTCGCCAATCTAAAAAATGTTTTAAATATAATTATTAATGTTGTTTAAAAATATGTATTAACAATGCGTAGATTTAGCACATGTACTCTTATTTGAATATTATAAAATCAATCATCAAATTAACAGTTTTAGAAAGATGATCCTCAATTATTGAATGATAAATTGAATTGAAAATATGAACTTAAGTTTATATACGTTCATTTAGAAATTCCTATACTTGTGTAAATAAGTAGCATTTTGTGATGTATGATTCTACTGGTGATCTTCAACACTAAATAAATATTTCTCTATTAGGAACTTTAACATTCCATTTATCCAATCCAATACAGTTTACAACAAACAGCTAATAGAATGTTTCCCAATTTTTTTAATGGTAATGGTTAAACAGGAGGAACATATAGTTTCTAACTCTCGGTTTTAAACGGGAACTTCGAAAAAATTAATAATACAACTATTCATTTTGCTCAACATCCTTTGATAGAAGCAGAAACTATCGTTTCGAAAATGCACTTGAAAAATAATTTGTTTATGATCAGTTTCCTTTCTATTTGATAAATATATCAACTTGCAAATTGTAGCAATTAAAATATACACAAAATAAAAGTTATGTTCATACTCGCCATAAAAAGACGGATTTAGCGTGATTAAATGATTACAGAATTTGTTTATAAACTAAGTTTTTTTAAGCGTAGCGGTCAAAGCGCGACATTGAAGAACTGTTTTTCAGTATGCTTGTGTTAAGTGAAAACTAATGGGGTTATTCTGATGTTAATTTCTTTAAACATTAATTTTATCTGGGAAAACGAAATATGATAGCAGCGATCGGATTCCGGATTTTTGTATCGCGTTTAAACGCCATTCAGATGAAACAATATTTTTGCAACATTTGCAATTTATAAAAAATTTTCCCAACTTTGAAAATCTAAGGGAAGCCTCCTAAATGTCCATAGCCAAAAATCGCGAATTAACAATTTTACAATTTTTAATTTATAAACAAATTCCAATTATGCGTTAGAAGGGCCGGGAAGGGTCCAAATTGTGCCTAAATTATCATCTTAAAATTGCAATTTGACTCGAGTTACAAATCGATTGCAAAATTTAGAACAATTGTTGCTAAAATGCTAAATATTTACTGGTCTATTTACAATAGAATCTGCCGAAACCCCGCTGAGAAAAAATGTTTCGTCGTGACGTACGCGCATTCAAAATCTCCTTCGCGGAAATACTGACGATATTTCCTCGTACGTAAACGAACTAGCCCTCTCCCCTGAGACAGCGTCCGTTTCACCCTTTGGGATGTTGCACCAATCAGAGACAACTGTGGTTCTACGTTGCGATTGGTCAACGCGTTCCTCCCCGTGCCTTCCCCCTGGCCGTGAGGTGTCCAAGTTTGACGATACGGTTTGGAAGATGGAATTTTGCCCGACATTTTTTCTGAGGGAGAGTGTAATGTCTAAATTGAAGGAATTAATTAAATTGAGAAACTTTTCTTTCTCACAAGATTCGACCAAAATCAATGTTAAAATCTCCGCATACAACAATGGATTCAAAAGAGCGATTGCTGACTTTGTTAATCATTCCACTACCAGAACATTCCACTACCATTCCACTAAATAGTCATTCCACTACCAGAGTGAATGAGCCGAGATGACGCACCGGCTCATTTATCCTGCGACTCGATTTTTGATTTCAAAACGGCGTTTGCCTCCTTGATAATTTCGCCTGATGAACCTGTTTTCCAAAGTAAAATCGCCGAAGTTAATTTTAAAACTGTTTTCGTACCCTCGGACAAATTTGAAAATGTGGTAAAATAGCACGCAGGTTAGATGTCTCCAGAATCCAACGCCATATCATACACTGAAATAGGATAAATAGAATTATATGGACAAATGTAAAAACAGAAAATCTTCAGTAATGTCAAAAATCCTGTTTCAGGCACTGCCCGACGATCTCATGGCTAGAGTCCGGATTCTAATGTAATTACATATGTTTCTATGTACTGTACTGAAATTTGTGATCTCGGCAAATTGTTGAAATCTTAACAAATATCTAATTTTTTCGTCACATATTTTGTATAGTATTATGTATTTACATTTGCTGATTTACAATTTCTTACAAATCTACCAAATTGTTTGAAATTCTTTCCGATAACATATTTGGTTAATTTTGAAAAAAGTTTCTTTTAAATTTGTTGTGATTTTTTTTAGCAATAACCATATTTTTTCTTATACTTATTCAGAAATGTCTCACGTAAAGATATTGAAGAGAGTGCTTGAAAGATTCTGCTCGTTCTTGAGTTTTCTATGTGCGTACCAATGTTGCTGACAGAGATAAATACATCTGCTTACACAAACAGTAGGCAGAGAAAGTATTTATTTTTAAATTCAATTTAATGAATATTTTATTTATGGAATTTGAAATTGTCAACATTTTACTTTCTTCCTTTTCTCAATCCCCTTCTCAATCTCAGAAGAGAAAGTTATGTAATTTGGCACCGGAAAACTCTTATTGCGGAGCCCTGGTATCGTAAAAGTGGATAAATTCTGTTGCAATATAAAAAATTACTTCTTCTAACTCGTGGTGTAGTAAAAATACATTTTTTATGGGTCCCTTGATACCTAAAAATGGATTGACGCCAATACGTGTCTGTTCGTTTGTGGTCAACGCTAACGCCCAATCTACCTGAAAGAACTCGCGCCTTTGGGAGTTTCAAACGGATATTTTGATTTTTGAGGGTACTTTACATTATGCCTCAAAATCATTTTCAAAATCTTCCCAAAAGTCACCAAATTATTTAATTAAATTTTGTCCTCGGGTAGCATACAGAACGCAAGAGAAATGTGCAAGTACGGTGTTTGTTAATACAATTTATATATCAATAACTTAAGTACTAAAACAACTCACTATGGCAATTTACCAGAAACTCTTAAAAAGAACAAATATTCCCCATTAGCAGCTAGTGATGGTAAAAATACTCCCCAAGGAAAGGCTGAAGTACTGGCCTCCACTTTGTTGACACATTTACCTAACAATTCCCTAAGATCCAAACACGATGAAATTCTGAAAATGTTCAATACCCCTATATAATGTTCCTCACCCAATTCAATTCATATCCCCAATGAAATAAGAAAAATAATAAAGGATATGCCAAATAAAAAGCACCAGGCACGATCGGATCAATACAATCATTTTAAAATCTACCGGAAAACGCCATTACCTTTCTAAATAATATTTAATTCTGTTTTGAGAACTGGGTATTTCTTCAAATATGGAAACACTCAGTCTACACCCAATAGCTAAACCAAACAAGAATCACTCAAAGCAGAAAATTACAGACCTATCAACTGCTACCTATAATGTCAAAATCTTAGAACTTAATACTCATCAGATTGAACAAATATATCAAGAAAAAAAATGCAGCAGTTCAGCACCAGTTCGGCTTCAATCACAATCTCTACCACCCACCCAAATACTAAGGCTTGGAACACATTCACACTGCATTCAAAGGACAACATACAGCTGCTTTTGTGCGTCTAAGCATTTGACAGAATATGGCATCCAGGTCTCTATTTAAATTCATTTCAATAATTTACCTAAATATCTATTTTTGTAATTCAGCTATATCACAAATAGAAATTTTCAGTGTCAGGAAGTACTGCTCTAATCCAGGAAAATTGCTGCAGGGTTCCCAAGGTTCACCACTTTCTCCTTGTTGTTTAAATATACCCCCAGATATTCCCATTCAACACGAATCAACACTGCTCAATTTGCCGATGACACTGCACTCTCATCTCAGGAACTCTTTAACAACTCTTCAAACACAGCTTCAAAATCATTTAAATTTACCTGCAAATTGGCTAATATCTGGAAAATAAAGTTAAACCCCACAAAATCTGTATCAAAATATTCACATTAAAACCATTCACACACCCTCTTACTATCCCTAAATAACGATACCATTAATTGGTTAACAAACAAAACAATAAAATACTTGGCTAAACTTGATACTCGACTCAACTGGAAGCAACATATACAGGTAAAACTCAGCAGCCAAAACTAAAACTAATTCTGACCCTTACTGAATCAACACAGCCACCTCTCCACATCTAATGCACTATTACTCTATAAATCAATAATCTGGCCGACTCTACTTTATCTTGCCTCATCTGGACCAACGCTCAATACAAATCTAAACAAAATGCAGTGATCAAAATAAAATATTAAGATTAATCCAAAACACCTTAGTTCATAGTAACAACCAACTACATAACGATTTGAATATAAACACAATAAAAATCAAATAGCCTATCTTGCACACTTCTAAAAAACCTTCCCCAAATACAAGCATCATCCTTCTATAAACTGG